>WOVY01009808.1:0-600000 GCA_013436015.1 Rhipicephalus annulatus | reverse complement strand
TATACGTGACGACTAAAGGTAACAGGATTGCAGCAGTCATGAAAAATAGGGCACTGTGGAATTACAATAGGTATGATGTTGTGAGAGGAATATGGAAAGGGGTCATGGTTCCTGGGCTGACGTTCGGCAATGCGGTCTTGTGCATGAGATCAGAAGTTCAAGCAAGATTAAAAATTAAGCAACGTGGAATAGGTAGGCTTGCTTTAGGAGCTCACGGGAATACAACAAATCGTGGAGTACAAGGTGATATGGGATGGACATCATTTGAGGGCAGGGAAGCTAGTAGCAAGATATAATGTGAGAAGTGATTGAAAGAAATGGAGGAGGAGCGTTGGGCTGGGAAGGTTTTCAGCTACTTGTACATGAAGAATGTTGATACAAAATGGAGGAAGCGAATCAGAAAATTGACTGGTAAATACTTAGAAAACAGCAGGTGGCCAAACCAAAAAGAACTATCGGTTAAGAAGAAAGTGAAGGAAACGGAGACTGACATGTGGAGAATTTGCATGATCAAGAAGTCCGCACTAGAGATCTATCGAACTTTTAAGCAGGAAATTGCCAAAGAAAGGATTTATGATAATACTCGGGGTAGTTCTCTACTGTTTGAGGCCAGGATGGGAGTATTGCGAACAAAGACATATCGGGCCAAATACGAAGGGGTAGACACGGTATGCAGCGCATGTGGAGAGGAGGAGGGAACTGCCGAACACTTGATAATGTTCTGTAATGGGTTTTCACCCTATAGTTCAGGATGATGGCGCAGAGTTTTTCAAAGCATTGGGGTTTAGGGACAGGGAGGGCAAAATAGACTTTAAGCGGGTAAAATCACCTAGAAGAAGGTTATCAGATTGGTGGCTAATGTCAAGGCACGAGTAAAAAGTAAGCCCTTCACTGCAGAGTACCAGTCCTCAACTTCACTATTTAAAGAAAAAAAAGATAAATATAGTGATTAGTTCACTCAGTATTACGGCTAGGTGGCGTTAGCCATTGCCCAATCTATATATATATGCTTGTACTTTGATTGCTGCAAGTTTACCCGGATTTTCATTTATGCCTCTTTCGAGGGGTGTTAAATCGATGTATGAGGTATGACTCGCGTTGTTCACGTTCCCGGTTCGATTTAAATCCTGTTTCTAAAAGTCCGACTGACAATTTGTCGAATGAGTGGCCAGGGAGGTTAAGTTGTTTTGATAGAGGTAGATTCGGGGCTGATTCTGCGTTGGCTCTGTGATTACTGAAACGAATCCTACAGGGCGTTTCCGTTTGTCCGGTGGATGTGCACACACACACACACACACACACACATATATATATATATATATATATATATATATATATATATATATATATATATATATATATATATATATATATATATATGAGGTATAACAGACAGTAATGCCAAGGAATGTACAGGGGAAGTTATTAAAACCTATGGATTGTAAATAAGAAGAAAGAAAAGTGGATGAAAAAATTACCAACTATGAGCAGGAATCGAACCTACGACCTTCGAATTACGCGTTCGATGCTCTAACCACTGAGCTATCACAGCCAAGGAATGTACAGGGGAAGTTATTAAAACCAATGGAATGTAAATAAGAAGAAAGAAAAGTGGATGAAAAAATTACCAACTGTGAGCAGGAATCGAACCTACGACCTTCGAATTACGCGTTCGATGCTCTAACCACTGAGCTATCACAGCGGCCCTCCCTCCATCCACTTTTTTGGGTTTATCTGTGAATTTAGAAGTAGGAGTGACAGTAAGCGCCACTCCTACTTCTAAATTCACAGATAAACCCAAAAAAGTGGATGGAGGGAGGGCCGCTGTGATAGCTCAGTGGTTAGAGCATCGAACGCGTAATTCGAAGGTCGTAGGTTCGATTCCTGCTCACAGTTGGTAATTTTTTCATCCACTTTTCTTTCTTCTTATTTACAATCCATAGGTTTTAATAACTTCCCCTGTACATTCCTTGGCATTACTGTCTGTTATACCTCATTAATATTGTGTTAAAAACACGGAAAAACGAGCCCTTAGGTATACACCTCTTTCCCTTATATATATATATATATATATATATATATATATATATATATATATATATGTGTGTGTGTGTGTGTGTGTGGTGTGTGTGTGTGTTGTGCACATCCACCGGACACTCGCTCGTTGCCGGCTAGTAAACGCCTTGACAATATATATATATATATATATATATATATATATATATATATATATATATATATATATATATATATATTATATTACCTCCCACTATATATATATATATAGTGGGAGTAATAATTCAATGGGCCAGTTAGTCTTCGTGAAGGTATGGGATATGGCACAACGGGAGCGTTGTCAACAAGGATAAATATATTTATTTCCCAACAGTTTCGGGAGGAGTCCTCCCTTCATAACTCCCGTATAACTCATCCCCTGATGAAGGGAGGACCCCTCCTGAAACTGTTGGGAAATAAATATATTTATCCTTGTTGACAACGCTCCCGTTGTGCCATATATATATATATATATATATATATATATATATATATATATATATATATATGCAACTGACACTTTTAATATGTTTAAGATAACCCCTTTCACATAGAGTTCATGGGTTCCTGGCTCAGCCTCCTGGTATTAGTAAGGAGCGAGTGAATGAACTTTATTTGGTCCGGCAAAACGCAACAAAACGCGCACCTGGCTAATCCCACGATGGAACCAACAGGTCTAGCCTGCCGGCTCGATCACGGGCACGCTGGATGACCAGGATTTGATCTTCGAAGACGGAACTTCGCAGGAGCATGTCCCACTTTTCCTTGTTGAACGTCGGGCCAGCGACCCGTATTCCCAGAGCACATGAGGCAAAGTAGCAACCTCACCACAAGTCACGCAAGAACTACTCGTGTACATTTCCGGATAGATACTATCAAGGAGCGCAGGATTAGGGTAACAGTTGGTTTGCAGGAGCCTGAGCGTGACCACATGTGGTCTGTTCAGCTTGTTATGAGGTGGTAGGAAGAGCCTTCTCTCTAAATAAAAGAATTTCGTTATCTCATTGTGCGTACTAGGAGCGTCCCTGCACCCGGGGAGAAAGTCGCTTGATACGAGGCCAGCGCAGTCGGTAAAGCCACGCGCAGCCTCGTTGGCAGACTCGTCAAGGTTCAGAGGAACCCCCTCGATTGCCCCGACGTGAGCAGGGAACCAAAATATGCTGTGTGTGGCGCTGTCAGTGTTTCTGGCGCCTCTCAGAATATGAACTACTTGCCGTGCTACGCGGCCTTTCTGAAATGACCCGACGGCTGCTTCGGAGTCGCTATACACGCTGTCTCTCCGAGCGTCCTGCATGGCCAGTGCAATGGCCACTTGCTCGGCCACCGCGGGGTCCATCGTCCGAATGGAGGCACAGTTGATGACCTTGCCCTGCGTGTCCACAACGGAAACCGCAAGAGCCTTGCCATTTAGGTACTCGGCGGCATCTACGAACCTTGCCTCGATCTTGTTCTCAGAAATTTGCTGAAGTATTGCCGCAGCTCTTGCCTTGCGACGACCTGCGTTGTGCACTGGATGGACATTGCGGGACAGTGGAGCAACGAGTTTCTCCCTTATCTCATCCGAGTGATTGTGTGTTGCTAGCCAAATTCTTGGTGGGAGCGAGTCCAAGTTCTAGTATCCGCCTTCCGGCCAGCGTGGTAGAGAGCCGAGATAGCTGGGCCTGTTCCTGAGCCTCGGCTATCTCCTACATGGTGTTGTGTATGCCGAGCCGAAGGAGGTCTTGGGTATGCGTTATGACGGGCAGCCCGAGGGCTCTCTTGACAATTTTTTTTATGAGGGCATTAAGCTTGTCACGCTCTGCTCTGAGCCAGTTGTGCATGGCCACGGTGAAAGTGGCCACAGCACAAAGGAGATGAGTCGAAGCAGGTTATCCTCCTTGAAGCCCCGACATCTGTTCGTGACTCTTCGGAGGAGGCCAAAAGCGTTGCGCGTCTCTGCAGTAATCTTGCGCGACGCAGTGCCATTGCCGCCATGTGATTCGATAAACATACCCAGGACTCTGATGGTGTCGACCCTGGGTATTGGGTCACCACTCCGAGTGAAGAGGTGAATGTCACTTTCAGAGACCGGCTTCCAACCCTTGAGTCCGCCACACGATACTGTTCAAAGTCGCAACATTTATTGTCTGTGGCAACACCAAACGGAGTACAGCCTGTTGCAAAGGCGCGGCGGGAAAGCAAATAGGCTTATCCACGCCACGGGTATAAAAGTACTACACAGGGTGCCACGAGCACGTCTCCGCGGTGTCACAAACGACTCCAATTTTCGGATCGTCCGCGGGCCCCATCTTCCAAGGAAGGGCGCTTTTGTGTTGGGAGGACGACATCCGACGACTAACGACCAGCGTTGCACCGGCTCGTCTGCCCTGCACCTGTACCGAAAGGGGCACGGGCGTTTAAAAAAAAGGAAATTACCTCCAGATGGGACGGGAGCACGCGTACGCCCCCGAAAAGGTTTGGACTGCATCGGGATAGGCAGTTGACGTACAGCCAGCAACAAGTGCGGTCGTCGGTGTCGCGAGTCTCGCGTAGGCGGCGAGCATGGAGTGACCCGTGCAACGTTTTGAGACGGCTGCAATTCCGGGCACCCTCGTCGTCTACCAAGCCGGCGAGATCTTCAGCGACACCCCGTCAACTCCCCTACGTGCACCAATAGCTGGCCTGGTCCGTATGGAACTTTTGTGACTTTTTTTAAAAACTGTTAATTATAACCAGCCTTTTTTATTATTTAGAGTTGTGTGCGCTGCGACGCACGTAGAAATTCAAAAGCGCGACCAATGATCATTCTGTAATTATTTCCTTGTAACTCTCTTTTATGATTTCCATATTGTTGTTTTATTAATAATCCACGTGTTTGTCTTTTGTCTGTACCTCTTGGAGTGTTCTTTTAGAGCATAGTTAGTTACATAGCTGTTCTTTCCATCGCGCATCAGTGTTAACCCTCTCTGTTATTTTGTTAACTCCTGCCTTTGCCCGTGTTTGAATTAAATGCTAGTTCGTTTTGCATAAAATCTCCGTGTATGCTCATGAGTGCGTCGATCAGGCTCATTCATCACCACACGTGCAACCCCGCACGGGTCGACCGACCTGCAAATAAATTTGAAATGTGCCACTTCGAGGCCTTTCAGGCGTCGCAGGCCGAAGCGTAAAGTGGAAGCCTGCGAGTCTGCCGCACGCCGGTGTTGGATCGGCGGGGCCTCGCCCAAAGTGCGTGACACGCGGTAAAGGTGATCCACGGAGACGCCGAGACCAAGGCCCGGTTGCTCGAGCGAGGACAAAGGCGCTCGCGTTGGCTTCGAAGGGAGACGGGTCGGCGTAGCTAGGCCACGCACTAGGACACCGTACTGCCCTTCGGCCGTGAGTACGCAGCGGGGCAACAGCGGGTGAGCGTTCGCCTCGGGCGCGTGGCGCCGTCAGCCAAGTCCGACGAGCCCCGAGCGACGGGACTCGACGGACGGAAAAGAATGCGTGGCTCACCGTTTGAAGTCCCGGACTGTACTCACTGCTCCCGACGCAGCGCGCGAAAAAACCTCTCGGGGGTCCCCGCGCGCGGCGCCACAGTCAACATCCGCTACCGGGTGAGGGAGTTAAACGTCACTCCGCCCTTCCCAGCGCGGCTGAGAGCAAAGGAGGGCAGACATGTCGGGACATGAGAATTGGAGAAAGGCGGGAAAGCCCGCGCAAAGGCAGCGGGCCAGCCTCAATTCCCACATCCCCCTCTCCTAAATTTGCCCTTACCGGTCTGCAAAAGGCAGCCGGACGTCACCCATGCAGTTAAAATGACACTGCTATGAGCGACAGCTAACCTCAGTCCAGCCCTGCTACTGCTGCTAAAAAATGAATACAAAGAAGAAACAAAAACATAAATAACAAAATAAACACACGACACTATACAAATAACTGCGAAAGGGAGCACAGAAACGTGGCACTAGTGTTCGTGGTGCTGAAGGGGAATAGCGTCCACTGCGCGGAGGGGCGGAAGGGCGTGACAGTGTCCGCTGGGTGCGATGCCCGAGTGCGAGGTCAGAGGTACGGGAGGTGGCTCACTGATGGCTTGTTGCTGCTCTTGATAAGCCGCGAGTCCGACGAAAGCCGCTTCGGTTGTTCGGAGGCCCCGCATTTCTGGCTCGATGAGGGAGCTGGACGTTGCGGGAAGCCGGGTCTCTCCGATGGTCAGGGAGGCCGAACCAAAATTGGCTGCGAGGCGCCCTGGCGTTGGCCGGCAGCATATAGTTGCTTTCAGCTGGCCTCGCGCAGGAGCCATGGTGGGAATGGCAGCAGGGCTTCTTCGGCGACAGCCGAGAGCAGAGCACAGCCAGATGGTCTGACATCAGTGGGTCAATGCCCCCCCAGCACCTCCAGTGTCCGCGTCGATGGAGGGATGCCATGACGCACTCTTCGCGGGCTCGCACTGAAGCGTCACGCACTTACACACGCACGCACACACACCGCCGACGGCTGCGCGAGCGTAGGCGCAAAGCGTCCTTCGTCTCTCTCCCTCCCGGCAAGCACCGACACTCAAGGTCACACACAGCTCCCTTCGCGGTAGACTAAACGAAGACGAGAAAAAAAAGTAAACACAGAGCAAACTGACACTAAACATTTGGCAAAAAAACATACAATACAAATAACACTCAATATTAGACAAAAAACATAAAATACACATGAACACTTCAAAAAAAAAAAAGAAACACTGGCAGCAGACAGGGTGGGGTTAACTTCTTTACGAGAAAAGGCCGTAAAGAAGCTAACCTATACTGAGGCTAGACAGTAAACTGAGGGCCTTCGGTTGCGGAGAAGTCCGCCGTCCGGCGCGAAATCACAAAGGTGACCGCTTCCTCAGATTATACCGGTGCGGGGTCCGAATGCGGTCCGCCGCTCCGGGTGTGCCCGTTGCTTGCGCGAAGTGCCGCAGGGCGCTGGCGCGAGCTCGTCAGACCGTGACAAAGGGCTTCAGGTCTGCGATGTGGGCACGGCTGAGTTTTCCCAAAGGGGATCTTTCAGCTAGTACGCGCCACGGACGCTCACTGACAATCGGTTCATAAGACCGGGCGGCTTTCCAACCCTTGGCTCAACCGTTTGTCAGACGTGGCAGGCACGGAATAGCGATAAAAGCCACGCTTCGTGCCGGGCCAGGTCACAACATCGCTCAGTTTGCAAAAACTTTCGAGCCACTCAGGTGACCGGCCATGGATTCGTCGTGAGAGGATCGCAACAGTGCGGCTCTCAGACTTTTGGGCATAACCACCTTAAACGGGTCTAAGGACTCGTCGTCAGTGGCTATATACTTCAGCAGGAGCCCGTCATGGTCCAGCAAAAATGAATCCGCCGGGGACTCAGCGACACACGCTGTATCAGCCCCCTAATCGCGCCCGCCGCAGAACAAGCAGCGTAACGGCGCGCCTCTCAAGACGGTTTAACGGCGCCCGCCGCAAAGCAAGCAGCGTATACGGCGCTCCGTCCCTCCGAGACTCGAAACGGATCACTTTGCTGAGCCTTCAGCAGCTCTTCGCTGCTGAAAGCGATTCCCATTCTCCCAAAATGGGGGAGTCTGGTATCGCGCCCACTCAGGACCGCAGCAACCGCCGCGTGCACGGCGTCACGGGTTCGCTCTCGGCACGGTGGCCTTCGGAAAGTTCCCCCGCTCGGCCGCTACGCAGTGCGCCGCTTACCTGGATAGCAGCCAAGGTCGTCCTCATGGGGACTCCCCCTTCTCGCCGAATGGCGGCGAAGCTGCTGTTTCGCCCCCGACGCTTGCATGTGCTAAGGCACCGCGAGCGGCCGTCGCACCGAAATCCAGGTTCTCGGCAGACAACAGGGGGCACGAGATAGCGCGTCAGCTACCACGTAGGAGTGTATTCACCACAAAAAGGGGTGACGACACAGGCGAGCGCCGAAGGGCGCCCGTCGATAGAGGCGGCGGCCTCTTTGTGCAACGCGGCATGCCACGAAGCAGACATAACGTTCGGGTAGGGCAAGAGGCCCATTCCGAAGCGACGCGCCATCTCCAAAGGGAGCGGCTAGGCGCCCCGTGTCGTCACCGCAATAGGGGGTGCCGACACGGACGGGTGCAGAAGGGTTCCCGTTCATAGAGGCAATGGCCTCCGTGTGCAACGCGGCATCCGCTAAAAGGGACAGCGGACAAAAGTCCCGCGAAGCAGCCATGTTGCGACGAGCCCGAATCGCGCAGGCGAACTGACTCGCTAAGAGCAGTCAAAAGCTAGAGCTTTTGATACCGCGTTGGGCGCCAGTGTGGTGTACACGTATCCCGAAGGAGTACGGCCACCAGCGTGGGTCCGGTCTTAGCGAGCCGCAGGGCACGCGTTAACCGTCGCCGTGGCGGGAAACACGATACTGCTCAACGTCGCAACACTTTATTGTGGCAACCAAACGCAGTACAGCCCGTTGCAAAAGGCACGGCGGGAAAGCAAATAGGCTTATCCACGCCACGGGCACAAAGTACTACACAGGGGTGCCACGAGCACGTCTCCGCGGTAAAAGTGATCCACGGAGACACCGGGACAAAGGGCCCGGTTGCTCGAGCGAGGGCAAAGGCGCTCGCGTTGGCTTCGAAGGGAGACGGGTCGGCGTAGCTAGGCCACGCACTAGGACACCGTACTGCCCTTCGGCCGTGAGTACGCAGCGGGGCAACAAAAGGTGAGCGTTCGCATCGGGCGCGAGGCGTCGTCAGCGAAGTCCGACGAGCCCCGAGCGACGGGACTCGACGGACGGAAAAGAATGCGTGGCTCACCGTTTGAAGTCCCGGACTGTACTCCCCGCTCCCGACGCAGCGCGCGAAAAACCTCTCGGCGGTCCCCGCGCGCGGCGCCACAGTCAACATCCGCTTCCGGGTGAGGGAGTTAAACGTCACTCCGCTCTCCCCAGCGCGGCTGACAGCAAAGGAGGGCAGACATGTCGGGACATGAGAATTGGAGAAAGGCGGGAAAGCCCGCGCAAAGGCAGCGGGCCAGCCTCAATTCCCACAACACTTATGACGTGCACATATCTTTTTCGTAATTTGACAGCGAAGCATCCACTTACTAACATTTTCAGACCGCGCTGATGCCATGCTGTCCGGCGGTCCAAGCTACGGCAGCTACTGCTGTGTATCGTGGTGCTTCAACAATGGCAGAACCTACAAGAAGCCTGGGACGAGTTTCTTCCGCATACCACGGGACGGCAGGTGTGTTAAAGCTTTTGTATGGTTTGCATATCTTTAGGCTTACTGTTCGTACTTGCTCAGTGAGGGTAACAATAAAAAATCACTATTCAAGCACTTCCCCTTTCAGCTGGTAGTTCATTGCCAATGCAGGATGAAAGCATGGATGCAGTATGCTGGACGCGATGATCTCCTTAGTAAGCCGGCCAGCCTATTGTACGCAACGTACAGGGTTTGTAGCGACCATTTTACTGCTCAAAGTTTCATGGACCCTGGGCACACAAGGCTTACAAGAATGTCTGTTCCCAGTGTGCAACCAGCTGCACCATGTAAGTGATTGACTGAAACTCAAATATGTGTAATAGCAGCCACTTGTATTGAATCAGTGGCGACAGTTAACCGCGAAGATCTTTGTAGCCGGTGGAGAAACCGCACTATAGAAGTAACACTTGGAAAGTCTTAAATTTTGTGAGCTATGGGCTATTACCTTCCTAACAGCAGCCTTACATTTCTGTCGTTTTTTGATGCTCTTGACCAGCGCAACTTGTTTTGAAAGACTTTCAAGGGCTATTTCACGTTATCTTCAAGCCTGAGTGCACATGTACATATACCTTTCATCGGTGAAAGCTGGCACTGTTGATAATTCCAAAAATCACAAATTACTTGTTTCCTAGTTGGTGCCTTCTCTTTTCCTCCACGTTCGACCAATTTGCGCATTTGAAAGAGCTGTTTAAGTTTCCCCATGCTACAAGCTTTGTAACTTGTACCAACTGCACATATATGCACGTTCTCCGAGCGTCGCTTCAAATAGTGACTGTGACATGACTGCAGAAGCTGCACTGCAAGGTGTGGATAAGCTTCAGTTTGTGTTATTTTAAACCTCTTACTGACACATTGTCGTAATTTTATTTCTTCAGGACCTGCGGTAGAGGCTTCAAAAAGCGGCTCCCACACATTGAGGTGCCCCGATGAACAGGGTGCGTTCAGTGTCGCGATTTCTTTTTTTTTAACGCAAATTGACTGTTGACCAAACCTCTGCAGGTGGCAGCTCCCTTGTAGCTGGTGAAAGAATTTCTGCTGACTTCGTCTTGCCGGAGAAAACCTTAACCAGTCGTTCAGCTGTCACAAAAGGAACTTGTGTGACCGGTAAGTTGTATGTTCACTTCAACACCAGAGTGGATTGATATTGAGACTTCCGCAGGCCGCTCGCAGGATTGTTCCGACAGCACTGTCCGAGGCACTGAACAAGCTTCACAAAACCCTCCAGAAGATGTCTCCGCCAACAGCTGTGCTAATTTATGTTTAGTGCTATTTTATGTTTAGGACATTCTGAGGAAACTATTCTCAAACGGACACTACGTGTGCACTTACAAAATGTAAGGGTGGGCTCTCAGTGATTTTCATTTTTTTGTGCATTGTCAACATTGTGAATGGCTTGTTTTTAGATAGTGGAATCGAAAACTTTGCACCACAGAAAGTTGTGCACCTTGGGTCTGAAAGAGCGAGGAAAGTGCTCGTATGGGATTAGTTGTTCTTCGCTTTTACATCCATTCTTTTGTTTATTGCAGTGCGTTCCTGTGTGCCAGCGACAATGTCTCCATCAATGAAGTACAAGCAAACCATTAAACATCTGCAAGCCAAAGTAGCAGCACAGCGGAAAACTATCAAAAGACTGCGGAGACAGCCTCGCCAAACTAACCACTCATTCGTTGCATACATAGTTTTGGTTACCCGCTATGAGGAGTAGGGACACTGTGTATTTGCTTGAAGTGATTTGCATAACCTTAAAAAGAATGTTGGGTATCCTGTCTGTATTTTTGTAGCAAATGCGGGCGAACTGTACACTTTACTGTGGGTCGCTTGGTCACTGTGTATGCTTTATCTCTCCAGCTCAAGTATTATATCGATAACAAAACCGCTTGTTGAAATTTCTTCGAGCGGGTAAGGAACACAGTATGAAGTGGGCACAGTTCACGTTATCACGCTTTTTGTATTTTAGCTTCTCATCAACCTCCTCATCTCACCCATCAAAATTTTCAAAAGAATACCCAAACTTGTAGCGTTTGATGGGGCTGCGGACGCTGCCATTTTATTTTTATATAACTTGTGAGTGATAACGTACGATGTATTGCCTTTGTGAAAAATAATGAGCCAAAGTGGTTTCCTTCTGCTATTTATTAGCCCTGTAATACCGCTCTCGTAGCACCAATTAAGGTCCACAATTCTGGATAAGTGATGACTACAATCTATTTTAACTCGCAAGCGTCACAGCAACACCCAGACGCAAATCACTTGGGATCTTAAGTTTTTGATGATAAGAAGAGCCACAAGACCTGCCAGTGTTGTAGCATAAAGTTTGTCTTTCATGTAGTGAGCAAGCTGCAAAGCCCTACCTTTCTGAGGACAAGCAGGCATCAAGTCTGCTTTTTTTTTTTTCATTTTGGGCTAGCTGTTTTTAAGCACAGCCAGCACACTGCAGCTTTGCCTTTCTGCTATATTGTGTCGTGTGGTTTCTGTGCACTCTTTTTCTATGCATTATTTTGGTTAACCCCAGGTGTGATTCGCGACTTCATTGTTGTGTATATGTCACTTCAGCATTGTGCGCTGTGTTTTTGCCATAGATCCTTACTTACCCACGGGCCTGGTGTGTCATACTTCACCAGCTTCTCGGCTTCTGCCAACTCTGGCGATGTGTGCGTTGTCTGTGTTCTCTGTATTTGTTACAATATTTGTTACAATTTATTTGTAAGGCGAGATGCATTTGTTGTCTACCTTTGTCATATTGTGCTTTTTATATTCTCAGACTCTACCTTGCCTTTGAATAAAACATTGCGGATACTCTGTCTCTTTGACTGATATATACATTGATCACTTGTTCCAAAAGAACAAGTGATCAACAAGTGAACAAAAGAACAAGAACAAGCGCGATGAATAAAATCGTAGTGAATTATCACTACCTGCATCTCTCTTTATTATAACTTAATCGAAATAAAAAAATAAAAATTCAAAATTTGCGCCAGTGAAACCGAAACAGGAAGCGCACGCCACTTGCTCTCACCAACCACCAGGTGTGCTAGGGTCGATTGGGCCGCTGGAGTCTACGGGAGTGTCCACTCTTCACCTTTTTTTATTTCTCTATGACCCCATGTCGTCCCCGGAAAGGCCTCTCTCTTCCCCCAACGCGCGCGCGCAAAGCCTCTCGGGAGACTCCGCGCGCAGCGCCAGTCAACATCCGCTACCGGGTGAGGGGATTAAACGTCACTTCTCTCTCCCACCGCCGCAGACAGCGGAGGAGAGGAGATATGTCGGGACACACGGAGGAAGGAGGCGGTCCTCCGTGGTCGGGACATGAGAACGAAGAAAGAGGCGGCAAAGCCCGCGCAAAGGCAGCGGGCAGGCCTCAACTCCCACACGGTCTACCAGATTGTGATGTCGTCGGCGTAGATGTCGCTGATACCTTCGACTTGGGCCAGTTTCGTCGAAAGGCCGACCATGCAGATGTTGAATAGAGTGGGCGAAATGATCGAGCCTTGCGGTGTACGCCATGGGCCCAGTAGCACCTCGTCAGATACATAGTCACCCATCTGTAGTTTCGATTTCCTCCCGGTCAAGAACGAACGGACGTAGTTATACAGTTTGGGGCCCAGCCCGAGATCCACGAAAGAAGCCAGGATGTACGAGTGGAGAGCATTGTCAAACGCCTTCTCGAGGTCGAGTGCGAGCAAGGCCCTGGTGTCTGGTACAGACGTCAATTATTTGATGGTTGATCATCTTCATGGCGTCCTGCGTTGACAAGCCGTTTCGGAAGCCAACCATGTTGTGAGTATAGACGTTGTCTTCCAGATATCGGTTTAATTGGTTGAGGACGACGTGCTCCGCCACTTTCCCTATGCAGGCCGTAATAGAGATGGGTCGGAGGTTATCAATATTCGAAGTCCTGCCTGGTCTGGGGATCAGGACTGTCGTGGCGGTCTTCCATTTTTCTGGGAGGCTGCCGTTTCTCCACGTCTCGTTGATCCTGTGAGGTACTCGATTGAACCATCGTAGAGATTCCGCAGCATCTTTATTGGTGATGCCTTCGAGACCTGGCGCAGATTTCCCATCGAGTTCAAAAATGGCTTGCCTAACTTCCGCCACGGTGAAATCTTCGTCCAATTCCGGACAGGCCGGGCCGATGTACTCGAGAAACAGGACTTCCTCGTCTCCGTGCTTCAGAGGTAGGAACTTTTTCATGAGCTTGGCAGCCAGCTGAACACGACCTGGTTGCTTCGTGGAGGGCTCAGGTGAGTGTGTCTCTGATTCGACCTTGTGTTGCCCTCGTTGAGTAAATGTTTGAGTAAGCCCCAGGACTTGCCATTGTGCATCTGGTCATCGATTGAGTCACAGACCTCGTCCCATTGCTGCTTGAAGAGGGTTCAACAGCGATCTTTGATAGTCTTGTTAAGCTCAGAGATTCTTCTCCTAAACTTTAAGTTGAATCTTTGTGCCTTCTATCGGAGTAGCAGCACCTGTTTGGCTTCAATCAGATAAGCTAGCCTGCTATCTATCATGTCTACATACAGGTCGGTTGAAATTTTCTTCGTGGATGACTCTGCGTCGCTCTTTGATTCGTTCGCACCAGGCTGCCAAGTCCCTGGGGGTGGGTGAAATGTCGTTACAACAGAGCTCACGAAAACGATTTCAATCTATAACGGTGAACTCTAAATTTACTTCGGTTGACATCGAAGCGGATCTAGAATGCGTGATGGTCGCTGCCAAAATCTATTGCGGTGCTATTCCACAAACGCCAGATTGGGGGTGGTGTCCCGTGTCACTGAGTTGTCAATTCTGGTCGGGAATGCCCTGCCCTTGACGAGTGTGAGGTCCAATTCGTTGGCGTTCTCGCACAGTCTTCGGCCCTTGCTCGTGTCATAGACGTACCTTTATAGTCCACAAGGGACGTTGAAGTCCCCAACGACGACAAGGCGATCGGTGCCGGCCATGTCATTGGACTTTTTGAGTATCGTCTGAAACTGCTATCAGTAGTCCCCGATACTGCTGTAAATATTGAGTATAAATACGCTGTTTCTCCGCTGGTTGCGGTATCTCGTGTTCAGAGCTTCCAACATGACGCATTCGACATAGGAAATCGCCAGCTTCAGGTCATGAGACGGGTACGTATATTGCTTATCCACTAACGTGTATGCTCCCCGGCCACCAGGCTGACCGAAAACGGCTCAATAGCCTTGAAGAGATGCGGCAGAAACTAGGGTTTCCTGTAGTGCTATTATCTGTGATTTATTAACTAGTGGTCTATAATAGTGCTGTAACAGAGCCCTCTTGTTGGAGTACCCCCAGCAGTTCCATTGCCAAATTGTGAACCTTTCTGTGGAACTATCCACGATTAGGCAGATTTTCTGTTCTGCCCGGTGTAAGCGAAGCAGCACGTAAAACATTCCAGCCAGCCTGAGTCACCGATGAGCTTGTAGCATTCACTGGATTACCCAACGCGTCCAGAACAAGCACCTGCATTGGGGTAGTGAACGTATTACTATGAATCACCAGACACTCTAGAATGTTCATTCGATCGGCCAGTGCACCTAGGCCTCTCCTCGGGTCACCTACGGCATTTTGCACCAGTGCTGAACCTAGTTGTAACTACTGTTCACTTGTAGTGAGCGTGGCCAACACCCTCTTAATCCCATTAATTTGAGCACCTGATTCTTCCTTATTGAAAAGTGCCCTGCGCTTAAGGGCCACGGCTGAGTAGCGCTAGCCAGAATCTGTACTTCGGTAGGGGATGGTGGCGAAGCTGTATCTGAAACCGTATGACTGATAAACAATTTCTTAATCTTGGTCATTTCCCTAGCCATCTTGATCATTTCTTTTACTTTCACATTTTCCTTCTGAAGGCACGCTACCTCGGCGTCCCTAGCTTGCTCTGGGGGTGGGTCGCATGGGTTCGAGAAGGTCCCGTTTCGCTGCCACCACAGACTTTGTCGGCCCATGTAAGGGTCGGCTTCCTCTTCTGCTGGCCATTACTAGAACCAGACCCGGTCCTGGAGGCAGAACGGCTCCTGGAACGGCGCCCAGAACGACTACTGAATCCAAATCTGCCCCTGAACCTGGATCTGCTTCTGGACCTCGAACGATATCCGGAAGGCAGGGAAGTAACTAATGAAGAGGCGCTCCTGGAGCATCCACAGGCTCCGTGGTGACCAGCTTGGGCCGAGAAATGGCGGTCTTCCTTAGCGAAGGCAGGAGACTTGCTTCTATTTCCAAGGGATTGCTCTGCGCGTCTAGTCTCACAAGGTACGGCATCTGGTACCTCTCCTTGCACTCCTCGGCGCCGGTAAGGTGCTGGCACCTTACCGGCGCCAACAGAGTTTGCACTTGGGGTAGCACATGTGGTTCTTATCTGGATTGGCAGCGCCGCATCCCCTGCACATGGTGTCGTCTGGACTGGGGCACACGTCCGCTCGATGTACAAGACTGCCACAGGCATAGCACACCTCTACTTGTTTTCTACACAAGGTACACCAGGCGGGCGTACTCTCGTACGAGACGTAGTTTGGTACCTTGTAGCCGTCGAAGACCACAACCACGATGCCTGTGTTCTTGAGTCGTTTGGACCCCAGGGCCAGCGGGTTCTTTGAGTTGACTATCTTGAGGTCGAGCTTTGCCAGACCTTCACTCAGTGCAATGCCACAAATGACGCCCTTGCACGTAGAATCGGGAGCCGCTTGGTATGCGGCGATTTTGTGCTGCTGACCCCCAACATCAATGCATTCCACCTTGGCATAACGAATCGCGTTCACCCTGCAGGGCGTACTGACGACGATGATGTTTTGTTGAAAATTCGGGCACATAGTGTCAGCGTCCCACGACACCAAGTCGATGCCGACCGCTTTCCATATGGCCTCGGACACAACTGTCGGGCCTACCTTGCTGATGTCAAGACCTCCAATCAGCCTAACGATAATCTTGGCTTCATCGTTAGGCAGTGGAGGCATTCCTCTGCCGCAAATATTGCGAGTTTTAGCTCTCCTGCGGTCTCAACAACCCTGGGCGACCACACTGTCGCTCGGGTGGGCACCGGTGGAAACAGTTCCAACTTGCTTGACGATGCAGACTTGTCTCAGGAGCGCCTAGCGGCAACTGTTTGCCATCCAGAATCCTTGGCGAGCTCTTTGGGAGTCAGAAGCTCTCCATCCACTTCCATCACTGCACAGTCTCAACGTCCACACAAGAGAGAAAAGAGGCGGACGGAGCAGCAGCAGCACCGCGCCGTGTCAGCTGAAACGCAGTTAGCGTTTGATTCGATGCGGTGGGGATGACCGAAAAAGTGAGATAATATCGAAAAAAGTCCACCAACCTCGAAAAACTAGGTATAGGCGTGATCGCTACAACTTTACGAGTTTGTTCGTAATAAAAGCATTGAACTGGACACAATTAAAATGACCGAAATCATTTAGGTATGCAGGAGCCCGTCCTAACACATCCGCAGCCAAGCTAAATAAGCGTGAAAGCACGCAGTTAAAAAAAGAATAAGTCTTTCAGAAAACACTAATTATTATCTTCCGCAACAGTTGCATGCGAAAACTGAGTTGTCATTGATATAAACGTTATACTCGGGTTTTTCGTGAAAAAATCGAGCGCATGTGGACTCATATGAGCAGTGCTCTAAATATTGTAGAAACTGCTGACAAAACGAGCATAAGGTTTTAATATTTCTCTCTTTGTAGTTCGCCAGTAGCCATCTATGGAGTAGCGCAGCTCAAAGGGCTGCTTCAGCCAGAAGCTAGGCGGATCTGCGCAAATTCCGAATGTACATGTTTTTTTTTTTTGTGTGGGTCGGCTGGCTCTTGAAACAATGAATGTCTCTACCCAATTTCAACGTACCTGCATATTTACCCGTGCACCATGGTGCACAGCAGGCGTATATACATTGATATAGGCTCAGAAACGCATTAAACACGCAAAAAACGAGCAATTGCATGCTTTGGCAGGCTACGGCGCACGCTCTCCAATGCAGACGCTCCCGAGATCTTCAGTTTCACGTGACTACAATGCCGCTGCTGCTTCGTGCATTCCACTTCCCGATTCCAGTACACTGTAAGGAAAGGGTGGGTGCACCATGCGACGGCGCATGCACCCTTTACACAATTGTCGCGAAACGTTTTCGGATCTCGAAGGCTGGCTATACCAGTTGTATCGGGCCTTACAAAGGCCCAACCGAAACAACAGAGGGCAGCACAAGAAAAAAAAAAAATAACAGACGTTTATCTTACTACAGTGTCTAGAATATACTTCTAGGCACTATAATCTTACTGTAACCTGTAGAGGTCCACTAGTGTGCATACTGCTAAAACCTTCGGCATTAACGAATGACCATAGCATTTGCTTGACTGTGCTGTCTCGACAGGGCCGCAATGATGGTGGTGGCTTTGCAATGAACACGTTTTGCTATCTGCCACAAAAGTGATAATTGCTGTGACTGCTTATCGCTGTCATGAATCGGTGCAAGAGAAGCGTATTGTTCATAGGCGGAATGTTAGAGAGCATCACGTGGGACAGTAGGTCTGTCAGGTGGTATTTTTTTTGTATTTTGTGCGCATTTGTAGTTAGCAAAAAAACACTAATGAACAGATACTACAAAGTTTGACACTGTTCAATCGTATGTTTTGGAAACCGATGAAATTTTCTATCCATCTTCGTTCCTTCAAAAGTTAAGTTCGACAGATCTAAGTGAACAATAATTTAGAACACAAAAAATAGTATGACTGACTCCAGGCAACGGTCAGCAACATGCAATTGGTCGCGTCGTAATTGCATGTGTCGGCATATTTTATACTGCAGCTAAAAATAGCAGGGGCACCTTGTATATGACGATTTTAAAGTAAAGAGGAAATGCTCATCCAAGCTGGCAGCAACTCACAACATCGTCAATACGACTTGTTTCCATTGTTCATGTGCGATTTGGGCCTTTGGCGTGAATGTCACAAATAACAATGGGGCCCCTTGCGTATAAAGAAGGGACAAGCTCCCTTTGTGCGTAAATCCCACTTTCCTGTGCTGCCATGCCCACTTAAGTACAATAAAAATGATGAAAGTGATGTGCAAAATGAAAAACACTTTATTTCCACTCGCAAAAGTGATACGAGTGCAGGCATTTTAACAAGGCTTTGTGGCTGCTAAAACTATTACACAATGCACTAAAATAATTTTTTTTGCCCCGAGCAATGCCATTGTGGCTGAGCAATGCCATTGTGCCATCCCTTCAAAAGGCTATACTTCTAAAACTGCAGCAGACCAACAATGAGTGAATGGCTTATATACAATGCACTGGATAAAATAATGTGAACACCGGAGTACGGATGCTAGGCTAGTGCACACTTAGACTTGGAAGCTTTTCAAGTCAAGATATAGCTTGGGCGACAACAAAAATACGCGCAGTTAACTTTTAGCCAGAGAAGTTTGAACGAAAAAATAGCATGAGTGCACAACATAACAGAAATGAAATGACCACGACTAAAACTAGTCGATGCTCAACTTTCACCCCATCATAACAGAAATGAAATGATGACGACTAAAACTAGTCGGTGCTCAACTTTCACCCTATCATGCTGGGTTGCAAAGGTGGGAAGGAAGAGAATTCATTTTGTTCTTCGTAGAAACATTCGGTCTGCCACTAGTAAAATTGCTCTTCGCACACAGCCAACAGAACCCATCCAGCCTGTCAACATATGTGTGCCGCTGTCAAGGCAGCAGCGTCAGTCTAGGTAAAAAGGATAAAAAAAAGACTCCTGTTGGGGCCATCCCTTGCTCAGCACTGTTGAAGGGACTTCAAGCATAACCCAATCACGAGATGAGCTGGGGAAAAAAAAAATGCACAGGTTACACATACCAATGTTTGGAAATTCCTGGCGTGCACAGTGTCAATTTTTATGAAAGGGAACACGCGAGTGCGTGCTCCTGAGGCTGCTGAAACGAGACACAGCGAGTGTCTTGTTTCAGCACGCCAAGCTGACGGCACAGCGCCAAATTTCCCGCACCGACTGCAGAAAGCTTGTTCATGTGCTCCAGTAGCGGCGAAACACACTGAATTGCCTGGGCCCTCTGCCGCATCTATTCCCAATTTACCCCAGAGCTTGATGCCAGAGCCGCAGGGCAGTGTTGTCAACACTCCATTGTCAGCTTTGGTTCTCTGTACACACATTTACAGGTGTATCAAGTTCTTTTAAATTAAAGTACAGGGCTAACTGTTCGGCATGATGAGCAACAGGTGATAACATAAGACCATTTTCCAAGTCCGCATGCTTACTTCTCCGTGATGCACATTTGCCCTACTAATGGTGGCACCGGTCGTGCTTCAAGTGGAGACGAGGTCCAAGCTGCTCGTGTTAACGCTCGTCTATTATTTTTTTTATGTTAGCATATCGTGTCATAGCGCAAATCTATTATACATGCCTATATCAAGACAGCAGAGTCTAGATTTCTCATGTCATAGCACAAGCAAACTGTGCTTAAATGCATTGTTTTCAGCAAGTGGTTAGCTGACATTAGTAGGAAAAACCACATAGCACGAAGGCTAGCTTTACAATAATTGTTTTAGGGCGGTACGAGCGGAGAGACAGCTGCAGTGCTATGAAAGCTGAATTGGGTTGGGACTTGCTTTCTTTACGCAGGAAAAAACTGCGTTTGAAGTTTTTCTTTTCTGTTTTTCATGGGCGGACTGGGATTGACCGTCATAACTATTTCAGTGAACCCAGCTACATATCTAGTCGACATGACCACCGACGCAAAGTGAAAGAGTATCGTGCAAGAACGACCATGTTTTATAATTCCTTTTTTGTGATGACCATTAGAGATTGGAACCAGCTGCAAGACGAGCAAGTGTGCTGTATAAACGAAGAATTGTTTTATTCCAGTCTGTAACCCCCCTGCTGTAACGCCTTTTTGAGCAAAGCGGGGTACTCACTGAATAAAGAATAAAGAATCATCTATTGTAGTGTATGCAAAGGGCATGTTTCTCGAATCTACAAAAAATAAAAATAGCGCTTAAGATGGGACAATACAGTGACACAGATACTACAGTGCTGTTCTACCAACAAGCCCAATCAAGCACACTTCAAAAAAGAAGCACCTGCTTCTTTTTTTTTTCCTGTCTAAAAATACCAATACTTGCCCGATAAATGTCACTCAAAACTACTTTACCGATCGTACTGTTGACTTGATATACTCCTTCTTGCCAGACAGATCATGGTTGGGGTATTTGTCGAAGACCTGTAAGAACACTCTGCTTAGAGGGCAAACAACTACGCAGTCTATTCTAGGATTGTATAAATACATGCATTTTTTAGTCAGACATCCAGACGAAATAGCACAAACACCGTATTTACGTGCACAATTTGCACACTTTTTTCGTGATCTTGGGGCTTCGAGAAGGTGGTGCGCAAATCATGCGGTGATTTGTCGACCCATAGGAAATATTGTGCCCTAGGGCACTCAGTATATACACTTCAAAAAAAAAAAAAAAAAAAAGAAATAAAGTGAACCATGAACGAATTGTACTTGCTAATTTTGAAACAATTAGCACGTGCTCATTCGCAGTCTAGCGGGAACCAATGATCGCGAAGTCTGATTGGGAATCATCGTCGCAACCGCTGTCACCGCCCTCCCGAAACGCATCATCCTCGGTTCTGTGGAGCGCCTTGGGCGCCCTATTTTCTTGAAGCTCTTTCGGCAATGCTGGGAGAAACTATAGGGCCCACGACACGGCGATACCGGAAGAACTAAGCATCCGCACATAAGTGAAAAGGCCTTCTTCGATGGCAGGAAAGTTGCATTAGAAAGCGCACACACTTCTGCTTTCTCGCGTACCAATCGCGCCGGTCGACACGTTGAAGTACGTCCCCATGAATTGCTTTGCAGCGGCATGCTTCCAGTTTTCTTAGGTGAAATTTACAAAAGTGGGCTTTAATTTAGCCGTATATATATAATTACTGTAGCACATCACAAAGGAACCTTCAAAACGCATCGGCCGGATGGCGAAACATAAACTTCCAAAATCGACCAAGCGTGCGATGCAGCGTGGACATAGACAACAAGGGGAACAGTTGGCGCGACAGGCCCTCACATGTCTCTGTTCCAGAAAGTCGTCCATGCCGTGACGTGCTCGCCAAATGATATGGGTGTTAGAGATTGGGAGATAGAAGAAGGCAAACGCTCGAGCAGTTACGCCTTGTCTGTTAAGGCAGTTACGGCAACCCTTCAATTCTAGGAGCCCTAGTACGGGGGAATTCCTCGGAAGAAGGAACTTTGCACTCGCAGCCTGTTTGACTGCTCGGCGAAACGCGCACCTGGCCAAAGCATTGAACTGTCGAAAGGTGCATGCGCGCAGACGAGCTGGCTCGGGCGGGTCGGGAAGCGCGAAATATGCGAGTAAATATTGTTCTTCCGAAGCTAGCAAAATGTTAGGGGTGTGCAAATTATGCTAGTAAATATGGTATGAGCTTTCAAGGTGTATGAACTTGTAATGAAATGACTGACTGGCTCAGTTTTTGATATATGCACCATCTTGCTGACAAAAATGCACAATTGTTATGGCTACTTTTGTAACACGTGGCAGAGGACAAGAACTGCATGAGTGGCAAAACAGTGCTTGCTTGCACTTCCCTACAAAGGAATAGCATGTGGCGCACTGTCCGATCCTTCAGGATCTCATAATTGTTCGCTCTTTCTGACATTTCATTTGGGCATTGCTCAACGATGTTGATCACTTCAAGTATTACTGAAGAAATTCTCGAGAACTCTACAAGCAAGCCAGTCTGAAAACCGCCTCATCCGTCACCTCTCTGCAAAAATAAAATTTCGCTCAATACCCTCTCGTTTGTAATGACCAGACGCTTTTCTAACGGGTGTCGTTATGAAAGATTTTCAGGAAGGAAATCACATTATGAAGACTGAAACTCCTGTAATGGCTACCAGGACCGTAACAATAAAGTCGGGGTTTTGAAGGTACATGTTTTTCAAGAGCTCCGTGTTACTTATGGGCTCTTTCTATGACTGCTTGAGCGCTATCACGAATTGGTGGGACCTACTTCCGTGAGACATAACGTGCATTGCTAGACATGCAGACCTAAATGGAGGCAATTTTTCCCTAGCGCCATTGAACGTTGGTTCCCATTAATTGGCTTGTTTAGGCAGGCAAGCGCTGCAGTAATTTTACATTTTTCTTATGGCCAGTTTCCATTAACTTAATTATTAATGAAATAAAAAAATTATCTCATTTGTAATTCCGAGATCTGTGCAAATAGCAACATTTTGGATGCAAAGCATATTCAAATATTAAAGTATGAGTGCAAATAAAATAAAGTATTTTTTAAATAGTTTGAAGTGAAATTGCAGAATTGCTAGGCATGTTTACATGAGAAAGCAATATTTCTTTTGGCAAGGCAAATGAAGCACTGGTGTTTCATAGTAGCAGAGGAAGAGTTCCATTTATGTGCAAGGGTTCCTCTTACAACCTCTCGGGGCGCGAAAACTGATTTGGCAGACAAGAGGGTGCTCCATCCAAGTTGGACTTCCAAATCTGCCTCATCTGAAATTTCATTTTTTGGCATCTGATTTCGCAGACTTGCAGGACAAATTTTAGGTCCAAAACAGCATTGATTGAACCCCCACCTCTGCCACATCTATTATCTCCATTTTGGAACCAGCGCGTTTTCAGCCAATACATATAAGCCCGAAGCAGAGCCTCAAAGGCAGCTTTCCAACAGTACAAGTGTGTGATGAGGTACAGCACACTGAAAATCTGAAGGGGTTTTTCAATTCGACATTGACTGCATCTGCCTTCTGGAAGTTATAGTAGTTTCAAATAAAAAGTTCCATAGCGAATCTAATCACATACAATATTCGAAAAATATTTGACTGCACAGCCCTGGTAATTTCTACAAAAGGGTGACTACCTGATACCACCTCGTGTATTGCTTATACAGGAGTAAGTGAGCTCTGGCCCATAATAATTATCAAGTCTCACTCTCTATGACAAAACTATTTTTCATAGTTACTTGGTTGTATCCAGGTTCATTAAATCGGTCTTTGAGTGCAGTTCAAGCTATTCTGAACGAGGCTTTAGTGCAACACCTCCATCACATGAAATTCGACAATGAGGATTGTTACAAAGGCAGAGCTGTGTGAATAGCAAAACTTTAGGAGCAGAGCAAATTAGATTACTTTTCAAATATTTTTTAATACTTCTAAGCAAAGTTACAAAAATAATAACAACAACAAAATGGCACACAGGATGCTTAAGAATATTCTAAATGTATTAAAAAAAAATAGCTCTGCAATGGCACAACCGTTACGAACAGTGATTTAGCACTGCTTAGAACAGAATAGTTGGAACACAATTTGCAAAAAAAAAAAACAAAAAAAAACGATCCAGTAGGCTAATAGTAAACGCAGCGCATAGCTGACCTCGTGAATGACTTTCTTCATGGTGATCTCCTCCAAGTCTGCCCCATCCAGGATGCTCCGGATCAGCTCCTTGATGTCTTCTTCCTGGGTGCCCCAAAACACAGCTGCCTCAGAACAAAACCATAAAAGTAGCCGCAACCACCAGTTCATAAGAGATCAAAACAATGTCATTGTTCACTGAAATAACCAGCAATCAAAGTAAAGAAACAGCTGAATGAGCTATGCACATTAAAATGTCAGTTCCTGCTCCATAAATGAGGAGAAAGTGGTACATTTAACGAGTGACCCATGAAAGTCGTCACAAATATTAGTAATCAGTATGATATCACACACAACTAATGTCACACACATATCACCAATATGGTCTGCTTGTCAGTTGCAAAGCTATAGCATAATATATATATATATATATATATATATATATATATATATATATATATATATATACCCACACACACACACACACACACACACACACACACACACACACACACACACACACACACACACACACACTGCCAATCATTGTCGAATTCTGATTCTGAATTGCTGGTATGCAGCTATATGCAAGCTGCATTGTGGCTTATCAGTCAGGATGATGGTATACAGCTTATTTTTGGTTTTGTTTCTGCTCACCGAATCATCACATAGTTGTTGGTTTCAGTTTCCTTAAAGACACGTCGGAGCAGCACTTTCGTCACTAAACACACCATATCTAAGTTTTTTTTTTAATGTAAACAGTGTGCTTAGTGGCATAAATAGTGCATTTACTGGGGAGGGGACGCAAACAAGAAAAACATATCTGCCCAGCAGCAAGTCACATCTCCAGCCTGGGCTGCTGAGCACCTGTTCTCTTTGACAAGGTGTCGTGTCATCTAAACTTATGAACAGGCAAGCACAATTACGGTAAGACAGAATGGTACAGGCTTGACTGATCAGCAACAATATTTTACTTGCAGCAACTGGCTGGTGGCGATGCATACATCCTGGCACAGCCTCCACTGCATTGAAACTGCACTCCCTTACACTGCACAGTGTAGAACTATGTGATTCTTTCCAGCCCTTTAGGCACAGTGATGCATTTATCAGCAGTATAGCAGTGGAAATGCAGATTGGCACTGGGGGGCGCAAAATGATACGGCACTTCTACCCCTGCTGCTCAGTGAATCACAAGAACCTTAAGAGTGAAATACTAGAAGGATAAGGATGGGATGGAGCACATTCAGCAAGCATTCTTAAATCATGCATGGCAGTCTTTCAAGAGGAAAGTTACATAACAGCTGCATCTTAGCAATACTTACCTATGAAGCAGAAACCTGAAGGCATAAAAAGAAGATTAAACTTAAATTGAGCAATGAAAAAGAAAATGGTAGGTACAACCTTATGACACAGAAGAGAGCAGAGCGGGTAGGGAGCAAATGCAGGTTCAGGATATCATAGAGCAGAGTAAGTAGAGAACAAACTCAGGTTCAGGATATCATAATTGAAATCAGGATGAAGAAATGGACATGCGCCGGGCAAACGCTTGAAGGGGAGACAGAAAGTTAGGTGGGCTGATGAGATTAAAAAGTTCGCAGGTATAACGTGACAGCAGGAAGCACAAGACCGAGTTGATTGGTTGATCATGGGAGAGGCCTTTGCTCTGCAGTGGGCGTAGTCAGGCTGATCAAGCTCACCGTGGGCTCTGTGCAGTCGCTAACCTTGGCAGACGCTTTTCCATCCGTGGCAGGCTTCTCATCTGCTTCGTCCTCATCCTCAGACTCTGCAAGTGTTTGCAATGACACACTTACTGATACCAACGAGCTGCTTTTACGAGCAAGGCCTCAAGTTATAGCAGTAGGTTCTGAGGCGTAGCTTTTGCTTACGGTGAAACAGAAAATGACGCACTTTATAATCGAGGTGGGACAAGCTGCTCACTGCTCACAGAATACTGAGGCAAATGCAAAGCTCAGACAGGACAGGGAGGATGGAAGAGCTGTACAGTTAATTTCCATTACCTCAGAATAACACAGTTAAACTCCTTTGTAAGAGGCATGCTCTGGGCAGCAGTTTTCGTTTTTTTATATCACATGTCTTTTATAAGCAAGGTACCTTGTATGTATTTTCTTATAAACCTGTCTTTTACTTATTGTTAGCACGCTGATGTCTCTTATACTCATTTGTCTCTTATAAAGAGGTTCAACTTTAAAAACCAGAAAAATTTCCTAGATGAGTGGAACTGCAGTGTTCTCAATTGGGCTCACCTTGCTTCTTGCGACCCTTCTTAGCAGGAGTAGCTTTCTTGGCAGGCTCGGCCTTTTTTGCAGTTTCGGCCTTCTTTATGGGCTCAGCCTTCTTTGCGGGCTCGGCCTTCTTGGCTGACTCGACCTTTTTCTCAGCCTTCTTGTTGGTCTCTACCTTCTTTGGGGTTTCAACTTTATTTTCGAGCTCTTCCTCTGATTCATCGTGCTTGTCATTGGTGTTCTTCTTTAGGGAGTCTTCTTTCTCTTCCGACTCGTCCTTGTCGTTGGACTTGTCTTCCTCGCGACTGTCATTCTTCTCGTCCGAGTTGTCCGATTCATCCTTCTTGTCGGACTCATCTTCGTCAGACTCTTCCTTTTTCTTCGCTATTTTCCTCCGCTTGGCTGGAGTGGTGCTCTTCTGGGCCGCCGCCTTCTTCTTGGCAGCCGGCTTCTCCTCTTCCTCCTCCTCCTCCTCGGCCCCTTCACTTTGCACAGAGTCCTTCAAGCAGCAGAAGAAAAACAGAAGAAACGCCATCTACCAGCCTCTGTTTACCAAGACTGGGTACAACTCTTCTTAGACTTAAAGGGACACTAAAGAGAAACAATGAGTTGTTTTAAATCACTCCAAGAACTACAATGCCACAAGTTTCACGGTCACAAGTTTTATTATTAGCAGAAAAAATTAAGGTTGAACTTTCCTTTTAAAATTTCACACCATCATCACCGCGCGTGACATAAGAAATTCCACAATGTATTTTTCGTACTTCATATGCTAAGTCCGTGGCACCCACAAATTACAATATACTTCAGTTACATCGATTAAAATCTACATAGGACCCATTAGACGCCTTAAAAAATGTATGGCGTCACAGTGTGTGGTGGGGGAATCTCGAGGTGGCGTCTTCAACTGTAGTTTCTTGTCGCATGTTTTCTCACTTACCAAGTGTTAAGAGTGCTGTTTTCGGGATTGTGAAATTGCGCTATACTAATACACGAACAGGCGTTTTGCTCTTTAGTGTCCCTTTAAACAGTAGGCTTGGGCAAAAAGTAAATTTTAGGTTCACACTATGGCCGAATACTTTCTAATCAAATTTAAATAGTATACAACACATGTAAGAGAGAATGAGCATAATTGTTATGACCCAACTAACCTGCACAATCCTTTTTAATGCTGTTTCTGTTGTTTAAGGAAAGTGGAAGCAACTTTCAATACCAGCAGGATTTGGCTTTATGTAGAGAGCAAGAGATAACTTGCAGATTACTTACTTTTAACACTGACTATACTTACAAGCATGTTGGTTGGTATAACAAGCTTCCAAGCATGAAAGTTATGAATCACTCTGATGGTATTACGTTCCTTCAATCTGGACTTAGCGGCAGTAGACATTTTTTTGGATATGTATTCACAATATGGCACCCCTCCACTGTAGTAAAACCACCTTCACAAAGGGATTAAATGCGTACTTGGTTGAACCCACTTGTAAGAATACTCAAGTGGCGTGAAAATTTCATTGTTATAACAGATAATCGCTATAAACAAGCAGCAATGACGGCGGGCTAACCTCAATTCCCACAAGATTCATCATAAAAATGATGTAAGAGCTATAAAAACACGGATGCCAGAGAAGAAGAAGACAAGGCGAACCAACCACCAACTGAAAGGGTGGAGTGCAAGGGATGAGAGAGTAGACCGGAAAACTTATCTGCACAAGCACAGGTATAAACAAAAGGAGAATTTCAAGGGGCAGGTTTTGTTTGCTAGACACAACATTAATTAGAACAGACAAGCCAACCGAAGTATAGAGGGATGACACATGTTGTAGTTATGATGTAAATGTGAAATATAGAGGGATGACACGTGTTGTAATTATGATGGAAACGTGAAGACAGAAAAGTGGATGATAAGACTACCGTAAAAACCGGACTATAGGTCGGACCGCAATATAGGACGACCCCCCAAAACTTCGAATCGTAAAAAAAGAAATTTAAAAAAATCGCAAAGTATCGCGGCACACCCTTACCTTGATAAAAACGCAACGCAACTAGCTGCACTGTGGTAACATTCATTTTTATTTAGACACTGTTCAATGCTAGGAGGTCACGAAGTTACTCGGACTCATCCGAACTCGAGTCGGATGATGTTTGTTTTTCACTAGCGATGTCCCAGAGTGCATCGTCCTCTGTGCCGTCTAACGCGTTGCTGATGCAGCATTTGCGGAAGGATTTGCGAACCATCTCTTCCGGGAGGGATTTCCAGGCTGACGACACCCAGCCACAAACGGTTGCGAGCGGTGGACGCCGTAGGCGGCCAGCGGGGGTCTTGGGATTGTCTCCCAGCATCCACTCACTGTAGAGCTCGCGCACGCGACCTTTAAACGGCTTGTTCAGCACAACGTCCAGTGGCTGGAGTATAGATGTCAGTCCCCCCGGGGGATGACAACAAGATCCGTCTTGCCATCGGACAGCGATCGCTTCACATCGGCCGTGAGGTGACCGCGAAAAGAGTCGAGCACCAGCATGCTCGGTCGTTGAAAAAGGGCACCGGGTCGCCGGTTCCACACGAGCCGGATCCATTCAAGCATGAGGGATTCGTTCATGAACCCCTTCTCGCTTGCCCTCACGATCACATCCCGAGGGAAGTCCTCCTTCGGTAGCGTTTTCCTTTTAAAAATAATATAAGGAGGCAGCTTCTTTCCGTCTGCTGTACACGCGAGCATCACGGTAAACCGCGAATGCTCGTTGCCCGTTGTCAATAGCTTCACTTGCTTCGCTGCTTTCTCGGTCACAGTCGTGTTCGATGGCATATCGAACCAGACCGGAGTTTCGTCAGCGTTGCCCATGTGGCCCATCATGTAGCAACGCTGTCGACGAAGCTCGATGACGAAGCGCTGATACTCCACAAGCTTGTGCTCGAACTCTGCGGGTAGTTTTTGGCACACTGAAGTACGCCGCCGCAGAACAAGGCCCTTCCGCTTCATGAATCGGCGCACCCACGATGGCGAGCCCTTGAATTGCGCCCTCGTGAGCCCCGAGTCGCGCGCAATCTCGAGCGCTTTCACGCGGATGCACTCCGTTGTCACGGGTAGCGACCTTGCGCGCAGCTCCCGTACGAACTCGACGAGTGCCGTTTCCAGTTCGGGGTGAACTGCAGTCCGTCCACGAAACGACGTTTTCTTCTGGTTGCTGCAACTTATGATGCGCTGTTTCTGGCTCCTCCAGTATCGGATGCTCTTCTCCGTCGGGCCGAATTCTCGTTGTGCCGCCAGGTTGCCGTGGGCTTCCGCATATTCGATGACTTTTTTCTTGAAGCACATCGTGAACTGACGTCGGCTGCCACTCATATTGAAGGAGATAGCCTCAGATGGGGATAATGAAACAGCGCAAAACCACCGCAGCCACCCTTGCTTCGCAATCGGGACAAACAAAACGCAAAATGGGCGTCGCCCAACGATGCTGTTGCTGATGCTCACGATGGCAATGGAGCCTACCGACTTTTGTCAACCCATTGTTGCAAGACTTCCATAAGTTTTCTGCCAATGACCGGTATATAAGACGGGGGTCGACTTTTCATCGCGTCTCTTTGAAAAAAAATTCGACCTATATTCCGGTTTTTACGGTACTTGCCATTGGCAACAACCGAACCTATGAGCTTCAAATATAGTGTCTAATGCTCTATCGCCTGCAGTGTTGTGGAATGGGTGTCTCCATTCAATTCCGGGGAAATGCAATTTGCCGCAATAGGTGGATAGCGAACGGTGCGTCGTCTTCTACGGTATTTCCAGTTCAAGGCCAAACCTTTCGCTGCTTCAAGGTGCCTGCTGCGCTGTGTGATTGGGCAGAAAAGACGTGCGTGCCATTCTCTGACGCTTTTGCTGCCGCTTGTTCTATGATTGTGTTCAATTATTTTTTTGTGAATGAATAAATTATATTTGGAGAACGAAGCAAGACGTGGACATGGGCAAAAACGAGGAACGTTGAGAGATGGGTTTCGAGCACAGAGTGCGGTTATGCTTTGAAGCATGCAGTAATCTTTTGCATAATCACCACTATTTAATATGTCTGCTATGTAAGCTAGGGGTAGCGTTTAACGTGATGACGTCGAACATGTGCTGGCAAGAAGGAATATGTCAGGGCGAAACAACTCCCTCAATTCTATATATTTACTACAGATGCCAGCGAGTTACCTTCGTTTGTGTACTCTTCCATAGATATAAGACTAAAAAGTTGTGGGAATTGAAGCTACCCCCGCCGCCCTTTCTGCCGTTCTCATGTCCCGACATGACTCCCCTCCTCCGCTGTCTGCCGCCCTGGGAGAGCGAGGAATGACGTTTGACCCCTCTCACCCAGTAGCGAATGTCGACTGCGGAACCGCGTGCGGAGTCTCCCGAGAGGTTTCGCGTCGTGCGTCGGGAGTGAGTCAGATTCTCCGGGACAGCTTACGGTGAAGCATGCATTCCCTTTTCTGTCCGTCGACTCCCGTTGTTTACGGCTTGTCGGACTTCGCTGACGACGCCTACCCGAGGCGAACGCTCACCTTTTGTTGCCCCTTTGCGTACGCTTGGCCGAAGGGTAGTACGGTGTCCTAGTGCGTGGCCAAGCTATGCCGACCCGTCTCCCTCCGAAGCCAACGTGAGCGCATTTGCCCTCGCTCGAGCAACCGGGCCTTGGTCCCGGTGTTTCCGTGAATCACTGAATCACTTTTACCACGGAGACGTGCTCGTGGCACGCTGTGTAGTACTTTTACGCCCGTGGTGTGGATAAGCCCATTTGCTTTCTCGCCGCGCCTCTGCAACAGGCAGTACTGCGTTTCGATGTTACCACAGACAATAAAGTGTTGCGACCTTGAGCAGTATCGTGTTCTTGCAACGGTGACGGCTAACGCGTGCCTTGCGGCTCGGCTAAGACCGGACCCACGCTAGTGGTCCTACTCAATCGGGATACGTGTCACTACACTGGCTCCACGTTGGGCGCCAGTGTAGTGCGCACGTATCCCGAAGGATAGCCCTCCTATTTTTCATATAAGTAGATAGCGTCGATTTCGGTATCCCATGCTTCTTCGCGATATCTTGCTTAGGCAAGAGTCCGGCGTCCACTTTCTGCAGGATATCAGCTTTCTCCTGAAGTGTTTTGGCACGATATTTGCCGCGGGCACACGCCATCAAGGCCTAACACCAACACAAAGCCAAGGCCTAACACCACCACAAAGAATCGCGACAGTCGGAAGCTACTCCTAGCACCAACAACCGAGGTGTACAATGCACGCCCGAGACAGACTGCAGAGAAGGCTGGGTGAAACTACGACACACCCGATTTGCTGTGTGCTGGTCGTGCCATCTGTCGCCTAACAGCGACTACACAGGATTTTCAAAGGCTCCGAGATTGGCGCTTAAAAAAAAAAAAAAACATCTTGGAGGTTACGTAGGACGAAAAGCAGGCAGCCACCGAGAGAGAGAGAGAGATTGTGGGGGGAGGGGGGTGAAAAGTAAGTGGCGCTATTTTCTGCCCTCTGGCCTCCGTGCTAGTTTCTACATATTTCTCTCCACTCACTGTTAACGCGCCTCGTAACTCGGCAGCCACCCTATCGAGTGACTAGCCAAGTCGCCGACGCGGTGGCGCATAGTTCAAATTATCCGCGGCGGAACCTACTCGCGTTCGAATTAATGGGCTTTTTTATTCATAGGCTTGTATGGAGCTAGACCAGGCCATAACTTACAGTTTGAATTATCCATAAATTTGAATTATTGAAGTTCGAATTAACGAGCTTTCACTGTATGCCCATTATGCTTGCGAAATGAGACATAAATCCTATTCAATTTTGATTAGAAAATTATTTGACCGAAGTCACTATTCCCTTTGAATTTGGTTCGAACCTGAAATTCATTATTGCACAAGACTATTCAATACGTATCACAACTTAGAGAAGCACTTTTTCGAATATGCGTCGCTGATGGTGGCAGAAGTGAAAACAAAGTTAATGATGGGGAGACAGCAGGCACAAACGAGAGAAAAAAATCATAAGGTCAAATCGAGAGGGAAAAATCATAAAAATCAAATCGTGATATGCCGCCACCGCAGTTCTGCAAGACTGATACCACGGCATGAAGCTATGGTTACACGAAGAATAGAGAAAAACTCAAGCGCAACACAGCCTGTATAAGGACAAAATTATAGTATGCATGTAATCAGTCAAGCTTTTTTAATTACAGCTTTATTGTTAAATTCAAGGGTGTGACTTCTAATGTTTGAACCTTGAAAAATCAGCAAGTCGAGGAAAAAGTGCTGTATTTAATGAAAAAGACGTCATTCCATTCCCATTTCACTCCGGATTCATTCTGATTTCGGAGTAGCAACTCCGCAACACTGATCAAATGAGCTATGATAGTGGCTCCTCCCCCCCCCCCGTCTACTTTATGGGGTACAAATGTGCGTTTAAGCGTGGGCGTCTAAAATTAGTCAGTGCTGCTAAAACCATGAGGGCAATGTGGAATACTTTTCTTTTTTGCCTATTAATGTCATGTAACACGTGATCTTATTACCCAGCTGGCCGGTGACCAATAATCCCTCGCATACTACCTGAAAGCATTAAGTCTGCCATAACAAGACATCCTTCTCGCAGAAAAATAAAATGAACTGCCAGGAGAATAAATTTTCTATTTTAAAAAAACATACTGCCGAATTCTATTTTCTTTGTAATGGTCAACTTAGAGGCATGTCAGTTTTTATTTTGCACCCACAAATACTAGGTTAGTGTTGCATTTGAGTAAAAGAAGGCGATTTTTTTTAATGATATTGGAGAGCCACCATAAGTTGAGAAATGGGCACAAAATTGCATCATATAATCGAGATTTCCATTACATTATTTCCATGGAAGTTTTACCAGAGCCAAACCGATACATAGTAAAGTGCAGGCAATCACAAAATCAGGGCAGATATATTTGAGGTTTGACTGCAGAAGGTGACAAAGCATTACGAGATGACGAGGCAGAAGATTTTTGGTTCTGACCCAGTGGTTTCGAAGATCAAGTTCACTGAAAAAGTGTGGCTTTCACAAGCCAGTCTTGGAGCAGCAAGAATTGTATCATTGCAAGTAGATTCTAAATTTTGAAAATGAACACCAGTGTGCCACACTTACCTCGGACTCGACCTCAGATTCATCGTCATCAGCGAGCCGTTTTCGAGATGCCTTTCCCTGCAAAGACAGACTCCTCAGTACTGCACTGAACCAAACCACCAAACAATATGTATTTTCTCGCCATGTAATGAACACAGCTCCATAAAAGCCCCCCCCCCCCCCCCAACTTCAAATCATCAAAATTTCGTTCCCCCCCCCCCCCCCCCGCGTAGTAAACCCACCCCCAACATTCATCCGCTGCAGTCCTGCTGACACATGGTGCCTCCTTGCCTGCTGGATCCGTTTTTTTTTTATATTTATGCCGACCCCCCTCTGCCACCTTGGCCCCCCTCCTTTCCTTCGACCACTGCCGCGTGCCATTTTTTTTCCCCATCTGTGCGCGGCACGTCCTCAGTCTTTTTTGTATGTGCCCCACAGCAGGGTTCACGAACGGTGCGATTGCAGAGACATTGCAGCTGATAAGGGCGTAGAGCAAAGGTCACAAAACTGCCCGCACCAAGCGACGGTCGCTTCCTGCAAATACGACACTTTAATGCCCAACCACATGCACGCAATTTTCAAGCCACGACGACAGAATTTGCTGTCACCATGGCGATCATGAAAGGCCGGCCATTCATCGTGATCGAGTCGCAGGTTTCCGGAAAACCCAACAAACTGCTTGTCATCTAGAAAAATATCGTGACTATTTCCACATCACCGTCCCACATTCTCGCAACGGTTGCAAGCGAGGCAGCCGCCGTATTCTGTTGTTAAGGGGAGAGGCTACCATGGAAGGGCAACTTTTTTGTTTGCTGAGATATTTTAATGAAAATTTCAGGGCAGGCTAATAATAAAGCCATTTGAGTAACCACAAAATTTCTTGCATTTAGGTTCACTGGTTCCCAAGTTACAGCCATTTATCAGGATAATCCACATAGGTTTCTTAGTCAGGCTCTGGTGAATTTAATAAATGTGCCAGCACCGTAAACTTTGCTATGATGATTCCTGGATGGGTGCTTTACACTAAGACAGAGCCTTTTTTTTTTTCAATTTTCATGCTGAAAAGTTTTAGCAGAGCACTGTATTTGGTGTTTGCCATTGAGCATTTATCAATGAAATTTCAATTATTTATCACAAATTACAAACACAATAAATTTAAAAGGCAGTCTGTCAGTGTGTGGGCTATTTACTAGGATACAGAATAAACAAATCTGATAGAAATCAAATGAACCGTTGCAGAGATAACACCAGACTCACTGGCCAAAAAAGTCATTCTGAGAAAGCTGACTTTGAAAGTTTCGAACCCATATTTTGGTATAAAATAACCCTGCAAAGTAGCTAGAAATGTTCTTAAGGACTCTGTTCCTGCTTGTGTTGCAGCCGTTCTTGAGCCTTTTCCACGCGATAAGGGTCGTTCTGCGCTGCCCGTTGGTTGCCGGTAAAGCACAGTCAGTTGCAGATATAGCACCGAGCTTTGGTTGCACAGCAACACATTTGCTATCCTCCGCGATCGCACTGTTCGGGGCCGTAACCACTGCAGTTAGCGAGCACAACGCATGAGGTGCCCTTGAGCAGGAAACGCCAACACCAGCCTCACTTGTGACGACGAAGCGTTGCGCCGATGGTGTAGCAATCTCGACGTCGCAATAAGCATCAATGCAGTCGTCGTCTTGGAGAGACAAACGAGAAACTCCACAGCATCGATGCAACCGTCGCCCACCCATTAGCGCATGCCAAGTCCCAAACTTGGCCCTGCCCATTGTTCATGACAAAACAACAATCAACGTCTCGCGAACATGGCGAAAGAGTCTCGTAAAAAACGGTGAAAGATTGAAAAGCACGTGTGACAAACAAGTGGAATGATGGCACAAAGAACGCCCAGAGAGCACCGGCGCTTGCGGTGCTTGCAAGGCCGGCGCCGGAGCAGACGGCGAGCCGGGGGAACAGATGCGTGATCGCGCGCAGCAGCCAGTAGGAACTGCGTGATCGCCCACTCCCTTGAGAGGTGCGCACTTCCTCTAATTGAAGCTTCGCATCCAAGCCGCGGGAGACTTCAAAACTTCGAGGCCCCCCAATCATGGGCGATTCCCGCCTCGGCCAAGCCGCCGCTGGTGCCGCGGGTGGCGAAAAAAAAAAGAGAGAGAGAGAGCAAGAATTCACGAGCAAAAGAAGACCAAGATGGTGGCGCTGGGCCGCGTGGTTGGGAAAGGGCAAACACGCGAAGTTGGGGTATTTTCAGCGCTTGCTGGCCACTCGCCGGCTGCCATGGCAAGTTATATAATTTATTTGACGTACTTTTGCGATGAATCAAACATTGATATTTACAGAACAAATAGTTTATAAGACATACTGCCCAAATGTGTTTTTTAAAAAATCAACTTTTTTGCAATTTTTCGGTTTGTTTTGATGTTTTGGTGGTAGCCTGCTGCAATGTCGGTTACTTGCTACAATGTCAACGGCGGCGGCGCTGTCATCGTGCGAGGTTGCCGTGAAGTTGGCAAAGTGCGCCGTAGCACACACTTTTGGGCACCCTCGAGATCACAGCAGATACCGATTGTGAGAAAAGATAACCGCAATACGCTTTATGGGGGAACACGGGTCCTAGAATGGTGAAAAATGGCCAAAAAGTCGATTTTGAGAAAATGCGATATTTGAAATTTTTATATAAGCACGTGTCCTGAAATTGTGATCATTGAATTCGATCAGTAAATGGATTAAAATTGGTTATGAAGTCGCCACGGGAGCCGCAAAACAACCCACGGCAGGTCAAATTCGTTCAAACTTCCCGCGCGCGTCGCCGGCGAGGCAGTCGCCGATCGCCGCCATCTTGGGCTTGTTTTGAGGCTGATTCCTTTGTTCGCATTTTGCCACCCTTAAAAATGGCATCGCTTAAACAGAATGGCTGCCCTTGCCCCTTTTCCGGAACTCCCTTACAAGCCACTGATTGGCCGGAGCGCGCGCGCACCAGGCGAGCCCCCTGTTCCTTGCTTCCCATTGGCTGATGCGGCCAAAGTTGCCTGCGCTTTTTTTTTGTAATTGTTCGTCTGCTTCCAGCACGTGCCTGCTTGTGCTACACGACCGATGCACCAACTTTCAGTCTTTTGCCAGCATGATTGGAGACGCTCATCTAAAGAAGAAGACGCGCCAAGCGTACGGCAAAAAACGGAGGCGCCCGTGGAACGCCCGCCAGAAGAAAGCAGCCGACAACGTGCAGCCGATTTCGCCGAAGCGGCGCATTCCGTGACGGCGCGCAGCTGCGGTTGCTTGTGTCTGAAGCGGTGCACTCTCCTGTGCCTTACAGCAGCACCTCATCGGATTGTGTGTCGTCGTCTGATCGTCCTCTTGCACTTCCAGCAGCATCCTAGCCCGCATTGACAGGGCGTTTTATTCGGCGGACGAGTTTGCTGAGTGCGCGAGAAATGCAGCGGGCTCGAATGCATCACTCGCATCGCTGTGCGCAACGGAACGTAAGTTCGAGTTACTAGATATTGATCTGGAGGATGGTGGCAAAGAAAACGGGACAGAATTTGTTATTGTTGATCTGGCAGCGATACGCTCATTATTTGGACTTGTCGCGTGCCCAGAATACAGTGAAAAAAGCGTCACTATTTCAAAGGCCAAGAAAGAGTACGGGCTGTGTTCGAAGCTCATAGTCACGTAAGGCAGTTGTGACTTTTGCGAAAAGCGCTTTTCGTCCCCATGTATAGACGACACGGCCAACGCCAAAATAAGGCCGTTTGAAGTTACTATGCGTGCCATGAAGGCCATCAACAGTATCGGCAAGGGGGCAACGGCTCTGTCGGACTTCTTTGCCGGGATGAATATTTCGCATCAAGGGCTCCAACACAAGAGTTACCAAAGCCACATTATTATAATGAAAGAAGCCTGCTGTGCGACTGCTTCCTAATGCGAAGCGGTGAGCGTTGCTAGCGTCAAAGAGCTCTATGCGGAGTTCGGCAACGCGCCCGGAAACATCGACGTCATTTATGACGGCACCTGGCTTACGCATGGACATAGCTCGCATATATGTGTTGGCTGCATTGTTGAGATGTATAGTGGCCTCGTGATAGACCATATCGTGCTATCGAACTTTTGCCTGGCTTGCACCACAGGACCCAAGGAAGGAGAAGCAGGACATTCTGCCAGGCTCATTCAGCATGCCCCTCTGTGCCAGAAGAATGTTCATTGTAATGCTGGCCAGATGGAAGTAGAGGCAGCACTACACTTGTTTGAGCGGTCACTTGAAAAGCACAAGCTTCGTTATACGACAATGCTGTCGGACGACGACAGCAGGACATTTCATGCACTCACAGAAAAAGAGGCATACGGCTTCATAAAGGTGGCCAAAAAGGACTGCATAAATCACGTATGGGAGCTGCCTTACGTACCCTTGTAGAGAAAAAAAAAAGGCTCAAGGTGGCTCACTTGGTGGAAAGGGCAGACTTACGCAACAAAAGATAAAGAATACTCGGGCTACGCATTGAGAAGCCACAGGAACGATGTTCCAGGTATGCAGAAGGCTGTTCTAGCAACATTGAACCACATGTCTTCAACTGACAGGGCACCAAAGCATGACCTTTGCCCTGAAGGCCCTGAATCCTGGTGCAAATTTCAGAGAGCTCTTGCGAAAAATGAGAAGCCGGCACTACACAAGGACAGCCTGCCCGATTTCGTAACTGAGGCATTGGAGCCTGTGTTTAGGCGGCTGAGCGACAATGCCCTCTTGGAAAGGTGCAGCGATAGGATCACCCAGAACCCAAGTGAGAGCCTGCACACTATGATTTGGCAGCAGGCCCCCAAAACTCAGCATGCATCCTTGCGGAGCATTGAAAGGGCAGTTGCCGAAGCCATCAGCCGCTTCAACCAAGGCACAACCAAGAGCAACGTGGAAATTGCCGAGAAGCTGGGCTACAGCGCTGGCAATAACTTGGTGCATCGCAGCCTTGAGAAGGACAAGGGCAGGCTGCAAAAATCACGAAGAGAGCATCTCGACAGCAGTTCAATAAACGAAAGACTTCCAAAGCGTCACAAGCCAGCAAGGGACTTTGCTTACAGCTTTGGTCTATTGTAAACAGTCATGATGGCAAATAGTGAGAACTTTTGCAAAAATAAATATTCTTGGTTTTACACCTAAACATTGTGTAAATCTATTGTTTATCCAAGGACATTATTACATGAATTTTTGTGTTCTTTTCACTTGCAAGGCACTGGAACAACCACAAAGTAAAAAAAATAATAATTCTCATGCTGAGTCAATGACTATTTTATAGTTCTAGAACAAGCTGTGAGCAGTATTCTGGGTGGGCACAGTGAAATTTACCATGGCCATTTATCCTATAATATAAAGCTACAGAATGATGTCATTAATATACCTGTAGCTTCATTTTAGCAAAAGTTAAAGTTGCTAGAAACTTCAAACGCGTTTTTCTCAGTTCGATGTTTTTGCACATTGCACTCTGCCTTACGGGGGTTTTTCTTGTGTTAAACTTGAGTGAATGCGACAAAGTTGGTATCATTTTATTCGTCTTGACATGATCTAGGGGCTGATGCTATTTCTATTTATCTAGCATCACTTCAAAAATTACCATTGAAGATTTAGTGAGGGAAATTTATTGTAATATAGTGACCATAAGTGTTCGTCAGTTTTCTTGCTTATAAAATGCCTTCAAATGGATAAAAATAGCATCACCCCCTACAGCAAGTCTCCAGCATTGGGATTATCCATTCGCTTTTTGGATTTAGCAAGAATAAATTGCCAAGCAATCCCGTAAGAAGTACGCAATTAATTAAGATTCAGACCTTCATATTTTCTGAACCACTTGAAATATTAAGAAAGAGATTAGAGATTTGAAATCAGCATGAAAAACTAGCTTAGGTAGTGAAGTTTGGTTGAGATTGAGCAAAAAGATTTTTAAAAAATTTTAGAACCCACGTCTTCCCTTAATGGCGTGCACGAACAGCGCGAGGACAGCTTGCAGAAGATAGCTCCATCAACCACCGAAGATGAGCGAAAAGCAACAAAGAAGCCATTTCCAACAGTGTACGCGAATGTCAATTTCGAAACGCTAAGCGACCAAACTATCTTTCTTTTGCATTACCGTATTTTCTGCTCATCCCAAAAAAGTTTTCATAAAACTTGCCTTGCGTATTAAACGAACCCACAACTTTGTAGCGATATTTCGAGAAAAGAGTCTGTTCATAACGCCAGTAAATGCGGTAGTGCAAAACCAGCCATACACAAGTGCAACCAAGTGCTTCGTGAACCATTTCACCGTGTAATCAAATCAGATGACCTAACCACTGGAGTTTAGTGACTTGAAAATCACCCTGCCAAGAACAGCCTATGCATGCCAAACAAATTCAGGGTCAGGGTCCACAGTATAATGTTTTCATCCTGGAAATGCACACTTTGGAAAATTAACATCAGCACTTACATTCAATACCTCAAAGCCATTTGTTATTACCCCTTAAATACTCGTGCGAAGAGTGCACCGGGATAAGCAAGCACCAGTAGCAGCAGCTCACCTTTATCTCCTGCTTCGAAGTTGCAGTCTTTCGCTTTTTGGACGTGCCTTTGCCAGCAGAGCCAGGCGTTGTGGATTTTCCTGCAATACAGAAAAAAAAAAAGCACATCTACTCGACACGCCACATGAGGATGTATTTAGAAAAATTGTACGATTCCGACAATGCCTAATGCAAATTCTCAGCACATCTTTGTGTTGCGGAAGCCCAATTGTGTTTTGGCTTTCTACAAAGTATTGACTACTCTATTGGCTGCGAGATCGAGCAGAGTCGCCATCTAGCGGCACCTGGTCAAAACCGTGAAGTGTGGATGGCTCTTTGCGTCGTCTGCTAGTCACACCGTGTTTTTATGTGCATGCATGTCGTGCACACGCTCAAATTGTGGTTAATCCGGGCTTGTCAGCGCAAGTGTAGCTGTTTCTATGTATGTCTGAAACGACGTACGAAAGCATTTGGTCTTGCTCAGCTGCTAATGCATCGTAGTAAGATCGGCGAGTGCAACTTTCGAGAGTACTGTTTATTGTCGTCGTACCCTTCATTTGCCAAAATATTTTCAGAGTGGGTGGCGCTTTCTGTTTCAAGCACATTGCAAAATGCTCTTGACATCGACTCAATTGTAAAACAAAAAAAAAAAAAAAACTGACGCTGTAGGTAGGTGTACAACTACGGAAGTGTAGTTTATCAATCATGCGAGGAGCCTCAGTTGTGATTATCTGGCCATGGTAGCACCACATAAAAATATTACCATCACATAAACTTTGAGACTTCGGTACTTGCACTGTACTTAAGGGGCGGGTCTACAGTGGAAGGGCAACTTTTTTATTTATCTATAGATCTGTACGAAATTTTCAGTTCGCGGATTCAGATGTGCATATTTTAAAGATGTAATTACTTTTTTGACCGGTCAAGAAGTTTCCAAGATACTTCACAATCCATGTAAAACCTGGGTCCTTAGTTTTTAGCCTAATTAGAATCTAAGCAGGAATCACCAAAACAATGGTGACAGCATAGAAACAATGTACATGACACCGAGGTCTTCTGATATGGAGCAATTTTCGGAGCAGCAAAATCTTTTTTTTGGAGCACATTGAAGCATCAAAATTTTTAATTTGAAGCACTTTGCAGCAGTGAAATTTTCTATTTTGGAGCAGTTTGGAGCAGCTAACTTCAAGTCCTGGAGGAGCAGCAAGTTCAATTTACATTCAAGGATATGAAAAATTATTTTGAGGCTCTTTTAAAAAGCTAGAAACATTTATATTCATTGCGAATTTCATAGAGTCAATCACCTTAGCAGAACTTCCTGCTTCAGTTGATGATGCCAAATAATGGCATCATGCTGTTGAGCATTCTGAAAAAACTTGAGCGATTATTTACGTTTTAAATAAACAGTCGATTAAAACTGTACTTCATGAAATAACAATATAGATACAGCTATGTGACTATCAGTAGATATGATAGACAAACGCTGTGATGTACAATGCAAGAGACTCACACATTCCCAAGTGCATTTCCCTAAGATGACTTCAAGAATAAAAAAAGGTTTTTTTTCTTTACAACTGATTAGACTGCTGGGCGTAATATGATGTCATTCAGCTAGTCTCATAAAGCCAACCTCCCCCGGCACTCATCTCTGTGCTGAAACTACACGATTAAGCCAACTTTATTTTCTTTTTGCAGGAATATTTTATGTGGCTAGGGCGTTCTGTCTATACTCCAAAAACCCCTGTCTATACTCCAAAAACACCCTACTATGTCCTGTAGAAAGCAGTGCATAAAAAAGAAATGTCACAAGGTACCTTATGCATATGCCTAAGACAACTCGAAGGCAAGATTCATTTTGTTTTTAATGGGATAGCAATTATATGGACATTCTCAACTGGTTTTAGCCGCTGCCAGGGGTGTACCCGAAAATTTCAAAAAGTTTGGGTGAGGGGGAAACTGTCAATTTGCGCTATTTGTGACTCCAGTAATTCATGCGGCACCTAGCGGCAATATAAAGAAGCTACATACTGAGGCCCAAACAGTCCAAGCACCAGTCGTATACGGCAGGAGCACGGTAGAATGATGCCGCCCGTGAATAAAAAACGAACGGTCAAGCAGATTACTTCTTTCCAGGTGAGGCACCAGTGTTAACTTGTTAACTTGAACCTATTAAATGACCATTGTATTCACTGACTACACGTAGCTGTGGCGCCCGAAGTATGTAAACGAATTTCGCAGAGATGCTGTGCGCCATGTGCATTACACAAACAACGGGACCACTTCAAGAACCTCGCTCGCGTTCGCGGGGCCACTGGTGCCGACTAGAATAAGATTCTCCCCGTCAACAACCAGCTCCCCTTCTACAAAGCAGCGCGAACTCCTATCACAGTGCAGAAAACTCAATATTTGTGTTAGCAACAGCACACACGGTGACCTCCGTGAATCCGCCATGCTGCAACTTCGCAGCACCCTCTCATGTTCACTTGAGTTGCGAATATGTGCCATGGCAAAAAAAAAAAAAAAAAAAAAAAAACTGAGATGGAGGCGAGGGCACATTCCTTATGTGCCCCCCCCCCCCCCCCGGCTATGCTACTGGCCGCCATGTTTTGTGTAATGTCCCAATCGATAACATCCCCCGGCGCATTGTATTTTACACGCGGGTAAAAGCGGCGCCAGCGAGGGCGACAAACACAGCTAAAGCAGAGATAAGAAGAGTTGACTTAATTCCTTCGCACTGAGGGCGGATGTGATAACATCGCACCGTGTGCCAGACCTCCCATCGATTGTTACTCAAGCAGAAAGGAATGCTCCGCCCGTTACGAAAGAACAAGAAGGAGCTAGATTCGCGAGGGGGAGGAAGGGGCGTTGTTATAATCTTTGACATTATGGGTGCGATTGCTGGTGCACAAGCTATTTACGGCTATTATACCCTTATATTATGTACTCTCAACGCAAACAGACTGCGCAAAAAGTGCTTCACTTTCTAGAGCGGCACTGAGCCTTGTAGTGACACATATCCCGAAGGAGTGTGGCCACTAGCGTGGGTCCGGTCTTAGCGACGCGCAGCGGCACGCGTTGACCGGACCCACGCTAGTGGCCACACTCCTTCGGGATATGTGTCACTACAAGGCTCAGTGCCGCTCTAGAAAGTGAAGCACTTTTTGCATGTGATCCACGGGGACACCGGGACCAAGGTCCGGTTGCTCGAGCGAGGGCAAAGGCGCTCGCGTTGGCTTCGGAGGGAGATGGGTCGGCGTAGCTAAGCCAAGCACTAGGAGGAAGGAAAAAGGTAAGGAGAGGGCATGCCCAGCCGGCGCAGGGCGTAAAAAATGTGGCGGAAATGACATCATGGCGGCCATATTCACTAGGCACAATGGCGGCGTTGCTATGGTTACGTGCTGCGCAGTGGAGCTGGTCTAGCAGTGAGCGGCCGCGGCGGAGTGTGTGCCTCCCCAGGTCTCGTGCTGAGCCGTGGTGGACAATATCTGTGCTCTGCGTCGCGTTATTGGTTACGCAGTCTTCTCCTGGCTGTTACATTACTCTTAGCAACGTTTACAAATCCCTTTGTCCATCAGGGGGTTTCAACAGTGCGTAGAACAAGTGCATATTCATGTGTCGTGCGGCGGATGACACGGATGAAGCAGTTAGTGTTCAGCGAAATTTCGTTGGGCAACATGACGAAGCTGAATGACGACGAACGCCTTGCAGGTCAGTGACGGTTGAGAAGTGCTCCTGCTTGTGACAACGGACGACGCTGATGAGCCCAGCAAGACGCCGTGAGGACCATGTGCACATACGTAGTTTCGTGTTGTGTGTGTACAGTAACAACTTGCATGTGCGTATTAAAACACCTTTTCTGTTCCGCTTGGTACACTCTCCACCAGCATTGCATGTAATCTCAACGTAACAGCAACCACGTTCAACTGTCACTAGCACCGTGCTCAAAGTCACCACGGTCGCAGAATGCTGACGCCGGTGAGTTTCACGCGGAACACGGGCACAGTGGCAGGCACTGCGTCAGCCGCGTGGCGGAATGCAACCGTAGAAGGCGCACGACCGATCGTGTTGTCTGTACAGTTGCTGAATTAATGACGTGAAAGCACTCACCGTTGTCAGTGCATCTAGCGCGCGTTCTCTCGTAGTTGCTTCGTTGTCGGTGAGCTGTTACTCCCTGTTATTACTCGGACGAAGCGATTTCGCTGAAGGTGTCCCGCTGGCTCAGAGTGATGAGCCCAGTCCCATTAGTTTCGGATCGTCACGACACACGCGCTGCGCAGCCGACGTGCTTTCCGAGCCGGAGAGGGAGTCGCGTCTTCTGCTTCGCATTCATATGTAAACAAGAGAGGAGAATTTGCCTAGTCAATATGGCCGACTTCCGGCTTCATCGCGGCTTCACAACGAGTGACGTCAGGGCTTCTCCTTACCTGTCCTTCCTCTGTGGTAACACCCTTCGGCCGTGCGTACGCAGTGGGGCAACAAAAAGTGAGCGTTCACCGCCTCGGGCGCGAAGCGCCGTCAGCTAAGTCAGACAAGCACAAGCGACGAGAGTTGACGGACGGAAAAGATTGCGTGGCTCACCGTCAGCTGTCCCGGGGAGTATCTGCCCGCTCCCGACGCACGCACGCAAAATCTCTCGGGAGACTCCGTGCACGGTGCCACAGTCAACATCCGCTACCGAGTGAGGGGGTTAAATGTCTCTCCGCTTCTTTAAATCGGCCCCCAGCAAATTGATTTATAGCATATTGCACTCCTTAAACATCCTACATTGTTTCTACACCGTCGCCAATGTTTTGGTGCTTCCTGCTTAGATGCTAATTAGGCTGCAACCAAAGGACGCAGGTTTTAGATTGATTTGGAAGTATCTTGGAAACTACTTGACCTATTTAAAAAGTAATCACACATTTAGAATCTGCACATATAAATACACAAACTCTGAAGATTTCGTTCAAATCTGCTGTATTTCTGCTGTTCTCATGTCCCGACATGACTCCCCTCATTCACTGTCTGCCACACTGGGAGAGCGAGAAGTGACGCTCAACCCCTTTCACCCGGTAGCGGATGTCGACTGTGGCGCCGCGTGCGAGGTCTCTCGAGGATGTTTCGCGCTCGCGCACTTCGGGAGCGAGTCAGATTTCTCCGGGACAGCTGAGGGTGAGCATGCATTCTCTTCTCCGTCCATCAACTCACATTGTTTGGGGCACGTCAGACTTCGCCACCGGCGCCTCGCGCTTGAGGCAAACGCTCACCTTTTTGATGCCCCTCGCGTACGCTAGGCCGAAGAGCGGTACGGTGTCCTAGCGCATGGTCAAACTGCGCCGATCCATATCTTTCCGAAGCCAATGCGAGCGCCTTTGTCCTCACTCGAGCAACCGGATCTTTGTCCCGGTGTCTCCGTGAATCACTTTTACAGCGGAGACGTACTCACGGCAGCCCTGTGTAGTGCTGCTCGCCCGTGGTGTGGATAAGCCCATTTACTTTCCCACCACGCCTTTGTAACGGGCTGTACTGTGTTTTGGTGTTGCCACAGACAATAAAGTGTTGCGACCTTGAGCAGTATCGTGTCCTCGCCACAGCGATTGCTAACGCGTGCCCTGCGGCTCGCTAAGACCGGACCCACGCTAGTGGCCGTACTCCTTCGTGATACGTATACACTACAGCTTTCCTGACTAGACTCATCGACTGTCCCACATGTCATGGTGAACGGAATGAGAAGAAAAAAAAAAAACCTCATATGCGAACGGTGGTACTGAACTAATCGCAGAGATATGCGGGATTTTTACAATCATTCTTTCTCTCCATTTTTTTTGTAGTACGCAGATGACAAAGATTTAAATAAGTAGTTCGGTCACCCTACAGCAGTGCGTAGCAGGCGGAACACAAGCTAAGCACGTACAAACAACACAGCAAAGGCGTGATTTAGTGCGAAAGCATGAAGAGAGTCGCCCAGGGCAAGCATCCCTATGAAAGACAGCGCTTTACTTGTGGGTAATGTTAACATTGCATAGGCGTCATGCACCGATTCAGAAGAGAAGAGCGTAGATATTAGCAGTCAACTGTAGTCGACGCATTTCATTCACCGATAATTGGCTCAGACAGCACGCAACGAAGCGCCTCTGCGTGTATCTGTCTACGCGCTGCCGACCGCCTATCCACACTTGCGCGGGACGGTGCTGCCGCCTATAGCCCGATCTCGCCGCGAATAAATCAATTTTTGTGAAGTAGGACCACACCCACTACACCATTATTTCTGCCTGTCATGTAGCGCACTACATGCTAGGAAGAAAAAGTGTGTTCCATACTCGTCATCATGGCAACAAGCAGTGCTGACCGACATGACGAAATTTAGATGCACATACAGTAAAACTTCGTTGATTCGTAGTCACTGGGGCCGCGAGAAAGCTTCGAATTAAGTGGGTTTTGGAACTAATCAAAGTAATCGATGCTCGTCGTTTGCTGTGCCGGCTTACTTGCGGCTCCAAAGGTTATATTTTCCAGCAATACCTAGTCTTTATTTTTGCCGCAAACATGGAGGATTGGTAGACCTCCTTGCTGCCATTGAAAAAAAAAAAAAAAAAACGCGATCGTGATTGAAATGTGCGCCTACGAAAAACAAGACGTTTTCACTGCAACACAGTAGTGACAAGCGGGCAGCATGTCGCCTGCTTCTTTCTGCGTCAGCACGTCATGATGAGAGCATTGGCACATTCTTTCTATTATAATTATGAATTCATTAATGGCCAGTATGACGAAGCTCACGATGTGTTTTGGCTGGAAAAAGTTATCTTTGAATCTTTCAAACTTAGTTTTTGAAGTAAATGTTGCTGCCAAAAACTTCACCAGCAGTGCAAAAACGCAAATTACTGGAGCAATCGAAGGTTCGCATATTCGCGATTTCTGCAAAGCTGTTCCTTATTAATTTCTTTACAATCCCAGAAAGAATAGATAAACCATGACCCGCTGATGTTGCAAGAAATATGCGATAAGCTACTCACGTGTCACCACTGTGTTGCAGTGAAGCATAGCTGATTTTCCGCAGGCACACAATTCGGTTGACTACGACACCGTCTTTTATTGTTTCTGTTTGCGCTGGAAGTAGCGAGACTAAGGTGCTTCAGCTGCCACTCATTAGTATCGACACGTTGCATTGCCTTGTGGCAATTAACGGCCATTGTTTCCGCATACCTGCGACGAAATCGGTATCTGGAACTGGCAAATGACACCCAAAGTTTTCGAATTAAATAGACTGGTGCCGGCCGCCGTTTCAAAATTATCCACTCAAACTTACATTGCAAAGTGCGGGACCGGGGAAATCTTTCAAATTAAGCGGGATTTCGAAATTAACAAGTTCAAGCTAACGATGTTTTACTGTATATGCCCTATTAAGTGGACAGGGGCTGTCGTGAGAAAAACAATGATCTATGATACAGTATGACAGCCTTGGTTGGCAACGCATCAATAGCGTTCTTCAAAGCTCAAAAGTTTTGTCCCTGGTCACGGAAAGTTATGTCTTCGTCCAGCTTTCTTCATACTCATTTAAGTTACGATTGCTACTAACAACATCCCCTATACCTTCCTTGCGCATCATTGCCTATTATTTCTTATTGATATTGCATTCAAGAAAAAAATAGCTTTTCTTTTCTTGCCCCTGTGAGCCTCGACTCAACTCTTTGCTTTCTTGGCACCCGGAAGAGGCTTCTTGTTGTCAAACGGCTTGAGCAGGAAGCTGAGGATGCGATCCGTGCACTCCTCGACCGTGCCACTCTTCTCCAGGTCAAGCATGCCCAGCAGGTCCTTCTGGGCAGCCTTTTTGAGCCTGCACACCGTGGTCACAATTACATTCTGTGATGGTTTTTCTTGACACAGCAAAGCTATAGCACTGAAGCACATGCCTGCTACAGCACCAGAAAAATAGCACTAAAGTTTACTCTTTATTTCCATTCATCCTCCTTCATTTATCATAAGACTGAAGCTCTGTGTACACTAGTTGCTGTTCCCTTTGCAAGAACATCTTTTCCAAATTAAATGTGCCATCCATGACGTAGTGAGTCAGTGAGTGCCTGCAAGCGTCCAGTTTAGTTCTCTCAAGAAAAATATACTACGACAATAAACTATCAAAATGTTCCTCCTATTATTCGCGTATGTTATTCCAAATGTGTTAACGATGTAGGAACTGAAATCAACCACAATACTAGTGGCATAGTCACACAAGACTTCACTTCAGAGACGAGGCAAGTTGTCGAGTGCAGTGTACTTGAGTGGCAAAAAAAAAAAAAAACACCATTACTAATCGCACTGAATTCAGCAACTTGTGAGAAGACGAACTGCTGCACCATCCACCAGCGTTGTTCTATCACACCAGTTGCAAAACATTATGAAGCCGGGTACACCTGCGGACAATAATGTGGAGCATAGGAAGACACATTGTGAAAAATTGGAACCGAGAAAATAGAAAACACACACACATATATATAATGTAAATGTGAAGAAAGAAAAGTGGATGAAAAGATAACTTGCTGTGGGCAGGAACCGAAACTATGACCTTCAAACAACCTTCGAGCAATGCGTTCGATGCTCTACCAACTCAGCTACCACGGCGGCTATCCCCCCATTCACTTTATTGGGTATATATGTGAACTAAACGTGCGAGTGTCAGCGCCACCAGCAGCCATGGCGGCGAGTGTGGAACACTCTTTATCAGCCTGTTTAAGGTCGCAGTTTTGGTTCCTGCCGACCAGCAAGTTATCTTTTCGTTCACTTTTCTTTCTTCACATTTGCACAACAATTAGGCCTAATAACTTCCCCTATAGTTTCTTTAGCATTATTGTCTGTTAGGTCTCACTAATATAGTGCCAAACACGGAAAAACGAGCCTTTAAAAAGCCCGTAGACCACCTCTAATATTTTTTCAAGCATGCGCATCGTGTGCAGAATGCCGTCGCGATCAACGATTCTGCACGTGGCAGCGCTACGAGCCGCCGGCGCGCCATGAATTCTAAGAAACAATCCCTCCCCCCCCCCTTCCGGGTCCCGTGACGTGCCGTGCCACATCTCTGGCGCGTCGAGACAAATATGCCAAATATGCTACCGAGCAAAAGCCTACGACTCCCTGTGAGTCTGCAAGCAGCTGTCCACGCTGCTTGTTGTTATTCATCGTGTTGCCTGCGTGCGTGAATATGTGCGGGGCACGGCCTGTCCCCGTACGGGTTCATTGCATTGGGAATCCTTTGAAGGCATGCGCGGAACGCAGGTTCCATACTGGCACGATTACGGACGCCACGGTTCGCCAACAAGCACGCAACTGACAGAGTCGACGGCTGGTGTCGCAGCAACCGGAAGTGTACACATTGTTACAAGCAGCGCGTCAGCGCTGCCGTACGCTACGCGAGATTGGGAGGGGCGCTCGATGAGAGGGTGAAGCGCCGTGAGAAAGGATACCAGCGGAGGGAAGCACAGGGAAGAGCGAAAGGTGTGGTCGTCGCTGGTTTAAATAATAATGGTCGTCGCTGGTTTAAATAATAAAACCCGTCCTCCTCCACCATTACTGCACCATTTCGAAAAATTCTCACAGCTCCGTGTTCGTCATACACTCGTGCACAATTTCCCCACAACGGACTTTCAATCTCTGGGTGGTTTACGGGCCCTGCAACACTTTTTGAGCATGGTCAGAAAACACTGCCGATCGGTAGTAAAGGCTCCCGACAACACGTGAGCCAAATATTATAGCGCAGCACGCGGCCTGGAATTCGCAATAAATTATCAAAGTCATCTAAAAATAGCTTTCCCTTCTCTCGACAAATCACAGAAAATAAGCCCTGTCAGCCCATCTATCAGCCATTGGCTGATTTGGACATTGCACGCTCGGTTGTTACAGAGGTCGTCGCGAGAGGCCGTCACTTGTCTATGCGTACACGCGTTATCGCACTGAAAAAGTCATGTATTCAAAGGAAAAAAAAAAAAAGAAAAAATGCTCAAAGTGGCGAGGCGTGAGTGACGTTTTTTGTTTGCCCATCCCATCCCTTCCTGTTCAGCTTCCATCGCTTTCATCGGGATGAGAGATTGTGATTGCGGCGTGTGACAAATCTTTGTAACTCCGCTCGTACTGGACAGATTCTTAAAATTTTTGCGGCTTTCAATTTTCGAGGTAATACGCTTTTCCAGTGAATTAATTCCATGGTTACTCAAAAATGTGTTTCAGGGCCCCCTTAAGGGGAGACACTGGTTTGAATTTTTTTTTAATTTTCAGTATTTCCAGCTGAAATTTTACTACAATATGTATTTTTGACAGCTGAAAACAAATATGCAATTCGTTTCTTGCTATCACTTTTAGATTTTTAAATATTGACTGTTACATAAACTTGTATTCTGCCCAGCCCTTTGACATCTTCCTCATAAAATATTGCTACAAATTTGATATGACAGCATTCCATGAAGGCCAGGGAGTGCAACAAAACCATAATTTTATTTTTAGCTTCATTGGTACCAGAGTTATGGCCTTAACAAGTATACTCATTAGAAATCTGAAACTGTTGCTTAAGGGGAGACGCTCCTCGAAAGCACTTTTTTTTTGTTATTCAACTTAGAGCTTCAGAAATTGGACCACTGATGCAGTTTTTCCTCCTGATTCCAAATCTGTAATCAGTTTTTACATAAGTGCAATAGTTTGGGAGTTGTGTTTCAAGTAATGGTGAAACTTGATAAGTTTTCCGGGAACTTTCGCGCATACTAAATGTTCATGCAGAGAGTTGTTCAATGGCTCCTTTTGCTCCCTATTAGCCATAGAGTGCCGATATCTAGCTAGAAATTGTGCTCCAACTTTGAAACTATGAAAAAAACATCTGTGTAGCAAAGTACCCTTTTTTTTCCACTCGACCACCATTAAATTTATTAATAGATATTTACAGCTGATAGGTTGTGCTGATTCAAGTAGATATCGGCACCCTACGCACTCTCCTCAATGTGTGTGCCAAATTTCGTCGTCGTATGACCATTCTAAGTGCCCGAAACACTTCCCGCAAAAAATGCAAATTGGCCAAAATTGCGAAATGAGAAAAACGCGTTTGAAAGTTTGAAAGTCTGTATTTACAAAAATGAAAAACGCAGTAGCACGAAACTTGTGCTGAACACATACACACATGTCCAGAGGGAATATCAGTTGTCTAAAACTCTCCAGCACCGTAGGTTTTCCCTTCCCGGCTGGTGCGGCAGGACTCTTCCACCCGGGCCCTCTTGGCTGCACTGCGACGGTGTGCCCTCGCCTCAGCGGTCTGACGCACATTCATCTTGTGCATGCGCATGCTGTCTCGGCGGTCGCTGAGGGTAACCAGGGCCTCCGAAGGAAGCACCCCAAGCTCTTCCAGCACCTTTTCAAAGCTCGCGTGGCCCCGGTTGAACCACAGGACTGCAATGGCTGTGGCTGTTTCCACAGCAGTCCGGGAAGCAAACCGGGTCTTTGGACACAGCAGCCATATTTTGCTGTTCAGGGACTCGGCCGCGTTCTGTGTCTTGCCGTGGAGGCACCGGGCAAGCAGCTTCGCATCTGTGAGACGCTTGTAGATTGGGAGGACTGCCAAACCCTGGGCCTTGGTCAGGAGGGGGGTGTGGCACGGTGCAGGCTGGCCCTGCGCCTCAGCACGTCGGTGCTTGCACCACGAGTCTGGGCCTGCAGGACAGAACTTGTGACTTCCAGCACCGTCTGTTGAGCACGAGTGCAAACATGAGGCCCATATGGCAGTGTACATCTTGTGGACATTTCCCCGATTGTTCACAATGGCCACCTGAAAGTAAGTTTGAAGCTTCTGGATGGTGGTCTCCTTCAGCTTCTCCCCTCGTGGAAGTGGCGTTGGCAGCTTCCGCAGGCCGGTGCCCAGACGTTTCGCCACGTGGTTGGTGCACTCCTCTTTTTCAATTGGAGTGTCAGGGTACACGTTGGCATCACAGACCCCGTTGTAGGCCTTGCTGTCTCCATCGCTTAGGAAGATGGTGAACCGCAGGGGTGTCTCATAGTCCACAGTCCTCTGCCAAATGCGCACTGCAGCTTCGGCCTCCATGGCATGCGAAGAACAGTCGCAATTCTTCTCACAAACGGGATGATGAAACGCCTGCCATGTTTCTTCATCGCCTCCCATGTCGTTATGCAAACTGCACGCCAGGCAGAAGTTGGAAAGCACTTCATAGTCCAGGCACAAACCAGTGTCCAAGGACACTACAGTTCCCACACCATTGTGGCTTTTGTGGCCTCTTTTTTGCCATGTGCCGTCAAACATGACTGGCACGTCACTGTTACCAGCCACCTCTTTGGTGACGCTGCGTGCCCTTTGCATGTTTTCACAGACAGCCTTCACTGCCGCACTGTGAATCTTTTTGCCGATAGCATGGAAGGTCTTATGGTGCATAGGGTTTGGCAATCCAACTACTGCACAAAATCGTGAAAGTTGCTCATGCCCGATACCGACGGCACGCGCTGCAAGCACCACTTTCAGGTTCACGGCAAAGGCGTCACGCGAACTCCCGCTGTCGTAGCTTCTGCTTGCACCGCGGCCGCCATCTGACGCGACCCGCTTCGACGAGTACGCGGACGAAAGGATGCTCTCCGAGCACTCCGCATTCTCGCAGTGTAGCTCCAGAAACGCCGAAAGGCCTTTCCGCTTTTTATTCGGTGCCCGAACTGCGAGTTTACTCTCGTGACAAACGGGGCATGCCGCGCCTGCGACGACGGCCGTCAATGCACCCAACTCGCACAGCACTACGCTTTCGGCACGATCGGCATTCGGCCTGACGTCGTTTTCGAATAACGCGATCTTTTTCTGCGATGCACTCACAAAATTCACTGCAGCGTTGATCTCGTCGTCGCAGTTGCCATGGTCGACGTTGCCGTGGTCGATGTTAGGCCTACCGGCCGCTGGCCCGTCGCGGACATTTTCGTTGGCGGTGGCTTTCTTGTACGTCCTCCGCCGCTTCCCTCTGAACTTGTTCTTACTTCTGTATTTCCGATGGTCGGCAACGGCCTTTTTCGGGCTTGCCATCGCACGAAAACAGCGAAAAATAACTCCGGAAAACAGTGAAGCGAACTACGGCAAGAAAACACGGGTGCTGTCAGCCAATGGCGGCCCTGCGTTAGTGGCGCGCGGTTTGAAACGGCGGGAAAAGACTGTTTTTGTTGCTTTTTTTTTAGATTTTTCGTGAACGTACGAGACTTCAAGAACCGGGATCGTGGAGAGTAAGGACAACTCTACACGAGCCAGCGGCCGCAATATGGCGGACAGCTCTCTTCGCGGCCCCGCGAGCACGCGAACAGCAGCCCGTTTTGTGTAAATTTCGTGATGCCGCGCGTCACTGCCGCTCACTCAGACGCGTTTTTCACTGACTTCTGATGCTTATTTCGCTGTGATATTTTCAGATGTCAAAATATAATGTATAAAGATGATAAAGCAACAAAAAACAGAAAAGGTGAAATTTGGAAAAAAAACGCGACTTTTCGACCCGCGTCTCCCCTTAAGTTTGTTGTTAATTAAATCACTATTGTAAATAAAAGTATTACATTTTTTGGTTTTCTTGCACTAATCAATGTATAAGCTTTCAAATGCTGCAAGAATTATCAAAATCCGACTGCTACATCAAAAGATACTGTGGGCAATGGCTTAGGGTGTGATGAAAAATGTTGTTTTGAGAAAACAAGAAAAGAAGTTTAGGAACATGCTGAGCACTTATATTTAACAAGAAAAGGTGTGAATTGGTGTATTAGCCATGTTAGAAGCCACCAGGAATGTAGTCATCATCATTCTCCTTGGTGCGCTTTCTTTTCATGGCATGCTTGAAGTTTTCAGCATGCTCATGCTTCTTCTCCGATGCCACTAGTCGGCGACTGTCCTTTTCTGAGCATCTTTCAGCGGCCACAACACTCTGCTGCAGGTGCAGCTCCTTCAATATGGCGGCATCTGCTCTCCCTTTGCCAGCGTTAAACCTTGCGACAGCTTCGGCCACAGCAGCTTCAACGGTGAAAAACGACACGTGTTTGTTTTTGGACACGAGCGACCAGATGACGGAGTGCAGGCTCATGTTTGGGCTCTGTGTTTTGCCTCGCTGACAACGCTCCAGCAATTTCTTGTCTGCAAGGCATCAACCATATACTCCGGCAGGTTGTAGCAATGATTCGGAGGAGTCTCCTGCTTGGCAACAGCCTTGTTGTACTTGCACCATGACTCTTCACCAGTTGGGCAGTGAGAGTGCTGAGGGCTTGCATCAGTAGATGCTACGTGATAACAGGTTGCCCAGACAGCATTATTCATGGCCTCAATGCTTTCTTGGTTGGTTTGTAAAGCCCATCCATAATATGATGTGAGCTTTGTGACCAGCTCGCCTGTCAGTTTGGCCTTGCCGCCAAGGCTTGGCTTTCCTTCGTCTCTTTGTTTTTGCAGGAGGTTTCGAAGTGCTGTGCCCATGCGCTTATGCACATGGTTGACACAGTCGTCTTTTTCTATTGGCACGAAGCCATATACCTGTGCCTCCTGCAGACTGTTGAAGGCCCGGCTGTCTCCATCACACAACATGGTTGTGTAGCGGAGCCCACGTCTCTCTAATGAGCGGCCAAATGAAATTTGTGCTGCTTCCACCTCCATTTGTTCTAGCTTACTGGAGGTATTCTTTTGGCAAGTGTGACCAGCTAGCCACTCGGCATACCTTGGGTTGTCCTCCTTCGGCCCTAGCTGGCAGCCCCAACAAAAGTTCGATAGGACGACGAAGTCGAGCACATAACCCGTGAATAGTTCAATCACAGTCCCTAAACAAATATGGGATGAGTGGCCCCTGGTCAACCAAGTCCCATCAAAGAAAACGGCGATATTTCCAGGATTTCCATAGTTGAGTTCGAAATACACTGTTTTCACGGTGCTCGCGCAGTCGTCAATAACGCGCGCAGCAGGGTTTATTTTCAATTTCAAATAATCTTGGTATGTCTTGATGTGCAGGCCCCTCCATGAAATATTTAGGGTGCAAAAAATATCGTTGAGCGCAGTTTGCCTGTTTCCTGTGCTCATTGTCGCGCGAACGGCGAGCACGTTAATTTCGAAGGGGTCGTGCGCTGAGTCCCCCCCCTGCTCTCGGCCAGCTCCATACGGTCCTGAGTTTACCGCACTCGAAACATGTGAGAACAAGTTTCGCGGCTATGCCATATTCAAAGTCTTCCTTGGAGAATCTGCCAGGCCCGCCACACACACCGCACTTCACACACTGAAGAAGTTCGTTGACCAACTTTAAGCTAACGACGGTGAACGCGTACCAGGCGTTGCGGCTCCATCCGAGTCTCGAAAAAAAGACCGCTTGCGTTTTGTGGCAGACTTCGATGAAAGATCTTGCAGAACATCGCTCGCACGACACTCGATGGCCACTTTTTCAGCATCGGAAACCAGGGGAGTGTCGACGCGCACAGCTCTCGTGTGATCTTAGGACGCGGCTATCGCGTCTGCGATCGCGGGTGCCGCGGCGGTGATAGCGCTGGCACAGCCTGCTTCTTCCGAGTTCTTGGTGACAGAAGGTCTCGCTGGTGATAAGGTGCGGGCTCTCGGACGCCGTTTTCGCCTTTTTCCGAACGCATGAGCACTCCAGAACTTCCGATGACCGCCTGCCATTGCACCGAATGCACAGCCGTTGTTAGGCAGGCCTCTGCCCTGCCACGGTGGTCTAGTGGCTAAGGCTGCTGACCCGCAGGTCGCGGGATCGAATCCCGGCTGTGGCGGCTGCATTTCCGATGGAGGCGGAAATGTTGTAGGCCCGTGTACTCAGATTTGGGTGTACGTTAAAGAACCCCAGGTGGTCGAAATTTCCGGAGCCCTCCACTACGGCGTCTCTCATAATCATATGGTGGTTTTGGGACGTTAAACCCCACATATTAATCAATCATTGTTAGGCCTCTACGCAAAATGGCGGCTTGCACGCCGCTGTCTAGCAGACGAATCCCTTCGCGTCCAATAGGAAACCGGGAACTGCCCCCCGTGACAAAAACGCCCTAATGATGTGCGAGTATTCAGTTTTTCTTTATGCGCGATAGCTGCTTTGTTGGTAGACGAAAAACGTTCTTCTGCTAGGAACAGATAATAGAAAAATGCGTCTTTAAAATGAGACCAAATGGCCGCGCTACTTGGTGCAGTTCTCGCACGCTGCGGCAATGAATACGACCGTTTTTGAGGTGGTTTCAGAAGCGAAAATGATCATCAAACTCACTTTGCGACCCAATAACTCGACAAATACGCATTACAGGGCTATAATATTTTAGAAACAGCTTCCTTAGACCTTAACGATTATGAAAAAAAAATACTTCAAAAAATCGGTTTTCGGAAAATTTTCGGCCTCCCATACCCGTGTCTCCCCTTAAGTATACGCTTCCCTTTCTTCTCTCTCTCACACACACACACACACACACACACACACACACACACACACACACACACACACGCGCGCGCGCGCGTGCGCATGCACGCACACAATACATATATATATAAAACACTCGGTTTTTGATTAGAACATGCTGTCTTGACAAAACGATCTAACATATGTGAAATTCGCCACGGTTATACCTTGGTTATAGCAAAGTTATGCAAATGCACTGCGTACTAGACAAGTTCACTTTTAATTAAAAGACCACGATAAGAGGGAGACCGAGTGGGTAAAGAATAAGCACAGCTTTTTTCAAACAGCATAACTGCACTCTACAGGAAATAATCAAGCGTTAATAGGCATTGCAATCTGAAGTTAGTGCAGTCAAAGCCAATGCACTTACTTCGCCACCATCTTCTGTCTCTTCAGATACTCTGCGGAGTCCTTCTCAAACGGAAACCCATTGAACTTGCGCAAGTTCTTCTTGATCTCCGACGGCTGCGAAAACAAGGTCATCCGGTAAACACAGCGCATGTGCAGTACGGCAATTTAGGGCTACTTAATGCACTTGCATTGTCTTTGGTTTTCATCATATAGGTGTATTTCTCATTACATTAGTACCACCTTTAGTGGCCAGATTCAGAGCAACATGAAATGGTGCAGCAGCATTTTATGTGCATTCAACTGCCTCAAATGTGCTTAGCTAGCAGCATGCATTCGCACCGAGATTTAACAAGAGCCGGAGGCCCAGTGATCTCATCAACAATTGCATGCTCGACTTGACAGTGGTACGATAGCAGTTTGCAAACAGCCCATCTTGTTTTTTGTTTTTCTCCCCACACGTTTAGCCAGCTTTCTTCACAATGCAGAAGGAAAGAGGTGGTGGGAGGGGGACTGCACGAAACATATCATACAGGAAACCACTTTAGAAACCAGTGAGCCAGGCATTCTACAACTCAGCATATCATACTTGGGGTGTTCAGCTAATAATTAAGAAGTTTGGCAATTACTGTAGAATTTCGATGATATGATTACGATTGATGCGAAATTTGCGATGATACGAATTTTAAGGTTCCTTAGAATGAACTACAGTCGAGCCCGACTATATCGAACCCGTTTATATCAAATTATCCTGTATATCGAACAATTCCTAAACACGGTAAGTTTACATTGAGAATATATAGCAAAAGTTACTGTTTTATTGAACGAAGATAGCAACGACAACTGATATATCAAACTCCATGTGTCTCAAAAGTGCCCCATCAAGTTGGCTTTCCCTCGCGGTGACGGGGAAAACTGCCGGCGCCACCCTAGAAAAAGTTGGTTAGACCCGGTTGTGCGCGGGCAAACACCCCCCTCTAAGAAATGATCCTGGCCCGCTCGCCGCGCTTACAGCCAATCAGAGGCCGTCGTGCTTTCTCGCAAAGGCGGTAGAAGTGAACACCATTTTTTCTTTCTTTATGCTTGTGTGCCGGCTGCTGCCGATTCAGCGTGGTATGTGGTGTTGCCTGTTGGTGCTCTGGGAACTGTATTGGCGTGCTGTCATCATGGCTTGCGCAAAGAGGCAAAATTTGCCGTTCGCCGCCAAACTCGAAATCATCAATCGGGTTGAGCGCGGAGAAAAAAAGTCCGACATCGCCGCCGCGTACAAAATTCCCAGGAGCGCCTTGTGTACTATCCTGAAGAACAAGGCAGACATCAGGGCCAAGCCGGACAAAAGGCCAGGTGCCCATGGCGCCCGACGTGTGCGTGCTGCTGTGTACGAAGATGTTGAAGCGGCCGCTTACAAGTGGTCTGTGGACGTTCGGTCGCGAAACATCCCGGTGTCCGGCCCTATGATCGAGCAGAAAGCCAAAGACCTTGCTTTTCTGCTTGGCAGGAATGATTTACAAGGCGGTTCAGGCTGGCTTCAGCGGTTCAAAGAACGGCATGACATCGTTGGCAAAGCTGTTACAGGTGAAAGCAGAGCGGCGGACCTGCACAGCGTAGAAAAATGGCTCGAGAAAACTGGCGAGATATCGCAGCAAGATATAGAGCCCAAGATATCTTCAAATGCGGATGAAACCGCTCTATCTTAGCAAATGTTGCCAAACAAGACACTTGCGTCGTGGTGACAAGACAAGCAGCGGCAAGGCAAACAAAGCTCGTGTGTCCGTGCTGTTGGCAGCTAATTTAGACGGATTGAAAAAGCTTCGACCTCTGGTTATCGGGAAAAGCCCGGCACCGCGGTGTTTTCGAAATGCGCTGTCGCTTCCAGTTACCTACTGAGCAAATTCAAAAGTGTGGATGACCGGGGAGCTTTTCAGCAGATGGCTATTGTCGTGGAACGGCGATTTGGTAAGCGAAAATCGCAAGGTGTGCCTGCTCGTGGACAATTGTTCATTGCACCACTGCAGTACGACCTTCAGCAACATCGAGCTGCGTTTTTTGCCCCCGAACACTATGTCTGTACTGCAACCACTGGATCAAGGCGTTATACGTGAAATGAAAACCGGCTATCGGAAGCGCCTGGTGGAGAGGCTGCTGCAGAACCTTCAGGTTGGCAGGAAGCTTAAGATCAACTTGCTCGGATCTATTTCTATGTTTAGTAGATCGTGGTCAGATGTTAAGAAGGAGACGATCCAGAACTGCTTTAGGCATGCCGGCTTCCGCATGCCTGGTGATGACACCCCAAATTTCGACAGCACTGAAGATACCGCAGGTGTTTCCGCCGAAGTTTGGAACGAGCTGGCAGAGTTCCCGGGTGCTATCGACAGATCGACATTCGACGAGTTCGTCAGTGTGGACGATGATGTCCCCATCATGGGCCAATTACAGGATGAGGATTACATTGCAGACGTCATGCCGACCACGAGCCAAAGCGACAGCAATATGGAAATCGACGACGGCCCATTGCCTACATCCTCCTGAGTGATTAGTGCACTTGCGTTGGTCCGGCGCTACTGCTTGAATGTGGAAGTATGCGGCCTCAGCTGCTCCGACTCGTTGGACAACGTGGAGGCGTGCGTGCTGTCGCAGGCAGCGAAGTTGACACCGAAAAAAATCCGGGACTATTTTGTTCCACAGTAGGGCGTGCAAGTAAGCCGCCATATTAATAAAGTACTTTTCTTCTAGTTTGTTATGTGCCTTTGTGTCAAAACCTATACCGGGCCTATATTGAATTATGCCATATATCGAACTAATAAACGTTTTTTGGCGAGTTCGATATACCCGGGTTCAACTGTACATTATACAAGATACCCCATGATTCGGTGTTATACAAACGGGTTCCCCAGCCACAGCGATGATATGAACCGCTGCACGCAAACGGCGCAATGCAACTTGTCTGTGGGAGTAAGGCCTGTTCACACTGTGCTTCGAAGAAAGTGGATGCGACAAAGCTCACGGGAGGAATTTCTCCCGTTTCACCACCTAAGTAGCCGGAAAACCACACAATGAGGCTGACGCGAAAAAATTATCCCAAGACTAATTTTTCCGCCACGCAATACCAGATAGCCTGTTTGCTTTACGGCTTGGGCTACACCTGCTGCACTAGTTCTCAAACCAGCTGATGTATACAACGAGCCGCAAATTCAACACGGCGGCAAGGCCCTCAGCGTAATCAAGAACTACCCGCGCAGCAAGACAAAGCTCACGGCCTTGACAAGGACGCGATCAGCAAGAGCTTGGTTTGGTTTACGATCAATGCGAACACCGGAAGTAGAAGCAGGTGCAGCGGCTGTGAGTCGGCATGACCTAACATGTTTCCCTCGCTTTTGTACTGCCGGCTGAATTTGTCGCCGCCGCTGCCTGTGCATCTGCTCATGTCGTTTCTGCTGGCGTATCTCGCGAAACGTTTGTACCGATATAAACCATTTCTTTTCAGTGCTTTGCATGCATAACTAAAACTTGGTACGAATATTAATGCTTAAGAAACGGGCAAAATGGAATGAATTCTCAAGCGGCGAAAGCAGCGGCGGTAGGCAAAATGAATGTGAGCGTTTTCGACGGGTGCTGACATGGTTTCGTGGCCACTTTGGCGTTTTCGCTTGAACTTTACTATGCGACTGACTTTTGTGGAGTTCACTTCGCGGCACAGTTTTCAGGCCACTTAAAGCAGCGAAGCGGGTGAATTTGCAATAGGTTTTGCTGCTATACCTCTCTTTGATGCTAAGTGAGAACACACTTTAAGCACCAGCATCACGATTGAGGAACTTGCGGCCATTTATCGAGAGGAGGTGAAGGCAGGAAAGTTCAAAAGAAGATCATGGACTTTCTTTGAGCTAGTAGTAGTTGACCCCAATAAAGTTCCTATTTGTCTTCATGATCAGCTTTAAATGGTTCTTGGTTCAAACGAATATTTCGCGTGCTCCCTTGGAATGTGTATCATCAAGATTCTACTGATTCTTCTGTAATCATAATGAGTGAGTTAGGAAAGAAAACAAGCTGTGTAACTATCGGCCAGTGCCCACTGTGTTCTATTCCCTTCCAATGTGCCTTTCATTACTCAATTCCTGGCTCGATTTGATTGATATGTGGGGTTTAACGTACCAAAACCCCTATATGATTATGAGAGACGCCGTAGTGGAGGGCTCCGGAAATTTAGACCACCTGGGGTTCTTTAACGTGCACCCAAATCTGAGCACACGGGCCTACAACATTTCCGCCTCCATCGGAAATGCAGCCGCCGCAGCAGAGTATGTTAGCCACTAAACCACCGCGGCGGGGCTAAAATTCCTGGCTCAATATATAGGGGTCAATCGATATGTGTGTACAACTATCTTTATTCACCATTATCCCGTCACATGCCTTAATGATGATGGCCTCTTCCGAGAATATCATCCCTGTTTTATTGTTCAAACCTGCAGATTATTTCCCTTCACCCAACTTACTGTTGGCTTTTTCTGCGTTTCCCATCCCCCAGTAACCACTTCGTCGCTTAAAGGGACACTAAAGGTAAATGTTAAGTTGACGATTGCTGAAATAGCATTCCAGAAACCTTGTAGTGCTACTTTTGAGCCAAGGAAGTGCTTATTTTGAAATACAGTCGAACCCATATATAACGAACTCGAAAAATGCCGCAATAAGTGGTTGTTATATCAGTAGTTCGTTGTATATGAACTTGCCCATAAACACGTCTAATTAGTGGCCAAACCATTTATTTCTTGTGTATTTTTATTAAGAAGTGCAAAGCCCTTCGCTGGCAAATCGAGTTATTTCACATGTAAAACATCGCCCGCTTGCTCACGAGTGAAATAAACTACATTCGCAATGAATTGGTGCCGTTCAACTGAAGTGCGGTACCACCACGTCGAACCAATCATACCTAGCTAGTAGCCTGCAGCGTGTCGCTTACTCGGCTCTTGCTGTCGCATGCCGGGTTGCTTGCAGTCCAATGCATATGCGCGTTTGAGCGTTCTTCGCGTATGCTTCACTTGTGATCATGCTCGGCTGCGGCGAGCAGCCTTTTTGGCCAACAGAACGAAGGAAAATTTTGTATGCAACGCGCGCCACAGCTTTGCACAATACGACGGCGGCAAACTTGCGAACGGTGGGATGACGCGCTAGTACCGCCGTCACTCCGCCGAACAGTCAAAATAGCCTGCTCACCGCCACCGGCCGCCTCGCCATCCCTGTCTTCTGATCTTCACCATCGCCACCCCTGTCTTCTGACAGCGCAGAAGTCGTTACCACTAATCGACCGATCTCGACTGTTAATTAAATTCGAAAAACCTTTTGAGGCACCTTCTGGCGTCGGCAGGTTGAGCATCACAGTGAACTTTTATGCGCTAAAATTTGATCGCTTCTCTAATTTGAGGCTTCTTCAAATCGAAAGCATCGTTGGTTAATCGGCGGCATTTCGAGAACGGCATCAGAAAAGTTTGGCGTGCGAAAGCTGACTCCAGTCTTTATGCTGCCTCCTATTTCTTTTTTTGTCCTCACTTCCCTTCTGCCGGCAAAGAAATGCCTGGATATTGAGCGACCCTGCTCACAGCTTCTGAAATCTGCGTAAGTTGCCAAACTCAGTATACGGTCGCAAGTAAACTGCAACCAAACACGTGCGAGCGCATGCCTTTCACGTGATTTGTAGTGTTGTTTTTTTTTTTTCGCTTCATATGCGCCATATTTTTGCACGACCATGTCGGAAGTGTTCGTAGTAAAATTACTAGGCTTTGAAAAATATTTGCTGTATGTGGACTCATTTTCAAAGGGTCGCATTAGGAAAGTGCACCAAAATATGGTCGTTATACTTGGGATCGTTATAAGCGTGTTCGACTGTAAAATCACAATTTAGTGGTCTGCGTCGCATTAGTGCGCTGCTATAGTGGTCCGTCTCATGTAACTGCCACCATGCACAACATAGCCTAGCTTTACTACTTGGACTGGTAGCAGGAAAGCGAAAACAGAGGGAGCCATTGAACAATTTTGTGCTTGCTTGGTTCCTACTAGATGGCACCGTTTATCTAATCTAACCAGGAAAAAATAAAATTTTTTGAACCACTCGTGCCATTCTCTATAGAAACGCCAGGTGGCTTTTTGTTTCTATAAGTCAAACAGAAATGGAAAAGCAGCATTTTATAGCGTCTTTTCATGCATGGAAGGTTCTTTTTCTTATTTCAGCTAGTTTGATTACTAGCGATCAATTGTAGTCGGACGCGCTCACGTCATCGGGATCATTTCACAAATGTCCCTCTCGTTACGCACGTCGTGTGGTACATTTAGCTTAATTTCTTGTTAAATAAGGCACTGCTGTTGATAATACAGTTAAACCTGGATATAACCAAAATGGTAAATTCCTGAAGAAAAAAATTAGTTATAGAGGAATTTATTATATGCATGTTTAGTATGAAAATTAGGAAAACAAATGCACAAATTTAACACAAGGGAGGCTGAAGGCAGAGGTAACCCAAAACACTTATTTAGCAGTTAAAAAGAGCGTTATTATTGCGATAAGGACCATATGGACACTCTCGGCGGGGTTTTGCTGTTGTCGCCATGTTCTGTAACAAGTCTAAAGTGATAGCACGTCCCTGCGGGTCGTAATTTTCACAAGTGGGAAAAAGCGCACAAGCGCTGCTGTAGCAGACAGAGATAAATAGAGTCTGCCCCTCTCCATTGCATCGAAGGCGCATAAGATAGCACCTTGTTGGCACAATGTTCACAAAATGACGCGAACACCGCCTTGTCCACGCCCGAAAACGCTGCAGCCTTCACGGCTTTGTTTCTCGCCCTCGTGCCGTTTTAAAATGCACCAAGAATGGAGGCCTTGTTCTTGAGAATAGTGAACGAGCTGCAAGCAACACCGAATTCTTAGGCGATGCCTATCTTTCTTCTGCCCTTTTCCACCTTGCCGATAAGCCTCATTTTCCAGCATGATCAACTTCCGCTTTTTCGTTGTGGGCGGCATCTTCGCAGGCAGCGAAATCAAATGAAGCAATCGCAACACACGGTTCACATATCACCAAGCGACCAAGCAAACTCTCCATAAACGGCTCCACACACGCGCAACGAACGGAACTCCATGGGGAATGTTGATTCGGCCCCGTACGTAGCCCGCGATAACGAGCAGATGTTTCGGCAAACCATCATCATCATCATCATTGTCGCCAGCTTTACGTTTCTTTTGTAAACAATGATGGCGGCTGCTTCTCAAGGGCGCTTAGCGATAGTTTTGCACAATTTAAGTGTAGCAGCATGAATGCATTCCAGCAGTTTTCGAATGTAAATGTTGCGAGGATAGATTATTTGCGCACTCGTGTATAAAGAATTTCGTTAATGAGGGACTGCGGTATGAATACCTTTCATAGTCGCGAGTTACGAAGTGCATTGACTCCTATGAGCGTTCGCCGGTGCTCCGAAAATATTTCGTTGAGGTGAGAATTTCGTTCCCTCGGGATTTCGTTATTGCGGGTTTCGACTGTAGCACTATCACCAACGACGATATCATCGCGCAAGTGACTGACGGAGAAGTGCACGTCGACATGGGTGAGGACGACGAGGATGAGGCGCCGACGCAACCCACAGCTTTGGAAGTAATGAAGGCTGTGCGTGTCGTGCGCCTCTTTTTCAGCTTCGAGAAAGATGATGAGGGTGCTTTCGGCAACAAAGCTACAGTCAAACCCCGCTACAACAAAACTGACGGGGCGCGGAAAAAATTTTGTCGAAGCGAAAATTACAGGTGATCTCTCAGCTAGTAAAACAAAGTAACGTTTATTCTCATATTTAAAAAATATACGCTGCTTCCTATTCTTTCCCAGCAGCGCCACGACGAGATTCTCACCCATGCATAGAAAGGCCATGGTGAAAAGCACACTGAAACAACGGCTCAAACCGCCTTCGTGAACAAACCAAACAGTTGCATTAACACATTAAAAGGGGACACTGTACTTGAGACGAAACGCCAGATATTTTCATGTGTTTATAAGGAAAATTCACAGTGTGATTGAGTTTTTGATGCTGATTTCAAAAATGTAATTACTGTTCCTCTAAACCAATTAGTTTTTTAGATATCCTAAAATTATTTACCTATTGTTTGCCAGTAAATTACAAGATAAATTTGTATTGCAGAGCTACTATTGACACATGCCTGTGTACTAATAAACATAAGCAACACAACGGTAGGAGTACTTTCTTTAATTTCATCATTTTAGCAAGGTTTGTCACACTTTGCATTTCAGTGTTGCACACACACCCATTTTATGCTCCAATTTCCGGCAAATATCAAATTTTTTGAAGATCTGAATCAAAAATTCACAACTATTGTGTAAACTAAAGATACAGGTACTTATCACAACAAAAAAGACAGTTCTAGTTGTTCTGGAGGCAGAGATATCTTTTTGAACAAGTCTAAAACTGCAGCGAAACTTGAATCCTGAGAAATTATGCAAAAACACAACAAGACCATTTTGGGCAGACAGTAGCATGGAAAGGCTGTTTATTACAATGATTTGCTAATTCAGCTTTCTCAATAGGCACCAGGCGTGTAGCCCTGCTTTGTGTCACCTGTGTGGCGCTTTTTCAATGCCCGCTGCATATTTTTCGCAGAGGCACACTTGTGAGCTGATGCGGTCGCCGTGTGCTCGTCTACCGACTAGGCTGCTTATCAGTTCGGTGGCGCCTATGTGCGACGAATGTGCGTGCGTAATCTGCGCGTATAATAAAGCGGTTTTCGGGCTTGACCAGATTGAGTTGTTGATTTCACAGACGAAACTCGTGCACTCGCTCATCAATTTCAAGGCTCTAAGAGCAACGAGGTGTTAGTTTCTTTTTCACATAACATTGCCACATTTTCGAGTGGAGGCCACGGCGCAATATGTTCATCGGTGTGCATGCGTCGTTACAAGCACTCGACCTGTTGTTTGACGCTTGACGAACTCCACTCTGCCGACCTGTCACGCAGTTCCACGTCAGACGGGGGAAACCCGCGGCATTGGCGCGTTTAGCAATAAGACTGCGCTTCCGTTCCACCGTTGCAAAGATCGCCATCTCCCGTAGCTTCACTTCTGCTTTTTTTTTACTTGCCGTCCTGTAACTGAAGCTCCAAAACACTGCCGCTTTTAGCGACGTTGTCGACAACCGACGGGCTCGTACGTGAGTTAGGCCTTGATCGGTGACCGCCATTTGTTCACCGCAAGTTTGCTATCTTCCCTGTCCTGAGTGATAGTGGGGCTCTTTCTGAAGTTCACAGCGAACGAACGATCGCCACACCCTCTTCATAAATTAGTGAGGCGAGGAACTTTTTTACTGCGGCAGGCAGTCGACAGCGACAAAATAGCTCATGTCCGTGCGCGTAAAAAACGATCAGATACTTGCTTGGATTACGGCCTACCTATATGACAGGCGCCAATTCGTCGCCTTAAATAATGTTTCTTCTGAAAGTGTTGAAGTTGTCTCTGGTCAGTTCCACGACCACTTTTATTCTTATAATTTATTAACGACATTGTGGTAGACCTTTCTGTTTGTGTGAAACTTAATGCAAATGACTGCATTTTATATGTTAAGGTTTGTTCAGTTGATGATCAGGTGCGCCTAAATAAAGACCTGGCAAAAGTCATGGCATAGTGTGAAAAATGCAAATGGTAATTAATTTTGATAAAACTGTTTATATGAGAATTGCGAACAAAAAAAGACCTTTTCATTATAAATACAGTCCCCGACCGATTTTTCCGACTCCAAAAATTTGGACTTATTGGATATTTCGGACTTCAAAAGAGCACCGTCAAGGTTCCCATAGGGTAATGCATTTTTTCGGCAGATTTTTCGGACGAATTCACCCCCGAAAGTTGGATTTTTCGGACTAAATCGCTTGTTTTGAGCTGCGCCACGAATCTGTATGGATGTTGCCACGTTGGATTTTCCGCCGGCTTGACCAAGCTTGATGGCTAAATTTTAAAATGGCTTTCTTGCCACCGAGATTAGAAAGCAAGCATCATCTTTTCAAGTTTTGGAGGCCGTGTCTGCTTTGGAAAACGCTGCACGGGACCACTTTTTCGTCTTTGGTTAGCCACAGTGGTCAGAACTGTTGTCATCGCACCGTACAGGGAGGAGGCGGAGCTGCGCAGTGTTGAAGTGAATGTGCCTGCCACAATGACATTTAAGACTTCGCTCGTTGGGACGATGACAATTTCGTGCGCGGAGCCCACAGACGAAGAAATTCTTCACCAGGTTGTTCTGCAGCCGGAGGGTGGTTCGGATGATGACGACGATGATTGCCCACAGCTGTGGGCAGCGATCACCACCGCGGTGACGCTTTTGTCGAGCATTTACGGTGACGATGTCACGTTGGCAGCAAATACGAGCGAATCAAATCGCTTCAAAGCGTAGTATGAGGCAAGACAGAATCATGGCCTTTTTTAAGCCTGCCTGATGCAATAAAGCTCATATTTCTGACAAACACGAATTTTTCGGACTTCGATTTTTCGGACTTTTTTTTTTGGTCCCCGCCAGGTCCGAAAAATCGGTTGGCGACTGTATGGTGTGAACGGTGTATCGCTATTAGAAGTGACACAGTACAAATATTTGGGCCCGTGGATCACCAATAGTCTTTCTTGGAATAAGCACATTGATACTGTTGTCTTTAGTTCTTTGCGCAAGATGTTTTTCTTGAGACGCACATTGAGGTCATCCACACCTACTGTTCGTTTCTTAACCTAAAATACATACATTCGACCATTGTTGCAATATGGAGTGATTATCTGGGACCCATTCACTTCAATGAATGTTAAAAAACTTGAACGTGTACAGCATAAAAAAGTTCGATTTATTTTTAATTCCTACGGCTGCACATCTGTGAGCGAGCTAGTTAAACGCAGTGGACTACCTCCTGTGACGGAGCGCAACAGTGTCTGCCGATTAAATTTTTTATATGAGCTCGTAAATGGTCATTATAACATCAACACATCGCATTATTTTTCTTTCTCAACAGGTTACGAAACAAGGCAAAGACATTCTTTAATCATAGTTCCCTTTACCACAAGGAATAACTTGAGTATTCTTTTTTTCCCCCGGACAATAACGGACTGGAATAATCATAATAACAATGTAGTTTCTCAGAAGTCTTTAGCCATGTTTGAAAGACATCTGAATATGCTATGAATTTCTTTGTGTTATTTCATTCACTTGTTACCAGTGTTTTTGTGTTCTCCTCCTTTTGATTTCTTAAAAATGTTCGATGAAAGCCTGCAATTCATGTGTGCTAAATTGTATTTGTTATGTATAAGCAACTTGCTAAGATCTGGGAACAGATTGCAGTATCTATAAATAAATCTGCAAAGTTTCATGAAATTGTGTTCTAGAGTTACTCAGATCTAACTGGGTGGTTCACTTGCGTGCCTCAGGAAGAGCCGGAAGAAATCCCAGGACATACCGAAGGCTGAAATTATTTATGGTCATCCCTGGATAGATATCCCAAAGTACTAAAGCGCCGTTTTTTTTTTCCCAATTTCCCCGCCAAAAAAAATTTTATGCAACTTTGAATTTGATGTAGCCAGTAGTTATGACATTTATCAAAAATCAATTGTTTATTATTAATTTATGGCACCAATTTTCAAAAAAAGAAGCTTGCTATACCCTGGCAAAATCATCTAGGAGCAGAATAAAAGAAACAGCACACACATTTGATGAGCACTCTATGAGAAATCGCTTTCCTTAGCACTACATTTAGCTAAAAAACCCATTTTGAGAAAACGGACTTTGAAAGTTCAGCACATGTGTTTTCCTCAAAAAGCTCTAGCAGAGTGGCTTGAAGTGTCCTAGTGCACTCTTTTCCTCTTTTGTCTTCCCTTCATTTTCTGTAGGTCCTGTTCAGATTTTTTTTTTGTCCCAGACGTAGAGCATCTCTTTCAAGAGTCGGCTGCATCAGTTCAAATTTTTTCTGAATTGCTGGCGCTGATTCGAGTACAGTGCATTCGGCGTCTTGACGTCTCGCATTCGCATCGATTTCTTCCTTAGTTAGTAAATTCCTCCGCAAATGAAGGGTCGACGACCCATACACGCTATTGGCTCCGATGCAGACGAAGTGCTGTGTCTGGCAATCTTAGCAACACTCGATGTCATGCTCGACGACACCGATTCAGAGCACGTGCTGGATCCGGCGAAATACGGAAACTTCTTGTCATTGCTCCTTTGAAAATGCACCTTAGAAAAAGCAAATGCAGCTTCACTGTTTAGAGTTACGAGGAAGTGCATAGCTTTACGGAAGGAATAAGGCGCAAAAGTGACGAACACAAAAGGTGACATGGAAGAATGCTGTACTTTTTGTGTTCATTTTGTCTGTGCCCCATTTCTTCTGTAAAACATGCAACAACTAGCCCAACAAAAAGTTCTCCTTGAAGTGCACAACACAGTCGCCAGCAATTCCCCTGTTTTAAGTTCCCAGTTCTCGGTCTACCACGCCAACAATGACTTTAAATTAAAAGTAGACTTGATAGGAAGATTCACAAGCACAGTGTGCAGCAAGTGTGCTCATTACTGCTGTGCTTTATACGGCAGTTTAAATACACGTGGTATGCGGCAAGTTCCCTCAGGTTGTTCCCCCCTTTAGCAACACAGCCCTGGCGAAAAGTAAGGGGAGAGAATTCACTCGCTTAGCGAGTCAGCTGCATGTTTCTGAAGAGTTTTTGGCAATTTAGTGTCAATTATTGTGATTAATCCTCGGTTATTTCTGTTAATTACATTACTTTAGACCTTATTTATTTTAACCGAGCTCTAACAATTGTAAGCCTAGTTAAGGCCTGTCCCAAAATATAAGAGGGAGAGAAGGATGTGCTCACAGCTCCCGGGCGGCCAAAGAGCAGCCGGTGTAGTCCCTTGAGGCCCTCCGAGCGCTCACGACTGATGTTGTGCTCGATGCGGGGGCAATCACCCAGGGCAGTGCCCTTGCCTTGCTCGGGCGGAGGCCGCTCACGGCTCGCCGTGCGGAAGCTGACATCCAGCCGCTCGACCTTCTTGCGCTGCCGAGACCCAGACAACTCCAGGGGCTGGTCCAGCAGGCCCACTGCACCCCATGATCCTTCTCTCAATTATGACACTCAAAAAAACGGTGGTTTATGTACTTATTCATATCACCCTGTAGGCTTCAAAGAGCTGCAATATTTTACACCACCTGTGCAAGTCAACTTTTTATATTGATGTTTTCTTTGTTTCAGACCGCAGACGGCTAAAGGCTTCAGACAAGTGTAGTTAGTAAAGGCTGCACCATAAAAGAAAAAAAAAAAACGCTTGGCACAACCTTTGAAGTAAAGCTTCCGTTCTTGTATTTTTTTCCAGTTCCGGCTCCAAGGAGTACTGAAAAGCGGGAAAGGGCTGTTATTTCTTTTTCATTAAATTTTTTTTCTAACTACAACTGGCCTCATGACTGCATCAAACGGCAACATACTAGCCATGCATGGTATCGTGTTTACTACTATGGCAGAGACGAAACACAACGAACAAGGCAGCTGACACAAACTCATCACATAGGTGGTTGTTTACATGGCGATCAAGTTGATGCTACGAGATACATTGTCTTACATGCAGTTTCATGGTATGCACCATAAAGTTGATCCCCAATAGGTCCTAGGTTATATTGTCACGACGTCAAACAGAGGTCTTGACGCAGAGATTGAGACACCAGAAGCAGGTCGGTTCTTTTAATAGAACGTGCAAAAGAGTTCATCTTTTTCATCCATTTCATTGTACTTCATGAACTGCCATTGTCTTTCTTTTTGACGAAAAGAATAAATTGCCGGTAATAGACGCACAACCCTAAGAAGCGTCTCACGACGTTTTTGTCGCGTGGTGCAGGAAATTGCGCTACGGCGTCTATTTTGGCCGGGTCATGTCGAACACCCTCGTGACTGACGACGTGGTTTAGGAAGCTGTTGAAACCAAAATGATATTTTTCCGGTTTTAAAGTAAGGCCGGCTGAACGTATGGCTTGGAGGACGGTGAATAAACGGTCGAGATGTTCCTCGAATGTTGCTGAGAAAATAAAAACATCGTCCAGATAGACCAAGCATGTTTGCCACTTCAGGCCTGATAGTACGGTGTCCATGAGAGGCTGAAAAAGGGCTGGCACCAAGCACAACCCAAAAAAAGCACCTTAAATTCGTACAGGCTATCGGGCGTCACGAAGGCCATTTTTTCACGATCTCTCTCGTCAACTTCTATCTGCCATTAGCCGCTTCGGAGGTCCATTGAAGAGAAATAGCGGGCATGACGCAGCTGATCGAGTGAATCGTCTATGCGGGGCAGTGAATAGACGTCTTTCTTCGTGACTTGGTTCACCTTGCGATAATCAATACAGAAGCGCAAGCTGCAGTCTTTTTTCTTGACCAAAACCACGGGGGACGCCCAAGGACTTTTCGAAGATTGTATGACGTCATCCGCGAGCATCTTGTGTACTTGCTTCTAAATCTCCTCGAGCTCTTTCGGAGCCACACAATAGGGGTTCTGCCGAATCGGTCGCGTGTTGTCTTCAGTAATGATGCGGTGCTTCGTCAATGGTGCTTGCTGGACCTTTGACGTACGCGAAAAGCAGTCTTCGAATCGTGTACAAGTTCAAGCAGGCGCTTCCTATTAGAGGGCGGCAGCGTGGAGCAGATGTTCACCGGCAAAGTTGTCGAGGCAGGGACAGTCGCGTCGTCTGGTTGCAAAGCAAAACAATCCCTGGCTAGGTCTACATCGTCGTAGTAGGCAATTGTGGTACCCTTCTGGATTTAACGGCGCTTGTTGCTGCTTGTGAGTAGCACTTCTGTCTGTCCACCAGTAAGTGCCAGGACGCCTCTCACGATGGAAATGCCTTGCGTGAACAAAAGAGCGACTATGTGCTCCGCTACCACATCTTTATAGCAAGGCAACCCACTGGACACCGACACAAGGCAGCAGGATCTCGGTGGGAGTGTCACATCGTCGGCTATTCGCAAACGGCCGCGTGGTTCGTCGCTGCTGTGGTCGGCATATGGATGTGCGCACAACGTCACCATACGTTGAGGGGTGTTGATAACAGCGCCATGATCTTGAAGAAAATCCACGCCCAAAATTAACTCTTGACAGCAGTCTGGCAACAGGACGAAAGTGGCCACGAAGCTACAATCCCCGATGCAAAGTCGAGTGGTGCATTTACCCGTGGGAGTCATCAGCTGACCACCAGCACTCCTTATGCGCGGCCCTGTCCACGGTGTCTTGACCTTTCTAAGGCGGTCGGCGAGCTCTTGTCGCATGATTGAGAAGTCGGCGCCAGTGTCGACCAGTGTTGTAACGTGATGTCCGTCAATGAGAACGCTAAGATCGGCACGTACAACTTCATCGGCATTAGTATTCGTCGTCGTTGTCGTCATACCTTCTTGCGATGATAGGGGGAACTTTTCAGTGTCTCGACGATTGGCAACCTTGCCCCCCGAGGTCGCAGCAGTTAGTTTCCCCGGCGCGGGCTAGGTGAACGGCCTCTAGTGTCGTCCGCGTAGCTCTGAGGGAAGTCATGGTGACGCGCAGGCGATGGAGATCGCCAGTGATGCGGTGGGGTTGCTTGGCCAGGCATCGTGGGCACGATGGACTTCGGAGCGGAAAGAAGCGGGACGAGAAAAGTTCCCGATCCCGGAATCGCCATGACGGCAATAGCGGGCAATGTGACCGGGTTCTCCGCAGCGGAAGCAAATAGGTCGACAGTCGGCCATGCGCCATAAATCAGTTCGGCGAACTGGTGGTCGTCTCGTAGAATCCTGTTGCCACAAAGGTACGGCAGCGGGTCGTGGCTGGAAGGGCGTCGCCACAAATGTCTGTGGAGGACGACGGCCCACATCAGCGTAGCTCGCTGGATGTGGCTCAGGACTTGGTGCGGGTGGTGTAATGGCTTGCCTCAACTGCTGGCGGACGACTTCGGCAACAGATGCGACTGGCGGTTGGGTAGGGGGAACGCAGAGGGACCGAAGTTCCACACGCAGTATTTCACTAATCATATGTAGCAGGGATCTTTCGCATACGACAGTGTTCTGAGCTGCAGCACTTACTGCCGTGTGGTTCGGCAGGCGGTCAAAATGTCGGCACCGTTGTTGCAGTGCGCGCTTGATGACAGTCGCCTCTCTTTTGAATTCATCTACAGTTGTAGGTGGATTTCGTACGAGGCCCGTAAACAATTGTTCCTAAACACCCTGCATTAGGTGACGCACTTTCTTCACCTCGGGCATGTCAGGGTCAGCTCGTCAGAACAAACAGATCATACCCTCTGCGTACATGGCAGCTGTTTCATTGGGTATTTGCACGCGGGCCTTAATCAGTTGCTGTGCGCGATCCCGTCGGTCCGAGTTCAGAAACGTAGCGAGGAGCTTTCGACGGAAATCTTCCCAAGATTGGAATGTAGCCTTATGGTTCTTATACCACGTGCGAGCACTATCTTCCAGTGCGAAATATACACAGCCAAGTTTGTGCTGTTCGCTCCAATGATCGGATATAGCGACCCGTCCGAACTGTTCGAGCCAGTCCTCGACATCCTCATACTCTTCCCCATGGAAAAACTTCAGGAATGCGAGGATGTTCAAGAGTCACTGCGAGGAAAGAGTGGTCTGCGATGGCGGTATAAGCGTGGATGTCGTAGGAGCTGGCATGCTGGAAAGAGGCGGAACAGGTGCGGACTCCGGACTTAGGCCTAGTAGGCACCGACTGAATCGGTGCACTGAAGTCGTGACGAGGGGCCGAGTCTCTGAACTAGGTGAACGGGTCCGAGCAAGACTGTCCTGCATAAGGTCGCAGGCTCCAGCACCTCGACCAGTGTCACGACGTCAAAACAGAGGTCCTGCCGCAGAGATTGAGACACCAGAAGCTGGTCAGTTCTTTTAATAGAACGGCAAAAGAGTTCTTTTTCATCCATTTCATTGTACTTCATGACACACGCACAACTGCCATTGTCTTTCTTTTTGACAAGCACGTGACAATATTATCTAATTGGTAATTTCATGGGAGGTGGTGGCCAAGTACTGCGCCAAGGTGGCCAATCCTGCTCCGGCGAGGGAGTGCATTGCCAAGAGGTGATCGCCAGTGAAGCCGCACTCCAGAACCCCCGCCCCTCCTTTTAAAATGGTTCCCTCATCCCGCGTTATAGTTGTATAATATACTGTTGGGAATTGTCTGGCACCAGAGTTTGAACCACAGACCTCTTGCATGCTATACTAATGCGCCATCTCTTAGTAGGGGTTTTGTAACCTAGAAGAATAAAGATGGGGCAGATCACATTCAGCCAGCATTCTCTAATCATGAATGGTAATCTACCACTATCCCTCAAAAGGAAGGTATATACCAGCTTCATTTTGCCGGTAATTCCCTACGGTGCAGAAACCTGGAGGCTTACAAAGAGGGTTCAGCTTAAATTGAGGACGACACAGCAAGCAATTTAAAAGAAAATGATAGGTGTAACCTTCAGAGACAAGAGGAGAGCACAGTGGGTTAGGGAACAAACCGGGGTTACGAATATCATAGCTGAAATCAAGAATAAGAAATGGGCATGGGCCGGGCACGTAGCACGTAGGCAGGATAACTGCTGGTCATTAAGGGTAAACGGACTGGACTCCCAGTGACGGCAAATGTGCGAGGGGGAGACAGAAAGCTAGTTGGGCCGATGAGATTAAAAAGTTCGCAGGTATAACTTGGAAACAAAAAGCACAAGGCCGTACTGATTGGTGGATTATGAAAGCGGCTTGCAGTGGGTGCAGCCTGGCTGATGATGATATTAGTTGCAGACGTTTGGTAAGATGCCTTGTACCTCCAAAATGATTTCACTTTCAAATTTTCGTTTCAACCAGGAATGATCTACGAAATATTCTTGCTTTCTGCCCCAACTTTGTTTGTCATGCATGTTTCCATGAAGACTTTAAAAATCACAAGTCAAGTGTAGTAACTAAGCACTCCACCTGCTGAAACTGCTCATTGTTGCCATGCAAGCCATATTGTTTGACTTTATTTAGCAGCTTCTAGGCTGGCTTGGCTCATGATTGGCACAAATGAAATTCAGGGTTGCAGACGCTGAAATATAATTTGGAGAAATTTTCGAAGCAGCAAAATCTTACTTTTGGAACACTGAAGTTCAAATTTGGAGCAGGATACGAAGAAAAAAAAGATGTTTTTTATTGGGGGGGGGGGGGGGGGCACATAAGAAATAAGGCTAACATTTAGAAAAAACAAATATGCATAAACCATTCAACATCACCTAAATTGTTCAGTGTGAAGATGAGCACTGAATAAAAGTGGTATTTTGAACCACCCCACTGAACAAACAATGATAAAGCCCATATTAGCATCTGCTGCGCCTGTCAAGTCATTTGACACACTCTGCAAACTTAAATATAGATCTGCCAAAACTCGCAACCTTGAAATTTGAGAGATCCGTACAACCGAGCAGTAGGGATGGTGAAAATAAACTGAGGCACATTTTAGTTTCTTTTTAAGGAAATGTAATACACCTCTCCAAACGATCGCCAGTCACTTATTTAGGCATCAGTGATCACACTGGTACTCAAAATCATGCGGCTTACATATGCATAAGTAATTTTTTAAAATGTGCAACGTCCCGTGACTAATGCCATTAGCCCCTTCCCAAGTTTTTTCACATGACACCGGTGTACTGCAGCAAATGTGGCTTAAGCAGCATTCTCTCCATGAGTTAGAACCAAAGCCAAGAAATCTCGAACCATTACACCCTTCTCCTCCAACCTTTTATTTTCTTTCCCAGTGTGACGCGCCACTTTGGCTCACTTGCAAGACGCATTCGACTAGGTAAAGTACAGCAGCGCGAGCCCATTGGCCCAGCAACGGCACCACATATCTATCGCCAGGACCGTGGCCGGGACAAAGCAACTTCAAGACGACAAAAAAAAAAAAAGTTTTACGTGGCACTGCGAAGGCCACCACCATGGCCGCTTGCAACTCCGCTGTGTTCACATCCCGTCGAGCTTGTTCGCGCGTGCAAAATGGGGGCATATGCTATCAGCTCTAATTCCGGAGAAGCCATAACCGCTCTTTCAAGCTAGGAAACTTATATTTCCAGCGATACGTTGGTGGCTACAGCAACACATCTTTGTCTTGAAGTTCTGTCGTCCTACCGATAGGAATCCACAGCGGTTAGCGGACCGATGGGCACGCAGTGTTCTTGCTTTATTTGGTTGACTGTGCCTCGCAAGTGTCCTCACCGAAAAAGTGTATCTTGCAATGTGGCTTAGGGTCTGCGCGCTTCGATTGATGACACGAACCGCAGGTGGTCAATGTAGTCTCCACTTCTTGCTTAAATTAGAGGTGCGGAGAAAATTTTAAGGTTAGTTGGGCATTTTGGCGCAATTTCAGCAAATTTCATGGTTGTGGCACAGTTTTGCACAAGAATTGGGAATTGTATCAAATTGGCGCAATTGGTGCAACTGTTGCACCCATGATTATTGAACGATTTCTTTATCAATGACGGGCTTTGCCCCTGTAGTGAAATCAATGAATTGTTTCATTAAATATCTTACACCAAAACTGTTCTCTAATATTTACATCTACTATGTTTACCGATGGTCACCTTCGATACAGCAGTGATTGCTATTAATTTACTGTGGGTGGTACTGCGACAGGCAAAAGAGAATTCACAGCAACTATAAACATGTAAAACAGCGCTGTAAACTGGAAAGGACAACGGTCACACAGATAGTGCTCCAACTCCACTGATGATACGCACTGCTACATGTGTAGCAATGACCCAATTAGAGCTGCAAGGAACCTTTCTTGCAACTATCATGTAGTAGCATTTAATAACTGAAATTCATTTTCGGTTTGCTTTCCACGGTGTCTCATTGAGCGATTTCCCAAACGCGCCCTCGTGTGTTTAATACTAATCTCAGGTGTTTGCATTGGAGTCTGTACCAACATTTCTCAGAGAAGAAACAGCAGAAGAAAAACACCCTAATATACGATAATATGCGTGCCACATAGTAAAAAAAAAAATGTTGCAACACTAGCCTCTTCCTTTAAAATTAGCAACTCACGCTTTTGCGTTGTCTCAAACCTTGCGGTAACATCTAAAGTAGCGTTAGCATAGCACTCACGCTTTGGCTCCTCGTCGTCACTGCTCTCCTCAGCAGAGTTGCCGTCCTCTTGCTTGTCCTCGGGAGGGGCTTTCTCTTCTGCTGCCTGAAAAGATCCAGTGCACTCAGCCCATTCTGTCTAGCATTTATGGCACAAGCACTGTTCTGCACTGTGGCAAAGCAGGTTGTCACACAATGTAAACATTTCCAGTGCTCCTTTAATCATTCTTCAAAGTACCTGCAACACATCTGTCAGGCATTATGGGCACTTTTAATGCTGGTGATGAAAAATTGTTTCCTTCGAGTGAAAATTAAGATGCACTATCTACAAATGAATTCACATACCATAACTCCAAGGCACTTAATATTACATCCCAAGAAAAAAGTGAAGCACTGTGCTTTAGTGTCAGCTCCAATCATTTTAATTAGCATGCAATTTTAATTAGTCATGTTTCATTTTGACATCAAAGGAATGAAAGCATGGGCTCCAAAATGTGTGCGCAACTAGTTTTTAGTTGCACTCATTCCGAGAAAAGTAATACTTTTGACATTAGTTCTAGAGCACAGTACTTCGAGCTGCCTTCACGAAAGCTTTAAGTCATACACACCGGACTGAGGTTAACTGCACAGAATGTCAAATGTACCTTGCTCTCATAAGTAAAAAAATTAGTTGTGTACGCCGATGTGGTCACCACAGCTGAAGGGAGGGTACTAAGGGATTTCTAAATTCCCTGACTTTTTCAGGTTTTCCATGATAATTAAAAGCAAATTCCATGACTGCCACATTTGCATAAAAACTCTGTGCACCATAATCAAACCCTCGTGTGATTAAAAAAAAAAAGAAACAGGCACTCCATATAAGTAAACATGTTTACCAGACGCACTTAGCATGTTCAGAGAGCGTGCGGTAAATGTGAAAAAACATGTATATCTAGCCAAAATAAAATTCCTAAGGCAGGAAAAGAGCAAGTTGGCTGTTCCATGTTCGAAAGAACTAGGAACCAAACACATAAGTTGAAAGTAACTGCAGATGAAAATTTGAAGAAGCCTGCGACAGTCTGACAGTGTAGCCATAGCTGCTAGGAAACGGAGAACTGGTGGCATCTTGCGGCATCCGTGCAAAATGAGGACACGAGAGCCTGGCCGGTTCTGCCACTCGAGTACAATCTCTTTTTCTATAATAGCCACATCCCGATCCAGTGCCTACGGGGTGGTTAGTGAACAGTCGTGCAGCGCGAGCAGTGGGTTTTTACTTGCAGACGCTGCCGGCCTTGCGAGGCAAGAGAGTGGGGGGAGCGACGGCACGAGACTCAAGCATGCACATTGGGGTGTACACACCACCACCGACGCCGGATTTGCGAGTAGGTGCGACTATAAAACGCTCTGCAGTTAACAGAAGCCTGCACCATGCCTGAACCTGAAATCCAGATACAAACTGTACGTATGCTGAACAGGAGCGATGGAACGCTTCTGATGATGTACTCTCGCTGCTTACGTCCCGTATTTAGGCGTGCCTAAGTACGCTATGCCTTCCTTAAGGCTTTTACTGTGAACAAGGCCCCCTCGCATATAAGGTGCTGAAACATCAGTAAACATTGTGTACTATGGGTCAGTGTATCCTTTACACAAAGAAGCAAGAGTTATGCACTGTTTTTTTTTTTTTTCACGTGCCTTCTAGCAGCTCCACTGTAGTTGCAGGTGAGAGAGAGACTTTTTAAAAGCTTTGAACAAAGGTAATGCTTATTTTTGTTACGGTCACACAGAACGGCTGTAAGCTTCCATGACCTGGCCAGCTTTTTCAGAAATTCCCCGACTTTTCCAGGTTTTACAGGTTGGTAGACACCCTGGTACTGCAGCCCTTTGTAACGAGTGGGAAGCTTTACCTCACTTATTTGTTACGCAATGAACATTAGTGTAACAACCGGTGTTATTTTACTCTTCTGCTGTGCCACAGCACACCTGAAGATGCGTTACTTCACCTGACTGATGCATGTATAGAGTCTTTCTGCAAATGAGTTTCAAGCTCAGGTGTGCATCTGCGGTAACTTCCATGCAGAGGGTCTGGTTTTAAATACTGCTCTATTCTGGATATTGGTATTTATTGCGACATATATGTAGTCTCTTCACTTATGGCGTGTTTCTGCTGCATAGCATTAAATATCAATTGGATGTGTGTCATCTTCCCGTTTTTATAATATAGCTGATCCAACTAGCTCGGACCCAGCCTCTGATATCTTACTGTGTGTGACAGAGCGGTTATGAACATTCGGGGGGGGGGGGGGGGGGGGGACATCACTAAGATCGGCTGTTGTGTTCCCAAAAAAGCTTTCATTGTAAAAGACCATATCCTTCGGGCGCAAGCTGTAAGAGACAGCGGTCAACGTTCAATCAGTGTACAAGGCACTTGCCATCAAATACTGAAGAAAGGATGCGATAAACTGTGCCTCACATATGAGTCAACTTCAACAGTGCCTATCCGGTTGAGTCAGGGGATACGCCATTACTGCTACAGCAATAACAGCTATGCAACCGGGGAGGTTGTCCAAGGACTCAATCCCCAACCCCATTTTGAGGACATTATGAAAGTGCATGCACACACACATACAAACATACAGAAGCTTTGGCATCCCCCCCCCTTCCAACACACACACGTGCACACACAACAAATAATTTTTAGTGACGCCCATGAGTCACTTAATAGACCTCTCCGGGGGTACGACTTCACAGCATGACGTCACTGGCACACATGCAAGGTATGGCTGGCAAAATACCCCCACTGGTGGCTTAGCGCAGTACAGTCATGGGGTGTTTGGGGAGAGTTTTTTTTTCTCGCTGAAAGCAACTTCATGTTACAGTGGCGACAATAGCTGTAGTATGTGCCAGAGAACATATGGCTTTGTGGTAAACTGCGCGATGAAATATTTGCCATGCTGGCTGGCTGTTTACCTTGAAGAGGTGAACATACGTGGTGGCCTGTGTGAAGAACAGCGGCATCATCCTGAAAATTTGAGCAGTGCTGATTGTGGCGTGTAGAGTGCATTGAAAAGCATCCGCAATATTTGTTCACCTTTACAGACGGTGAAAGTGGGTAAATTGTGTGTGGTGTGCAGTGTGAATAATGATGCGTCTTCCTTGCGAAAACATTTCCACTCTTTGTAGGCCAGTGGCCGCAACCCGTTGTGGACGAAACTTCAAGATTCGACATTTTAGTCAAGGTACGTATGCATTTCAAGCGATCATCTGCGAGTGGGTGCATCTCAGCTTCTGGGAGATGATTTAGACTCCAACCAAAAGTTTTGAAGAAACCCGATGTTTCGAAACCGACTTGGTTCCTTCTTCAGGGGTGATTGCGGAGACTGCGCAGCAGCGTCATCTTCAAAGCACTCGCGGGGTGGATAATGACCCTCTCTCTCTCTCTCTTTCTTTGCCGTGGAGCGCAGTCCCTGTGTATGCACTGGGGGAAGGGTTCCGAGAGAGCAGTTGACGTTATGGGCTGTCCTCTGTGCCACGACTCGAGTAATAACCTTCTCCTCCAGTTCGGTTCGCTTTCCAGGATGGCAGGGTTCCTTCATCTTCGATCAGAATTTGGCCACGTGAGTGAGAATCTTGTTCGTGACCTCTCGTACGGCAGCTCAAAACCATGCTGCTGCCAATTATGTGCCTCGTTTAAAAGAGCGGTGCACATGCCGTGAGGAAAATTGAGTACGTTTACGTCCATACCGTGCCAATAATGCTCAAAGCATTCGTCACCATCAACATGCAGAATGTTCGCTTTTGAAGAGCAAACAATTTTTTTAATGGCTGCCATCTACGACGAGCAAATCGCCGCATGTTAACAGAATTGTGCAGTGACCCTCCCTAATAGTGGCTTTAGAAAACAAAAATTCGCCTAAATTTCTGTCGGACGAATGAAGACACACGCAGCCCTGCTATGAAGAAATATCCCATCGAGGGAACTTTCTGGCCAACCAACCGCGGCGAAGAGGGAGGGAATGGTGGGTGCGGTGCTCGCAGTGACATCACACTGTTTGCAAACGGGGATATGCCTCGTTCTGTGAGGTTAAAACGGCATAACTTCAAAGGGCCCCGGATCTTGTGTAGCATGGTTTCTAAAGGTCCGCCCGATTCACTTGCACCAATTGTAACCGGTTCACGACTGTGCACGTGAGGTTCAGAAATTGTGCAGCGCGAGTTAAGCGGTGCACGCCTCATTTCTGCTTGCGTAATTTACACCATTCAGCTAACACTGAACGATGGCAAACCGCACATGTGGACAGTTTATGAGGCGCAAACATCTTGGCTGTTGGCAGAGGCGGGTACAGCGCCTACGCCTAAATGCTGCGTCGTCTACTCAGCTGTACGCGCGGCTGCTCCAAGCCGGCACCAGGTCCGTTCGATTCGCCTGCACCACGTGAACCAGTTCACGGGGTGCTGCACTTTGCCATTTGTTTCAGTAGTGCAGCATCGACGACCTCTGAATCCTGTCATTCGTTTCAAAAGGTGCAGCACTGGTTCATGATTTTCGTGCACCTCCTACGCTGATGGTGCCGGCTTGGTGCAGCCGTGCATGCAACTGAGCAGACGACGCAGCACTTGGGCGTATGCGCCATATTTGCCTCTACCAACGCTGTGTGTTTTGCCAAGATGTTTGCGCCTCATAAATTGTCAGCATGTGCAGTTCGCCATCGTTCAGTGTTAGCTGAACGGTATAAATTAAGCCAACAGAAATAAGGTCTGCACCTTGTTGGCACATCTGTCATTTGTTTTGGGGGTCGCGCTGTACCTGCACCGCTGAATGCACGCTTCACAATTTCTGAACTTCGTGTGCACAGCCATGAACCAGTTCCAATTGGTGCAGGTGAATCGAACGAACTTACCGTTAGCGTAGGAGGTGCAGGAAATTCGTGAACCAGTCTTGTCCCTTTTTCGAAATGAATGGCAAAGTGCAGCACTCCGGGTTCACGAGGTGCAGGCGAATCGAACGTACCTCATGTTTCTGTGGTTGGTTGCTTCAAATGAGAAATCAAGAAAAACTTATGCCAGAGGTTTACAGGCTTTCTGCGTCGTATGCTCAAGCGACACACGTTCACACAACGGCGCTCTTCGAACTACGTACGGACTGCACTTGTGAACAAAACTCAAGCGAAAAATGCAGCAGCGCAAAGTGCGCTCAGCTATCGCTCAGACGAAATCGACAGTGCTTATGGAAAACGAGTGACAACGCGCCGCTCCACGAACACCGGAACGTGCATTGCAAGCTCTGTCCAAAGCGCAACTCTTATTTGACACAACCAACCACAGAAACTAAAGCTATACAATGTCCGGGGGCATTTGTCGTTACTTGACAGCGCCGTTCAACGCCGCCTCCGTTTAAACCTCACACAGAACAGGGCAGACAGCATAAACTTACTGGATATAGCAGCGCATGTGTAGAAACGTCAAATAAACATTCGCTGCGAAATTCACGCTAGCATTTTTTTTTTTTCCGGCAACACATTGTAGCGCATGCAAGTCCACCGGTGGAGTCCTGCGAGAGTGCAGCGACAATTCAAACAAAAGAATCTTGAGCAGCAGATAAACGCAGTGCGATTTAGCACTGCCGTCTTAACATGCTCGTGCGGTTGACCTGAGCGATCGACCGTCGACAAATCGCAAACTGTAATCGCGGAAGTTACGCTATATATCGTCGCACTACCTGCATCACGCTGACAACAGGCGGTTGATGTAAGCCAGTTTTCCAGTGCCGCAGCGCTGTGGCAGCTCAAGTAGAAAAGCGAGCGGGACCGTTGGCCGTGTTCTTATCAGACGGCTCGCCAAACAAATGCCAGACAGAAACGCAGTCCGCGTAACGAGCGACACAGCACGGCAAGGCGAGTACGGACGGCGACTACGCGCTAGGCCTAGGAATGCAGCCCGCGCATACCTCCTTTTGCCATTGTTTTTAACGTGATCTAGTCCTAGCACGACTCGCGAGAACTGCGCGCCGCCGGCCGTGCGGCTTCCGCTCCGCAGCTCTGTCAGTGCGCCACGCATCATCGATGGCGCCGAACACGCAAAAGCTGCAACGCTTACGATAGTCACGGCGCTTTTTACTCACATTTTTCACGTTGTTTTCAACCGCCACGCTTTCCGATTCCGACATAGCTGCAGACACCCGGGCCCCAAGCTTCATTCAAAATGGCGGGTAAACGAGTTCAAGCCGAATCCCACCAATCGCGGAGTCGCGCAAGCGACAACCGAGACAAGTGAGTGCTGAATTATTGCCTCTACATTTCGATTAAAACACTTTTTTGTAGGTATGCGGGCCTAGTTCAGTTTATAATCAATTCTTACTCGTTCACAGCTGCCACACTAACTTTGGAATGCAAATACGCTTATAGCGCGAAAGTTTAAATTCGAAAGTTGGCAAGTTTCTGTTGTTGACGCATTTCGCTCTTGAAAATCCTTACGCGGCGAAGTTCCCGAAATATTTGAATACTCAGGTGAAGGCTGCATCCTGTATGGGGTATAAACCCTCAAGAAATACTCAATAAAAGGGATAAAAAGGGCACATTCTATTCTACGTAAATAACGTTCCTACAGCCGTTCGGTTATGGCAGTTAAGACCGCTAGTGCTCCCTAGAATATACTAGCTACTATCATAGAGTTCATATACAGACTGCCGTCTGTGGGCGTTTGGCGGTGCCCACACTGAACACCTACCACTTTGGTCCCCATGCAAGGCCGTGCCGCTGATGCATGCGCTGGGGGCGCTGCAGTCCATCGCGTAGGCTGGGGGATCGGTGGCGCATTGTGCCTTCTCTTTTTTATTGTTCTCGCGGATAAACTACTCATTCGGTTTAAGTGGGCGGAGACTGAACCGCCTTTAACTGACCGAACCTTACATCCAACGTCATTTATCTTCAGGGCACTGACAGTGGCAGAACCAGCCACTCATTGAACAGGACGCGGTTGCTTGAAGAAAAACTAAACGGCGGAATATTAAATTTTTTGTGTGTTTGGAAGGGTTTCCAATATAGTATAAATACCTTAACTTCTTCTCACAAATGCATGAACTATTTGTAAGCTCAGTTTTCCCGCACGTACGTAAACGTTTCTGAGAATGCAAACATCATACCGTGTTTACAGCAGCTAAGTCTCTGAATAATAGAGATTAGTTTTCGGTGCGTGACACAGTAAAAAAAAAACGCAATGACATTTTCAGAACGAGAGAGAAAATTCATCACACACGTTAGTATGCTTACGGTTTTTTTTTTCTTTAGCGCACGTACAGTCATCGAAGTTCATATTTAGTTCAAATGACACTATTTATGGGCAGAGAATATAATTACGCGAAAAATAAGTTGTTCCTCAAACTCTACCAGCAAAACATTCGCACAAAATACTTTCAGACGCATATGTGTAGCATCCTCTCATGCCATCAGACGCATATAACTGCTCTCATGATTCGTGTCGTCGTTCGTATTTTCTGCTTTCTCCACCATATGCGTTCGCTCTTTAGAACGATTAAGGCTGCAGGAATGAGCGCGAATCAGGTGCCAAGTGGGCATTATTTGCGCAAATGATGGATGGTAATTTAAATTTTTTCGATCGTACACAACACAGAAAAGTTAAACGTGCTGCGCATGCTATGCTATGTTTTCTTTATCACTGTTTCACGTGCAAGGCAGATTCGGGGAGCGATTGAAAAACGCTTAACAAGTTATGTGCCACTCAATGCCATCGGTTGACCGCTCGCCCTCCTCGTCTCGAACTGCAATTATTTCTTTGCTTTGCTACGTTTCATTTATTGAGTTATAGGGACCACTCAATTCGTGCAGTACGTGCTTAACAATATACGCGAAATTGTTTTTGTTTCATGAACAGTGAACACACATGACGGACTCGCCCTGCATATCGCCCTTCTTTTAATTCGGCTTATTGCGCTTAGGTTCCGGTATGAGTTTCCATTTCGCAAGCGCACATGTCATCGTGAAATAATTAAAGAAGGTAGATATGCGCAATAAAAAGATACGAGACCTAAACCACTGAGAAAGAGCCCAAGGCATTTCTCCAACAAGCGACGGCAACAGCAGTTTTGCGTGAAAAAGCAGAAATAAATTAATTTGTTTGCTGTTAGTCCAGGTTGGAATCCGACTATATAAGAAGAGAAAATGTGGGCGTCCAAGGCTTGAACAGCACCACTAATTTGTACACAATGTCACCATTTGTAATAAGAAACACCGCAGAACTTTGACCTGGAAAGACACGCGAACGTCAAAGCGCCAACTGCTGCGCCGTCCGAAGGCGGGACTCCGACAGCGCCCTGTGCATCACCGAGCGGCCAGATATGGCGTGGTATTGACTTTTTTCGTTTTCACTACCAGAAAGCCTTCATAGAATGCTTGATGTTAACGTGTGATCACACTGATTTGCCCTAATTGGTGATAAATAGGAGGTGGACTACGAGAACGAAGAGGGAAGGAGTTCTTTTCTTTTTCTTGCGAGCCTGCATGGTGGCACACATGTCACCGCCCCATTATAAAGGGGATACTCATAGCATCCGTCGATACTGTGCAGCGACGATATCACCTTCGGGGACCGAGTCCTGAGGTGGGCCGATGAGCTGACGCAAAAAGACGAAACACTAGAAGGCCCCTAAACCACCAGCGATATTTTTCAAACATTTCAAGCGAACAAGCGCATCGTGTGGCGTGTGCTGTCGTCACGATCAACGATGCCATACGCCACAAATTCCGAGAACCCTCCTTCTCTCTGGGCATTTCTTGCCCCGCCGCGGTGGTCTAGTGGCTAAGGTACTCGGCTGCTGACCCGCAGGGCGCGGGTTCAAATCCCGGCTGCGGCGGCTGCATTTCCGATGGAGGCGGAAATGTTGTAGGCCCGTGTGCTCAGATTTGGGTGCACGTTAAAGAACCCCAGGTGGTCGAAATTTCCGGAGCCCTCCAATACGGCGTCTCTCATAATCATATAGTGGCTTTGGGACGTTAAACCCCACATATCAATCAATCAATCAATCTCTGGGCATTTCCTCCGAGTGACGGCGAAAACTTGAATCACTATGCTGATTCGCAGCACATTGATGCTGTGATTGATCGAGCCTACGACTTCCGGTTAGTCCGCGCTACTTGTTGTTCGTCGTGTTGCCCGCGCTTGCGAACCAGCGACTGCTGCGCAGCTGTGGTTCCTACCGGCACGGCAGCAGTGGTTTGCCAACAACAAGGGGCGAGAGTGCAAAGCGGTTTTAAGAGAGGATGTCAGTGCAGGGTAGCAAAGGGAAGAGCGAGAGCAGCGATTGACGAGTTTCGATTAACCGTTTCGAAAAATTCTCGCGGCTCTGTGTTTGTTGTACACTCGCGCACAACTTCCCCACTGCAACTGAATTTCGACCTCTGGGTGGTTTAGGGGGGCATTAAAGAGATATACTTAAAAATTGTGAAAAATTGACGAACCTGCGAACTTCTACTCTGAAAATGCAACTGTTCCGATAGACAGAGAATTTTCGGTATTTTTTTTAACATATGGCTGTATTTTTGATGCATTGTCAGCGCGCGTGACGTCACAATCGCCAAGGAGCATGCAGGATGCACGTGTCCCTTTCCTCCTCTCCCTTTTCTCCACCTTCCCTTCCCTAAAAGCGCTGACTCCAGTCGGGAGCATTGTTCGCTGCCGGTGCACTGCAATTTGTGAATTTATTATTTTGCTGTTGTTTCCACCTGGAATGAAAGTTGCCTTTATCGATTCCAGTCTACCAATTCGGTTGAGTGAATGAAACGACACAAGTAACTTCACTTGTTCTCTTTATTGACCTCTCTATATGCTCGGTGATATACATCTGCTCCCGTACATTGATTGTCTTTGCAGAAGCACAAGTGCCCACCCAAACTGGTGCAACTAGTAAAATTGTATTATTGCGGCACATGTTTGGTAACTCATTTTACATACCCAGAAATAACCCTATGGATCCTGTAGTGATGGTTAAAAGTAAGTTTTACACATGGAGGGAGCATCACACTACTGAAGCCCACCGTGTCGGTCCAACACGTGAGTACTCTCCACGGCGTTTCGTTTTTGACCTCCTCTGCGAGCTGGCCGGTCCGCGCCTATCGTGTGCGTTTCGATTAAAAGCTACCGGGTGCCATATCCCGAGGTTTCGTCGCTTGTGTTTGACCGACACTGCCGCCTTCAAAACTGGTTGGCTAGCTGAGGCAGGCTGCATGCCGTCATGCTGCCTCCTCTCTCGTACCAAATGCGCCAGCGCGCCCTCTCTCTCTATAGTGAGAGGGCGTGCTGACGCATTGTGATGGTTGCGTGTGGTTAGGGCTTAATGATAAGAAGTTCAAATGATTTAAGCGCCACACGAGACCACAAGAGATGAAAATAGCCAAAGCTTGTATTATTTTTTCACACCAATCCGGCTGGCACTAGTCAAGGCTCTCAAGAACGTCGCCGAGTTGTGTGTAGATATTCGCAAAAGTGAAATGATTGTCTCATAAAGGCAGCTCACAAAGAAGCTCTCAAAATGCTACGGGACGACACCCTTGCAAAATTCTTGATTGTCTGCAAAGTGAGTGTGTATATGCGAGGGTCATAAGGCGAACAATATGATTGTCGACATCTGTCCGAGTCACGGACACGCCATTGCGAAACGCTGCTCCCGATTGTTGCACGGCTGATGGCTGCTAATCGCCCATCAATTCCGAATGCGGTGGCCGCATTTTCGGTGGAGGCAAAAATGTCCCGCGTACTTGGGTGCACATTAAAAACACGAGGCATCATAATCGTGGCGTGTTTTGGGGATAATTATTATTATTAATTCCGCAAAAGCGTCGGATACTTCTTCAGAAGGAGCCGATTGGGTAGCATCGAAAACATATTTATAAAAATCGCCGCAAGCTCGTGTTACAAAGTTTCCTGAACCACATGCTGAATTCCGTACTTGCTGGCGACCACGAGTTGACTCTCTATAGCACCGAGGTTACATTCTATCGAATTAACATTCTTCACAATCTTCAGTATATGCTGCAAGTAGATCACATATATGCGGAGTTTTCGAAAGTGAACATAAACTGTGACAACGATGTTTATGCGAGTATTCGAGGTAAGACGCGGCTCGAGTAGCTGACGTTGTGCCATATACTGGCAAAGTTGATTGTCGTTTCGCCTCAAAAATACGTAACAGTGGGGAACCCAAGTTCGATAACAACCTGTCTCAGAAAAAGGCTACGATTGTCATCTACCGGAAGAGAAATATGATTGTCTCGAAACATCTCAGCAGTCACGTTTTGAACGTCGAATGAACATCGGCATTCATAGATGCATGACACCAGTCTTGACAGCGTACGGCAGCACTCGAATGAACGAGTCAGACGCACTTCGCGCGTATAGTCAAGTGAAGCGTAAACATTCCATTCTCTAAGCGCACCTCAAGTGCAAGGAAACGTTATGCAACCGATTTCCAAGTGCGATTCAAATAAAAGAAGTGAAATGCCCAACTTGGACTACCGTCTGATTTCTACCATCGAGTTAGTCGTACGCACTGGAATACTGCGTCCACGGTATACGCTGTATAAAATAACCTCGATGTTCTGGTGAGGCATGCAAGAAAAGCGCTTCCTCCACCCAGGCGTGACGTCCTCGAGGGGTTTTTGTTTCTTCGAGTGAAACCTTTTTGTTCGTCTCCGCTCCTCGAAGTGGAGCCCTCGCAGTGCTTGCCAAGAAGAAGGCGCTGTACTCCGCGTTACAAATGAAAACCGCAACGAAGATTCCTGTAAACGTGTCTCGAACCGACCATCGGGCAGACCGAGCTAGCGATCCTATTGTTCGGGCCAGCCGAAGTCCCTGCCCATGAGGTGGTAAAACTCCCGGTTGAAGGGCGCGAAGAACTGGCGCAGTCGACTGACCACGGGGCCTGGGACGTGCGGATGGCGGCGGCCCTTGCTGTCGTTGAGGCAGCGACCTCCGCCCGCGGTGTCGTTGGGCCTCGGGCGCAGGCAGTAGAAGCCCTTGGTGCGGTTGAAGTATAGCGCGCCGCTCGGAATGAGCGCCGGCAGGCCCAGGAAGGCCTCGACGCGGCGCAGCTCCCGCAGCGGGTCGCGCACCAGCCGGTCGCCGTCGACCACGTGCAGCTGGCGCCGCGGGAAGTGCGACAGCCAGCGACGCACGTGCACGGCGTACATGCTGGTGCGCACGGGCCGGTACTCGGCGTTGACGGCGCCGTCGGGCAGCAGGATGAGCCTCTCGAAGGGCGGCGCGTCCTCGCGCTGCAGCTGGCGCCGGTTGGCGGCCAGCTGCGCGTAGTCGGACACCAGGCGCACCACGGGGTCACGCACGATGAGCAGGAGCAGCAGCGAGGCGTTCATGGCCCAGACGCGACCGGGCGCCGCCTCGGTGACGAAGTACGCGGGCGACTTCTCCACGGTCAGCTGGTCGGCGCGCGAGGCCGGCATGCGGCGCCGGTACCAGTCCAGGCCCAGGGCGTATCGCTCGTCGTCGTCGAAGAAGTGCACCTCGTCGGGCGCCTTCTGCACGGCCGGGTGCAGCGCCAGGAACTCGAGGAGGGCTCGTGTGCCGCATTTGCGGGCGCCGATGATGAGGCACTGCGGTAGGCGCCGCCGCCGCGTGTCCGAGGGCGGCGCAGCGGCCGAAGGCTGCCGCTCGGCCGTCGTCGCGGCAAGCGGCGGCGGGGGCACGAGCAGCTGCGCCGCCAGGAAGCAGGTGCCGCAGGCGACCGCCAAGCACAGCGCCAGCAGCCGCGGTCGCTTTGAAGACGACTCGGCCTGCGAGCCACAATAAAGCAGCACGGTCTCAAATGCTTTGCAGCCTGGTCATTTTACTGCAAGGGACGACGAAACTTTCACGAACGTTTTCAGCGTTGGTGGACCAAGCAGGTGGGGACGTTTACGCTAGCCGTGCAAAGCAAGCCGGTTGATCTAATAAGGGCTGGCCTTCTTGGCTGATATGCTGTAGGATCTTTTTTTTTTTGAAGTCAAAAAAAGTCGAACCACAGCAGCCTGTCACAGATCATACAAGAATGCCCAGCGCCAGAATCAACGTGCAAACGTGGGCCCCAGATTTGGATGCCCATGTCGCACTACGCCGGCGAACCGTGCGGCGGCAGTCTCCATCGGTGGACGAAGCCGATAAACAACTACACTGAGGATTTTTCGCGGACGCCCGGTGTTTTACCTCGGGCTTTCGCTCTCAAAGTGAAGGAAACATATAGTAACGAGGTGTAAGAAAAACAAATGGACGGCCGAAAAAATAAAGGAATTGCATTCGAACTGCTGGAACATCCTCTAAACCGTTTTTGCATGCTCGATTGCGGCCCAAACGATAGGTGTGTTTGAAGATTGTTTAAAGCCTCTTGTGTTGACACATGAAGTGCCCGAGAATGACAAGTTACGCTTTTTGGATTTAAGACTGTTTTTTTTAGCTCACAGCACATCTGTTGGTGTTGGATCAATGAATGTTTTGCAACCAATGCTGAAATCATTGAAGGCTGCCTAAAGATAGTGTCAACGTTTATGACCAATAAAGGTCAGCCAGTGAGATATGGGCCACGTATGCCCGTTACGCTCTACGTGCTTTTCCCGAAACCATGCTGCTAATAAATTATTCCTTTCAAGGGACTCCATCAAATGTTCAAGCGTGTCCCCCTCCAGAAGCGATGGAAAAATGACAAGTACCTGTACAAATTGCGATATGTTTCAGCAAGCATCAATTCTCTCTTTGACCAGGCTCGACATTTTTGTTGATATGTAATTCGGAGACTTTCAGACAGCAAATTGGTGGCCTGTCTGAGCGACCATCACAAATGGTTAATATTTGGCCTTAGTAAACACGAAAACGAAAAAAGACGTCTGCCGCTCCCTTGATGCATGTCTTGTAGACAGTGTAATGGAGGACGCGTGATACCTTGTTTATAAAAGTTTTAAAATATGATAGCGGACGCGAGCAAGCTAGGCCACTTCGTTTCAGCGAGACTGCTTTGCTAACTGAGCGGTGTCTCGAAATCTGTCTTATTCGCTTTATCCAAATTCATAAATTTCCTCGTAACTCTGTCCGAACCTATAGATATGCGAATGAAGTATTGCTCAAGTATGAAGAATGTTTTGTTTGAAAACTACACGGCATAACAGTAGTTTCACAGGGCTTATTCCCAAAATGTTGTGGTTTAAAAACTCGTTCCGAAGCATCGTGCCGACTTCGCATACTGTCGCGCATCTGCGATAAACTTATCCGTGAATTTTTCGTAATCAGTGAAATATACGCTTGCATTTTCGGCCTAAGTAATGTCCACCTGCCGCCCTAGTATAGCAGTGCAAGGTCGCGGGTACGATCCCGGTCGCATTCCGATGGAGGCGAACTGCCCGTGAAGGACTTTGAACTTGAGATATATTATTATCTTTATGCAATCCAGCTTCGGGTGTGTTTCATGTCGCGGGCAATATCATTCAAATTTTATTCGCGATAAAATTAAACTGCAGTCTTTGCGAAGCTGCACGTCTTCATATTATAATTGAGGCCGCGCAATTCAGTATGGCCAGAAAGTCGGCAATAGAGCTATGAATCGAGAAACTCGGATTACTTGGCAAAATAATGATACGCGAACTCCGAAACGTTCTCGAAAGCACATCTACGCGACAAGTTCCTCGCGATGAGAGGCAAGGGTGAGCGCATATGTGCCGCAAGTACGACGATTATCATGCAGACATTTATACCCGATGTCGAGAGACCGACACAACGGAACGAAAGCAATTGTGGTTCTTTCAGGCAGCACATTTGCATAAGCAAGACACAAAAACTATAGAGACCAGCATAAAATCCGACAATGTCTCTTTCGGAATGGCTGGAAGGCCTTACCACCGTTTCTAGCTCATCGGGGTATTTCGGGAGAGTCGTCAAATCCTGAAAAATCTGCTGGCGGCCTCTTTAAGACTGATCGCGAGCACTTTATTACGTGGCAGCCAATCGTCATCACGTTGCAGTGAACGCAGCTGATTTTCGAGGCTTTCCCGTCGACAGTGCCACGAGCACACACCGGCAAGGGCCACCAATCACGATATCGTCACAGTGATCAGTCCGAATGCATATCCGCTGCTGTCCCGTCACTCGTGCAGCCCAAGAGAAAGCTCACCGGAATGGTCGCCGTGCTTCCGAGCGCGGTCTTCCGGCGGCGACTCGGCGGGGGCCACTTAGCCCATCGTAGCAGCCACGCCGCGGCCCAGTTCGGTGCCGCGCTCGCCTCACGCCATTGCAGCGTCGGCGGTCATTCCCTCCCCATCGACGACGCATGCCTTTCCCAGCGTCGCGATCGACTGCAGCCGCAGCCGGCTGCTCCCATTGGTCCTCTCGTCACGTGACTCGGACCCTTTTCGTCCCATGCGCTTTTCCCCAACACCTTTTCTGAGCCGTGCTCCGCTCCTTTTATTTGCGCTGCAGGTGTATGCCGCATGACTTCTCTCTTTCCATTTTCATGCGTCCGTTTGTGTGCTGATGGCCTAAAAGCATGGCTAACACCCACTCTGGGGAACTGGCTAACTGTCGCCGTCTTCGTCGTTTGCAGACGCGAATAGGGAGACTTTCTCAATTTCTGAGGCACGTGCCCGCTGGTATACGACGAGAGTTTTCTGGCGACCGTCCGAAGAGACACGATGAAACGCAGAACTTATTGGTGTGCTTCCACACCAATAAGTTCGAACATCACAGTGTTGTCTTCGTCGGAGTCCTTGAAGTACTCGAGACATCGTAATAAAAGGAATGATTTACTAACACATAAATAAAACACACGCCAGACAGGCCAAATTGCACGTCTGTCCTTTTTCACTATCTACAAAATGACACGTACATTTTTCAACAAGAGAACCTTGCGGTCACACGGGTAATGTTGCGGAATTTATCTGGCAGCTACGAAAGCAGAATGACCTTTCAGGAGAACACTCGGAAAACTAGTTCACGTCAAAGATCGACATTGACGAAGTGACCGGAGGCGTATCAACTAGTTTTACCAGTTGGGAGAGGAAGCGCGTGGGGAAAATTCGCGTGCTTCACGTAAAGAAAACTCGTTAATTTGGATTTCACGGGACAAGAAGAAAAAGTGAGAATTCGACGAATGCCGAATCGTTGAAAGTATCATGAATATAAACAAGTGACCGTTACATCAATGCCTTTTTGTTGTCTCGATGTATATACGTATATCCAGTATTCATACTGCGTGAAAGTTTTTTTATTAAACCCGCATTTTTTGTCGTTTGCGACTTGACTTTCAGTGCGACTGCATGCTTATAGACTGAAACGTGCTCTGAACATGTACCACGACCACTAACACCACCACGAGCGCGTTATGATAATTTTTTCGCCCGAACAATGGCCGGCTACTGTTCGCTTGTCTATCGCAATGTAGCAAGCGAATTTTACGTTAGCACACGGACCGCGCGGCTGAAGATTATGGAAGAGAAATCACAAAGGGAGGACGCACATCAGATGGCGGCCGTTTTGTTTTAAATATAGGTTTCATATTTATTTGCATTACAATTGAAGCATGATTCGAAATAAAACTTTAAGAACGAGCATGGGATGTAAGGTAATTGCGTTGTCTTCTTCGAACCGGTCGAGCGGCTTTTGCAATTTTCAGAGTCTAACACACTTGAAGGCATTCAACGCGGGAACGCACAAAAAATTAATAATCAGCCTTCAAAAAGAGTTGAATGCTCAACTAACTCAAATATCTGATGTGTCTTCAAGGGGAACTTGCGGGGGGATCCTGAACACAATTAAGGGCCGAAGGTCCCGCCATGATTTACGCCTAATAAGTGGGGGGCACAACTAATAAGTGGGGGGCACAACTAGCCATTTCGGAACCGGGAGTGTAGCTCACGCTCCTGGATAAAGTCCGGTAGGCGCTCCAGTGGAGCACTGGACGTAGTAGGGCCAGCCGTAGAGGCTCCACGTGATCCCCCATTCCTCTTTATTCATCTTCAACAGCGAGGAGTTCAACAGCTTCCGTCATGTTTGAATTTGACGACAAAGCGCGCGCCTTGCCCAAAATGAGCGCCGCCGCATATGTCAGCGGTGGACGAAACTGGTCGCTAAAGACACCATCATAGCGTCCACGCAGCGCTGAAGGCAGCATTGAAACGAAACGGCTGTGTGCCGCTTCTGCCGCTGAATAAACCTGGCTCGCTAATTTGCACAATCGTGGATGGCGCACCTATGCAGTTTTGAAGACACGTGGCGAAACCGAAACTGTTGCAGGTTTGACCACCATCGCTGTTGGCGCAATCATGGACACCGATCATAATCACCGTCAGCCTGACTACGCCCACTGCAAAGAAAAGGCCTCTCCCATGATCCGCCAATCAACCCGGTCGTGCTTTCTGCTGCCTCGTTATATCCACAGGATCGAGTGCGCACGAGGGGGGCGGCCGGCCCCCCTATTCACCTAAGAGGGGAGCGCAAAATTCGCTCCATACATTGACTATTGGGCGGCACCCAAGAGGGAACCCTGCGCACGCCTATTGTTATACTTCAGGGGCGAAGCTCCTAAAGCCGTGGGTCTGTCCATCCCCTCTCTCGTGGTACGTGATCGCCTACTTGTATGATGCACGCTCAAGTGTGATAGGAGCGGGCGGACGGACGGACGAACGGACAGACGCTTCACCCCACTCATCATCATTCACTCCGTGGATACGCTGTGCATATTTTTTTTAAATCTCATCGGACCACCTATATATTCAGAATCAAGCTCGCATAGGTTTCGTTCATGCATGATTTACCACTAAAGACAGTGCGTTAATGGTTGAAGTTACTGCAGTTTTTGTGCGCCGAGAAAAATCCAAAATGATTGTCACGGTAGCTGAAGCCCTGGCCGCCAACAATGTGTTTGTAGTAAGCATGCGCATGACGACCGCGCGCCTTTCTGAAAGCCCACAGCCGGCCGTTAGGACAGGCACGTCGTGCTCGCTATCGTCCGAATCAAGCAGGTTTACGACAAACGTTGCCGCAACCACAAAAATACGTTCAAATAATACGATTCTCCAAATCAAAAGGCGCCAAAATAACGAGGGCGTCTATTTAGGCTGGTGCAACCCGGCGAGTTGTCTCTGGTGTAAATGTGCGCAAAGCTGGCAAGTGGCTGCACCAGCCACGATCATGACGTGCGACGTGGTCTGGGAGGAACACTGAATTATTTATAGGCGTTTTGACAAAAAACAGACGTTCAGACATCGAAACTTTGGCTACCAATCGGCAACACTTTCAAGGAAACACACAAGTGAAATGCTACACCAGACCAAAAAAGTAACATAGCATGAACAATGGGAATATATACATAGATTTTTATTGCCAGCATTTGGGTACATTAAAGGTACATTTGTACTTGGCACCACCTCTCGGTGGCAGCAACGGTGTCTTGACATAGCTGAATGGGAAATAGACGAAAACATTCACATCTGGCGAAACAAAAAGCTAGTTGCCAAAAATGACTCCCGATTATATGGAGCAGAAACCCACTAGAACATTCTGGTAAAACATGGTGGTAAAATTACATACAGTAAAGCACGTGGCTTCCCATGACATTTGAACACCGCCCATTAAAAATACATGCAGCCCCTCAAGTTTTGAACATTTTGGAAAGCCACACAGTCTGTAGTGCGACACTGCAATTACACTAGAATGTCCCAGTGCTTCTATTCTGCACATAACCAGGAGTCGTTTTTTTATAAGTAGCTTTTCTCATCAGCTATAATCCTTTTTTACCTATTTCCCATTAAGTTACGGCAGACCATCGCTGTTGCCGATGAGAGAAAGTTATTCAGAAACATAAAATTACTCAGAATCCGCAAAACATTCTTTTCTCTTAGGGCGTCTTCAGGACTGAACGAGAAGTGGCACTCGCGCGCTTTATAACGGCCAGCGCTTCCTGTCTACTTCCCACCTTTCACCGCTTTCTAGTTCATGGCTATATACTAGTTCTGGCACTGCAGCCCGACCCACGCTAAACCTTGCTAAAACCAAAGAGGTTATGCCCAGCGAGTTTAACGTGGCAACTCTTTCTCGTAAGATAGTGCTCAAAGTGCGTCTTCCTGATACTAGTTTTTTCTTTAGTTAGTATCAAATTCAAGGCAAATTTTATTGGAGATTATGTCACAAGTACTCACTCGTCTCTGTAAGTTATTTCATCAAAAACAATTCTTATTTATGATTAACATGCACCGATTTCCTGCTCAATTGAAAAGGGTATGCCCGTGCCGTTCCTCTAGTCCGACCTTGGAGGTGGCTACTTACTCCTCCTCCTCCTCCTCCTACTACTACTACATACATCGTGGACGCACGACCCACGGCATAGGGAGCTTTGCCCCCAAAATTCCCTTATATTACCCACCGATTTCATGGCCGATCCACCGTGGTAGGTAGGAGCCATAAATCAAGGAACAAGCAAGCGAGATGGCGCTACGTGCACATGACCTGGTCACGGCGAGATGTCAGTACGAAGAAGGACGTAGAAGACAGTGCTCTTTCCTTGTCTGTTGTGCTTACTCATTTTTCATGGATGCGAACCAACTAGCCCACCCACCAACATGTTTCAGCGATATAGAATCTGTCTAACATAAATTTCCAATTTCACCATAAACAGACAAAATACCAGTGAAATTGCAACTTTCTAAATTTGAGAGAAAAGCCCCCCCCCCCCCCTCCTGTTTTAGGATCTCGGAAGTATTTTCTCCCCTGTACCATAGACACCGTCAGGAAGAAATACGAGGTGGCACTGGCCTTGTTTTCTTTTCCCTCAAGCTGTTTTTGGTGTCATGAGCTGATTAATGTGAGGGAGACATTTCGTGTTTGTCTTTTGCCTTTGTTAAATGCATATATTGTTCGTCTGCTCTAGCATTGGATAAAAAGGTACACTCTGCAAAGATGAAAATCACAGCTGTACAATGTGCGCACAGTTAGCATTCATAAACATAGAGTTCTATAAGCATAGGCGGTTGTATGGGGGGGTGATGCACCACCCTGAATCATCAAAGGAGGAGCACCTATTCTCCCTTATACCTTTCCTAAGTGAGACCTCCCAAGCCATTTTTCAATGTGCAGAGTTGTGGATACGCATGTTTTTTTTTTATTATATATAGCGACGACCAAGGACCCGTGATGTTACATTCAAGGAACTGGTTATGTCGTACCTTTACCCAAAAAAGCTGGCTTTTGTGAGACCACTTCATTTGCATTCGATATGAAGCTTGTTGCTTTCACACACTTGGGGGAGGGGGGGGGGGGGCAGACACACTTTGCTCCCCTTTAATCGATGACCGAATGCGCACCTATGTACTGTCACACAAGGTCTAGACATTGGCCAAAAAAAAGTCATGTAATTAAATTAAATGTCACAGTAATGGTAACCACACTTTTTGTTTGACACAGTGGGCAACTTTGGTCGTGGTGTGAAGGATGAAAAATAGTGCATTACTGAGAGAACATTGCAGACCTCCAATGCCAGTGACAAGTCTCGCTATAATCAGACAGCTTTATTTAGATAGTCTACATTGATAAATATGTATTAATCCAGCTGTTCAATAAATGCTCGCAGTCTAATGAACACCATTTTCCCAGGCACTTTTTCAGAAACCTTTCTTCTGAGAATGTGTAAGCTCTTTAGATTGCAGGTTGTGTGTTGTGTGCACTGCAGAACACCAGTAGCGACTTCAGGCTGGATGCCCTATGTCTTTAATCCATGGGTTAGCCATAAGAAATATGTACCGAAAGATAACAGAAAGGCACCAAATAAGTGCATGCAATTGTGCACAGAATGCAATTACCGCAACAACAAACTTGTTCATTTTCCAAAGGGCACAGTCACCTCAAACGGCTACATTAAGTTAGTACTCTCTGAGCTCACTGTTCTTAATACTGCATCTTTAATACAGCGTGGTTGTTCTTTGGAACTTTTTGTTCAATGTAACTTCAGTAGTAACAGAGTCACGCATGGTAGTCGATGGACAAGGTGATCGCAGCCAAAAACATGGAATGCAGACGAGCAACGAGATACAAGATAGGAGAAAATGGTCCCCAAGGTGACAATACTATTAAGTAGTGCTTCAAGAGGAGGCCGGTGATGGCAACTGCTCCAAGTAGCCGATGGTGTCCTCCACCTGCGGCAAGAGGGAATGGTGCCACCACACGAGCTCTGATCAAATACTTCTTGTTTTGAATGTCATTCAGCTAGCGTGTATGTTCAGCTCCTTCAAATTAAGCCTCAATGACTACAATTAGAGCCAGGCAGTGCTACAGCAACCTTGCAGTCACACTAACATGACACTAGGGTCACAAAGGGCACATAGCCATAGCCCTTTAGAAACATTGGTTGAAAACCCAAGTTTTGAGACACCATCTAGAACCTTTGCTTAGGTTAGCGTACCTTATAAAATGCACACATTGTATAAAAAATATATGCAAACAATATATATGCATATACATTTCCGTGTAGTGTACTGGGCATACAAAAAAAGGCAGTTCAGAAAAGCATGCGCCTTTTTTAGAATTGTAGCCGAAACCACTTTTGCAGCTTTTGTAAGAGACGAGCAATATAATTGTGAATGTTTTTCCTCGGTCAGCCCCACTTAGAACATGAGCGTCATCCACGAAGAAAAGCGTGCACATGGTGTGGTTACGTATAAAAAATCATTTTAGAAGCTCTCCTCATGCAATTCAAATGTTCGGGCGAGCTGACTGATGTCCTTTTGAAACAATGAGGCAAAAGTTTGCCTTTGTAACCAGTAGTTTGCTTGCAATGCGAGAATGTTTTTATGTCCAGTACACTGAACACAACGATTCATTTGTATTGCATCGTGCCAAACACGCAGAAAAGAAGAAAACTTGAAGTGAGCTTCAGGCAACAGCGCGAGAATGAAGCACCGTCTCAAGAAGTAGGCTTATGGATGCTTAGCATGCCTTCATGGGGCCACGTGCGACTGTTAACCATGAAATTTTTTTTCTTTTTCCTGGATTTAAAACAAATCAGTTTCTGGTTTTGTAAGATGATCAACCTTCTGACGGGAGAAAAATTAACACTCTTCAAATAAAGTTAGAAGGACATGTACAGCCATCAGTGCAACAAAGGAATCCTAGTGTCCACTATGTTGAACATGGTTCCACCATGAACACCATTGTACTTACAGTCCCTGAAATTTTTCGCATGCTTCTTCAAAAGCCTTTTAGCTGTAAAAAAACATAAACAATTTTTTCCCATCTTACCGAAAATTTGGGACAAAAGGAATATGGTGCATTAGGTCTGCATATATATTGTATATTATACAATGCATATAAGGTACGTTAACTAAGGCACAGCCCCTATATACCTACCTGCATTCTCAATATTTGGCAACACTATTCTAAAACTTAAACTCCAGATCAACTGCTAAAGACAGCAAGCCACTAAATAGGGGAAATCTTTGGTTTTGAATTTGAACACAAAATTATATAGCATAACCATAAACTGTCCGTAACACAAACAGGTCATTTCGACATCTTATATGTTTCAACAACATGACTTAGATGAAACGATGCCCGATATTTTTCAGTGATCGCTGACAAATAAACTTGCCATGCATTGTTTGCAAAGTCACACGATGGACAGAATGCACTGACCAGACTGAACCATGGTGTTCGAGGCCTGAAGATGAGACGGGCCAGCATGGACATATCTGCCACGGGGGCGATCACGTGCAGGTGCAGGTGGGAAATGCTCGTGAAGGGAGGCCAGTGAAAGCCCATCCTATGAGACAATTCATAGATGGGATAACTCACTCTATGAATGAACCGACAACCGCTTTTTCTGCACAGTCCATAGTGTGTATTTGCTATGTGTCATTACCTACATGGCCCTGTTTTAGAAAATTCTACGTTATAATTATTATCACGATGCCCTCATCACTAGGGTATTACATGGGGAAGGGGCAGATCAGCATTGGCTACTGATTAAATGTCATAACAAAAAATAGGACACAATAACAAACAATATAATACTATATTACAACAACAGAGCCAAGAAAAATAACTGGTGGTAACTGAGAAAAATCAACATGAAGTGAAGAATGGTGATAAAGCTTACGGGAATGTGATAGGCATAAAATGTTATAGCGAGATGATGAGATTTCTAAGTCGGCTTTATTGTCTTAATGAGGTAAATTCTTGGCTCTGTGCAGATAAAGCTATCAAACATTTTCAGCTCTGTGAAAATGTAGATCTCCCGCAGAACTATAGAGTTTCCTAAATATACACTATAGGGAACTCTGGCGCTAGCGTCTATGGGAGCTGCAACGCACGGTTCAGCGAGCATGGGAATGGTGGATAGTACATGGATTTGTCTAATCGTCGTATTTTTAGCTCCATGTGTGTTCATGTAGTTTCGAGCTGTTTTCTCACAAAACGAAAATCAGCAAATGTTCAGCGGTTGGGCTTCTCCACCTAATTCTTTTATGCTTACCATTTCAAATCGGGTCATGAAGTTCAAAAGGGTTCATTTTTTCCTTCAAAATGAAACCGAAACACAGCAATAAACGAAGCCACAAGTGCGATTCGCTGCCCGCAAGTACAAAGACTAAGCAAATCCGTGTACTACCCATCATTCCCATGGTCGCCAAACCATCGCAGAACCAGAATCCCCTCTAGTTAATTTTAAGAAACTATATGTGCAGAACCACATAATTTCTCATACTTTGTAAGGCTAAGTGAGCAATAATGAACAATTATTAGGCCGCTTTGTAGACAGCCACTTGCTGGTCGCACAATTACACAGGGCAACGAGAGAAAATGACAAGTGAATGAGAAAGCATACAGTCTGCTCTAAGGAAAAATGCTGGATCACCAAAGGCAACGAGATCAATCTTACCCAAATACACAATCACATTCCCAGAGCAACAAATCACAATGTTAAATATGCAACATAACAGAAGATTTGCACTCGGCTAACACATACAGGCAACGCTTTGCCCACTTTAGTTGAATAGATTGTTCCTCTGATAAAACACTATTTCTCACCAGGCAACACTCATTTCTTATTTCATAATGACATGCACTTAGTTTCTCATTATTAATTAAGCAGTGCAAAAGGGACCCATCAAAACAGAAAGGGTTAGAGAAATCGCAAGACTAACCCCCATTTACAATAAATGGCGCTTAAATAAGTGCGTACCTGCAGGAATCCATGCTTCCACCACACTGTTCCAGCACTTGCTTCCCAATCTCAACAAGATGATTTACTGCAAGAAAGCGGAATTGGAAGTGAAGTTATTATTTAGAAACAACATATTTCTGTCATGCAATGTCAGCTCCTTTAGAAGAGGGGAGCAGATATTGAGCTGTGTGGCAACACAGGGATGACGTCCCCAAGATTAAGATACTTGAGAAAAGTTGTCAGCATTGTTTTCAAATCTATAGCATGTCAGGCCACATATATGAAATGGTGTGTAAGTTACCTTTACACCAAGAAAATATACTAGCAGAAACACAAAATAGACGTAGGGCACCAAAACCTTTGTGGGCGCGGCTTGCAACTATGACTCTGTAGTTCCTTAGGACTCAAATGAAGCTTGTTGACTGACTGACCTACTACCTTTACAAACTGCCACTCACACTATTACAGATTACTCATTTCTCTTCCATCTCCTTGGGAAGCCAATTCTGTTTTGGCAATGTTGCTTGGACATGTGCATGTAGATAAGTCAGGGCTGTGATAAAGTAATTATTCTTCTCAATTGGTGACACTATGGCAGGCCACTTGGTGCAGTTGTTACATTAGCAGACCATAACTAAGGCACATAAAAACGCCGACCACAAAAGAAATGGCTTTAAAAATGCCAAGCCACTTCAGCTTAAACGTCTTAGAGCATTTGAAGCCATATTTCTTCTTTGGTAGGCCTCTGTGCCTTCTTCCTTTCACTATGCCTCCTCCTGACTGGACTATACTGTTGAACCATAGATTTTATTATGGTTGATCTAGATAGACGACCAAGTTGTACTAGCACTCTTAATCTTGTACGTTAGAGAATAAGTATACGGCATTCATTGGTTACAAGTGAAATTGCCCCTTCAGTCACAAACTATCACGCAGTCTGCAAATGCGTCAAATTCACATGGCATGATTCCAAGGTACTCAGTATTACATTCCCAGAAAGAAAATGAAGGAATGTGTCTTATTGCAAGAGCTTTAGTAGTGTAACAATGTAATCATCCTGCCATCATGCAATCAACTTCAATACTTGCACAAATTTGAGAATGAACTAATTAGGCCCGAAATGCATGCAGAGTTTAATTGTTGGCTGTATCTAGCGGAGAAAAAATATTCTAGACGTTTGTCTTGCAACGCGACATGTCGAACGATCGTCGAACATGGTCGTGAAGGTAAACGACTGCCATTTGTCCACTCGGAAAGCCTGCACAAACGTGCACGCCGAATTCCATTCGAAGGCGGCGAGTGACGCGTCTGCGACCGTAGATAAAAGGGATAGTTCAGGTAAAAGGTGATGGGGGCTTTTGAAGAGACACTCGCCTAAAGGAATATCGGTACGCGATAGCGATTTCGCATCTTTCACATGCTTCTTGGGAACAATCAGGTAGTGATGTGTCGATGCCGGGTGAATGTCCGAGAACACGACATAGTCTTCGTCCTGAAACGAAACGATAGCAATGAGCACTTGTGGTGGGTGCAACTTTCCAAGCTACACCTGGTAGAGAAGAGTTGTCTTCGGCTCCTTGCCCGCAGCAATTTTGCAGAATATGCAAGTGTCCTCGCTTTCAGCCGTTCTACCCCAAAAGGCTCCCATGTTTACATCGAAGTCATGCGAAAACCGGCATTCGAGTCGGCCGCTTGAACTAATTCTGCGAAGCTCACCACACTAAGTGTTCACGGAGAGGTCATAGCTGATGAGTAAGGCGATTATAGGCAGAAGCAGCTGGTACCGCAGCAGGAAAGAGAACGAAACAAAGGTGACCGTACTGCGACAAGCCTTCTCGTGTGAAGAAACTAATTTTGCAGACGACGTCACGACGTGATGATGATGATGCTTTTAGTCGTTTTATTTTAATGGGCACATACGTAATACTAAAATAAAAATAAACTATTTTTCTTGCACTTCTTAAGTGAAACGCTTTTGTTGTATGCGTAGAATAATTTGAATAACGTCAAAATGTGTTTTAAAGCGAGTTGGACGGTTGAACGTTTAGCTAATTTAGTTACAGTATAGTATATTGGCAGATTCTAGTACACAATAGTTTCAGTATGTTCCAATTATGAAGAAAGGAAAAACTATACTTTTCCTTCCTTCACAGTTTTAATACTCACCGTAGACGGCTAAATAGACATTTAGCGGTGGAACACCTACCGGATTAACTTGGCTTTTTCGGGCCGTGATGCTCAGCCAGTAAATAAGTCAAGACAAGCCTTTATAATCGAAACATGGGGAGAAGCAGGAGAAGGCAAGAATTTCTGTAAACTTTACGCGTAGAGCGTTGTCACGTTGTCTACGACTGACTGCGAGCGTTCAAATCACTCGTTTAAGTAAGCCTCTTGCTTGTCTGCTGTGCACAACAACGCAGCTTTGTGATCACGGCTCAGCAGTACTTCCGAGGGGAACTGTTGCAACGAGGTGTGTTCTGCGTGACAACAGAGAGCCCTTGCATGAGCTGCGGTTCCGTCTTCGGTGAACGACCGCCCAGCCATGGAGAGCACGCTTCGCGAAGTGATGGCCCGGCTCACCAACCAGCCATCGGACACCGTGCGGCCGGCGTGCAAGAAGTGCGGCTACCCGGGCCATTTCACGTACCAGTGCCGAAACTTCCTCAAGGTGAACCCGAACAAAGACATCGTGCTCGACGTGAGCAGCACCAGCTCGGAGGAGGACAGCGAGGACGAGCCGTTCGTGTCGCCGCTGACGCAGCTCAACTTGGCGCGTGCCGCTGCGGCCGCCACCGCGGCAGACGCCGGTGCCAGCCGTCACCGATCTCCGTCTTCGCACGAAAAGGCGAAGAAGAAGAAAAAGAAGCACCACCATCGGTCGCGGTCGTCTCGTCGGTCACCATCACCGCATCGGTCGCGATCACCCCGTAGCAAAAGCGACGATCGCAGCGGTCAGCGCAAGGGTCGCGACAACTGCCGCAAAAGCAAAAAGAGCGAGCGCAAGAGGAGGAAGCGCACCAGGAGCGACAAGCGGTCTCGCCGCAGGAGCAGCTCCAGCTCTACGGACAGCACTCGCTAATGCTGGCGACGTGCGCATTTCAAGAAATGAGATGCTGACGTTTTCGGAGCAAACTTGTTCGTGCATCCAACACTGGGTTGTGGGAAAGCACTGGTGTTAACGTGAACCCGCCTGAAGTGAAACGCAGCCGATGACGGCAGAGGAGCTACCAGGTTTAAAAACTAGCAACCAGGCTCGCTAGAAATCATTACTACAGAAACCTGCAGTGAGCTTGAGTGCGACCTTTGTTTCACAGACTGATTTTATTTTTTGCCACTATTGGTTAGTTGCGCTAAGACAAAGTTCGTTGTTGCTGGCCTGGCAGATGCTAGCAAGTAATGGTGAGCATTCATTGCGCTGTATTTTCTCGCACATTCAAAACTGGCTGTGTGGTTGGCCACTTCATAAACCACCGTTTGAGGGCCAAAAACTGTTTTTGTCACTTTACACAATATGTAATGTGATATCTGCAGGTAAAAAATTCACCTTATGAGTGCCTATTAACAACTTTAGACGTATATGAAACCACTGATGAGAGTAATACATTGATGGATCTTTGAATTGTTCCAATTGGACCTGTGCCACATATTTTTATGTGTAAACTGTTTTACTAGAAACAGACATAATACACACATGAGCAAAGATCACCAGAAGCTGACATGAAGTGCTGATGCTCGCGAGGATGCTGGCCCTGGGCGCTGCTATATAAATCAACTTCAGCGCATGGCGACTAACCACAATTGACCCGACATGATGGCTGTATCAAAGGAGTACATATGTAGTGTTTATAAAATTGGGCAGACAGCACTGCAACCAGTATTGACGTTTTACCAAGATTAGCGTCTGTTTGAAATGTAGTTCCGAGACCTGGCATAGATCTGTGGTAAAATACTTCATTGCAATGCAGAATGCTTGGTTTCGATTCCAGCTAGGACCCCGAAATTTATTCTTTGCATTCACTGGGTCGACGCTACCAATGTTGGGTATTTCTTAATACTCGCGTGTTAAAATTGCCCATGTGTGTTGTCGTCATTCCTGAGTAGATACTAAGTGTTATACACCTGTGGCACATACCCGCAAACCAGCGACACATACCCGCCCATGAGTATGTGCCACTGTTTGGCGGGAAGTGTTTGACGACGCACGCGACGAGATTTTGAGATTATTTGTGTCTTTGCCAGCGCATCATATTTGTCAAACTATGTTACCGTCCCATGCTAATTTTGATTAACGCCAAGTTAATGGGGTGACCATGAGAGCACCTATACGTAAGCGGCTAAATAGGTAGATACGCTCAAAATCACCGAAGTTCGCTAAAAAATGCTTCGCATGTAAAAACCGTCCCATTTACGTCATCTCAAATTTGTCCCGTGCTAGGCACTTCAATTTCACATTTTCAGTTTCATATGTGCAGCCTCTGCGTATGCATAAAATTTTCATATTGCATCAAGAAATATTTTATCTTAATATTGAACTACCATAACGACCATTTTTCACATTTTTTGATATTTAGCTACAATAAGTAGCAACATTTAGTAAGAGAGAGAGTTGCACAGGATAACTTAATGGTTGCAAATGGAAATGTCTTGATGATAAAGTATAGAACCTGAAAAACACCAAATCTTAATTCCTTATCACACTGCATTGTAATTTTTAGAAAGGCACAAAAAGACCATTGTGGTGAACTTCATTGTACCAGTGGATTGTGAGCAGGGGCAGTGCTAGGATTTTTTACTGCGGGCCACACATGACAAGTGTGTTCCTTCAGGAGGGCAAGGAACTGAAGCATTATATTTGAGTATTTTTGTTCCTGGTAAGGCAAACGGGGGCAGGTGAAAATTTGGGGAGGGCAAGGGGGGGCTCTGGTGCTGATTGTGCGCTGACATGTTTAGTAGTTGAACCATGTTCCAGCACGTCGGATTAGTAAGCTTGAGTCTATGCTTTTAATGCCATTTTCTATTGATCTTAATTATATATGTTTACAACATGCAATATTGCAAAACAAACTTTTCTAAGACGGCATGATACCTGTTTTAGCAAACAAATCTGAAGCTACCACGGAATTATCAATTTTTTCAACAAGTTAAATGTCATGCCAATGTTGATAGCACTAGAATATTTTGTCATTTCTTTTTTGGGGAAAATAATATTGAGCACATTATATGCAGGTGCTTTTGTGCATGGACTCGCATGAGTAGGAATATTTTTTGTTGCTTAGTTTATCAGTAATCAAAATATTATCCTAGCTTTTAATTGTGTAAAATTTTCACTCTTACAAATTTGTTAATGAATTGTTTAATCTCCATCACTATTTTTTTAAAACAAATGTAGTACAAGGTATATGGATACCACTGTATTTTTTGTTTGGCATTCAAAGTAAGCAAAGGTGAAAGTAATATGCTTTTTTAATTACAAACATCAACTGCTGGGACAATAATCTTCCACTGCGAGTTATATTCAGTGAGTTACAGCAACACTGTTTACACATGTGATGCTATGATGACTGGGAGACGTGGCCTGGCTCATACGCCATGTTTATTCCAAAAGCACTTCTTCCTTCCCGGCTTCTACCAACCATCGCTACCTTCATACGTCACATGATTCCCCCTCCCCCCCGAAAGAAGGCATGAGTTACAGCTTACAAACAAGAAAAAGTAAACAAGGAGTGGCTTGGAAGTCACCAATGTCAAAATAACAAGGTAGTCTCACAAATTTCAAAATGCACGTGTTGTCTTCTTCGTCGCTAAGACTTGAGGGGAGAGTGTGGCAGTCCGGTGATATCAATGAGAGATCTGGCGGGCGAGGCTGATGGTTGCGTCCTGGATAACACAAGAATGCTTTGGACGTGGAGAATGATGAAATAGCTGGCATTATTGTGAAGAGTGGACGCAGTTTGAAAGCGTTGCAGTAGATCGGTCTTCGGCGTCGCTGTCTTTGCTGCGTGCGTGCTCGTTGTCGTAAACTAATGGGATGGTGTCTGAATCCTTGCGTGGTGGAACTGGTGACTTCTTGTCTTATTCGGTGTTTCCTGAGGTTTCGGAGCTGTAATCTTAGGCGTAGTCTTGATATTTTGTGCCAAATGCGCTTCTGGCGCCGATCCCTTATGCGAAGATGCCTCGCTTCTTGAATTTGTTTTAAGACGCTTTCTTTGTGTCGTCGTCCTTGTTGGTGTGTTCGTTGTAGTTCCTGGAGTTTGTGGAGTTGCCTTTGCTGAAATTGCTCGTCTTTTTGCGAAAGTTGGTCAGATGGGCATCTTTCAGGAACATTTGTATGCTTTTCTTTGCATGGTGATTTGATCAGTAAATAGTCGATGCTTGTTAGGATGTCGCAATTCGTGTCAGGCAATGGAGATAATGTGCCAGAATTGACAGAAAAATCTGCTGAGGCTCTTGCAACGACATTCTTAATGGACGTTCCTGGCACAGGGAAGTGCTTGAAAGTTGATCCTTCCGAGCCTCCTGTGTTGATTGGGCTCTCAGGTGGCTGGGAACTCGACGGCGACACTGCGAGAGGATTGGTTTGGTCAGATTTTACTTGGGGCTGTTTCTCTGTGTCCGCACCTTGGGAGATAAACTGTTCTGATGCATGAATGAGGACTGTTGGCCCAAGGCTTGGCTGAGTATATTCGGAGTTCCGCAGCTCTATCCCAACCGTAGTGGGCGAGTGAGGCGTGAGGTGAGCGTTGTGAGCAATGAAAGAGCGAAGTGATGTAAAACCAGAATGCGGGCCAAGTCTGCGAGACGGGGAGTAAGCTGCTCCAATGCGTGGAGACTGATCTTCACTCTTTGAGTCATCTTGGTGTTGTTTGGTATTTTCCCCATGTGTCAGCTGGTCTACCATGAACAAGGCGTCTTTATGACACGAATAGTGACCGTTAGGAGCCTTTGAAAAGCTGCGTTGTAGAAAACCAGGTGGTGGACCATGTATGCGAGACGAAGCATGAAAGGCATCAGTAGGGTGAGCGACGTCTCGTGTCGTATGTTGGTGCCATGACTTTGCAAATGCCGACTTTCGTGCACAAGGGAGCTGCGCTTGACGGTTGGGTTTTTCCCAATATACGTATGGCCTTCTGTAAGTAAACGCATGCGCCACTTCGTCTTGAGGCACTTGTCGATTCGCGCTGGACTTTCGAATGCTTGAGGACTGCTTAGGAAATTGACGATAGTGTGCAGTTGTCTCTAGATGGTTGGCAATGAGTAATTCTTGGTCATAGTCATTAAAACGGGTAATCATCTCCTCTTTGATTTTTTGCCATGACTCGTCGTTCTCGACGTTCTCGTCGTTGTTGCTGGCGGCTGCGTTCTTCTTGTACAACACGCCCTGTCGTAAGCAGAAGGATGACAATCCGCGAGTTATATGCTGGGGCAGTGATACGTTGCGGCCCTCTAGATGTTCAATGATAGGTCGCAATTGAGCATCTGCTCGCTGCCGTAAAGCCAAGTCTGTTACGCTTACGGAGCCAAGGAAAGGGCAGTCCTCTTCGAAGCTCTGAGCGGCAGGCTCAACTGGCGCGCGTGACAACGTGTCCGCATCTTCGTGTGCACGACCGGACTTGTACACGATAGTGACGTCGTACTCCTGCAGACGTAGGCTCCACCTTGCCAGTCGTCCGGAGGGGTCTCTGAGGTTCGCAAGCCAGCACAGCGAGTGATGATCCGTCACTACTCTGAATGGACGGCCGTAAAGGTAAGGTCGAAACTTAGCAATTGCCCACACGACAGCAAGGCACTCCTTCTCCGTGGTACTGTAGTTTGACTCCGGGCGTGTTAGGGTTCGGCTTGCGTAGGCGATAACCTTTTCAATTCCCTCCTGCCGTTGGACGAGTACCGCGCCCAGACCGACGTTACTGGCGTCGGTATGAATTTCTGTTTCGGCTTCCTCGTCGAAATGTCCAAGAACAGGTGGTGATGCCAGGCGAAGCCGAAGCTCTGTGAATGCTGATTCTTGTTCAGCACTCCAAACGAACGGCGTATCGTCTCTAGTGAGTCTAGTTAATGGTTCGGCAATTTTCGAAAAATTGCCTATAAAGCGCCGGTAGTACGCGCATAGACCAAGAAACCGCCGCACACTTTTCTTATCGGCAGGAGTCGGGAAGGCTGCGACAGCGGCGGTTTTCTCAGGGTCAGGACGGACGCCTTCTGCGCTTACGACATGTCCAAGGAACTTTAGTTCTTCGTAACCGAAATGGCATTTTTGCGGCTTTAACGTAAGGTTAGCTGTCCGAATCGCCTCAAGTACCTGTCGTAGTCGCTTCAGATGTTCGGAGAAGCTGGTTGAAAACACGACCACATCATCCAAGTACACAAGGCAGCTTTGCCATTTTAGGTCAGTCAACACAGTGTCCATCATGCGTTGGAAGGTAGCTGGCGCAGAGCAGAGTCCGAACGGTAGCACCCGAAATTCGTAGAGGCCATCCGGCGTGACAAAGGCGGTTTTTTCACGGTCGCGCTCATCAACCTCAATTTGCCAGTAGCCACTCTTTAAATCCAGGGAAGAAAAATACTTCGCTCGTCGTAGTCGGTCAAGCGAGTCATCAATACGCGGCAGCGGATAAACATCTTTTTTTGTGACGTTGTTGAGCTTTCTGTAATCTACACAGAAGCGAAGCGTACCGTCCTTCTTCTTAACCAGAACGACCGGTGAGGACCAGGGACTGTTCGAAGGCTGGATAACGCCGTCGTCGATCATTTCTTTCACTTGCTGCTTGATAGCTGCGCGTTCTGTCGGCGAGACGCGGTATGGCTGTTGGTGAATAGGTCTTGCGTCGTCGTAAGTGATTATCCTGTGCTGTGTAATTGGCGTCTGACTCACTTTAGACGACTGAGCAAAGCACGCCCTGAATTCAAACAATAGCTCTCGCAAGGCCCTCTGGTTCTCTTCCGGCAGTGCACTGTTCATGTCAACATCTATTACGGTTTGTCCATCGCGGCTACTGTCTTCACAGGCAAAACACTCAATGACGTCCTCCAAGGCTTCAGCGTAGGCGACCGCAGTGCCCCGGAAAAGGTGACGATGCTCATTGGTGAAATTTGTAATCATGACCTCGGCTGTACCGTTCCGAATGTCAATGATGCCTCGTGCCACAGAAATTCCAAGCGCCAGCAGCAGGGAGACGTTGCACTCTGCCACTGTTTCACCGTCACTGGTTCCTTCGGAAGTCACCTGAATTAGGATACTTGCACGAGGTGGTATTGTGACACTGTCGTCGGAAACACGGAGGGCGGTTGTACGGCGGTTGGAGTCCCTTGACGTAGCGTTGACTGTCGAAAAGGAAATGCAGCGTCGCCGTAGGTCGATTACGGCGCCATATTCCCGAAGAAAATCGAGGCCGAGAATTAATTCGCGGGAGCAGTCACGTAGCACGATGGAGCTGACCAAAAACGTGCAGCCTCGTATTTGTAGCCTGGACGTGCACAAACCAACCGGCGTTACAACATGTCCGCCAGCTGTACGTACATGCGATCCTGTCCAAGGCATTATCACTTTCTTCAAGGTACGTGCCAATTGTCCGCTAATAATCGAGTAGTCAGCACCAGTGTCTATTAAGGCAGTTAAATTGCGACCGTCGAGCATCACAGGTATGTCCATTGAAAAGTCGCTCAGCTGAGATACAGGCGCCGGCGTAGTCGAATTTCCGTTGGTCCGATGTCGCGTCGATTGGAGGGCGAGGTCTTCATCACGTCGAGAATCAGCGGCCTCGCCTCGAAAGGTCGCTGGCGTTAGTTTTCCAGGCGGGGGCTCGGAGACCGTCCTTGCGGCCTTCGATTTCCGTTGCCTGAATAAGACGACGACCGCGGTGACGGTGAACGCGACTGACGCCTGAGTGGGACGTTCTGCCGAGCGATAAAATCTTCAATTTCTGGTGGTCTCTGTCCAAACCGGGGGCGGGGTGAATTGGCAGGAAAACCCTGCAGCCCAAGTCGGCGGTACTGGCAGTCTCGGTAGAGGTGACCCGCTTCACCGCAGTGGTAGCAAAGCGGTCGTCGGTCGGGCATGCGCCATATGTCGGATTTACGCATGACGGGTCGAGTGTCTGCAAAATAAGGGACCACCTGTGCGGACTGCAGTGTGGCGTACGGGGTTGCGGCTGGTAGTGGGACTGGTGCAGGTGCGTTGTGTTCGAACGTGTCGGTATAAGTGGTGCGCTGGAAACCACTCACTGGGGATGGTGTCGTGGACGACGGAACGGTGCGTCTCAATACGTCTGCGTAGGTCACCCCTAGAGGTTCACTTGAAGTTGCGAACGCCTGAAGTGGTGCAGCAACCTGCGTTGGTGTCTCGCGACGAGGTGTGCCGAGCGCATGCTGAACTTCGTCACGTATGATGGTGGCGATGCAATTCGTGGAAGGCTGCTGCTGCGCCTGGTTCAGCTGTTGCAGCTGTTGCAGCTCGTCGCGAACAACCGAACGTATCAGCTCGCGAAGCGCTCCCACGTCGGTCGGGAACGAGCCTAGCCCGGTGGTATAGGTAGCATTCACTTGCCGATCGTACTGGTTCCGCTGCTGCAGCGCCTTTTCCATGGCGACGGCTTCAGTGAGGAACTCCGCAACCGTTCTAGGCGGACTACGAATGAGTCCAGCGAAGAGCTGCTCTTTCACACCTCGCATCAAGTGTCGCAGCTTCTTGTCTTCCGGCATGGTTGGATCGGCGCGAGTGAACAGATGAACCATATCCTCCACGTATGCAGCCACACCTTCATTAGGCATCTGCATGCGGGACTGGAGGGCCCTTTCAGCGCGCTCTCGACGATCGAGACTCGAGTACGTTTCGCGGAGCCTGTGACAGAACTCATGCCACGACGTTAGGAGGCCCTTGCGGTTCTGGAACCATGTGCGAGCACCATCCAGAAGACTAAAGTACACATTCTTGAGCTTCGCTACTTCGTCCCACCCGTTGAAATCCGCTACGTACTCGTACTCAGCCAGCCAATCTTCCACATCTTCATAGAGGCCACCACGGAAGGGACTCGGAACACGTGGTTTTTGCAGCGTGTAATGAGTGGGTGCAGCTGCGGGTGCAGCGGTTGGAGCAGCGGCGGCTCCAGCGGCAGGGGAAGCGGTGACAGCAACAGTATTCTCCATACCAGTCGACGTACTTGTACTGTGAGGCACAAACTCGGGGGACAGTCCTCGAATCCTCCGACTGAAACGGTGTACCGGCGTAAGCTCTGGGTTTTGGGTCACGTTCCGGCTGCTAGAAGGAGTCTGTTGCATAGGTGAGGTTACCCAGCACCTCCACCATTAAAATGTCACGTTAAAAAGACAGGAGACGTTTTTAAGGCGTCCTCACAAAAGTCCGAAGAGCGGTCGGCTCAGCGCAGCCAAAAACAGAACAATGGCACGAGGGGAACTGCCACTTCGTCTGCCTCTTTTGCGCTGGCAGATCAAGCGCGCGGCAATATGTGAATTAGGTAAAATTTGAATGCCTCACCGGTGACGTAGTCGCTGAAGTTCGTAACCATCTCCCGTTCCGACCAAGATGCAGCGGTAGCGTGGAACTCGAACAGGTCGAACCAGTCCTGTACAGGTCCATCGTCCGCTGCTCCGGTGTACTTGGGAATGGGAAGGTCGGTCGATGATTCTGTCATGGTGCTGGTCGCTGTGTACAGCTAGGAGATGATTCCGTAGTCGATGTATGGTCAGGGCGTCTTGTGTAGAACTGCGTCGATGATGAGACACTGGTGAAGTGGCTGGGAGGTCTTCATCCTGTCGACTTGTGTGATGCTATGATGACTGGGAGACGTGGCCTGGCTCATACGCCATGTTTATTCCAAAAGCACTTCTTCCTTCTCGGCTTCTACCAACCATCGCTACCTTCATACGTCACACACATTATTTCATTGAAAGAGCAATTGTATGGGCGAAAATTTCCATCATGTTCCATATAAAATCCAAGTATTACATCATATGCGGGAGTGATGGGGATGTGTCACGTTTTGAGGCAAACCAATGCTTTTTCAGGCAGTCTTTCGCCGAGATGTATTCATGTTTGCCCATGTGCATATGGCAACATGCTCATTAATTTGAATTATAAGAAAATGTTAACTACAATGTACACGGCCAATAAAGCTTGGAACCTCATGCCATGTACTAATTTAACACATTGCTACAGATATCAATGTTTAAGGGAAAAACTGCTACTTTTTTTGGGTAATACTGGTGTCATCAGCTGTTATTTCAGACATGTTCTGATAACACTTTGGTAATGTAATCATAGTGTTGTTGACCTGATGCACAAATTCTTATTCGCATCATTTTCTTGTTTGGTATGATATTCCTCACCCCACTGTTAATTCCTTAATAACCATTTCACATTACTTTTTTTAAAGGGGAGATGCAAGTTGAAAAGTGAAAGTTTCTTTTTCCAGAATTACATATTTTTCATTATTTAATTCCACAAGTTCAGTACCTCTACTTTCACGACTCAAAAAAATCACTGAATATTGTAATGAAACTAGAAATAAGAGCACAAGATGGCTATTGGAAAACTAAAAAGTGCACATTGTCTCGAGTCCTCTGGAAATTGTCACCTAGCTGCTTGCCATTGCATTTCATATGAGGGGTTTACTAAAGCCATATGCTTAAAATAAGCATGATTGCCAAGTTCTCATGATGAAAGAAATCATCTTAAAAAACACATCTTTTCTGCATAGATGAGCGTTTGCTTATACGTACCTTTAAAATGTGATTCTCTCAAGGTCCAATTTTGGGGAACTGCTCGAGTTTGGACAGCATGATTTTGGTACTTGTGATAGCCCGATGTGGATAAAATGTCGCCCACATCTTTAACATGTGAAGGGTGCCAGTATCTCCTTTAAAACTTGATATCCCCTGTATAATTATTACGTACCTGAAGTAAACAATTAGTATGGACAGAGGATTCTAAAAATTCTCACATTGCAATTTTTCTTGGCCATCAAAATGTTTTATATGCATCCTGTGGTTCATGTGGAGCAATATGAGCCACTATAAAGGTTTTGTGGCATAATAGGTTTGTCCAAAATGAACTGCAATTTTCATAGCACAAAATGAAAATCGTGCAACTTACCATTAAACTCAATACATATTTGAGAGCAGCAAAAAAGCCTACATATACAGCAAAAATACCCTTGCCCTATGCTACAGATTAGTGCAACTTTTTTTCCAAATCGCATTTCCTCTGAAGCGGCGAAAAATAATTTATGACAATAGGGCTAAAGTTACCAGAATGTTAATCTCGGACAGCCAATGAGCAGCTCTCTGGCTGAGGAAATGCAGAATTAGTACAATAAATCCAAGTTTAGCTGCTTTATGATTTCACAGCCAGACATGCTGCCATGCTCTCCCAGAGACTAGAAAGGAATGGCACACAACAGCATGACGTATGACCACTACAGACTTAAAAAAGAGAAAACGGAGCCTGCATAGATGCCAGCATAAAAAAGAAAGACTTGTCTTCAGCTTGTACACAGTGTCGTCTCTAAAGATAATGTTGGCTCTGATCTACACATGCAAGTCAAAATCGCACCGATATGAGCCAAAATATATAGTGTGGTAATGAAAGTATGTACACTACTTATTGTCCTGTATTGTGCATCATTCCTGTTGTCTCCGTTCGAGTCGCCCCAACTAGACCCAATCATAATTTTGCAAGTACATTTACTGCTTTATGAGTCATACCATTTTGAGAGTATTCATGGCATCATTTGGCTTCAAACAGCCTGATTAACGTGACTGTTTCTTTTGACTTAATACAAGTGATTTATCGTCCGACCCTTTGCTCATTAATGAAGAACTTCCGCAATATCGTTTTGAGTGTGACATAATAGGCAGTACACAAGGATGTCTTCTTGCAATTAAATGCGATTTACGAACCCGAGATTCAGCACCGATTTCACGCACACTAACGATTGTTAGGTTACTGGAATCCTCTTTTGATAGGTTTATGGCACGGAATGAATCATGCAGTGTTGATGCATTGTCAGTACAGTTTGATAATTTGGTGCACCACCTGTGTGATGCAGTTTGTCTCTCAAAAATGTGTAACATTACCCGAAGCATCATTAGTACAAACATGACATATTCCACCTTGTAAGGTGCATAAAGTGCATGTGGAATAGAAACCGCCTTGATCCATTGTTGTATTGCTCAAGTCTGAGCTAAATGCAAGAATGACCGAAGCTAAAAACTCTTATTACATCACGACATTAATGACGTTTATGAAAAATAACCCAAAGCAATTTTGGACCTCAACACTTTCCTCTTCTCACGACCCTACAGCATTCATTGTCAACGATCAAGCTTGCATTGATCCTGTCACCATTTCTGAAGGCTACTTTCACTCTGGCTTTTTCGTAGCTCAAACCATGCATTGCCAATTCTCGCGGTCACTCACGCTGAAGTTTATAACCTGCCGCTAAAAACTGACACGACACGACCTGATGCTATACCCAACATGCTCGTGAAGAGATACTCCAAATAGAATGTCCATTATCTTACAGTGATCTTCAATAAATTCCTGGACATGTCAACTGTTCCCATAGTTCGGAAAATTGCCAGTGATGTTCCAGTATTTAAATCTGTTGATAAACAACTTATTGTGAATTATAGACAAATATTTTTATTTCCACGGGCTGTAAGCTTCTTGAACACCTTATTCAAAGGCATTTAGTACAGCATTTACCTTTTCACAATCTTCTTCCACAAAGCCAGCATAGCTATTGCTCTGGTTTTTTCACCGTCACGCAACTTGTACAGTTTACACACAACAAAGCTTCTGCACTCAATAGCCACGACCAACTGGACGCTGTTCTTTATTGACTATTCGAAAGCCTTTGATAAAGTCTGCCACGAGAAGCTTCTATGTAAACTACGAGCAATAATAAACGAGTCCAAACTGGATCGCCGACTATTTACATTTAAGGTGTCCTAACTTTTAATTGCACGCACTCTTCACCGGTAATAGGGCTTCAGTGCTCAGACCTTCGTTATCTTTATCAATGATGTGAGTAAATATTATTAATAGCACCACCGTGAAGTTGTGCATGTATGCAGACAACTGCCTTATACTGCTCTGTTACCAATACTAGTGATCAACGAGAATTAAGGTATTTTCAGCATTCTGCAAATAAAGCGACACATAACAAATGAAAAATAAATTTACCAAAACTGCCGCCATGACTTACAGAAACAAAATGAAGCCACTTCATTACTCTTACAATGCCAATGATAGTTATCTGTCTCAGGTTTGTGTCTTCAAATATATTGATTGCTTCATTTAATTCGTCACAGTACAGTGTAACAGGAGGCGGAGAAAAAAGCCGTAATGATGGCTTGAGGGATCCTTCACCCCCTTTTGTGAACAATGGCAGCAGCTGAAAGGCATCACAACATTATCACAATATCATATATCTCGTACAAGGCATGACAATATCATATACTTTTTTCCCCTAAAACTGTCACATTGTTTTGTGTAAAGATCCTGTCGTAAAGGAAACTGAAAACGTGGTTTATACATAGCGTACACAAGAAAGATACCTGATGCGATCGTCTGCACCTTAAGGAATAACTACATAGTTTACACAACAAAAAGAGCAGCTAATCTGCAACACTAAATGAGACACATCTATACCGTTTGCTAATATAGTTATTTAGAATTCTTGGTAGAGTACATCGAAGCATCTGAAAACCATAATTAGTAAAGAAGTAAGGAACGTTCCATATTTTTTTATTTCTTGTTTTGTATGCCTTTTTCTTTAAGCAAAGATTCGTTATCTTCATAAACGAAAAGTTTAAGCATTTGCAGCTAAGATGGTACTCTCGTAGCGGTTTGTATTGATGCAGGTCATGCACTTTTATCATCTTGTATTTTTTAAACAGTGGTTCGCTAGGTGCTAGAAATACAGCATCGTCTATCAGCTTTAGTATTTTTTTTTCTGTAATTTCAGTAATTTTGTTAAGTTTGTTTCTGTAGTTATTCCCCAAACCAAATAGCAATAGCTAAGATAAGAAATAAATAGCGATTTGTATATCAATAATTTCACAGAGTTGGGGATGAAGTACTGGATGCGGCTGAATATTCCAGTTATCCGGCTTAATTTTATTTGAATATTATTGACATGGTCATCCCATTGCAAAGAACTGGAGAAATGTTCCCCAAGAAATTCACTGACTTCACTATTTCTATATCCGAGCCTCTAAATAGAATGTTATTCTCCAAAGTCACTTGTTGACCTTTCGGAGAAAAAAAACTATGGCTTTTGTATTAGTTGCATTTATTTTTAACTAACTGTTATTGGTCCAGTTGTCTAGCTACTTCTGTAAGACCTTATTAGCCTAATTAGAAAGAATAACATCTGATGCTGAGGTAACTATCTTGTCATCTGCATAGATAATAAACTTGACGAGAGTTCTAGCGCGAGAACAAAATGACGACACAGAGACAAGAAGGACACGAAAGGCACGAGCGCTCGTGTCTGTCGTGTCCTGCTTGTCTCTGTGTTGTCGTTCTGTTCTCGCGCTATAACTATCGTCATGCCATACCAACTAGCCCAAGCTGCCACACTTCTAAATAAACTTGACTTCTGGGGTGATATGCAATATGCCATTAATATACAAAGTGAACAATGAAGGGCCAAGAATGCTCCGTCGTAGTACCCCTGAAATTATATTTTTCTTATCTGATACTAAATCATTTATCGAAACAAATTGACATCTATGTGCCAGAGAGTTTTTAGGTAACATGAGCGGGAGCCCGCGAATGCCATAATGTTTTAATTTTTCAATATAAAATGCTGTTGTGAATGCAGTTAAATGCTTGAATGAAATCCATAAAAATTTTGACTTTATTTTTTTTTTGTTCAAACTGTTGTAGAATATATTCTTTTTGATACAGTGGGGTGGTTCTGGGTGTTATTTTCTCACATAGCCTAAAATCGCACGCCCATATCAACCGCATCTCTGCAAAAGCACTTTGGAAACTATACTCTGCGACAACTTTTCTTGGAATTGGAGCGAAGGCTACAGAGCCAAATCGCGGCCATCCCATCACCAGTGAATGTAGTTTCACAACAGCGCCCGTATTTTCAACGTGAAATATAAATGTTCTGTCTTTATTTTCAACGTGGAGCTATTTGAGACAGGGCACAGCTCCCACCATTAAGATGGTCGTATTTACTTTAATTTATTCATTGTGACCTTGCGTTCTTGAACGCACGAGAAAGTCCCGCCTTTTTACATGCACCTCATACACTAGGCTGCATCTGTATCTACATGAAACGCTGAACTTTCCATAGCGTTAAGAGACGCGCGCCAGAATGGACTACTTCGCGTAGTGCTACATGTGCGGAAGCTCTGCCTCCGTAGCTTTCCCTTGTGGGGTCTCGAATTGGTGAGCGAGCGTGATGCCATGCTGTTGGAGTGAGCGGACACAGAAGACGCGGTCGGTACAAACCAATGAACAACATACATACATTTATTTAACTACTTTTGAACGACGATATCGTCCGCCAAATCGATACATCAATAGTTACCAACGCTAAACAACCTAACACAATACTCCAAAACATGACAAACAGAATAACACACCCAAGGCGGCGTCGCCAACGCTTGACTTACCATGATGGTCCCCCGGCACGCGACCCGCGGTGCGGAGCACCGGGGGACCCACGCTAGAGACAACCATTGCGGCAACCGCCACGCGCAGAAGAGACTCGCTCAACACTTGCCCGCCACCAAGGCTTGCTTTCGACCAGGGGTCACCGCCGGCACTACACCATGATGATGACGATGGTGGTCGCCAACTCTCGCGAGCACAACGCCACCTATCGCCTGGTGGTTATCACCCGAAATGCGGCTTTTGGGTGAGACACATGCGCAACATGGCACAAACAACTTTACAGGTAGTGTCGGCACCCCCACAATTTTTAGTGCCAAGAAAAGTTGTCGCCGAGTATAGGCTACGTCAAGTGAACTTTAAAAAATGCAACCTTGGAATGTAAACCAACTGCCTACAAATCACTAGTTTGTCCGATACTAGATTACATTTCAACTGTATGTTCTCCCCACCTCATGCGCGACATGAAGCAGCTGGAATCCATTCAGAAAAGAGGTATCAGATTCATCTTTGGTCATTGTGTATAATTGCAGCTCCCCACCTTCGTCACATGTCTTATAATTACAGACCTTGGAGCATAGGTACAAACGCATAATTTCGCTACACAAGATCGTCCACACACCATCTGGTATTCAGGTACCCTTCTCTTTTATGCCCGACAATGCACTAGACTAACCCAGACTGAAAAGACACACATGGACTGTTTTAATTTTTCATTTTTTCCATCTGGAACAAATTGGATGGTTCACTTCATGTATTGACTTATGAACTCGTGGAGAAACTACTCACTCCTATCATCTGTATTGCATTAGCTTAGCGGTTGTTATTTTTCTGTGTTTTTATCAGCATCTGTACTCGCACCTGATAATCATTCTGTTGGATACTTGTGTTAGCATATCATATTTTGATCTATTTGTATAACATAGAATTTTTTCGTTTTCTCCTATTGTTGTTTGTGCTAAAATAGCTACCCACTCCTGCTATGCCTCGAATTCGAGACAGCAGTACTTGAAAATAAATGAATAAACAAACGCCTGAACATTGGTAAAATGCCACACACTTGGCAAAGAAAACATCTACAACAGATTTTTAAATGATCACTATACCAGCAAGTCGGGACCATTATTCAGTTAAATTGGTTAGTGTAGCGGACTGCTGAACCATGTAAATTAATGAGGCACATAGCTTGATGAAACATTTTATTGCACTCGCCTACAGGGCCATGCATTGTACGCGTAACAATGAAACAACTACGAGGTAACAACATCCACTGCAGTGCTCCACAGCGCACCACCTGCACTCAGCAAGCCGTGAGCAATGCGCCATCGTTGCACGGCATACAACAAGCAAAACGTGTATTCACCACGATATTCATATCTTCAGTCTGGAGCTTTTGTAGATGGCAAAAAGTGGGCACAACAGCACATTATGTGTAACGAGGTACTTCTGCATAGCACTGACAAATATTGCCTCAGCTGGGGGGGAAGAAAACGTCAACCATTTCCTGAATGGCTTGCTATGAGCATCATGTCACCATGTATGTTGCATTTTGCACCACAAGTTGCAACATATATGGATGGCAAGTCATGTTTATGTGCACAGGATTAAAGAAAGCACTCAAATAGGACTTTCCGGTTATGAGGGAAGTGCTGCTTTTCTAATTCATTCATCTGCGTGCTGATACATTTCAACATCTGTTGATGGAGAGACTGTGCAGTTTGTACAACCGATCTCGCACTTGTGTGTCTCTTGTGTGCTGTGCTTTTTTCTTGCGCTAATTTATTCTTGTCAGTAAGCTTCAGTCACATTAGAAAAGCATGTGTGCCGCATGGAGACACAGTATGGCATTTTAACTTCCCAGTGCTTCAAGATTTGATGCCATCTGTGTAGTGGCACATGGGCAAATTAACTAGAATCCACCCTGATGCCATTTGTCATCTAATGCTTCTATCAGGACTAATTTGACTGAAGAATGTGTACTCTCTACATTTAAGCTTGCTTAGTCAAGTACACTTCAAGAATTTGTAATAGTGTCTGTAAAGTGAGAAATATTTTACAGATCACTTCAAAAAAGTCTCACTTTAACTCCTAGTAGCACTGCAGCGAATTCAATTTAAAATCACAACAATTTTGACATGACAGACACCACACTGTTTCTGAGCTTCATATTCAACATGCAATGGCTGAAGTCACCAAGATCGGTTACAAAGTTGTAAAAGATCATAGACTCAGATGAATGCACTATAGTATGGCTATTTCTACACTTCACCATGTTTAAATGCAGATTTAAACTTGCTACAAAGTGTGTCCATTTTCTTTTATTATTCGTATCAATGCTCAATTTACAATTCACTGTTAGTGACACCGTCAGGTTAAATGCTTTCAAGTGTAAATGTCTGGCAGCGCTACTGAAGAAAATGCCACTCATGAACTGAAGGCCTTGACTACTCAATGCCATTATTTGTGGTCATGTGGCATGATGAAAAATAATTGCTGTCAGATGTTTCCTAGACCTTAAACACCTTGTCTTGCTAGTGCAGACTAATGCCGAATGACTGTAATGCATCAGGCTCAATTCTGCATGCATAATAATAATTATGAGGAACACCGTAATGGAGGGCTTGGATCACCTGGGGTTCTTTAACGTAAGCCCAAATCTAGGTGCATGGGCCTCAAGCCTTTTCGCCGCCACCAAATATGTGGCCCGAGATTCAATCCTCGAATGTTTTGGTCAACAGTAATGCTGCATGGAGAAGAGATCTGCGGTTGCAATTGCATGGCCCTCAACTGAAATCCGGTTACATGGCAAATCAACTTGTGTTGATGGATACATAACTGTGCATCATTTAGTGAGAAGGGTTTAACAGCCTAGATATACTGATTGTCTGATGCAGATGAGGCATGCAAAAGGCTCCACGGAACAACGATACTGTAATGGCTCTTTTGAGCAATGCACCGAAATAGACCTGACCAAGTTGCCATCCCGTATGCTTGCCAGAGATATAGAGTCACCTGTTCCTGGAATGGTAAGAGAGTTTGATTGTCTTTGCAGAGCACCTGCCATGTGCCACCAAAATGCACTTGTTCTGGCTTTATGCGTGTAATGGGGAGGAGGGGAAAATATGAAATACTGTAATAACATATGCTCTTTTTCTGGTCCACATTTTAACAATGCCTTCTGACCGGGCTGTTATGCATGTTTAACAAAGTGAGAAGAAATGAAAAGTGTTGCAAGCCATTTGGCCAAAGGATGCTGGGGAACATGGCAACTGTTCACATGAGGCTTGGTCACGAAGAATCGACACATCACACCATTTTCAACGACTAGTGGGTACGATCACATACGACTATACATCTTTCGCTATGTTGCACCGGCCAAGAATAAACTCTGAAGAAGCAACAACATCCTTACAAATGCTTTCACTAAACCACGACCCTGAGGTGGGCAAAAGGTCATGCATATACAACGTGCTCTAGAATAAAACAGTGATAAAGGTGCATGACCTCCTGCCAATGTAGCTTGATGTATCACTAAACAACAACAGCTGCAAGATTAAGTAGATTCTCGGCTAGTTGCATGCATATCTGGCAGAGCAACCCTTCCATCCAATTCGGCACCGGCTTTGCAGCGACTCAGAATGCAAGGTAGTCAGGCGGCCGCAGCGTGGTGAGTCAGCCCAATTCCTCTACATGGATGGCAGGCTCCGGGAAGCAGAGACACAGATCAAAATATACACGATAACGTACTGAAGCCGTGCACCGTGACTCACTGGCTTTCTAGGAGCAGCTTTTCAATGACTGCTGTTATGCAAAAAATCATCCGTTTGAGACATCACCTTGGAGCTGCTCGAGTGTCCCACACTACGGCACTGAGGGGCGTCTGGTCTGACCTTCAGACTGCATTTTGCATCGCTAAGCCCGGCTGAGTTGGTCTACGCCACAGGCGGCCTCGTCTTGAAGAGGGCCTCGACGACGTTTTCGTCTGCCAAGGTGCTGAGGTCTCCGAAATTGCGGTTATTCCGGGCAACTTGGCGCAGCACACGACGCATTATCTTCCCTGACCGGGTCTTGGGCAGTGCCTGGGCATGGTGGACATACTCGGGCGTGGCAAAGGGACCAATCTTGGTTCGAACTGAAAGGCGCAGCACACATCTTTTGAACTGTATTGCACAAATCTCACTGCAGCAATGGTATAAAACATCTCACAATCCTCAGCTTTAGTTCTGCTAACAAAATACCGAAGCACTAGACATCATGTTTTCGTTATGCTGTGAATATGACATTTCTTTTTTCGCAACATGTTCATGGTAAACCTGATACTAAAGAGAATGTTAATTTATATCTTGCACCATTTCTTACAACCTTATATTCACATACTGCAGTGTCTTCAAATGATACACCTAGGTATGATAATCTAATTTTTTTTTAATTCGAATTATTTTACCTTTGGTTTCTGTTTCACAAAATAAACCAACAGTAATGTCCATACCAGTCTGGCTTTCAATAGATAACGAATCTTCTTCACTCTTTGAAAGTGACCAATCACAAATGCAGCCCTTGACAAGCTTGTAGGAGCAAGCAGTTAGGGTATCAAGGCATGCATATCAGCATGTTTTTTACATAATAAGTAGGCTTGTGTGAAATAATTTTAGTTTAAATATAAATTTGGAATGAAGTGTCTTAGTCAAATAATTTTCAATTGAGTTCAAATAATAAATACCACATATTGTAAAGAAAAAAAAGCGTTTTTGTCATGACCCAACTACCCTGCACAGTAGTTTTTTTTTTAATGAAACATGGCATTGTTGTTGTTGTTGTTGTTGTTTTAACTGTTTTGCTGTGGAGAGGTTGAGGAGCCTATTGCCTCAGCTACTCCATATCACAGAGTTCTGCAGCGAAAAATAAAATAATAATACAGAACGGTACCCAAAAATTAACAATACGGAAAAGGAAAAAAAAAACACATAATAGCACACTGAAACCAGTTCAAATAACATGTCAATACACAGTTTTCTTCACGCAGTTCACACAGTCATAAACTACTTTCACGCACACCTTACTACTCTAATGCCAGTATATACATGACCACACTTTACATAATACTCATTTCTGGCTGTCAGTCATAGGCGCTTGTCCAGTCCGGTCTCCACTAAAAAGTCTGTCAGGAAGATTATTGCCTTTTTCTGAAGATGCATCTCAGGCCATGGTCCAAGTAGTTTCTTTATTGTGAGGGGCCGTCTGTCCAAACTTGGTAATTTGTTCTTTAATTTTTCTCTTTCTTTCGCGTATTTAATGCACTCCAAAAGAATATGGCGAACATTTTCTTCTGCATGACCACAATGGCATTCCGGTGAGTTGGATCGATGTATCTTGTGCAGGAAGCTGTTTGTGTATGCTACTTCCAATCTAAGTCGGTGGATCAATGTCTCTAGGTGTCGTGGAAGGTCTGTCGCTATGGAAAATTTTCTGTGTGGATCAACTTCATAAAGTACCGTTTCCTTTGATTTAGGGCTCTCAAACCACTTCTCCATCGAACAATGGTTAGCTCCTTGCGATATAAAATGTCGAATATCCGTCCCAGATATAGGGATTGTGCAATCCCGTCCTTCCTTCAATGCTTTCTTCGCGAGACTATCAGCATCTTCATTTCCCTTTATTCCAATGTGGCTGGGTATCCATTGGAATACGATGTTGTGACCCTGCGATGAGGCATATTCCACAGTTTCTGCGATACATTGTGGTATTTCACCATTTCTGTAAGGTGATCTCACATTTCTGATTAGCTGAAGAGCAGGTTTGCTATGTGCAAATCTTATTCTTTCTCTGCTAAAAAAAAATGTGGAAGCAACTTTGAATAGTAAGAGGATTTGACTTTTAGTAGAATGTAAGTAGTAACCCACAAAATATGTCACATTCTAAAATGTACTATACCTAGATCATACGAGCTGGTACTATAAACAAGGTTTTAAGCTTGTAAAAAATATAAATTCATTTCACAGTGCTATCTTCATTTAACACTAAAGTTGGGCTTCACCGCAGTGCGGCTTTCAAGATGTACTCGTGGCATAGCACCTCTGCACTGCAGTAAAACTACTTGTATGTGGGTTGCACGCAAATTGATATACACTTATTTGTTGATTTGGAATACCTAAATCATTTAACTTTAAATCGAAGTAAATTCTAATACTATAATATTAATTCTAACATTCTAAGTGCTTGAATATTCACACAAGCATAATGATAGGTGAGAAATGCATCAGCAGACAAGATGATAAAAGACCACTCTAGTAAAGTCACAACAATACAAGGGCTTTCCATTTTATTTTGCATATAAGTACTGATTGAGGTTTCCATTACCAGCTAATCCTTGAAACAGGAGGGCTTAGCCCCTGATAGTGTGGTCGTCATGGCAATAGAAAGGCCTTTACTTGAACTATAAAAGTCAGTAGATATTCTCTGCAAACCCTTTTCCTGGTGAAACCCAATTATGGCTGAGACACTCACCTTTCTCCTTTAGTTCGCCTACCAGTTGGTCATTGAAAGTAGACCCCTGAAATATAATGATGCCATGCTTTCACAAACAGGCTATAGGTAGCTGAAGAAAAAGTCCGCTTATCAATGCAGCCCATTGCAAATGAGTTCTACGAAAACTCGTGAGGGTCAAGAAGGGGAAGAAGACAACTACCCGATTGTGCTCTTCGGGTTTCCGCGAAACTCATTCGAAATACTTGTGTCCACGTGCTTCGAGTTGTCGATGAATTCGCCCTTGCTCAATTGGCAAATCGACCGCCCCGGAAATGCATTGGTTCTGGGGTCGAACCCTGTACCAAGACGAATTTTTTGTCAAGAAGCTGTTCTTTCCTAGAAATCCGTACGGATTTCTTATGGCTTCATGCTACGGTTGGGTGGTTGTCTGCTTTAGCTTTCTTAATGCAGTCCATTAATAAAAAAGGCAAGCCATTCACAATATATTGCATGATGCTGGTGACACTACATATCCTCTATTATGTATTTTTTGTAAAGGGACAAAAAGAAAGAGCCACCGTGTCCTTAAGAGCCAATTTTAATCACAAGAGAAAGCATATGCTCCACATTTCCATTCAGGCTAATTTTGCTTTAATTTGCACCGTTAATCATTTGGCACCAGTACTCAACGTCACGAAAAGGCTTTCATATAAGTACTACATCCACAGAAAAAATTTAATTCTGCTTTGCATCACAGGCAGCAGAAAAGTCTTTAGCAAAGGTGGGTATTGCATTTGCATCATCCAACAAACCAGCACTTTATGGATAATACTTTTAGAGCTTTACTTTTAAAGGGACACTAAAGTCAAATAACAATTTACGTCAGAGTGAAAGCTCAATGTATGACAACAATTAAAATGACAATATTATCAACAGCAGTGCCCTACTTACCAAGAAACTAAGTTAAATGTGCAAGAATACATGCGCCACAGTACGAGAGTCTCAAAATGATACCAATCACGTCAGACGAACCACCTACAATTAATCACTTGTAATCGATCTAGCTGCAATAAATAAAGAACCCTATGTGCATCAAGAGATGCAATAAAATGCTGCTTGTTCATTTCTGTTTGATTCATGAAAAAAAGAAGCATTGGACGTTACTATATGGGAATGGCGTGAGTGGTTCAAAAATCAATTTTCGCGTGGTTACACGGGACAGGTCGTGCCACCTAGCAGGGTGCAGTTGAACAAAAAAAAAAGTCTGCCATCTGGGAGCTAATGGCAGGAAATTGATCAATGGCGGTTGTTGCTGCTTTGGCTCCCGCTATTTTCGCTCTGGTGCTACTAGTGTTGGCAGCCGCGCAGTAAAACCGGGCAACATGCATGGCAATAGTGACATGAAACATTTTGTTTGGGCGGGTAAATTGAAGTGCGCTAGCCCAATGCTGGCCACTAGAATGTAATTTTATTTCAAAGCAAGCTCTTCCTTGGCACAAAAGTAACGCTATGAGGTTTCTGGATCGCTATTTCAGCAATCAACGTCGACTTAGTAGTTTATTTTAGTATTCCTTTAAGCTAAGCCTGTTTGAACCTAGCACGGGTGAGGATGACAGATTGAATGATGGCAAAAAGAGCATGGAAAAGGAGATGTCCAAAAAGAAAACGTAGCCTGCACCACAACAAATCATGCTCCACACAAATTTTTGTGTTGACGCTTTTTTTCCAAACAATGAGCAACGCAGCCTTTTGTCTGCCGCTGCTGCCAATTAGACGCCTGAGCAGAGGCTTATCCCACTGCGCTCAAATTTTTCATCTGTGAGTGTGGCAATAGTTTGTGTCTTGTCATATTAAGCAGACTGTTATGAGCAGCCGAGCATATTTTTCGGCGTCCTTCATAGCCAACAAACCACTCCTTAGCTTCATAATTTCCTTAATAAAATCAAAATGAAGCATCACACATTGTAATTGTTGAAATGGTAAGATGGACATATTAGTCATCAGTGATTGCTTCACGTGACTATGTACGACCTAGCTTACATCAGCCGGACATAGAAGCCTACATGTCTAGGCCACCCTTACAGGCTTTTCATATGCACAGGTGCGGGTTAGTGGAAAACGTAGTGATATCTTTTGGATGTCACCAGATTACAATGTTAGATCTTGAAGGTCCGAAAACTCCTTTTCTCGATTATACAGTTTTTCAGATTCAACTAAACGATTAGACTGCGGTCATCACTTTGTTATATTGAGTTCCAACTGAATAGTACAATTCCACAGGGGCAGACGATAGTTGCTGTGCGATTCCATTTGGCACCGACGAAAATGCACAACAGATAAGGCATGCCATGTTAGTAATTATGAAGTGGTCTTTCCTGGGTGAGAATTCTCAACCATCTGAACAGACAATATTTCAACTTGCGATGCAACTCACATCCTTCAGTATGACAAAGCAGTACAGGCATTCGCCCTTGACGGGGTGTGGAGTTGCGACCACTGCGGATTCTGCCACAGCCGGGTGTTCGATAAGCGCCGACTCCACTTCGGCTGTGGAGAGCAGATGGCCCGAAACATTGAGCATGTCATCCATGCGGCCAGTGACCCAGAAGTAGCCGTCCTTGTCTCGCCGTGCCCCTAGAATGACAGAGTCAATGTGTGGAAGGCCCCACAGCACGTGTACAACTCATCCCTTTTCTCTATGCCACAGTGACTAAAGAGAAATAAATGCGCGAAAGCCTTGTGACTAATTTACTGTGTTGATCACTCTGCTCAGAGGTTGTACTTTGGTTGCAGCTAGTTAACATGGGACTCTTGTACTTTGGTTGTACTTTGTACTTCGGTTGCAGCTAGTTAACATAGCAGCACAAGGACGTGGCATCTACAGTGTTTTTTCATCCGGCCACTTCTTAACAAGTCACACAATCTCACTTTCGAACAAGTCCCACAATCCCACTTCCTAACAAGCCCCATACGAAACTGTATACAGAGTTGCACTTCCTGGCAAGTCCCATTATCCGATACAAACTTCCACACCCAGTCCCATAATTGCACTGTCTAAAAATCCTAAGTATCCCACTTCCTAACATGTGCCGTAATCCAACTTCATAGTCCCATAATCTCACTTCCTAACATGTCCCGTAATCCAACTTCATAGTCCCATAATCTCACTTCCTAACAAATCTCATACCAGCTTCCATACAGTCCCACTTTCTCAAGCCCTCTATGTACCTGATGTAGCAATAATGAGGTTCCACTGTAGTCTGACACTGAACACACCAGTAGAAGCATTAGAGCAGCGACAAGCAGTGGCTTGTATCATTTTCATTGGTCTGGCTAGTTGGTTACCCACCACTGCTTTCATTAAAGTGCAACATTGTTTAGGGACTTGATCAACAAACGATAGACAAGCACTTCCTAGCTTCATGTTATTCTCAAGAACCAATGTGGCAACACCAAAGAGGTAGTGATGTCAGCTACATCGAAGGCCCCTAAAGTTATAAACGGTGCCCACTCTTGCTGTATTATAATAAGCATGGTGCCTCATTTTTATCTGGTCATACGCATTTGGATACAACGAGAATCATCATCTGCTTGTTGTTAAAAAGAGGAGCAACTCACGATCGTACACCAATCGCGTTATTTAGACATCGGGACAACCTCTTTCATAAAGACCAGAGCTCATTCCATAAGGGCAGCATCTCACCATCACCAGTGCAGTAGTAACCAGGGAACTTCTTGAAATATGTGGTCTCAAAGCGAACGTGGTTATTGTAGACTGTTCGCATCATAGATGGCCAGGGCTTCTTGAACACCTGTGCAACAAATGGAAAACATGAACTGGTATTTGCCAGAGCAAAACAGCAAGGAAACCTGCTAACAAGGGAGCACTAGAATTCCATGACATTGCACGAGGTCATGACAAAACCACTAAGCTTCATAAAATAGTTCGTTACATTCAGGACACAGAAACTAACCAGCACAATCAAATCTGCAACTAGCCTGGAATCAAAAATCAATTGCACAAATAAAAAACCTAACCTCTTCCGAAGCAGAGAAATTATTTACGTCGCTGCTTTTTTCCTCCGAGAAGATGCATCATTATGTCTTTATTACAGAGAACAGAACAACATGTGTGTTTTTTTTTTTTCAGTTTTAGTTTTGTTCCACTGATAAAACTTCCCTTTTGTTGCGGAATGAAAAAGAAGACATGTTCTATAACCTCATTTATTTGTACGTGAAAATATGAAGTTAGAGTAACGATTAAAAATATCAGATTCGTCATATAGTTACTTATGCTCCCTAGTGGGACAGGAGTAGGGCACCATTTTTCCACATTCTTAAGGGGAGCACAACTAACTGTACCATGAATCCCTACAAATCAGCACAAACCAGTGCCATGGTATGTTATAGTGGACTTTCCCAAAAGTGAAGTACGATGTCTTGAGCAGGCTCATCTCATTGCTCTGTGTCAAAGTAGTGAGCATGATCTCAGGAGCAGCCTGTCAAAGAGCGTATACCTCTCATAGGCAAGACCGCCGTTCCTATAAAACAAACTACTGCACCAAGAATGCCTTCTCCTCGGTGGCATGTCATAGGTACATGAAAGTCCACTTGAGTTAGTACAGCCGAATCTCGTTAATTCGAACACGTTTAATTTGAACTTTCGGTTAATCCGAACTCATGCTGTGGTCCAGTCAAAGCTTTGTGTATTCCAATGAGCGAAAACGTCCTGTAATTTGAATGAGCAAGCACTTGCGACTGTTGATTTGAACATACCACGCTCCAAAAATACTCTCAGCACCCCGCCCAATCCCTCGGCAGCGCCTGCGACACCTTAACGCTGCCCGCGAAGGAAATGAAAAGGAAAGAAAAGACTGCGGCAGAATGTTTGCTTTCCCTCAAATGCCGATCTGCGACGTTCCTGTGTCACGCTTCTCCCTTTTCTGTCGCTGCCATGTAGGGACCCTCCTATTTCAGCGCCGCACGCGAAGAAAGAGAGGAAAAAAAAAGAAAGTTGTGGCAAAGTGTTGGCTCTCTCTCTAATGTTGATCTGTGACGCGCCGGTGCCACGCTTCCTCTTTCCCCAACGTAACGTAGAGACCCTTGTCCTTTCAGTGTGCCGCGCACAATGAAAGTGAAAAAAAAAAAGAAAAGCTGCTGCGGAGTGTTGGTTCTCTCTCAAATGCCGATCTGCTCCTCCCCCCGGGTGTAGACGCACCTCCTTTTTTGTCATGTGCTGGTTACACTCCGGCTGCGGGGCAGAGACGCAGTCGTTACCGTCGTCTTTCGAGAGTGTTGGCGCTGGACTTAGCCGTGCGCTACTTCTTCTGCCAGGAAAACGCTGAAGCTGAAGCTAAAATGCTTTACAAACTGCGTGCGAAATTGATTGATTCGCTGCAAGGCAAACGTGTGCAGATGCCCATCACCGATTACTTCAATTAATGAGGGATGCCCTGTGATTTGTCAATAAATGTAAGTCTTCTGAAGCTTCCCTCTTGTGTGTTAGCTCAATGCACATGCGCCAATACATGGCGAGCCCTCCGTTCATTTACCTTATATTAATTCGAACTTCTTTTAATTCGAAGAAACTTCCGGACCCTTTGAGTTCGAATTATTGAGATTCGACTGTATAAAGTTCTCTCGTTGCCAATGCTTTCGCTTTTTTTTTGTGCAATTTCAACACATCTTTTTAGAATTCTGACCTAAGCTACATGTGAGTACTGTTCTCTGAGCTATGTATTATAATGCACACAATGCATGACATCAGTTCCAGTTTGCAAAGCTTCTGCGTTAAACAAAAAACAATTCAAAATATGTTGGCTTCACTTTAACGAAATAATAGATAGCAATTAGGTTACATTATCCTTCCTGTCAATAATATTGTTTTTTCATTTTTCGTTTCAATCCTCTGCTTTTATTAAGAATATTACGTGGGCATGTGCCAAAGTTTATACTAATTAAACAGTCTGCAATAAATCAATATTTTATTAATAATTCCACTAAGTACTTCAAAACACTTCTTTTTTAAGTGATGAAAACAGATTTTGATCAAGATGAAATGGTATATGCAAGGACTGTTTGGTATGATTCTTTCATGAAACAGCTGCAATAATTGAGCAATGTTAATTGTACAGGGTGCTATAACTTTGTGGTATTTGAGGCTAGCTCGTCGCCATTGCGCGGGCTTTGTCACCTATTTCTGCCGTTGATATGTCCCAACATGAATCTCCCTTCTCCGCGGTCCACCGGCGCTGGTAGAGTGGGAGTAACGTTACTCCTTTTCACCCGGAACTGGATCGCAACCGGATGACGAAAAGGTGCCGCGCTCAAATCTCTCGAAAAGGATGGCGCGCGCGCTTTTGGCGGGAGTGGGAGATCCTCTATGGACAGCAAAAGATGAGCACGCACTTTTTTTCATATCCATTGGCTCCCTTCATTCCAGGAGCCCGCTCGGATTCGCCAATGGTGCCTTGGGGCTGCGGCAAATGCTTACCTTTTGTTTAGACTGAGAGTGGTGCTGTGTGTGCACACATGGTCTAAATACACCAAGCCGTAACTCTCGAAGCCAAAGCGAGTGGAGTTTCCCATCGATCTGTGGTCACTGATTGTGAGACCGCGCAGCGTAGTCGCAAAGGCCCGTTTCCCTCAGCGGTGTGTCATTGTGAATCCTTTTGCCTACAGAGACGTGCTTGCGGCACCCTTTGCGTTGTACCTTTGATCGTGGCGTAGATAAGCCTCGTTCGCTTTCCCACCGCCTTTTGCAGCAGGCGCTCTACTGCGTTTTTGGTGTTGCCGCAGGCAATAAAGCATTGCGACTTGTTTGAAAGCAGTACTGTGTACTTGCCGCGCTGTGCTCGGCGCCTTGGCTGTCTGAACGTGCGTGTGCAGAGGCGTTAGTTATGCGAAGAGACAGTAAACGCGGCCCTGTGGCTCACTAAGACTGAACTCGCGCTATTGACCGCACTCCAATGGAATACGTGTACTGAAGCTTCCACTCAATGATATGCAACTGTTGAGTTAAAATGGCTTGCTTTTAAGTAGATAGCCTATATATGATATTACTGCATCCTTTGATGCCCATAAAAACAATTTCCTGTGCAGTGGCATGGTGCTCCAGGCAGTTTAGATATTTGAACCTTTATTGGTGAGGTACAGGGAGAGTCTTTTAGAAGGGACCCACTTCACTGGGCTGTAGTTCTGTTAAAGATTATACAACTTAATGTGGTGTATAGCAAAAGATTAGGAAAAGATAAACATTTAATAGCCAGAATGTGCGGTGCCAAAAAGAAGTAATACATAACAAATAATGAAGAGTGAAATTTTATGCAAAAACGATGTGCACAAATGCTCATGGTTCAATGCGATGTGGAGCACATTACAAGAGTTTGTAGTGTACGTGTTTTGCGTTAACTTATGATGATCATGTCGTCAAAAATTCCGCCACCACTCGCAGCTGCAAAGTCTGCTCCAGAAAAACCATCCCTCTTTGTACAGCATGTTGTGGCTTTTCGCTCTCTTATTAATTCTTCACTTTCAATGATGCACATAAAAAAAATGAACGGGCCATTAAATTTTCATCCTTTTTGAGTGATCTGCCACAAATAGGTAGCAAAACCATAGCCCAATGAAATAGGTAAGTTCTGAAAGAATCACACTATATATTGTATACTACATAAAGGGGTTGATGTAAATATATGTAGTACACCTTATTTCTTCTCATGCCTGATGAGCAATGTGAAAATGACTTCATTTGTTATTTATATCACTTATATTAATAGGGGCAGAATCCAATACACGCAGCTTCAAGAATTCAAGTTGGGCTTAAGCAACATAAACTTTGGGGTCCCACAAAAATCAATGTTGGGTCCTTTGCTTTTTATTGTTATAACTAACATTCCTTTTACTCCTGCCATTACTATGTATGCCGATGACACTAATGCTTTCTTTTCTGGTCCAGATCTAAACTTGTTAGAGCAGCATGCCAACATCTGGTTTACCGTATATACTCGTGTAAGGGCCGCACTTTTTTTTCGAAAATTTTGCTAGGTGCGGCCCTTACACGAATCAGGCCGATTTAGTACAGGCAGTACAGGCCAAAGGTCTGTACTGTTTATGCAACAGTAGCAGAGTGCAAGAGTCACAAATGACATGCCAGAAATGTTTTTATTCGGATTCCATTTCGCTGTCCTCGTTCTCGGAGGAGCTCGCCTCGGCGTCCGCGTCTTCCCAGAGACGGTCATCTTCGGTGCCGTTCATGGAGTTCGAAATTCCCGTTACCTTGAAGCTTTTAGCAACTACTTCTACTGACATGGCACGCCACGCATTCAAAATCCATTCACACACCTGTTGGAGCGACGCCCGCTTCAGCCGTCCTGTAGGGGTCTTCTCGTGGACGCCTCCAGCCATCCATTCAGAGTAACATCGGCGAAATTCCACTTTGAATGGTCTGTTGACGCATACGTCGAGCGGCTGCAGCACACTCGTCAGGCCACCGGGAATGACGGCCAAGTCCGTACGAGTTGCGGCAACTCGGTTCTTGACGCGGTCGGTCAAGTGGCCCCTAAAGCTGTCCAAAACAAGGAGGGCTTTCCGTTGTAACAGCCCTCCAGGTCTGTTTGCCCAGACGGTCTTAATCCAGTCAACGACCAGTTCCTCGGACATCCAGCCCTTCTCTTGCGCACGTACGACGATTCCCTGAGGGAACTTCTCTTTTGGGAGAGTCTTCCTTTTAAATACGACGTACGGCGGAAGCCTCCTGCCGTCTGCCGTGATGCACAACATCACAGTGCACCTTTGGCGTTCTGCACCAGTCGTGCGCACAGACACACTTTTCGCACCTTTTAAATCCACTGTGGTGCTTTCCGGTGCATCGAACCACACAGGTGTCTGGTCCGCATTCCCAATTTGGGACAGGTCGTATTCATGCTCCCTCCTGAGAGCATTCACGAAGCGATGAAACTTAATGACGTGGTCTTCGTACTCGCGCGGCAGTTTTTGGCAAATCGTCGTTCGGCGCCGAATAGAAAGCTGGTTACGGTTCATAAACCGCGTAGCCCAGCCCCGACTTGCCTTGAATTGTGCCGGGGGTATTTCCATGTGGCGAGCGATGCTGAGGGCTTTGACGCGTATCATGTCAGTCGATACGGCGTAGCCGTCCCTTCGTGTGTCGACGACGTAGTTGACGAGCTCGCTTTCGAGTTGCGGGTACTTGCACTTTTTCCCGCGAAACGCCTTTCGGCTCCTGTTAGTAGCGGCGAGGGCATCTTTCTGATTCATCCAGTAACGCACGCGCTTCTCATCGACGTCGTACTTTCGTCCAGCTTCCCGCTTCCCGTGCTCCTCGGCATAGTCAATCACTTGCAGCTTAAATGCTGCAGTGAATGATCTCAGATGCCGGCCCATCGTCCGTCACGTGCGCTGGCTTCTGCAGGGTTCACTACAACCAACAAAGTGACACCGACGACACCGATCTGAAGTCGCGCTGCCAACGTATCGACACGATGCTAGGAACGATGCCAACAAAGAGGCCGCACAAGGCAAATATGGCGGCGCGCTGTCAACAGCGTGGTCGGCGCGTCGGCGGAAGTAGAATAAAAGCGGAAAAGCGTGCAGCGCCATCTGGCTGTAAATGAACTAACTACACTTTTCTGGCGGGACATTTTGAACTTTTGTTTTTTTTTTTTTCGAAATATCCGCTTTCAAAGTTGGGGTGCGGCCCTTACACGAGGGCGGCCCTTACACGAGTATATACGGTAACAAACTTCACATCTGGCTAAGTGAGAATGAGATTAGCATAAATGTCTTCACATTGGAGCAAAGGTGGTAGGACTTCTACACGAAATGTGAATGAGAGAAACATATCGATACTTCAGTGTATATTTTAAAAAATACACTCATGTATATGACAAGTATATTTTTTTCAAGAACTAAACAGCATGCTTGTGGCTATACACTGACCCACTTTGTTTTGGACACCATGTTTACTTTGAAAAATAGCTGTGCCGAAAAGGTGGTGCTGACTAAAAAATGTTAAAAAAAGGAAGGCATTTTTGCAAAGTGTACAATAACTGCATTTTACCTAGGAATTCCTGTAACTCTTCCAGGCTCACAATAAAAAAAAAAAGTGGCGTTAATTTAAAAAAAAAGGGGGGGGGGAATTATCGATAAATTTAAGTAATATCTTTTGGTACGGTAGCAGGCATGCCCTTCGGTGCTGTAGCTTCCACAGTGCTGCCAAAAAAAGCTGTCGCCGAGTATAAAATTATAGGTTAAATTATCAAATAATTTCGTTGTGTAATGCATATTCATCCTTAATCAAACTGGCCAATGAAATCTCATGCACTGTTCCTTGTTTCAAAAAACAAGTAAAATTGCTTATCATGTCCTTTTCAAGCCTATCATAACTTTTCAATGATGTATCATAAAATGCTGATGATTTTGTACGTGCTTCATGAGCAAAGACTTGCACCATTACAGTTTGTTTAACCTTTTTTCCTTAACATTCATTACAAAGTGTTTATTTTTACTATCGTTGTCCTTTGCATACTGTGTAGTGAGCAGTGCAAGTATTTTTTGTAATTGACACGGTCTCACTGGTTTCGCTTCTGCTGTCAGACATGCAACTCCAAAACAAAGGCCTCGTCAAGAAACATACGAGTCTCCTTTGCCTTGCCTCGTAAACATTTTTCACACTGTGAAGTGTGCCTGAAATAAACAAACTGAAATTGAAAAACTATGAACTTAATTTTGTAAACGTGTATAAATTTTCTTTAGCCTTTTGTGTAAAATGTGTATAGGTTTTCTTTAGCCTTTTCTGTATAGCTAAGCCAGGATGTACTTAAGCGACGTCAGTGGCACACACTGCAACACAGGCTACCACCAGCAATAGGCGCTTTTAGACGACCTCCCGCTCTGATCAGCTAGTCGGTGGTTGTGCGTCAGACACTGAGTTTGTTACCGAACCTGGACTATAGCGAGCGAGGGATCACTTGACACGAGGAGAAACAACCAAAATGGCAGCCTCTTGTGCCAAGCGAAACACGGTGGTTGTTCGGACAGCACGCAATTTCCGACAGGATACAGGAGGGCAAGTCGTTGCAGCCCATCGCTGACAATCGACGCATGTGGGGCGACATTCTATGAAACGTCACTGCAGCAATGCATCAAAAGCGTCTTAAGCTGCTTCTTTGGTACTTCCATCAACAGGACTTCGCTAACCTTTGATAGTAAACGATTTCATGAATAATAGTCAATTTCATTTTTGGCAGCAGCCACTCTTCCACGTATACAGAAATGCTCTATAGTTTGATCTGCCACAGAGCAACGCAGCACGCTTGAAATGCGCTTAGGCTGCCTTGAAGGCTTAGATTGTAGTCTAGCTCCAAGTCAAAGTGATAGGAAAAAAAAAAAGAAGCTCATGCGTTAAAGAGACGCTAAAGTCAAATTCGAATTTATGTCAGAGTGAAAGCTCAATGTATGACAACATCTAAAACGACAATACTATCAACAACAGTGCCCTACTTACCGAGAAATTAAGGTAAATGCACAACAGAAGCGTTGCAGTAGGACATTTCCAAAATGATTCCGATGACATCAGACGGACCGCCTACAATTAATCACTAGTAATTGGTCTAACTACTCTAAATAAAGAATTTTCCGTACATCAAGAGACGCAATAAAATGCTGCTTGTTCATTTCCGTTTGATTCGTGGAAAAAAGAACCCTCGGACGTTACTATGACGAATGGCACGAGTGGTTCAAAAATTCAACTTTTGCGTGGTTACATGGTACAGGTGGTGCCATCTAGTGGGGTGCAGTTGAAACAAAACATGTCTGCAATCTTGAAGCCAATCGCAGGAAATTGATCAATGGTCGTTGTTTCTGCGGTGGCTCCCGCTGCTTTCAGTCTGCTGCTACTAGTGCAATGAAGCCGGGCAACGTTGTGCACGGCAACAGTGACGTGAATCGGTCCGGTCGGTCTGCTTTTTGAGGCGGGTAAATTTGAAGTGGGACAACCCGATGCCGACCTCTAAAACGAGATTTTATTTTAAAATAGAACCTTCCTTGGCACAAAAGTAACACTACGAGGTTTCTGGACCGCCATTGCAACAATCAACGTCGACTTAACAGTTGCCTTTAGTGTCCTTTTAAGCACCACAGTAAGGCAAACGTAAATCAATTTGCACTGTTTTAAAACAAATCTTGCTTTCCTGTTACAGAATAAATACTTTTCTTCTTTTTTTTTTCAAAATACTTTTGACTTTCATGCACTGACGGCGTCGCGATTGTCTTGACTGAAAGACGCGTGGCTAAAACCAACAATTTGCCGTTTCATACTCTCCAACTATCACCGAACAAGCTGTGTAACTGCCATGAAATTAAGTTTGTCCCTCCCTCCTCTTTCTCACTTTCTCATCGCAGGTCAGTAGCTTCAGTATGTCTTTTCCACAAAATTTATTACAACAGCTATCTGAAACAGAAATTATTAACAAGGCCATCATACATATCAGCTCGCATTGATCACCGCAATAAAGTTGGAGTTCCATCATGTCACACCGAATGTTTTCATGACTCATTCATACCCAGAACTTGTGTCGGAATGATCTTTTCCATGATATCGCTTATATAACTGATAATATGTTTCGTAAAACCATTGATCTTCTCTAAATGTTTGTGTGTGTGTGTGTATATATATATATATTTGTGTATATATAAGCTTAATATTGTTAGTATACCCTTTTCCTTATTGAATTGTTGTCATTTATGCCTGCTTTATTTAAATTACTTATCTGCTGTGAGTTTTTTTTTCCTGGCTGTTTTACATTGCTTCCGTTATGTATATCCCCACTCCCCTCTGTAATTCCCTCGGGCCCTGAGGGTACAATAAATAAATAAATAAATGCGCTGTGGTACTGTTGAGCGTTTGAGCGGAATGGGAACCGAGTGCAGAATCGGCTAGCTAAAAGGGCCTAAAATCAGCAACCAAGAATGATGACACAAACACACTTGCATGCACGTAGGTTATGTCAGCGCAACGCATACACTGGATGAACATAAATACGATAAGCATGTATCGATGGCTGGATCGAAATTCTGGACCTCTAATGTTGAGCCCGCCACATGGCTCACCAGACAGGATAGGACATCTTTAATGATAATGATAATAATAATTGCTGTGCTCTCATGTGTCAGAAGCAAGATAAGACTACCAAGCAAGCCATAATGAAGTACTTCAGATCAATGTCTTTAACATACACCTAAATCTAAGCACATGTCCTTGTATTTCATCCTCATTGAAAAGCAACTGGAAATGCAACCAAAGCCCCGGTAACATTTTTAAGAATGTTCCGCATGCAAACAGGCACAGCGAACGCAATGCACCTCAAGGTCAACTCACCAGGTAGCCCTCAGCCTCTCCTTCCTGCTCCTTGCCCTGCTCATCAACAATCGCAGGCTCCACACCAAAGAAGGGGAACGTCTGCACCATGGAGAAGGGCATGCAATGCATACCTCCAATACCATCTCACAAAACATGCAGTCGCTCAAATAAAAAGTGACACCAAAGGGGGTCAACAGATAATAGAGATCAGCAAATTGTCAACACTCGAACCGGCGGTACGATTATCGATGTATCCACCTTGTTGACTCTTGACACTCATTGCAACTAATGCTGTCCCTAGAGATCCGGTCTTCGATGCATATTTCGGAGGCTGTGCAAGAACTCCGCCTTTTAATTAAGAAGGCTTAATGCGGCCGCTCGCCTGATTCACTGCAAGGTCGGTACGCATTTCCTGCATCGTTCCGAAACATCTGAACACGTTCATGTGCAAGTTCAGTCATGTCTAGATTTTAAATGTCTTGTTACTGCACATTTCGTCCAGTTTCTTTTTACACTGGGAATATGATGGCAGGTTCGGTGCATTGATGTGGTCAAGAGCACTACGACGTCATGGTTCGCCAAATTGGATATTTCTATTAGGTGGATACATAAAAAATAGCTTCCCTGTGCAATGCTGAGATTCTCATGCATTGATTGTATGGGCAGTTTTGAGAAATATGCGAATGAAGAACTCAAAGTGCAGTAGCCCTGGCCAGGAAGCAAACCACTCCTTTGTGCTTAGCAGTTGTGCGAGGCTCTATCCACTGGGCCACCGTGATCGTGACTTCTAAATTACAAACACTTTCTTATTGAGCCACCTATTGCCAAGTGTAGTCGGTATTATAAATGATTACATTCGCCATGTTAGTGCAAAACGATGCGGAGCAAAGTGCGGTTTAATGCATCTTTTATTTTGTGTTGGCTCGTTTAAATAGAAAACTGCGTAGCAGAAAAGAAACCTTCCTTCATGACTCGCACATGACCGAGAGGTGAACTGAGAAAGTGTGTGACTGGTAACAACATGTTACCACGGCACAATTAGTGGTGCACTGCTCAAAATATACAATTCAGCTGCCAGCCCTGTGTTTTTATAGTGACCTAGCTTACCGCAGAACCGGGCTTTGTTGGTGTGGCTCCTGGTAAAGGTGTCAACACATGACCTCCCTAGAAAAAAAAAGCACAAGACAGTTTACCACACTTATGCATGAATGTAATGAATGAGCATAACTGCAGCTGTGGAAAAAAAAATGCCAAGCCTACGTGGAAGGCGGTGCACAGTCACAGCGAAAGCTAGAAAAAGGGCCTTTCAGTGCCTTTTCTAAACACTTGTTGGGTAACTGCTGCAAGAACACTTCCTGGGTACCCACTACAGGATTAATAATGAAAATTTTAGGGTAGTACATCAGCATCCGCTATGCTATTTTTTGTCATTCTTCTGAGAAGCTAGGTATCCTATAAACTATTGCGAGAAGTTTTGTGCCAATTGTTCATGCAATGGCTGATGACGATAAGGAATTATGCCTGAAGTGGGTATGTGCCTCAGTTAATAGCTGAACAAAAACAAGCTTTTGTAATGGGTTGGAGCATTGGATGACCCACTTGTTACGCTATTTGCATTGTGCAACGATTGCTTGTTCTTTCCCTATTTTAAAAAGCTTTATAAGTCGTATTAACGCGATTGCTTTCCCGACATCAAGCCTGCCTAAGGCAAAAAGTCTCAAGCACCGGCATGGCTCAGTGGTAGAATACTGGGCTGGCACCTGGCGTACTCAAGTTTGAGCCCCACTGTGTCATTAGTACTAGCTTTTTTTTTTTTGCTAATTTCACGTGATGTGAATACGAACACCAGCGACGGCAGACAACTACGTCGCTGCGCGAGACCCAAGTTGTGGTCTCATAACAGCTTTCACTGTAAAAATAAGATGATGAGAAAATGCTCACCGCGACAGTCATTTTATTAATGTTACTTGTCTACTGACATAAGAGAGCTTGACAGATTGCTCATCCCATCTGATCTAAATATTCTAAAGTTGTTCTTGCGGTGGTGGACATACATAGCGTATGGGAGAAAGATCGGCGCTACATGCATTGGCGCGTGCTGGTTTAGCAGAAGACAAGGAGAACAAAGTTGGATTAAGAACAGCCAGTCCAGCGTACGGGTGTTCTCTCTGTTTCTTAATCGTTACAATGGCGCAGTCGTCGAAAACGCTGCATTAAAGCCGACACCACCTGTGCTCGTGCGTCCTCGGCTAGCAAAAGACAAGGAGAATGAAGTTGGATAAAGAATAGCGGGCCCAGCATACGGGCATTGTCTCTTTTTCTCAATTGTTACAATACTTACAGTGCACATGAGCCCACTCTTCACATTTGCACTTTTCATCAATTGGCCTGCAATTCGAGGCCAACCCAGTCCTGATTGACAGGCATGCACATCCTGTTCAGCAGCTCTGCACATAATGCGTGCCTGTCCATGGTAATGAGTGGACGGCACGCACTATATTATCACTAAGGCTTGCCGCTGTTCGGGTTTCATTTGAAGCTGATAGTGCATGATTTGTTGCAACCAAAGTGTTCCCGACACACGTTAAAGGCAAGAATGCTGTTTGCTCAGCCTTTTTTCCTCTTTCCACTTCTGTGGTGGTCAAGGGTGGCTCCCTTCTTGTCCGGAGTTCCAAGTGTGCCTCATAGACGTCAATAAAGCAGCACATTTGAAATTATGGGTGCTAAAAATTTCCAGCGTCCGATTTTTCGAACTTCCTGCCAAAACGCTAGGTCCGAAATACCATTAATTGTACCCCCACCTCTGCCACATCTATCACCTCCATGTTGGAACTAGTGTTTTCTTGAGTGACCGTGGCCGTGGCATTTGTGACCGTGGCAGAGCTTCAAAGGCAGCTTTGTCACAATACAAATGTGATGGGGTGAAGCATATTAAAAATCTGAAGGGGTTACTTCTAATCATACGTTGACTGTATTCGTCTTTGGGAAGTTTGAATAGTTCAAATAGTAAGATTTCAGAGTGAACATAATAAAAAACACTGTGCGAAAAAAATTCGAAGTCACTCCTCATTCCTAATGCAACTACACCTTTTTTTTTAGGTAAGTGCTAAGAGCAAAAAGTCTTGTACCGCCACCTCCAAAGCTTTTGAGTAACTCTTTTAAGAATTTAGAGAGAGAGAGAGAGAGAAAGAGAATAAGGTTGGGTGAAAGGCAGGGAGGTTAACCAGAAGAAAATTTCTAGATTACTAGCCTGCACAGGGGAAAGGTAAATGGGTATAAAAAGGTAACGTGGGAAAAGGGATCACTCGAATGCCGCAGTCGTTTAGAGAGTCTGGTTGACCGCACAAACTTCAGCAGCGCCTTCGTCGCTTTCTGGCTGAAAGTTGCTTAGATATGATGAAAAAAAAAATGAAGATTGGTGCATAATAATAATTCTTGTGGTTTAACGTCCCAAAACTATGACATGGTTATGAGAGACGCTGTAGTGGAAGCCTATGGAAATTTCAACCACCTGGGGGTTTCTCAATGTGTACCTAATCTAAGCACAAGAGCCTTAGCAATTTTGCCTCTATTGATTACCTCTGAAAATAGAATCTGCTGAGTTTCCCCTTTACATTAACCTTCCTCCACTGTGCAGGCTACCCGCAGAACCGTTTTCAAATGGGCAGAAGTATTCCGAGTATGCATGCTATACTAGAATGGCCTGTTCGGTGTTTTACGCGAGTGGTAGTACCGTTAAACAAACATGAGGGCTTACCGTCTCTGTCTGCCAGAAGGTGTCCACAATAGCACAGTTCCCATTCCCGACCACCTTATGGTACCACAGCCAGGCCTCTGGATTGATGGGCTCACCAACAGTCCCCAGAATGCGCAGCGATTTTCTGTCGTGCCTGCACAGCACAAATACATCACCACATTACCATGTAGGAAGGGGTCCATTTTCTTTGTTAGACACAATATTACGTGAGAACTAACAGACAATGATGCCAGCGATTGTAGTGTAAATGTGAAGTAATAAATATGGACAATAACTTTTTGCTAACAGACCACAGTAGCTCAGTTGGTAGAGCATCGGATGCATTGTTCAAAGGTCGCAGGTACGGTACCTGACAGTGGCAAGTTACCTTTTTTCGTCCATTTTTCTTTCTTTACCCTATACTTTCCCTGGCATAACTGTCCGTTAGTTCTCATTCAATATTGTGTCCAACACATTACCTCGTGCACTGCAGCTGCAACTCAACAAGCTCCCTTCAAGCTCACCAGAATGACTGAATACATGATCTTACACATCTCACTGTATGCTACCACAACAGCCTGCAAAACTCTGGCTTCTGGTTTTGTAAAACCATCGCTTTTCCTTCTTTAAGATTCGAGACTTGTGATTCGAGATTCGAGACAGCAGGGCGCCGAAAGAAGCGTACGGCTCCCTGCTGGTCGCCTTCAACCTACTGAAGTTCCAGTAGAGTCATTTCATCGAGTAGCGTTGGACTGGCTAGGTCCCTTCAGAACTTCGGCAACAGGAAACAAATAGTTTATAGTAGCTACAAATTATGCCGCTCAGTATCTAATTGCTCGAGCACTACCCACCAGCTGTGCGACGGACGTTGCAGATTTCCTTCCCTACAACATCATCCTTCAGGGTGACGTTTCTCCTCACTCAAGGACCATGGTGGCTGTTTCCTGTCTTGTGTAGTTGACAACCTACTTTGATCTTGTGCTACTTGACACAACTTTTTATCATCCTCAGACTAATGGACTTACCAAACAACTCAACTGACTGAGATGCTTTCCATGTACGTTTCTGGTGACCACACCGATTGGGACATTGCCCTCACGTCGAACAACGACATTCGCCAACAACTCGTGACACCGTGAAACTGCCAGCTACTCACCATTTTATCTTCTCTTTGGCCATGATCCCTTACTATTTTGAAACCACTTCGTACACTCAGGGTTCCATTTCCTGTGCTCTTATCGCACAAACAGTAGCCCGCACACAGTTCTCGTCATCCTAGACTGCACAAAAGTTACTCTACGGCTGCGGATATTGCGATGCCGATTTTTCTTCGGGCTCTCTTGTGCTACTATGACTCCCATCCCATCCTGTTCGCCCCTGTGAAAACTTTTATCGCAATACTTTGGGCCCTATCGAGTTGTGCACCAGGTGACACCTGTCACCTATGAGATTTCTCCGACTATGAACTCATCGACTGTTATAGCCAGAACTTACAGTGCGCACGTTTCTCGCCTGAAGCCCTGCAACAGTGACACGCCCTTCTAACCATAACAAGCACTGGGATGATGCCTTTACAACCGGGGTAATGGCATGGGTATAAAAAGGTACCTCTGGCGTGGGCGCCAAAATGATGAAGACAGCGATGTTGTTACGGGGTTGTCCTGAATTCCTGTGTGCTGTGTGCAGTGTTAAATTGACCGGCGTGAACATAATAAACAAGGTTTACACAAATCCATGAGAACTCACTATTTTCATGCCAGCTGAAGCGTCATGCACTGCAGCCTATAGACACTAGCACCAAAGTTCCCTCTAATGTATTATTAGAAACCTTTATGGCTCCAGCCACAGCTCACTCAAACTGAATGCAACAGTAAATTCATTCTGTTTGGCAGAATAAAGTTGTTATTAGTGTGCCAGCTTTTAAAAGCTTTTATTCACAAAATATTGACATACTTGAGAGCAGTGAATAATCTACAAGTTTTGCCTGCTTGATAAAGGCGCATAAGTAATCATGACGTAACAATGTTTTTACAGCACAACAGCAAACTTGGCAGCTCACTTTTCTCAAAATTTTCTGACGCATGAAAAATTTACCTGTGAATGGCCAGCAACAGAATAGCATGCAATGAGGTGATGGCACAGACTCACTTGCGAACAAAGGCGTCACCATACTTCATGAGGGCTCGTATGGCAGTGGGTGCTGTGTAAAATTGAGTGACCTTATACTTCTCCACGATGGCCCAGTAGCGGCTGGCATCCGGGAAAAAGGGAACCCCCTCAAACTGCACACACACACACACACACATATCAGTACTTGAATATGCATCTATAGTTTGAAAGCCATTTTATAAAGAACACAGTAATATTAACAAGACTGAGCTATTCATTTTATCTACTGTCAGTATGATAAGAACTTTTCATCTCCTAATTTTTCAAATCTCAAATTGACCACTCTTGCAACATGTCGCCACAACGAAAGCTTAAAATTTTGCATGCCTTAATTCATTCCCCACAGTGTACCTACTTCAATGAATAGTTCTCAATCTCCCTGTGCTTGTTTAATTTCCCTTCTTTTTCTCCTGAATTTAAAATTGATATGTATAAATACAGCTACTTTTCTTCAAAAACTGAACGTTGGAGATGCTTTGGCCGGGTCTGTCCATGCTTTGCCAAAGACAGATTTTCTTTTTTGTCTGCAATCGACAAGCAATGTTGTTGCTACTGTAGTCATCATGGGCTGCAGTACGCAGAAATAAATAATTAAGTCGCAAAAGGCTCGACAGGTTACGGAAGCACTTGCATCTGTGAACAATGTTGGCTGGACGAGAGATTACTTCACACCTTGTATAAAAAGCATCGCGATGTCTTTAGTCCCAACAGCCTCTCTTGGGGAAACTGGCAGCCGCATGGCCATTACGCATAACTAAATTACTTATAAGTGAAAGAAAAGGGAATGTTAAAAGAAAAGGGAATATTAAAAGGTTTGTATCTTTGTTAGATACAACCTAGTGAAGTAAGAATAACATTATCTGAATAGTTATTTTATATAGGTGACCACGAGAGAAAATGCTTGTTTTAATTTCTACTCAGTGGCACGTGCACTTACCATGACACTGGTGGCACCGTTGGCAAGGACACCATACAAGACGTACGAGTGGCCAGTAATCCAGCCAATGTCAGCTGTGCAGAAGTAAACATCGCCTGGGTGGTAGTCGAAGACGTACTTGAAGGTGGTTGCAGTGAAGAGCATGTAGCCACCCACGGTGTGCACAATGCCTTTGGGTTTTCCCGTCGATCCACTGGAACAGTACATCCCAATCTCAAGTATGCTGCTTTTTTTTTACTTAGCTATTTGTCCTGCACAAGAGCTTTTTTTTTTTCCGTATTAATACATACGCAAACTCAGTAGGTATGCGATTCAGCTACATATACTGCAGGCAGTTACTAGCCCTGAAATTTTCTTTTTTCCTCTATCAATTGATATGAGACTTGCTGAGCTTTGTATGTGTGTAGGGGAACAAAATATGCAATCATTTTTGTAGTATAACATGTTTTTAATATCTCTGACATTTCATGTGCTTTTTGTGAGCCATAGTAAACCTAAGCTCAAAGAATTACAAAGTAAACAAGCACGTCAGAATGGCCTGGAATGAGTACAGAAAGCAAGAAATCAAGAACGGACGTTCTAAACGCATCTTAACAAAAGTTGTGGCATGTCGAACATTCACAAATTAGTCTACGTCAAACTCGGATTGCTGCAACAAATATTCAACATACCACAACATTTGTTCAAGTAGACTTGAAACATGCATTCTTTCGATGAACCAGCACACAAAAAGGACACAATCACAGCGCTTGTGTTTGTGTCCTTTATGTGTGCGTGTGTTCTTTCTGTGCACTGCTTCATCAAAAGATCATTCCCCATGAACTAAACCGTCAGTACATATTAATAAGTTCTTGTTCTGTACTCATTCCAGGTCGTTGTTATGCACTTGTTTATTGTGTAATTCTCTCAGTTTAGGCAAATTATATCTCCTGAAATGGCATCAAAAATTTAAAAACTACACATTGTAGTAAAAAAAAATAGCATTTTTGAAATGAGCACACAAATATACATGAACCTCGCAAGTTTTACTGATGTCTGTAAAGAAATTTTAGAACAAGTTTTTAGGTGCAGTGTTCCCCTTGGGGTGCACTAAAGAGAAACAATGGCTTGGTTTAGATTGACAAAGTGCACTCTGAAATGCCATCATAAATTCATTATTAGTGGAGAAAATCAAATTGAAGTCTTATTTTTAAGTTTCATTAGGAAATTACAAAATATATTTTCGGTATTTTCATGGTGTTGGATTGATGAAATTTTCTGAAACTCCGTATGCTAAACTTTTATTGATTGAAAGCTGCGTAGGACCCAGTAGACGCCATCAAAATTTCTTACGTCAGAGTGTTAGGTGCGGGAATCTCAAGGTGGTGTCACCAGCCTCATTCTTTCTGCACGTTTTCTTGCTTACTAGCGTCGTGTCACGATAAGAGTGGTGTTTTCGGGATTGTGAAAATGTACTTCACCAAAACATAAAAAATCGTTTAGCCCTTTAGAGTCCCTTTAAATCAGTACAGTGCCTTTGGATGAGGTTGCTTGAGTTTCGGAAGGAGATGTCCACACACCTGGTGTACAGCAAGAACAGGGGTGCTTCGGCGTCGAGCCACTCAGGGGCGCAGGTCGTGGGCTGGTCGGCCATGAGCTCGTGCCACCAGGAATCCTGTTCTGAATTCCAGGCCACCTGCAGCCCAGAGAAGGGCCGCTTGCCAGTGTCCTTGCGACGAACTTTCTGGGACGTCAGATGCCGCACCACAATGGTCTGCTTCACTTCGTGACCTCTGAGAATTAAAGCAAGAGGAGAGGGGGGTTAACTGCAGAGACCAAGAGATATCTACAAGAGGTGCTCAATTGACAGTGTCCACATTGTTTTTGGCACACGGTCGGCACAAATTGAGGCCAGACTAGCTCTGCTGATACGAATGCACTTTAGTGCTAAAGCACACAAGTGCTCAAAGAACACATCTTTTTTGAAAGGGGGTAAGCCTCAAGTGTCTCGTTGCACGACCACCTAGAATGAAACGTAGCAGGTGAAAGGAATTCGCACAAAAACCCACTTGACCTTCTCCAAGCAAGCAGTTTGTAGAGACAGAATGGCTTGTTGCGATGTCATCATGATGCAAAGAATGACACAGAACTTGCAACATCAATCACAATGATGCCATATGAAGACATTGTTATATGACATTGCAACAAGGTTAGGGGATAGAGTTTCCTGTAAATACACTAGAGGGAACTCTGGCACTAGTGTCTACGGGAGCTGCAACACATGGCACGTCAGCGAACATGGAAATGATGGGTAGTATATGGATTTGTCTAAGCTCTGTACTTTAAGTTTTCCTTAGCTTTGCGTGACTTGAAGCTGCTTTGTCATGAGACAACAATGAGCAATAGTTTATCAGTTATGCTTCACCATCGTAATACTTTAGGCTCACCAATTCAAATCCGGTCATGAAGTTCAAAATGGTTTGTTCTTTTATTCGAAACGAAACTGAAACACAACATTGAATGAAGCCAACATTGAATGAAGTCCGGAGCCTGCAAGCACGAAAACTAGGCAAATCCATGAACTACCCATCATTCCCATGGTCGCTGAACAATCACAGCGCCAGAGTCCCCTCTATTTAAGTTTAAAAAACTCTGTGGGTCAGAGTGCTCCGATTCCAAAGATAGGGCAACATCACGCGAGGTGCATGAAGATTCAAAGGGTAAAAAAAACAATGAATTCGACTGAGAATGCCCAGGTAATGCCTTCCACAATGCAGCTCAATATGTCTCGTTAGGAATAGTGGTACAGTCGAATCTCATTAATTCGAACACGCATAATTCGAACTTCCAGTTAATTCAAACTCCCGATGAGGTCCCATCAAAGCTATGTGTATTCCAATGGGCTAAAACATCCGGTAATTTGAATGCGAAAGCACTTGCGACGGTTAATACCAACATACCACACTCCAAAAATGCTCTCAGCACTCTGCTCAATCCCGCAGCGGCACCTGCGACACCTCAACACTGCGCGCGAAGGAAATGAAAAGGAAGGAAAAGGCTGCGGTTGAATGTTTGATCTCTCTCAAATGCCACTCTGCGACGCACCCGTGTCACGCTTCTCCCTTTTCTGTCCCTGTCACATAAAGACCCTTCTCTTTCCAATGCCACGCCACGTGCGAAGAGAGAGTAAAAAAAAAGAAAGCTGTCGCTGGGTTGAATGAATGTGTGGTTGAAGAAAAAGAAAAAGGCACTAGCATAGGCACTATCTTCTGCAGCCCTTGCCCCTTACGGGAGCACGGCTCTGCGCCTTGAGGAGGGGGGGGGGGGGGGTCTCTCACGCGCCGGTGCCACGCTTTTCCTTTCCCGTCCCTGGATGAAACCCTTCTCCTTTCAACGACGCGTGCGAAGATACAAAAAAATAAAATAAAGCCACCGTGGAGTGTTAGTTTTCTCTCAAATGCCGATCTGCTTCTCTCCGTGTGCTCCTCCTTTCTGGTCACGTGCTGGCCGTGCTTCGGCTGCCTCCGCTACGCAGTCGTTGTTGGCGTCATCTTTAGAAAGTGTCGGTGCTGGACATTTCCGCGCGCCACTTCTCTTGCCAGGCGAATTCTGAAGCCGAAGTAGAAATGCTTTGCAAGATGTGTGCGAAATTGATTGACTCGCTGCAAGGCAAAAGTGTACAGACGCGCATCACCGATTACCTCAATTAATAACAGATGTCCTGTGATTTGTGAACAAATGTTAGTCTTCTTAAACGTTCCCCTCGTGCGTTAGCTCAACGCACATGCACCACTGCATGGAGAGCCTTCTGTTTATTTAGCTTTCATTAATTTGAACTTCTTTTAATCGTACAAATTTTCAGGCCCCTTCGAGTTCGAATTATTGAGATTCGACTGTACTACTTAATGCAGCGCAGCATGCCTTCCCCTTTCAGTTTTACAGAGCCTTTGTTCACATGCTTTGCATTCACTGGAAAGCACTACCACAGCCACTCCTTTATTGAGCACATTTAGTTTCTGAACAACACATGACAGTGATTCCTTTTCCACTGCATTTTTTTTACCCACAGCAGAAACCCTCAGACAGTGCACTTTATGAACAGCAGGAAGTAAGCATAAAAGATGCTTACTGTTCCTTGGCCTTGCTGACAGCATGGTCCACTATCTCCTTGAGGTTGATGAGCTTTGGCCCACGCCAGACACCATCTGCAAAGCAAAATGCAAATGTAATATGCTACATTCACCACAAAGCTGAGTATGTGGAAAGGAACATTTGCTGATAAGGTTTCAATTCAACAAATATTCACATGAAGATTAATCAAGGAATGTGGCAAGAATGCCCATGAAGGAACAAAGATGAGTGGTTAACGGCCCTGAGAACACGCAATACTAAAACAAAAATTATCCTGGGCCTTGGTACTGAAGCTTTAATTATATTTCAGATAATGGGGACAAATCACTAAATCATTAGGCACCCTTGGAAATGTATTTCTAAGAGAAGTAAAAAAAAAGCTATCCCACCCCATGCCAGAAATAGGTTTGAAATATGCTTAGAATAAAGCATTAGTAAGATTAAAGGCAAATTCAATGTCATGTCAACAAATGCCACTAAAATCCTGTACAGTAACACTGTGCAGTCCAAAAATCAATCAATTAGACAAAAAAGAAAACGAGCTAAAAGTTTTGTTATGATTAGTCCTGACTGAAAGCCTGAAAGGCAAGTGACGAGTCCAATACAAATTTCCTTTTTCGCATTTAAATACAATCCTGCACTGTTATCGGATGCAGTTCATTGCTGCGCATGAATTCCAAGTAGTAGACACTGATGCTGCACAGAAGTACTCTACTGGTTGAAGCTAATAGCGATCCACCTACTCACCAGCTGTGATGACAATCTTGCACTTGGCATCCTTCAGCCTCTCAGCCAAAGAATCTGATGAGAAGCCTGCAAACTAGAAATATTTCTGCAGTCATGGCATTGCAACTTCAGCCGTCAATACATCATTGATAACACAAAGAAAATGTAATTGAAACAAAATATTCAACAGCCTCATCAAGAGCACAGCTTTCATGAAATGCATGAAAAATCCAGACACCACTGCTGGGATAGCTTGCCATGATTAACAAAATAAACTGATGCTGGCTCTACGACCTGCAATACTAAAATTTCATCATGTTCATAATTACTGTGCTATCGATTATTATTGGCAGTGACGACTGGATTACAACCACCGGTTAGGCTGCATCTATGCCTTGCTTCAAGCATCACCACATATGCATAACAGAGTGCAGGACATTAACGAAACCTCAATGGCGTGAGATGCAAGGCATAACAAAAGAAAAAAAAAAGCGGGACTTTCAAAAAGTGCCAATGTTCGTTTTGCCGAAATGGCTGCCCATTTGGGCAGCTTACACACACAACATGCACATTTTTATGTGCTGCTGCACACGTCCATGCCGTGCACATACAGTTGTAAGTATGGCACTGGTTTCATGTCCCCTTTTCCCGAAACATACAGTATTATGACACTAATCGCTTTGACCTTTTGTTACAAAAGAATAATTTTTGTCTCCATACCTTCAATTTCTAAGATGCACAAAGCTAATTATATATATATATATTTTAAGCGCATTTCAAGCACTTACATCGTTTTCACTTGTACATACCCATTATAATTTTTTCCTCTCGTCGGTGGTCTGAGCTGAGGGATACGTCGCGGAATAAATGCTTCTGCTTGTCCTGTCTGGTGAAGTCTGCCTGTGTCTTTAAGAGTGGTGAAGGTGCTGGGTCAAGATCCCAACGTCCTTCTACGCTCATTTCCCACCTGAAGCTCCGATCTGGTCACCGCTTGCACCCAGCCACCCACACAGGAATGCAGACGTTGGATCCAACACCTAGCCCTAACACTGCAGCACCTATGCCGGTGGCTGCCCGCTCTTCATTTACTATCACCAGCCCTCAGCGCGAATTGCCCATGTTCGCAGGTCTCCACGGTGACGACGTCGAGGAATGGCTCGACTTTTACAACCCTGTGGGTTCAGCAAATCAATGGACCGAAGCGGAGAAATTGAGCTACCTCCTTTTCTACTTGATCAGCGTAGCCGAAACCTGGTATTTCAATCACGAAGCTGACTTCGTCAATTGGTTGACCTTTGCCAACAAACTGCGACAAATCTTCGAATGCTCATCGGGGCATTCCGAAACTGCAAAACAGAAGTTAGTTGGCTGTGCGTCTTCAACTTGCACATGACTCATACACTTGTATATCGAGGATATATATATATATATATATATATATATATATATATATATATATATATACACACACATACATACATACATATATAGTCAAAACGATCCTCCGTGAGCAGTAACAACAAGGTTTATTTCGACATTTCAGCCAGAGTCTGGCCTTCATCAGGATTGAGCATATATATATATATATATGTGCACTTTGCAGGGCTTTGCAGTCAATGACAAATTGGTTTGGGTTTTTTTACTTCAGAAGGAGAGTCATTCAACGATGTGACTGGCACTGCAAGGCCGGATTGACAACCTCAGCCTGCAAAACCTTGGCAAATTGCAATGTTTCTCTTTCATGCAACACCAACATTACAAAGTCAAATTTCATTAATTTGAACACGCTTAATTCAAACATCTGGTTCATTCGAACTCACGATGACGTCCCGTCAAAGCTATGTGTATTCCAATGGGCGAAAACGCCCGGTAATTCGAACGCGCAAGCACTAGCGATGGTTAATTCAAACATACCGCGCTCCCAAAATTCTCTCAACACCCCGCCAAATCCCCCGGCGGCACCTGCGACACCTCAAGGCTGCACGCAAAGGAAATGAAAAAAAGGCTGCAGTGGAATGTTTGCTCTCTCTCAAACGCTGATCTGCGACGCGCTTGTGTCACGCTTCTCCTGTTTCCGTGCCCGCCACATAAAGACTCTTCTCCTTCCAACGCCACGCGCTAAGAGAGAGAGAGAAAAAATAAAGCTGTTGCGGGGTTGAATGAATGTGTGGTTGAAGGAAAGGAAAAAGGCACTATCTTCTGCAGCCCTTGCCCCTCGCAGGAGCACGGCTCTGTGCCTTGAGGGGGGGGGGGGGTCTCTCACGCGCTGGTGCCATGCTTCCCCCTTTCCTGTCTCTGCCACGAACCCTTCTCCTTACAACGACGCGTGCCGGAGAGAAAAAAATAATAATAAAAATAAAAATAAAAGCTGCCGTGGAGTCTTGGTTTTTTTCTCAAATGCCGATCTGCTTCTCTGCGTGTGGCAATAGTTAAAGAGCGAGAACAGAACGACAACACAGAGACAAGAAGGACACAAAGTATCTTCTTGTCTCTGTGTCGTCGTCCTGTTCTCGCGCTATAACTATCGTCATGTCATACCAACTAGCCCAAGCTGCCACACCTCTCCGCGTGGAGACGATCCTCCTTTCTCGTCACATGCTAGGCCATGCTGCGGCTCCGCTATGCAGTCGTCGTCGTCGTTTTTGAAGAGTGTAGGAGCTGTACATTTCCGCGCGCACTACTTCTCTTGCCAGGAGAATGATGAAGCCAAAGTAGAAATGCTTTGCAAGATGCGTGCGAAATTGATTGACTCGCTGCAAGGCAAACGTGTGCAGAGGCGCATCACTGATTACTTAAATTAATGACAGATGTCCTGTGATTTGTGAATAGATGTAAGTATTCTGAAACTTCCCCCTCGTGTGTTAGCTTAATGTACATGCGCCACTGCATGGAGAGCCCTCTGTTTATTTAGCTTTCATTAATTCAAAATTCTTTTAATTCGAACAAATTTTCGGGCCCCTTCGTGTTAGAATTATCTAGATTCAACTATTTATCGAATGCCAAACTTGCAGTCCTTTGTTGTACTCACTAAGTGAGCTTGAATGTACTCAAAACTACAATTTATTAAAGCTTTTTTTATGGAAACATTGTATATTGTCTCATGGTGAAGAATGTTGACAAGTAAAGATTGAAAGGGTCTGCTTGCGCCCAGCAAAGCAAACAGCACTCATAGTAACACGATGGTAGCGAACACACTCATCGGCTCTTTATGCGCAACTTGCAGTACATTCCAGCAGAACAGCTGGTGATTGTGTACCTTCAAGATCATCTTTCATCATTCACATTGTGCAAACAATCTAGTTGTGTTAGATAAGGTGAACGTTTGAGAAGGCGTAAACAATTTCAATACAACCGAGGAGAGAGAACAAGTGCGTGGGTCAGTGTGAAGTGGCTTTCTCACATATGGACACAATACCATCAATGTTGCAATGGGCACACATACCACAACAGAATGAATAGCTCCAATTCGTGCACAGGCCAGCATTGCAACGACCAACTCTGGGACCATGGGCATGTACAGGGCAACTGTATCTTCTTTTTTGATGCCTGCACAGTGCAAATATATGCATGTGACAAGTCACAAATACCTACAAGAGCAAGGTTCATGCTGCAAGCAACAATACCTGCCTGCCATGTTGCCAAAGGAGCAACCACTACACGCAAAAGTTGCAAATTGTACTGAAGGGAAAGTTCCTGTGCAGATTTAAAAATTTAAAGTTTAGTACTACTATTTGTCAGAAGTATCATCAGGCAATATGAAGAGAAATATAAAGACAGATATCTATTCTGCTAATATGAAATGTTGACAAACCGGGGACATAATCCTGGTTCTATATAGACTTGGACAACTTCCATGTGTGAATACCTTAGAAAGTCCACTGTATAGAACTATTACTAACTGTATTTGTTTTGCCATGAATGCATGTGTGTACGGATGCATGAATGTATGTATATATGTATGTATGAATATATGCATGCATGCATGCATGTATGAATATATGCATGCATGTATGAATGCATGTATTATATGTGTGGGTGTATATATGCATTTTGTTCCCACCACCATTTGTAATGACCTTGAAAGTAATTTTTTTTCAGAAGTAGACAAATCTGCAACAAAGGAAGTTTCATGACAATATTAAATAGTCCACCTAATCCTAAAAGCACAACAAAACTGCACCTAGATTCCTCAGGGGAAAAATATAATACTTGAAGCAAGATTAATTTTGGTCCAGGTATCAAAACACTACTTTTCTAGGTCAGCTGAGGCATGTGAGCAAAAAGCTAGAGACAGCAGGCGGCGCACGGAAAAACTTGAAACACCGGAAGAAGCAGGCGAAGGCCTGCTCAATTTTCTGTGCATTATTGACGAGGATACATTCTCAATTGAACGACTACAACAAAGTACAAATCGTTTAGCTGTACCACATGCATACAGACGGCGTTTCCTTTACAACTTCATTGACCAACATACGAGACCAATGTGACGTTAAGTACCAGGTCGCTGCTGTCAAAGGAGCCAAGCCAAGTCACACACACTCGCCTGCTGTCAGATTCTTTACAGAGGTGTCATTTCATCAACACCATGTTCCACAGTCACAGCCAAGGCCTCCCCCTGCAATTTCGAGGGGTTGTAATAGTGAGGAGGTCACCCCCCTCTCTGGCCCCTGATCTACATTATGCAGATGGCTACATCTGATTGCTTAGAAATGCAACATTTCACTACTGCAAGCCAACATGGCATTAAGCAATACACGATCAAGTGCCAGCCAAAGAGTCCGAGCGAGTTGGAGACCTTGCCATTCGTACAGGTGTCCCTCTGCTATTATGCAGAATTTGGTGTCAAGCATTTCTCGCAACCAACTTTGCGGATGCAGTGCCCCTTGTCAGTGCATGCTTGCAGCAATTTATGAATAAACTGTTGTGCGAGTTGGTATTCCATCATCACGGAAATTGTGCAAAAAATGTGGATGAATGGAGAAAAGAAGTGCATGTTAAGGCTGGTGTTGCAAATTAACGCTGTGCTTTGTTGACACAAAGCTGGTTCCACAACCAGCTGTGGAATACGAAGAGACTGTGCGTTATAAAACATGATAGAAGAGTGAACAGTGCTACGGGAATGAAAATGCCCTCACCTCGACTCTTAAGCACATTGGCAAACTGGCAGACACCATCTAGCAGTTGTTGGTAGGTGACTATGCTGCAATCGTCTGGGTCATTGCCCTCCCTGCACGATGGACAGGTTGTACCAATTTGTAAAAACATAAACTTTAAACTACAACACCAGTATTTAAGTGTGATAACACATGTTCTAAGTTACTCGCATCTACATAAACTCTCTTGGTGAAGAAAAAGCTCTCATCCGAGATTCCAAAGTTGATTATGTGGTTTATTTAGAAAACAATGTAATTGATAATAATGCAAAAATATTGAGCACTGCTTCACACTCTCCAACCACAGGCCATATGAAGGAACTTTAATGCAAATAGTTGCTCATTAATCCTATCATGTATTAAAATGTTATTAATTCATCTGGTCGGTTATTGCCAATGTCACTGCAACACATCACATAATCAGTCTGCCTCGCTGTAAGAGTGAACATCTATCGCATGCTTCCGAGTATGGCAACAATTTAATGTATGCGCCCAGGCTAAGGCACTTAAATGGTAAATGCATGAATTTTTGTGCAACTTCTTCTTCCTTAGGTTGCCTAGAATGACCACTATACAGTTTCAAAACATTTCAAAGACAAAAGCAAAGCTTCATTTTTTCTCAGGTTAATTTAACTATGGGTGCAATACCATGCTTGGTGTTATATTAGATTTATGATTAAGACGAGATAATACCAAGTTAGGAAGCCGTATTGAGCTTAATAATCTTGGACCTAAATATTGCAAGTGCACAGGCTCCCATTGAGACGCAGGAGGGAGCTGAATCCATGTCCTTGAATTAAGGCGCGCCTCAGCCACTTTGGTGGGTGATACACAATTGGTTCTGACCACCCGAGGTTGCACAGTAGGCGAGCCTCCAGCATTTCGCTTTAATCAGAATGCGACTGCCGTAGCCGGGATCGAAGCATGCGACATTCAGGACAGCAGCCAAGAACGGTAACTATTTATCCACTATGGCAGACGCATACAGCTACCAATTAGCCGCCACAGGAGCTAAAATAAAACTCTGCTACTGCAACAACTGCTGTTACAGCTACAAATATTAATAGCAATAATATTAATAATCAAACAATCATTTAACATGTCCAGGAACAACCATAAGGTTTTATGCAGGTGCATGCAAAAACAAAACAATACAATACAGGCAGTCTTTAGACAAAGAAAACAAATAAGAGCAAATACACGCAGACAAAGAGAGATCAATGTAAAATGGGAAGAATAAAAAGACAAGAATAATAAAATGGGAGTGAAAAGTAATGTGAATATGCGGAAGGCTTCCTGAAAGACGGAAAAAGGAAGATATTTTACATTCTGAAAATCTATAATAATACAGTGAAATACAAGCAATGAATATAGACTATAAAAAACATCAAGAAAGTTAACGTTATAGTGACTTGGTATTCTGTGAATGGTAGTGTGTGGGAAGATGTTGGCAGGTAGATGAAATGGTCAGTTCTCTCTGCTTAACTTACGCGGACTTGGAAAATTAATACAACTGTATTAATACAGCTCACGGAAATTAATTCAGTGAGCTAGCTTATAAAGAAATAACAGGTCAGAGCAATTAATAATATTAATAATAATACTGTGTTTTGTTCCTCCAGTAAATTAGAGATTTATGACGTGACAAAGAAAAACGGGGCCACGCGGTATGATCTGATCTGCTCGAACAGTTTTACAAGTCTCTGTGTGTAAACTGCAAGAAGGGCACTGGCATGCTTTTCAACTATTCATTTAGAGCATTTAATGAGAGTCTGAAATCTCAAAATGTTGGGACCAATGCAATAGATAACAATCGAGCGAACCACAAACCGACGAAGTGCGGAACACAAGGACAGTACACAAATGCAATTACAGGGGGAAAACAAACAAACATTATATGCTCGTGTACGTTAAAAATAAATGAATGACATCACTTGAACGTGTGAGACAAACTATATACCATTGGAGTATGGTCGGCTTAGGAAGCAATTAAGACGCAAAGTGATTGATGCATTTAGTGTCCCGCACTTTTAAAAAGAACTATGGTGCCTGGAATATTATATTCTAGGTATTACAACAGAACATATCCCCTTCAGGCACAAATTATGATGCACCTGGGGTGATATTCTAAATTAATATAGTCGAATTCCGCTATGTTGTCAGATTCCGCCATTGATCGATGCTAATTGGCCAAGTGAGCTGCTACGACCTCTCCAATTGGCTTAAAATACCACCATTACGAAATTTTCCAATATGGGAGAATTAGCAGTGTCCAGAATAGCACCCCTGAGTGGGTCAAACTCATGTAGAATAAACACAAGGCACAAAGTATTGGATTCTGAGAAATAAAATAAAGCAATGTATTCTTTTTGAGAGTTTCAGTAGTTAATTGTAATTAGTATATAAATACATATTTAATTATCTGCATAATGTCATGTTTCATCTTGACATACAAACAATCAAATCATAGACTCTAGAAGAATGCGAAACTAGTTTTTGGCATCATTATATTCAAGAAAAGAAGAGTAGCATTTAGGGCGTCTGTTCTAATGACCCATTGCGCTGCCTTCACCAAAGTTATTGGTTACACATCGAGAGATTGCAAAGAAGTTTATCTAAAAGGCAATATATCTCGCTCTATGTTGGCCACAACTAGTATAAACAAGAAAAAAGCAAGAAGGGGAAGATGGAATAAGAAATTAGTTAACACGAAGCTGACGTTTCGACAACTGTACTTGTCTTTGTCAAGGCTTCAACTCATCTGTCGCTTGAAGCATAGAAAAATACAATAGTACCAAGTTTACTACACTCCGACCAGCCAGTATAAGCGTTTCAAAAGGCACTCTCGAGTCCATGCGTTATGGTGCGTGCACAACGGAAACGAATAAGATTTCAGTCCTTCTTCTAGGAATTTCTAACTTACCATTGTTAAGTGTAGGGCTTTCTTCCAATAACCATTATTCAGCGATGTGTTCGCCCCCCTCACATGGTTTTCTTCGCGGATTACCTTCTTCCTTCTGACCTCTCATTCTACTCTCCCCTTTGCAGTTGCACTTGTCGAAACGTCGGCTCCAGCGCCCACCCCTGTTTACGAAAGTTGCATACACAAACGTAGCCATCGCCGCTGATGCTAATTTCCAGCGTCAAAAAAAAAATAATAAAGGTCGAAAAGAAAGACCGAACCGCGAATGTTGCCACTAGCCAACCCAAGCCAATCGATGCCATGATTGTGGCCGACAAGCAGGCTTCACGGCGCAGTCACTTTGCTGACGGTGAAGCACGCTTTCGGAATGATATCCACGTATCGACTGCGTTACACATCGTCGCCTGCCTGCCGTTGACCGCTTAGAGCACTGGCAGATACAAAATAAAACACAAGAGGAAAAATGGCGAGCGCTCTTTGGCTCCAGTGAACGACAGCTGCGACTGACAAACCGCTCTCGGTCGAGGGGGGACACACGTACTATGTTATTACACACAGGTGACAGGAAGCGCTACAGTCGAAGGCTTCTTTGTTTGTTTGTTTTTCATTGGCGCTGTTCTTTACAAGCACGCACACGTGGTCGAAGCTCGACAATCACATAGTGCCAACGTACGCAGGATGTGTACACACATACGAGATGCAGAAAAGCCCACACGTGCACCGCTATAGTGCGGTCGATCAAGTTCACAAAGGGGGTGACACGTCTCAAAAGGATTACCGCACACATAGACGCCGACAGGACCCAGCGCCGAGTCCGCTTTCTTCTTCACTTTGCCACACCTGTGTGCAGTGGAGCTCTTTTAAGACGGTTGATTAAGACGTAGTACGTACAGCACATACGCATGCAACAACGTTGCAACGACGGAGTCCACGATTGAGGAAACCGGCACGCAATCACATCTTTTTTTTTTCTTTTTTATGCACAGAGTAACCATCGATGTTCACCGAGAACGAAAAATAGGTAAATGTTCACTCAGCCACACACTGTTGCATTAACTTTCGCAGCACTCCGAGACACTTTCCTTTCCCCCACGTTTCCTCCGGGATGGGGCCCAGCTAACCGAGTCCGCGCGCATACTTCTACGGCGCTGTATTCCGTTAATTTAGTAGCTCACTGCGCAAGTAGCTCTGCTCGATCGTTCCTAAAATGCGTAATGGAAGAGGCCGTGATTGATCGCGTTGGAAACACACGCCAGACGAGCATAAGCCGAAGGAAATCGATCCCAGCACGAGTGGTGTCACAGCCGCGTGACGATTGTTTCGCAGAACAATCGACGACAGCACGTGCAGCGAGTTGCTACCCGCAGCTACTGCAGAAGCACGCCCAGGCTGGAAGAACTCGACGAAAAGAAAAAAAGACGGAGCCATGACAATCGACATTTCTTATTCGTGTTGTACTTGCCATCAGCACGCGTTGTTTAGCGACGAAACCATACTTGTCCTGTTCTGTATTGCAACGTCAAAGAGGTATCGCAAAAGACTGCTTGTGCGCGAAGTAGTTCCCTCTGTGTTGAACGAAGACAAGCAGCAATGATTAAAGCGAAAAGGTGCGGAACGGCTCGATCGTGCGCAGTGCAAAACAGAAGCGGTCCGACATTACCAGTAGTAGGCGACGGTGGCGCCCAGACCTCGCTCAACATTTCGGTCAAGCAAGTTGTAGGAGATGTTCGTCTTGGCGCCTTCCATCCAGCGGATGTGCACGGGGCCCTTGCGCACGTCGATGTTGTAGTCGAAGAACTTGCCCGGTTCGGGCGGGTGCTTCCAGTAGAAGTCCTGCGCGATGGCCTTCCAGAAACCTTCCGGGTCTCGCAGGGACCTCTGGTACATCTCTTCGTACTCGCTCATGCTTCGCACATACGCTCTGTCTCGAACTCGCACCGGCGGAGAATACAGCTCCGACGTCGCCGTGCCGTTAGCTGCCGGCGAGGCGGGCGTCGTCTCGTTCGTCATAGCGTCGAGCTGCGGCGTCGACGACGCTGAACACACACCACAGCACCAGCCAAATACTGCAGTTTGCCGCGGCGCGGCAGTTTTCTTAATTTTGTTTGCGCCGCCGTGGCGACCCCTCGCGGTATGATTGAGAAGCCACTCGACAGAAAAAGAAAACAAAAAACGCAACGCACAATTTAATCTAGGTACACACACACACACACACAAACTATGTGATGCGTACTGCTGCATACAACTTCAGTGCCTAAATGTTTTCGGATTAGAGCAACTTCACAACGCAGCTTCACAACACAACAAAAATGAAACTTGACTAGTTTTGCGCCACCTATGAACAAAATATAAGTTATTTTATTTCACTCCCAAGTTTGTGTAAACAAATAATCGTACTTTAAATTATGAGAAGGTGTCGCATAAACAGCTAACTAAATTTAAAAGTTAACCGTTTAGTTCAAGTTTTTAGTAAAGAGCCGCGGCTGGCTCGAGTACTGAAATCGCAAACGAGTTTCGGTATTCCCAGCTTGCGCGCCGACCGCGCGTAATTCCGTGCGTCAATGGAATAAACTCGGCTGTCGTCAATGAAAAATGGAAGTTATTTTTCTCGCTAGATCGTTAAAATAATTTAGGAATGGAAAGTACGTCCCTTGAATCCCACTTCAGGCGAAGGAAAAACACTTCTTTCAAAAATACGCGTCATTCTTTCTCCTCGTCATACATATGCCGAATTTTTAGACACTAAAAAGGCACCTTGTAGGCGCCCAAATCAGGCAGGTAAAAGAGACGTTTGTGCCTCCAATATAGTAATTATAGGCACAATATTTTTTTTTAACAAATGCAAACAGCTTCAAAGAAGACGGAAGGGACCTTTATTTATGACCGGGAGAGAGAAATGTCATTGTTTAACCACACTAACAGTACGTAGCTCGCAATCGTCCTTCGCTACGCGCGCTTTGCAGAACGCGGTCGTCAGAGCACGCCTCGGTGCCCTTCTTTTCGGCGTGACTGAGACACGATCGAGCAGCCATTCGGACCAAAAACAAAAGGAGGAGGTACTGAACGCCTTAATTCAAAGTTCCTTTCTCATCTCACCTGGCGGCTCTCCGCAATCGTGTCATACAGTTGTTCTGTGATTGCGCATGCGCCAACCACTCGCGCCATGTCCGAGCGGCTGCCTATGTTCACCAGCACGTCCCATTTCGATGCTGCTAACGATTGTTTAAGGGAGTTAATTGGTTGACCTACAAATGATTGTTATGTTGAACCTTATGGAGTTCCGAACAGTCAATACTGTATATATATTGTCCTCGTGACCGTTTTTCTCCCTCTCTGCAGCCTTTTTTATGCTGAGAACCGGATACTCATATCTGGTTAACCTCCCGGCCTAGTTCGTCTCTCTAATAATTCTGTTCTGCACTTTGTTCGTCGAACGCGCTGAATGAACGGGGCATTTTAATTAAATTTGGGCGACAAAAGCAAGCCTCGGTTCGCTTTCATATGGACCTTTTTTCCCCCTTCAGCACTCACTTCAGATATTGCATTTTCTTTTTATTCGTTCAATTTTCGTCAGCACCGCGGAGTCAATACCCTGCGTTATGCCAGCCGGCCGTATATTAATGCTGCCAACCCTCGCCGCAGTATCCCCGGAAAGCGTGGAATGCGAAGAATGATCCCGCTGCCGGCGGCACTGTGTACTTTCCTACTTTTTTTTTTTCGCCTAGTGCACTGATATATCAAGCAACTACAGAGAAGCTAGAAAAATGCTCGTGATGGACGCTATGCACTTACGCCCCACGAATGCGCTCGTACGTGTCTGTGATGCTCAATTATTTGGCAATTAAACTTGTGCATTAAGAAAATGTAATGAGCGTGCCAGAACGACATGCATCAAGAGAATCAGGGAATTCGATCCTTGATCGTGCTTCTCTGAAACCCCGCCGCTCATTTTTCACTCCGCCCGACGGAGCCGAGGGCTGCACCCTTTGATGCTGTGTGTGCGTGTGCGTGTGCGTGCGTGTGCGTGCGTGTGTGTGCGTGTGTGCGTGTGTGTGTGTGTGTGTGTGTGTGTGTGTGTGTGTGTGTGTGTGTGTGAAAAGTCGTAAATTGTGAAACTTCGTTGACGTGGTCAAACGATACAAAAAGTCTCCATTCGGACCCACGCGGGTAATTCCAGTTGATCAAAAGTTTATTTTCAACGTAAGAGCTGTGAGCTCAGCTGGCCAGATACAGCGTGGAGGAGCATGCACGTACACAATCAACAAAGTATAGAAGAAAATAATAAAGATAAACATAATACATATACCCTTTTCAAGAGCGCATATAAACTAAAATTAGTATATAAAAGTTTATGACGTACGTGGGCATGTAGTATAATTATATTACGATTTCTGAAAATTTACGAATCAAGATCCAACCTGCGTCTGTCGATCGGGTCAGCATCCGAGATGCTGACCCGATCAAAATGCGAACAGAATGATCAATGAAAAATTAATGGGCGTAGTTAAAACAGATAAGAGTGTTGTCGTTTTAATTGTCTTCATACGGATGTTCAGTAAAGTTTAGTGTATTAAAGTATTCGCACAATCCAACTGAAGTTATTCGCTTGTGTGATGATGAAAAGAAAGCTTGAGCCCTTAATATATGCACGGCATTGCATGTTTCATTCGTTTAATTGCTCTCAATGCACACATACTCGAGCACCGCCACTGCGCTTGTACAAATACGTGCTTCTTTCTTTTCTTTCCTTCTCAATGGCGTGGGAGGTATACTGTGAACTCTGGGTGAACAGAGGTCGTGGGTCCGACCACGCGAGCTCAATACTCGCTTTCGCCATCCTGAAAATGAATGTAAGCGCGCATGGCTTCATTCCGCCAATATTTAAAATTACACAACATTACTTGAAGGCACTAATAAAAAGTATGTAGACGTTATGTTGTAATTTTAATTAATTCTTCGCAATTAGCATGCACTGAATAATTAATTATTGTCTGCGGGTTTACGTCAGAGATTACGGGAGACGCCGTAGCTGAGGGCTCCGGAAATTTCGACTATATCCGGCGATGTGCTTTAAAGGCACACGGCCACGCCACCATCGACCACCGCGGCCGCAATCAAACTTGCATGTAATTAAGGAAATGCTTATTCGTTAGTCTGTCATGTCCCGCAAGAAGAATCAGATCTTAGGCTGAGAGCGAAATTAGAATTGAGTAATATTCATTCACAGCAAACGAGTCGCTGAGCGTCCGTCCATCCGCTTCGCCCCCCTCGTCATCATTCACCTCGTGGATTTGCTGTGATTTTTTTTTCTCCTGCTCGGCTCAACGCGACGCTGACCTGCAGCGCGTGCCTGCTTCGATAGACTTGTCCTAATGCAACATGATATTTGTACCAAAAAAAAAACAAAATCGGAAGCTCTACAATTAGTATGTTGGGTGTAATTCACATCGAAAAAATTATATAATATGGGTAATGATAAAAACAGCGCGAACAAGAAAAGTCGAAGTGCGAAGAAACTGTTTATTGCTTCAGTGCAATATAAAAGATGAAAAAGTGCGAGTGGGGACGGGTAACAAGTCACGTGACCTTTTAAGCCCTGTTCGTCCCGATGCAAAGTGTAAAACCTGTTAATCGACAGATAGTTAATCTCTTCTCTTCTTTGTGGACGTTTCACCGACACATATGTGTCGCCCCTTAGTTTAATTGCGAAAGCGTCGGCCATCAGTCGCACTTGGGTTATCTTAATTTCTATGACTTGCAGTCTGCCGACTCGATGCAGCGTGCATCCGCACGTGCCGCAATGAAGTGCCTTGTCCTTCCTAGTTTTAGACTATTCTGTCGCTGATTGAGACCAACGTCAAAACTAATACCTTTGACGTTGTTTCTGTAACGCTTCACGTCGAACCACCCGTCATACATCGTATTGCCTTCACAAAAGTGAGTCGAAACGCAGCAGATTGGAGTAAAGCCTGGGCATATACTGACTGTGCTAAAGGTACAACTAATCCAATGGACGATGCATATGTGGCTCTCTTGTGGCCACGTAAGCAAATTGCGTACACAGACGTCTGAAGGCGGCAGCAGCCAGCTTGGGCGCTCTTAATTACATTTCCTTACATCGCGGCTAAATCGCACAGCTGCACGCGCAGCGGAACTAGAGAGATAGTTTCCTCGTGGCGGAAAAAAAATAAAACCCCTCAGTCGTATTTTTTGCTCGTTTTTGACGTCAAGAGGACATCTCCCAAGCGACGAGGACGAACTGACCTTGCGGGCAAGAGAAAAGAAAACGCGCTCCTCGCTGGGGCAGCCGGGTGAAGGAAAGTTTCGCGACTTGAAGGAGAGCCCCGCGTACGTCATCGGCTGTGGGAACTTGCGCGCCGCCGACCTCGCCAAGAAAGCGGGCGAGCGCACCACGCCACTTCCTTCACGAGGACTTAAGGTGCGTCGATTATCGCGAGAGCGACGCCCGCGGACGCTTGCGTCATCGCTGGAGCCGCGCGTTTCGCGATATCCCTGTCGCGGTGAGATCCAGTGGGACCGCAGGAATGCTGCTGCCGCGCGCATATCGTCGCCGTGGGTATTCCTTATTCTGAGCGCATGGTTGCCCTGCTATAAAATTGCAGAAAAGGGCAGCTGCGTAGGCGAAACATTTCTGTAAAACATCCCGAACACAAATAAGCGTGACCTTTAAGAGAAAAGTGGAAACTTAAGGGCTCTTATTTTTCTTTGTTATAAGCACAGTATCAACGAGTCCAACCAACCGACAATGATGCCAAGGAAAGGGGATGTAGAAGTGTGTAAACAAAAATAAGCGGAAGAAAATATAACTTGCCGCCGGCAGAACCAATCGGACGCGTTATTCTAATTGAGATCGCAGGTACGGTTCTTGCCGCCGACAAGTTATCTTTTCGTCAATTTCTTCGCATTTACACTACTGCAGTTACCGCTAATAAGATCCTAGATGTCTGTGCTCATTCAGTCGTTCACGCATGACCCTGATATATTCTCGAATGAGCCACAAAAGAGGCTCCTCTGGCGAAGATGTCTTTTCACGCTTCCAAGTATGCACAAAACACACTACAGGTCATCAACAATGACGTCGCGTCAACCCGCGACCTTCGGTGGTGGTGTTGCAAAGGCGGCGTTAGCCTGGCCTAAAAGGCCGGCAATTGTTCCGCCTCAGCATCTCTTAAATTAAAGGGGTCAGTCATCAAATGTCACTCAGCCCAGTGTCTCGCAGAAAAGTCATCTAGATCCGTTTCGCGCTCTTCCTCGTCACCGTGGGTCCTGCAAAAAAAAAAATGACATCTTCCAATGCCAGAACCTTTCTGCGAGCTACGCATCATCTCTTTCCTTTCTCTGTCAAATTACGGGCACAGCCAAATGAAATGTTCGATGTCACCACAAACGGCACAAAACGGGGAAGCCCAGTCTTGAATGACCAAGCCGGCGTGTATGCGGAGTCGGTTCTTATCCGATAAAGCAGCGTCGCTTGTTCTCTCGAAAGTCTGTTGATTACGCATGACTGAGGCGGAAACTTGTGGATCTCCCTGAAGTGATTGCGTAGAAGATTCTTGTTGCTCTGGTAATTTTTAGGAGCCCTTATTTTTGGAACGCAATTTCGCGCTTCGCGTGCAATGGCATCGGCTTTTTCATTGCCAGGCTTCCAACGCGGGATAATATATCCACTGAAATAGTACATTAAAAGATCGTGCCGATCAGGTGTTTGTTTGTCTTGCGAATTTTTCTCGAGGTAACCCTCGATGCAGTCGCTATAACGCCGATTCAGACTACATCTCGTGCAGAAAGCGTTTACGATGTTCGCCAAGCCACGGTGTTTGCAGCGCTTTAATTCAGCTGTGGTGGACGACACACCACGATCGAGGCGGCCTGCCCAGCGAGGGTCCACACTGATCCATCAGTGTAAACTTAACCGAGGTACATGGTGCTCAATTGGTCTAACACCGGAAACATTGCTTCCTCAGCTGGAACAGTGCTCGGCTATTGACATTCGGGACAAGCGCCGCTGCTCCATGCACCGACTTTGGTTGGGCAAGGGGTGAAGCGAATAAATTATTTCAGGCTCGTAACTGCTTTCTTAAGCATATTTCTTGGGGTCGATTTCACGGTTACATACCTTATTATGTATATACGCTCGTACGTGCGCATACACACATGCAGAAATGCGAAATTTCCGTGGTTGAACCTCTGCTCCCATATGTATGGAGGCATTGGCGTTGGGACTTGAAAATAGTGATACGTCCCCTGTGTTCTCTTTTAGCTAAGCGCCTTCTAGCAGCAAAACATTGTTTTTATTATTGTGCGAGAAAGATCAATTTTATCTCTAGTAACCCCCCAATGAAAAGGAAAATTTTATTACTACAGGCAGTTGAGGTCCAAGTTTCCTACATAATTCTTCAACGCATATGCAATTCCAAAGATTGTTGAATGCAGCAAAAAATTTACTCAAACTTGGTATCCAGAAGTGTGGCAGCTTGGGCTAGTTGGTATGACATGGCGATAGTTATAGCGCGAGAACAGAACGACGACACAGAGACAAGATCTTTCGTGTGCTTCTTGTCTCTGTGTCGTCGTTCTGTTCTCGCGCTATAGCTATCGTTTGGTATCCATATTCTGCTAACAGCCCCTATATAGGAGGAAGACATCTGAAATATTCACTAATTCGTGGGTTAGGATCCTGGAATCACTTTTATGTATTGTTACAATTTCACAAGATAACAGATTCAATTCACACATGAACTTTGTCCATTTTAAATGAATTACAGAAATGTAGTCTAGCTGCTGGACTGTGATTAATGCTTTTATTTATTCAATTTTTTGTAGAGTTGAGAATTGGTTAACTTTTCTACAGAGGCGAAAAAGGACACAACACACACACACACACACACACACACACACACACACACACACACACACACACACACACACACACACACACACACATATATATATATATATATATATATATATATTGCCGCGCGCTTGATCTGCCAGCGCAAAAGAGGCAGACGAAGTGGCAGTTCCCCTCGTGCCATTGTTCTGTTTTTGGCTGCGCTGAGCCGACCGCTCTTCGGACTTTTGTGAGGACGCCTTAAAAACGTCTCCTGTCTTTTTAACGTGACATTTTAATGGTGGAGGTGCTGGGTAACCTCACCTATGCAACAGACTCCTTCTAGCAGCCGGAACGTGACCCAAAACCCAGAGCTTACGCCGGTACACCGTTTCAGTCGGAGGATTCGAGGACTGTCCCCCGAGTTTGTGCCTCACAGTACAAGTACGTCGACTGGTATGGAGAATACTGTTGCTGTCACCGCTTCCCCTGCCGCTGGAGCCGCCGCTGCTCCAACCGCTGCACCCGCAGCTGCACCCACTCATTACACGCTGCAAAAACCACGTGTTCCGAGTCCCTTCCGTGGTGGCCTCTATGAAGATGTGGAAGATTGGCTGGCTGAGTACGAGTACGTAGCGGATTTCAACGGGTGGGACGAAGTAGCGAAGCTCAAGAATGTGTACTTTAGTCTTCTGGATGGTGCTCGCACATGGTTCCAGAACCGCAAGGGCCTCCTAACGTCGTGGCATGAGTTCTGTCACAGGCTCCGCGAAACGTACTCGAGTCTCGATCGTCGAGAGCGCGCTGAAAGGGCCCTCCAGTCCCGCATGCAGATGCCTAATGAAGGTGTGGCTACATACGTGGAGGATATGGTTCATCTGTTCACTCGCGCCGATCCAACCATGCCGGAAGACAAGAAGCTGCGACACTTGATGCGAGGTGTGAAAGAGCAGCTCTTCGCTGGACTCATTCGTAGTCCGCCTAGAACGGTTGCGGAGTTCCTCACTGAAGCCGTCGCCATGGAAAAGGCGCTGCAGCAGCGGAACCAGTACGATCGGCAAGTGAATGCTACCTATACCACCGGGCTAGGCTCGTTCCCGACCGACGTGGGAGCGCTTCGCGAGCTGATACGTTCGGTTGTTCGCGACGAGCTGCAACAGCTGCAACAGCTGAACCAGGCGCAGCAGCAGCCTTCCACGAATTGCATCGCCACCATCATACGTGACGAAGTTCAGCATGCGCTCGGCACACCTCGTCGCGAGACACCAACGCAGGTTGCTGCACCACTTCAGGCGTTCGCAACTTCAAGTGAACCTCTAGGGGTGACCTACGCAGACGTATTGAGACGCACCGTTCCGTCGTCCACGACACCATCCCCAGTGAGTGGTTTCCAGCGCACCACTTATACCGACACGTTCGAACACAACGCACCTGCACCAGTCCCACTACCAGCCGCAACCCCGTACGCCACACTGCAGTCCGCACAGGTGGTCCCTTATTTTGCAGACACTCGACCCGTCATGCGTAAATCCGACATATGGCGCATGCCCGACCGACGACCGCTTTGCTACCACTGCGGTGAAGCGGGTCACCTCTACCGAGACTGCCAGTACCGCCGACTTGGGCTGCAGGGTTTTCCTGCCAATTCACCCCGCCCCCGGTTTGGACAGAGACCACCAGAAATTGAAGATTTTATCGCTCGGCAGAACGTCCCACTCAGGCGTCAGTCGCGCTCACCGTCACCGCGGTCGTCGTCTTATTCAGGCAACGGAAATCGAAGGCCGCAAGGACGGTCTCCGAGCCCCCGCCTGGAAAACTAACGCCAGCGACCTTTCGAGGCGAGGCCGCTGATTCTCGACGTGATGAAGACCTCGCCCTCCAATCGACGCGACATCGGACCAACGGAAATTCGACTACGCCGGCGCCTGTATCCCAGCTGAGCGACTTTTCAATGGACATACCTGTGATGCTCGACGGTCGCAATTTAACTGCCTTAATAGACACTGGTGCTGACTACTCGATTATTAGCGGACAATTGGCACGTACCTTGAAGAAAGTGATAATGCCTTGGACAGGATCGCATGTACGTACAGCTGGCGGACATGTTGTAACGCCGGTTGGTTTGTGCACGTCCAGGCTACAAATACGAGGCTGCACGTTTTTGGTCAGCTCCATCGTGCTACGTGACTGCTCCCGCGAATTAATTCTCGGCCTCGATTTTCTTCGGGAATATGGCGCCGTAATCGACCTACGGCGACGCTGCATTTCCTTTTCGACAGTCAACGCTACGTCAAGGGACTCCAACCGCCGTACAACCGCCCTCCGTGTTTCCGACGACAGTGTCACAATACCACCTCGTGCAAGTATCCTAATTCAGGTGACTTCCGAAGGAACCAGTGACGGTGAAACAGTGGCAGAGTGCAACGTCTCCCTGCTGCTGGCGCTTGGAATTTCTGTGGCACGAGGCATCATTGACATTCGGAACGGTACAGCCGAGGTCATGATTACAAATTTCACCAATGAGCATCGTCACCTTTTCCGGGGCACTGCGGTCGCCTACGCTGAAGCCTTGGAGGACGTCATTGAGTGTTTTGCCTGTGAAGACAGTAGCCGCGATGGACAAACCGTAATAGATGTTGACATGAACAGTGCACTGCCGGAAGAGAACCAGAGGGCCTTGCGAGAGCTATTGTTTGAATTCAGGGCGTGCTTTGCTCAGTCGTCTAAAGTGAGTCAGACGCCAATTACACAGCACAGGATAATCACTTACGACGACGCAAGACCTATTCACCAACAGCCATACCGCGTCTCGCCGACAGAACGCGCAGCTATCAAGCAGCAAGTGAAAGAAATGATCGACGACGGCGTTATCCAGCCTTCGAACAGTCCCTGGTCCTCACCGGTCGTTCTGGTTAAGAAGAAGGACGGTACGCTTCGCTTCTGCGTAGATTACAGAAAGCTCAACAACGTCACAAAAAAAGATGTTTATCCGCTGCCGCGTATTGATGACTCGCTTGACCGACTACGACGAGCGAAGTATTTTTCTTCCCTGGATTTAAAGAGTGGCTACTGGCAAATTGAGGTTGATGAGCGCGACCGTGAAAAAACCGCCTTTGTCACGCCGGATGGCCTCTACGAATTTCGGGTGCTACCGTTCGGACTCTGCTCTGCGCCAGCTACCTTCCAACGCATGATGGACACTGTGTTGACTGACTTAAAATGGCAAAGCTGCCTTGTGTACTTGGATGATGTGGTCGTGTTTTCAACCGGCTTCTCCGAACATCTGAAGCGACTACGACAGGTACTTGAGGCGATTCGGACGGCTAACCTTACGTTAAAGCCGCAAAAATGCCATTTCGGTTACGAAGAACTAAAGTTCCTTGGACATGTCGTAAGCGCAGAAGGCGTCCGTCCTGACCCTGAGAAAACCGCCGCTGTCGCAGCCTTCCCGACTCCTGCCGATAAGAAAAGTGTGCGGCGGTTTCTTGGTCTATGCGCGTACTACCGGCGCTTTATAGGCAATTTTTCGAAAATTGCCGAACCATTAACTAGACTCACTAGAGACGATACGCCGTTCGTTTGGAGTGCTGAACAAGAATCAGCATTCACAGAGCTTCGGCTTCGCCTGGCATCACCACCTGTTCTTGGACATTTCGACGAGGAAGCCGAAACAGAAATTCATACCGACGCCAGTAACGTCGGTCTGGGCGCGGTACTCGTCCAACGGCAGGAGGGAATTGAAAAGGTTATCGCCTACGCAAGCCGAACCCTAACACGCCCGGAGTCAAACTACAGTACCACGGAGAAGGAGTGCCTTGCTGTCGTGTGGGCAATTGCTAAGTTTCGACCTTACCTTTACGGCCGTCCATTCAGAGTAGTGACGGATCATCACTCGCTGTGCTGGCTTGCGAACCTCAGAGACCCCTCCGGACGACTGGCAAGGTGGAGCCTACGTCTGCAGGAGTACGACGTCACTATCGTGTACAAGTCCGGTCGTGCACACGAAGATGCGGACACGTTGTCACGCGCGCCAGTTGAGCCTGCCGCTCAGAGCTTCGAAGAGGACTGCCCTTTCCTTGGCTCCGTAAGCGTAACAGACTTGGCTTTACGGCAGCGAGCAGATGCTCAATTGCGACCTATCATTGAACATCTAGAGGGCCGCAACGTATCACTGCCCCAGCATATAACTCGCGGATTGTCATCCTTCTGCTTACGACAGGGCGTGTTGTACAAGAAGAACGCAGCCGCCAGCAACAAAACTTACCTGTTGGTCGTCCCCGCAGAGCTGCGTGAGGAAATTCTATTTGCCTGCCACAACGAGCCTCCATCGGGCCATCTGGGCATCACCCGAACCATCGCTAGGGTACGAAAGTCTTACTACTGGCCGAAACTTGCCGCTTGCGTTAAACAGTACGTTCAAGCCTGCCGCGAATGCCAGCGCCGAAAATCCCCATCTGTTAAGCCTGCGGGATTACTTCACCCTATCGAGCCACCCAGAACACCCTTCGATCAAGTCGGCATGGACCTCCTGGGTCCGTTTCCCTTGTCATCTTCCGGCAACAAGTGGATAATCGTCGCTACAGATTATCTAACCCGCTATGCTGAAACTAAGGCGCTTCCTAAAAGCACGGCTTGTGAAGTTGCTCAGTTTTTCATCGAGAGAATTGTATTACGCCACGGTGCTCCATCCTGTGTCATCACAGACCGAGGAACAGCGTTTACAGCAAGGCTCCTTGAACAAGTTTTTCAGTTAAGTTACTCCACGCATCGCAAGACAACAGCGTATCACCCTCAGACAAATGGACTGACCGAGCGGCTTAACAAAACGATGACTGATATGCTGTCTATGTACATAGACGTACAGCACAAGACGTGGGATGAAATACTGCCTTACGTAACATTCGCGTATAATACCGCTACGCAAGAGACCACACGATTCACTCCGTTTCGTCTTCTATACGGTCGGGACGTTCAGACGATGTTGGACGCAATGCTCCCATGCGACATTGACAACATCGAGGATCTCGACGAAGATGCTGAGTGTTTCGTGCAACGAGCCGAGGAAGCACGTCAACTAGCCCGCGTAAACATCAAGAAACAACAAGGCGTCGATGCACAGCGCTACAACCGCTGCCACAGACAAGTCGATTATAAACCAGGTGACCAGGTGTTAGTTTGGACCCCTGTGCGCTGCAAAGGTCTCTCTGAGAAGCTTCTCAGTCGGTATTTTGGCCCGTACAAAGTGCTACGACAAGTGAGCGACGTCAATTACGAAGTCCTTCCGGACGGAAGCCAACCACCCCGACGCCGACAGCTACGACCCGAGATTGTGCACGTGGTGCGGTTAAAACCGTACCACACACTGTGACAATGTCTTTTTTTTTTTACGATACACGCTTCGTTTAGCATCGAGGCGATGCTCTTCAGGGAGGAGGGGCAGTGCCGCGCGCTTGATCTGCCAGCGCAAAAGAGGCAGACGAAGTGGCAGTTCCCCTCGTGCCATTGTTCTGTTTTTGGCTGCGCTGAGCCGACCGCTCTTCGGACTTTTGTGAGGACGCCTTAAAAACGTCTCCTGTCTTTTTAACGTGACAATATATATATATATATATATATATATATATATATATATATATATATATATATATATATATATATATATATATATATATATATGACGCAGGAGACGTGATGGCTGTACGATGAACCATTTATTTGTCTTCGTCTTCCTCCTCCTCTACCATTCCGCCACACCGTTCCCGTGTCGTGTGGTTCGTCACACGCTTGCCCCCTTTCCCGAGAGAGACGTAGATGCAGGGGTGGATGATATCGTTTAAGTCTCCCGACATGAACGATGTCAGTCTGGCGACCGAGTGGAGCCACGCTGCAGTCGATCTCGTAGTTAACTGCCGAAATCTTGCGTATGAGGGTCCTTCCATGATTGCGCTGAGTTTGCCGCGGTTCGGGTGCCAGGGTGTTTCACATAGAACAAAGTCTCCCGCTTGAAGCTCTAATGGAAGGAACTTCTTGTCATATATGATCTTGTTTTTCTCGTGCATGATATGCTACTGAATTGCGGACTGCGTTTGTACGAGCTTCCTGCAGATTTTCGGCAACGCCTGAAAGAAGATAGGGATGCGATATGGTGTGCCATACATAAGAAAGCAGGGTGAGTAGCCTGTGACTCCGTGAGGTGTTTTATTGTATACTCGTCGACAACGTCCGAGAGGAGACGCGGCCACGGTTTTCGGGGTTCGTCGTTGGTCTTGCATCGGAGGCGTGTAACGATCGTCTGATTAGTGCGCTCGTTTAGGCCATTACACTGCGGGCGTTGTGGATTTGTTAAAAGCTGATGAATATTGCTGTGCTTGAGGAACTGCTTAAATTTGCCGGCAGTGAATCCTGTGCCGTGGTCGGAAAGGAACTTCCGAGGCTTTCCAGCAGCGAAGATAATCTTCAGGCAAGAGATGTACGCGTCGCAAGTCTCTTTCTTGTGTGCGAAAGCCCAGACATAACGGGTGGCATGATCAACGGCTAAGTGAATGAATCTTTTGGATGAGCCGTAGTTGCCAAAACCTCCGATAGTGTCCATGGCCAGAAGATCAAATGGTTGTTCCGCTGGTGGCAAAGACTCCAAGGAACCAAATCGTTTGGTCTTCGGTTTCTTGCAGCGCTGGCAAGTATCGCAGTGGCGTATGTACTCGCTCACGTCGGTGACGATGTCGGGCCAATAGTACTGTGGGGAGAGAAGCCGCAACGTCTTCTTTACCCCGACATGACCGAAAGCGTCATGAGCTTTTTGGAGAAGAGAAGACTGAAGGGCAAAAGGCACATAGACTTTTCGTATTCCTCTGCGTGTCACTATACTAAGTCCGTTCTCAATGGTATGCTTTCCGGGTGGTTTGCCGTGATGCTCTCGCAGTTGCTCAGCAGATAGGAGTTGAACTACTGGGCTTCGAGATAGTGCATCAGCTTCAATGTTGTCAATGCCCTTTTGGTGTTTGATGTTCACGTCGTATATGGAGAGTTTCAAGGACCACCGGAAACGTCGGCCTCGGGGATTCTTGATGCTTTTAAGCCATTGCAACGCTGCGTGATCTGTGATCACAGTGAAAGGTTTCCCGTGTAGATAGCAGTGCCATTTATCAATGGCGTCAATAATTGCCAAACATTCGAGTTCTGTGATGGCGTAATTAATTTCGTGTTTTAGTAACTTCCGTGAATGGTATGCAATTGGGTGTTCTCTACCTTCATCATCAGCCTGCTTCAAGACGGCGCCGATACCTCTGTTGGATGCATCGCAGTATTGCACACAAGGCTTAGTGGCATCGTAGATGTTAAGGATTCGCTCTTCTGTCACGAATTTCTTGAGCTGAGTGAAAGCCAGTTCACACTGGGAATCCCAGTTCCAGGTGGCGTCTTTGCTGAGCAGGTGCGTCAGTGGGTGAGCGATTTGACTGAAGTGGTCGATGTATCGACGGTAAACATTGACAGTGCCGAGAAAACGCTGCAACTCTTTAGGGCGTGATGGTGTCGGAAACCGTAAGATTGCGTCCACGTTGCTTTGCTTTGGAGTGACGGTGCCATGCGAAACCTTGTGTCCTAGGTACTCAATGGAGGTTCGAGCGAATTGACATTTCTTTAATTTCAGCTTGACGTCTTCGCTTTTGAAAGCTTTCAAAACGCCCTCCAGATGCCTCATATGGTCTGCAAACGCGTCAGAGTAGACAACAATGTCATCGAAGTAATTCGTGACGTTCTGCAAACGGTGTTTTGCCAGTATGAATTTGACAGCCCTTTCGAAGGTGGCCGGAGCATTCCGAAGACCAAAAGGCATGACGAGCCACTCGTAGTGACCGGTACGTGTGACAAACGCCGTTTTCGGAAGGTCATCAGGATGAATCTTGACGTGCCAGTAACCTGACGTTATGTCTAACGTCTAGAAGTACGTAGATTTCCCCAGAGAATCGAGAACGTCATCGATGCGGGAGATGGGCTGATAATCAGGCACCGTCAATTCGTTCAGCTTGCGGTAGTCGATGCAGAAGCGCATTCGTCCTTCCCGTTTTTTCTTTGCCAGAAGTGCTGGCGCAGCTAGTCGTATGACACCTTGCTTGAGAATCTCGTTGATCTGTCTGTCCATTTCAACGCTGTCGGTTTCTGAGCATCGATAGGGAGCTCTACGAATGGGAACATTGTTGGTGAGATGAATGCGATGCATTTCGCCATTGATGCACCCAATGTCTGTCTGTGACTTGGAAAAAATGCCATCGTACTTGTTGATAAGCTGCTTCAATGCCAATTGTTGAGTTTTATTTAGATGTAGTACATCGCAAACTTCAACACCTTGCAAAGACGCGCCCATGTTAGCCGTGGTGTGGTCTTGTGAACGAAAATGGAGGATGTCTTTCCCTTGGCGTAGAGTCATGGTGTCAAGGTCCAGCGACAAGTTAAAGAGGCAAGCACTATCCAAGCCAAGAAGTAAGTTGCTCTTCATGCCTTGTAAAACACGAGCCTGAATTTCTTTTGTCACTTTTCCTATCTGTACCTTTAGATTAACGCGACCCAAAGTTTTGGTAGATGATGTGACTTGTTGAACTGAGATGCACGAATTCCTCATTATTTGCAGGTGAAGTGCATTTAGCACTGCTTCGCTGATACAGGTAATCGTAGCTCCGGTATCAAGAGTAGCGCTGACAGGGTACCCGTTAATGAGGGCATCAATCTTAATTACATGACCTCTGGGTCGCCCTCCTAGTTTCCCTGGTTGGTGGAGAGGGCGGAAATGCTTGCGCGTCGTGGGCATTCATTATGCCAGTGCATCTGTCGGAGTAAGCCATCCATCGCGCAGTGTTTACACTCGCGCACGGGTGTTTGTACCGGGGTATTACGTGGACGCTGACTAGTTCTGTCACTTGTTACGTTAATCTGTGTATTCCGAGCTGGTGGAAAGCGATGTAACTTCACTCTCTGCATGGTTGACTCTACACGAAGTGCAGCTGTAAGCCATGCCTCTGGTGTAGACGAGGTAATCCCACCAAGCGCCATCTTTATATGCGCAGGAAGGCCGTCGATGAGCCCTGATATAAGGTGCCTGACCTTTAGGTCGGCGAGGCGTCCGAGAGACATTTTTTCATTATAGTATTCCTTCAAGCTCTGGCCTGTTCGCAACCGGCAATGAATGAATTGACGAAAAGGATCCGCGACGCCGCTCGTAAAGCGTTCCTTCATGCGTTCACATAAGCTCTCCCAAGACGCGTCTGTGTCGAAAAACTCGGTGAGAAACCATCGGAAAGCCTCACCTTCAAGGTAATCGGAGAAGTAGCACAGCTTGTCTCGCTCCGTCCATGCTGCGGCCGCACCTCAAAGAGCCGGAGCCACTTGTCAAAGGGGACGTCCGTAGGTGCTTCCGAGTACTTCGGGATGTTGATGACTTTCTTGGATGTCGCCATGATGAAGGGCACGGTAGATTCTGTCGACTAGTGTGACGCTGATGCTGATGACCTCTGGTGGATGGCGCTTACCCACAAAGGGGGATGGGCCAAGAACCGGGCGTCAGGGTACTTAAATGAAACTAAAATGAAAATGAAGCCAATCTGAAAAAGTAGCTTAAAATATTACTACCAAAAAAACAAAAAATGTTTGCTGAGCAAGCGGTCAAACCATCTTTTGTTTTTGAAAGACATAACTACGAATTATAAACTAAAGATCTGAAAAGGTAGGGGTTCTCTAGCACGGTAATCTTTTAGTTGCGTTGATGTAATCAAACACAGCGGAGCATACATCCCTGTGGCAGTAACCAAATGAAGTTCTGCCAAGTGATAAAATTACAGGTAGATTTACTTGTATTCCTAGCTTTTGTAATGGGGCTGCTAAAAATCTTTTTCTCTGATAAGATTATAACGATGACAGAATAAAAAGAAATGTTCAATTGTTTCAATTTCGCTGCACCAAATGCATAGCGGTGACGCCTTGAGCCGAGCTTTGTTAAGGTAATAATTTAGTTGTGGAACTGCACAGCGCAATCTGGTATAAGTGACCTCTAACTGGCGAGATACACACCACTGTTTATTCCAGCAATAGCTCGAATGCTCGAAATCTTTGAATTTATCCAAATTTCCTTTTCCCCATTGCAATCAAGCATTTCGGAACCTTGGCGCTGTTACGTAAGCCGTATCTGGCAAAACTGGGATGGTGGGCCCACCCAGGGATACTGCTGCTAAAGAGTCCGCCATTTCGTTCAAATATAATCCGCGGTGGCCTGATACCCATAGCAAATGCAGTTTTTTTACGTTTTTCGGTACTAAATGCCGAAACGTATTCATCAGCTCTGAATTTACTGCCGCAGAAAGTGCATTACAAACTGATAACGAATCTGTAATGATAACTGCTAATGATTCACTTGAGGGCAATTTGCGTAGGGCAAGAACAATGGCCAATAATTCTGCAATGAATACCGGGGTATAATCTGGGAGTCAAATCGAAAAGGACCAGCGTTCGAGGTGTGACGCAGGGGACGTGATGGCTGTACGATGAACCATTTATTTGTCTTCGTCTTCCTCCTTCTCTACCATTCCACCACACCGTTCTCGTGTGGTTCGTCATGTGTGTGTGTGTGTGTAGCGCGTGCACTTATTACGAGCTGGCAGCTGACCAATAATCCCTGATAACTTCATCTGGCCCACAGAGTTTCCTAAAAACTCCATGGTCTGGCCAATGCCTAAACGGGGCGTGAAACTCGGGTGGTGTTTGACGTAACTTTTCTTCTCGGCGCATGGTTCTACAAGATACCATGCGCCGATTGCGAATCGGTGTACATTGGCCCGAGTGGAAATTACTGCAGACGTCTGATGCAACACAAGAATGACGTAGCCAAGGGCCACACAGTGACAAATGCACTCGCAGAACATGCCGAGAAGACGGGCCACGAGATAAGCTGGGACAACGCACGCATCATGGCCACGGAGAAGAATTTTACAACCAGACTGAGCCTCGAATCACTAATCATTCAGACGACAAGTAACACAATCAACAGATCATCTGGCACACTAAACCACGTGTACTCCCGGACTTTGCGTCATGCGCTCAACGTTACATAAGAACCTGTTGCTCAGCCGTCATTCCATTGTGAACAAGGGATCCGTACGGGTCCCGAAACGTCATTGTTTTGTTTGACATTGGTCAGTGACCTGTTTTCAACAACAACTTTTCTTCTACCGTCTCGGTGCCAGTGCACCTCATGCTTAAGCATGCTTACAGTACACTAGTACCCTCGAGAACGGAAACTGTGCCTTTGGGCTGTTGTATCAAAATAACATGCAAATACGTAGCGGCGGCGTGCTGAACTGCAATACCGCGAGGCGAGATGGCGCTGATAGCACTATCATCATCAATAAACAAACGCAAATCTTTTTTTGTTGGTTGCAGGTAGGGACTTGCGGCTGATTCGCGCTGCTCGCTTCCTGTTTTTTATTTTTATTTTCGTAGCTAAATCGCGCTTCGCGTCTGTAATTATCGCCAGGTGACCCAACCGGCCTCGACTGGCAAAAACAACGTCAATAAAGTAACGTTTGCATCGTTTATTGCGAGTGTCCCAAGCTGGTACAACCAATGTATAGGGTCGGGTCCGAACAAGAGAAGTCACTCACACACTCATATCGATAGCTTTCAACCCGTGTGTAAAGACTCTTGAAAGCTAACAAGAATATGTATATAACTGAACTTGGAGATTACTGAATGAACGTCGCTTTCATTGTGTTGCCGCGTTCAAGACAAGGGTCCGATTCTGCCGTCAGATGCGGCGCTTGCCTTGTAGTAGTTGATCTTGAAGTGAATGCATGATGTGGAATCGGGAAGGAAACTTGCACATTGCCGATAGATAGCTCGAAAAGTGAGAGCAATGTAGTTTTGCTAAACTTGTTAAATAAGCAATTGTGAAGCGTGAAGTTCTGAATCTTTCTCGCTCTGCAATGCTAAATTGAGTACTTCACAATTGTGCAATGTCGCGTCATGTCGACAGGGTGGGCACTAGTTATAACTCTCAACCGTGAGCCCCTATCATAGGTAATATATATTTAGGTGATGGGCCTAAAAAATATTTCAGGCTAGCTACATTTATTGCTAGAGCTAAGTTACACAGTTACTACAGCTAGAATTTCTCGTCGCAGGTAATGACCGGTCTGCTGAGTATGCAGCGAACATGTATGCTAAAGGGACACTTATGAGGTCTGTGTGCTTACAGATCGAAAAGGCCCAATTCTAAGATAATAAGCTTCAGGTATGCATTGTACAATTTTGTCTGTACATCTTTGTTGGTACTCTTACATCACACTATCTGCTCAGCCCTGAGCACAATCTCTTTTTGCATAGGCATATCCACTTGAGTACTCTCTTGCAAGAAAGCACTCCTGAAATCAATTGGTGGTACATGATGTGAATCTGTCAGAATACTGGATCAATAAATGTCATATTTATTACACACTTGTTATTGTGTTTACTTTTTCAGTATACTTGTACTTGGAAATGAAGTTGTTTTCTCTCTGCTACTTTTAGAGGTTAGAACTTGAAATACGTACTATCTTGCAGTGTGGCTGTAGATAAGTGAAGATCATGTATGTTTCAACTACCTGTGCGATTTCTTAGATTTTTTTTTCATGACCGTAGTGCACAAAATTTCACTTCGTAGTGGTAGACACTATAGCTATGACAACGTAACTTAAACAGAAGCAGATGTTCTCAAAGAAACCTGGGACGTTTCTGTGCTTTATGAAAAAAAAAAACAGTACCACGTCCGATGAACACAATCTTGCTCTTCACGACAGCATTCACGTCTTTGAGGAAGCTGTGCTGCAAGTACTTATCACCTCTATGATTTATTATTTTAGGAGCCCATTGAACATATGTGCAAAGCTAAAGCAATTGAGTGCATCCTTATGAGCTTTGGTGCATAATTTTTGTCAACTTGTATGAGCTAAACTCAGTTAATTAAGACAAAACAGTTCAGGGTGTTGTTCGTAAACTGTCACAAGGTGCAACTAGATGTCGGAAAGGCTGTTAATGCCCCTCACTGCGGGGTTGTTTATTTTGCAATTAATAATTTCTGACAATTCAAATGCCAACTATGAAGTGATCATGAGTCGTACAGTAGTGGGCAAATTTAGATCGATTCTGGCTTCCAGGGGTTAAAACAAATGACAATGTAGCCTCGCAGGTGACAAGACTGCTTGTCGAAACACTTGCTCTGATACCCCATGTTCACGGATTTTTCAACGTTATTTTCAAACTTCCACCTTTTAAGGGTCAGTTTACTTCACCTGCACCAATGGGAACTGGTTCACAGCTGTGCACCAGAAGTTCAGAACTTGTGCTGCATGAGTTCAGCAGTGCGGCATCACAAATGAATGACAAGGTGGAATCATTATTTTTGTTGGTTTAATTTAATGAGGTGCAAACACTTGGCAAAACACGCCGTGTTTGTAGAGGTGGGTACGGCACCTACGTCTAATGCTACATTGTTTGTTAAGTTGTGAGTGTGGCTGCACCAAACCAGCGCCGTCAGAGTAGGAGGTACAGGAAAATCATGAAATAGTTTTAGTGTTGTACCTCTCCTGCGCTTTTGAAATGAATGACACGGTTCACAAGATGCCATTGCTGCACCACTGAAACGAATGGCGAGGTACAGCACTTTGTAAAATGGATCATGTTGTGCAGGCGTCTTAGCATTTCACACCCATCGAAATATGGCCACTGTGTCTGGGATCAAATCTGTGTTGTTGAGCTCAGCAGTCCCACACAATCTAGCTAATAGTGTTACAGTTTCAACATTATAGAAGTTAAGATTCCATGCTTGTGACCAATCTAAAGCACCCCTCCACGATATGTACGGCAAAACATTCACAAATACAGCATTGCATGTGTGAGGTTTGAGATGACCTGTTGTAGTGGACGTTCAGATGTTTCAACGTGCTTGCAGAGTGGAAATTTGGGGGTCGTCATCCTGTCATTGCATGGTAGTCTGGAAAAACAAGTACCATCACCAGATATCAATGCATGCATGAAATTTTCCAAAGTAAACAAATGCACTCAATTAGTAAACAGCAGTATTTTATACATATATGAAGTGGTACCTCATAACACGTGTATCACTCGGGGCTGCTTCTTCACGAGGCATGTCATGTAGCAGGTTCCTCGCCTATAGTACACATTTGCTTCCATGTCAGGTGGGCCAGGAGGCTGCGGCAGAAAAAGAAGTATTTCACATTTATGTGACGCTTTTTTGTCACACTATAGCAAAACCAGACCCATAATTATGTGATGTTTCTGAAACGCGACTGCGGTAAACTATTAACTGGTAAGTTTTTTGCACTATTATATGGGCTAGCTACGAAGACACATGCGAGGCGAGAGTGATATATTTGCCTTGTTTCATCGTAACGGCCTAGTTTGTGTTACCTGGCTTATAATAGGATTTCAGAATTAACTATCGATCCAGCGACTCGTTCCCACGTGAAGCCACGCGGCTAGTAATGCACGTTTTTCCGGTGACAGATTGAGAGGTTAAAAAATTTTCAAAACTTAATATTGCAATGTGGTGCCGCCGTGTGACGCCTACGCAGTCATTGGCAAAATAAACTACATATGTTGAAATGAACCAACTAGCCCCGCAAGAACCTGTTCTTAAAAAACTGAAGTGCTATCTACTCACCAGCCCGGGTTTGCAACATCATCCGATGAAAGTCGCTTAGTTCCCCGGAAGTCACTTGAATTTCCTTCGCGAAAGCATTTGCACGAGTCAAAATAAACAGAACGAAAAAGAGTGTGTCGGTCGGCAGAGGCTCGAAATATTTACAGCGAAACGAAACAGTCCGAGACACATCCGAACGTACCGCGAGCCGTTACCTGGCGTCGCAACTGTTTACCGCCGCAAACTTTGAAATGAGGATAATGATGTCGATAGGCTGCTGCTGGCCTGTAGTCAGCTGGAGCAAAAACTCTTACAAAAAATTGATGACGCAACACATGTTTACAAAAAACTACTTGCTGAAAAAATAAGTTGTTTTTTATGTGTAGCGGTATTGAAACATATAGTATTTGATCATTTTAAAATTAAAATTTGGTCCCGACGAGGGCGCCCCTACAAAAAAGCGCAATAGCGCGAGTGGTGAGAGAGGTTAGTAAATCCACTCTAAGTGTTTGAAGCAGAAACACGCTGAATAGATGAATAGATTGATGTGGCTGTACCTGAGAGTTTCCGGGGCCGACTAGACTGTTTAGCACACTATACGGAAACGTTGTGTCCGTTTGGTCCGGATAGAGGTGTTCTCTCGTCCGGCTGCTCCGACGTTGTGATGTGCCGCGTTTGAATGTGTTGTATGCATTTTCGCTTCCTATGAAGAGAGCCAAACCTCCCACCAATCGGAAGCTCTGACAAATGCCAAGTGACCGCGTAACATAACGATGGATGATTCAGCATCCGACGCGGCTCCTTTCGCGCACATAATCCGAAAGATTGAAGTAAGTGAATGCACGCAGTTGCTGCTAATAACGAAGCACTTGAGATTACATTTCGCCACTGGCAATACCTCTCTGATGCTCTTAACTAGTCGATTGTGACGTCTTAAATTAACCACACCATATAATGAATGACTCGAGGGACGAGTATGGGGGCCGCGACGGTTCGCGAGGAATGCCACCTTTTCTGTTTGAAGAAGACGAAGCGCAGTTTCGCGGAGTGAACTTTCCCTCGTTCGTTTCTGATGAGCGCGCGCCACGAGCACGCGCAACCAAAGTGGACGACGAGCGGGCTGTGTCAGAGGAGACATGTTCTGCTCGGTGCGAGGGAAAAACGCGTACGCGTGTAACCGAAGCGCGTTTTCGTTAACTCATCTCTCGGCGAGTACAAGCCGAGCGACAAAATTTTTTTTTCTTCTTCAGAAACTCATCAAGCGCTACTTGGAAGGAGAGTTGGCCATCGAACATGTCGTGCAGGGAGTACGCTCGATTGCCACACAAGAGATGTAAGTGTGGTCTGCTGTTATTTTGACTGTGCGAGTTCTTTCGTTTAATTGGAATGTGTAAGGACATTGAGCGTGTTCCAAGCCTGCATCACTGCACCACCAAAGATCAAAGTGGTGAAATTACTTTCTTGTATTGGCACCGCAGTGTTGTTGTAGTGTTAGAGCAACATGGATCATGAACACCAGGTTGCTGAGCATGTTCAGTCTAACTGTATACGGGACAGCCCGTTTTCGAGGAAAAATACTGTGTGGGTGCTAATAGATGTTAACCGAAAGAAGGCATGCTGTCTCTTGCTAAGCAGCTGCTACAGAGCAGAGGTTATGCACTAACGTGTACCCCCGTTTCATAGAAAACCATGCCGTGCAGTGCTCATGGATATTATTAGCCTGACATTTTAGTATAACGAATAGCGTGCACAGTTGCTCATGGTAACCATGCCGCAGTGAATCTAGTCTCTAAATAAAATGTTGGCTCTGATCTATGCATTCAAGCCATAATTATGCTGATGTGAACCGAACTGAAAACAGTAGAAACCAAAGTATGTTCGTTGCATAGCCTTAAATTGTCCTATTGCACTCGATGAGTACTATACATTTCTTGACGGTTAGGGAAGGGGGAGCACATGTGAGGAGGAAGGGTTTTGCTTTCATTATAGGGGACAGTACAGCCCCTCCGTGCGTTTTCCCCCGGCAGTGGACACGGTTGAGGGGCTTTAGGGGACAGCACGGCATGATATTCATTCGGCTTCTGCAACGTGTGTAGATCTGCATTCGGATGAGCCCTCCATGTGCAGCCTTTTGTCATGTGTTGCACGTGAGAACAACACTCTACTGTTCCTTGCAGGGACAACCGGCGGCAGGCTGTAGACTTGGCCTCGAAGAGGATTCTCTCGGTGCTTCTGGCAAGTGTCTTCTCTCGCTGTGCTGCGGTTAGCTTGAATTGAGGAGAAATGGGGGCCAATTTAGGAATCTTGTGTTGCTGTAATTCAAGAAGCTGTTCTTTATGCACTCAAGGCTGAGTAGGGTTTCCGAGGGTTATAAAGTCAATGTTTTTTCGATTAATAAATCAGTTGTTAGATTGCGCCAGTTTGTCTTCCTTTCTTTGTCCTTGTTCGCCTGCGCATACATTTTCAGGAAGGATAGGGTTTCTACATTTCACAGTTCTCACAGAAGGCTGTGTCGTGTTTCATTCACGTCATTTTGTAAGATGCTCAACAAGTTAATTCTGGCAGCATGCTGGCTTGCGCTATGACACATTGTGTATGGGTGTTATTTATATTGTTGTATTTGTTGAAATCCCTCTGTGTGTGTCTCTGTACATACACACAGACATGTGTGTGTGCATGCAGTAATCCCACTTTCATTAACGGCTGTCCTTTCCGTGGACAACTCGTTTCAGCGTATTGGCTTGAACAAGAACACAGCCAATCACCTGATTGACCTTTCCATCACCTTGGCAAGGGAACGTAAGTGCTTCCTCTCATTGCAACATAAATAATTAATTTTGCCTGAATATGTTGCTTGAAGGAGAATTGCTTGATGTGGAGTTTGGTTCTTTCATACAGCACATATGGACAGTTTTTACAGCTTTACATCCACCACACCGTAGAAAAGTGTATACTATAAAGATAAAAGGCTTTAATTCTTTTGTTAATGCATTTGGTGCTATTTTTATGTCAACCATTGGGAGGGGTAAATTGTAACTGAACAAAATGGAACGTAATTGGCATCAAACAAGTGGGCTTGAAAAGATTGGCAGGCAAGAGTTCGTTTCTGTGTTGAAAAGCACTCAGCAGCCCTTTATTTGGGGTTTGGTGCGTATTCGCATTGTTGCATCCCCGTAGCTGCTCATGTTCTCAAGTGTGTCACGTGACATGCAGCTGACTTGTGTTCGGGAAGCCTGCCTGTGCTGCTTCTGTGCGACGTCTTCGATAGCTTGCCCCTCAACGAGAGCGAGGAGTTTTTCAGCCTCGTGGAGGACAAAGTCAGCATCTGGAAAGAGGTAGGCAATAGGGACATATTGTAAGTAACATGAAACTTTGAAAGGAGCACTCACATGAGTTTAAATATTTTTGGGCTGTTGCTCTAAATAAAGACACCGGCATCAAGAATCCTACAAAGAGTGTCGTAGTGGTTGGGAAAGCATTTGTCACAATGTTGATATTTCACCTGGCGCGTTTCGTTTGAGCAAGCGGGATTGACACGTAAAGACTGCAAGGTGTGACACAAGAACACACTTCATTGCACACACACAGTCATAAACAAGTAAAAAGAAAAGACTAAAAATATCTAGAAACAACTAGGTCCCCAAAACACAATAGTTAACAAGTTCTAGCACGGCGAAGTGCCACGTGCGTCTCTAACCTCCTCTTGTCCCTCTCTGTAACTACCAACTGAACTGGACGTGCAGTGTCAGCCATTTATGGTGCCCATCGGTCGTGCTCGCAACACACTGTCGCTCACCGCTTTCGTCGGTTCAAGCGTCCTCGCTGGTGTAAAAGGTGCTCCGTAAACAAGGCAAGGTACGCGAACATCGTTCCCATTCGCTGGTGAGATTCATGGTGCTGGCAGGAACTCCGAGCACCTCCCAGGCTGCTCTGGACCGTGTGACATTGGTGTGCAGATGTTTGGCCGCTAGCCCGGGCTCGTTCAAATGCCGACCTTCCCAGCTGCTTGCTGCACCACCCGGCAGCTGGACGAATGGCGCACAAAGATGCTAGCTCGCCGAAGCAGGCGCTCGGGCGGCTCTTGAAGTGTTGCAGTCCTGGGGCAGGATTCAGACTGCTTTGACCATCCGTCCTCTTCTCGGTTGTCCTGGCTTATGTTCTCTTCCACAAGCGCCCGCCTTCCAGCCTCTTGTGCACATGCACACTTTTTTATTGTTTTCCAGTTTCTTTTCCTGTGCCCATGCATGTCTTTTCTTTCCTTCATATACAATTTTTATTGTCATCCCTGACAGCATTGAATATGATTTTACTTTTTCTTTTCTTCATATGCAATTTTTCTTGTCATTCCTGACAGTATTGAATATGATTTTAATACCTCTAACTTAAAACAGCAATTTCGATTCCGGTACCGAGGGGGCTGCTTCACAGTGACTGATCAACAAAAGTCTGGCATGACGAGAGATTGCAACATGCGACATACAAGCCACGGGCGCTGGATAAAAAACAAAGTGCGGCGTGCCGCGTGCCGCTGAAGTGGCAAGATGGGCCTAGTTCATCTCGCGCCCGCTCTGGCGCCACCACTCCTCCTAGAATAAATGCTTTTACACACATTTTTGTGCAGCACAGTTGGGCATAAATAATGTGTCTTGTAGCTGGACATCACAGGTTTGATTGCGAATTGCTATTAGAAGTACCTAATTCATCGCATATGTGAACAGTTTGCCCTAGGAGGGCCAATTATTCGCAGAATATAGGCCTCAATGAATCTGCCCGTTTGCCATACCTGAACTGCAAATAAGTGCTCCATTGCGAAAATAATTGGTAGTAGCTTTACTACTTTCTTCAACATGAAGTAGTCAGTTATGCAAGCACTGAGGAAAGTGGCCAAAGGGCCCGGACGTCCTTTATTCTAAAATTAGGTTTTCCTATGTGTCTCTGTTACAGGCAATGTGGGAACTATGACTGGTTTGGTAGGTTAGTAAATGTGACTCAGTTCACAAATAATTTGTGGAAAAATTGCGTTATTTATTGCGTCATCAGCTGGATCTGTTTGCCGGCGTTTTCTGGGCCCGGTGTTGTTCTTTTGCAGGTAGTGTGGGTAACCGCGAGACACAGTAAGGACTGTCGTTGGATGCAAAAACCTAATCTTAAAATTTTTCATAGTCATTCTTAGTGAAATATGAAGAACACATGACCAACCACTCACTCGGCTTCTGCTTGCTTTCTCTCCTTGACGGCCCTTGCCGAGAAATATTCTTCAGCCAAGCATCCCACGCTGTATTTCGCATGGGAATTTATAGTACTGCAAGGTAACGTCTCTTCACGCGTTCGACTTGCACAGCAGCACACAACAGCTTCGTAGCATCACACCGCTGGAATACACCATCTGCTACAAATGTGTGCACAATAAACACCGCACTCTAGCACAGAAAACATGTGTCTAGCTGCCCACACACACGGTCGCACAAAGCAGTGTCAGTGCACAAACAATCCACACGAAAAAGCACATAAACACTCATAAATCTTGCGGCGACCCCAATGCTGCACGCACCGACGTCTACTTTGCGTACGGGAGCAATGATGTTCTCCCGCTCTCTGATGGTCTTTGGCCAGAATTATTCTTCAGCCAGGCGCTTCACGATGTTGCAGATTTCAGGGCAATTCGTGTTACTGCAAGCTAGCGTCTATTCTGGCATTCGACTTGCACAGTGGCACACACAGCAGCACAACAGACTTGTTGTATCACATCGCTAAAAAAAGATATAACATCTGCACACGCGCACACTAAAAAGACTGTCCCTAAATAGAGGAAACATGATGCGAACTGCCCCCACACATGATTGCTCACAAAAAAAGAAGCACGAAAAACCACACGGTCATGCACAAATCCTCATGCACCCACATTGAAACACAAAGTGTTTTGCTTTGACGGTTGGAGCGTCAGCACCCTCCTCAAAAAAGCGGCCGAAACTGTCAACTCTGCCCAGACGCGCTCGCCCATTGACGGCAACGCGACGCAGCAGGCTGCACTTAGTTTTTCATCCAGTGGCCGTACCACAGCTATCAGTTCACTCTCAGTCTCGTGGGGTTTCTGTAAAGTGTGACAAGTGAATTGTCGTCCGGAGACTCTGACAGTTATTTCTGCGATTCAGGCAGTGTGCAGGGCACTAATTTAGGGAACAGTTGCGTTGTGTTCTGGTAATGTCTATTGCTGTGTGGTTGGCTTGCAGATCTTAGTTGATGTAAATATTGAAATAAAATGTAAAATGGAGGGACCCTTAAGCTTCACCTTTAAGAGTTGAAAGTGATAGCAATATCCTGTGTCTAGTGCTTACATCAAATACTTAGTGCATGAAATCTTTTACAGCGAAAGCTGTTATGAGGTCAAAACTCGAGTGATCGCCGCTGGTGTCCGTAAGCACTATCGCAGAATTAAGAAAAAAAAAATCTAGTACGAAGGACACAGTGGGGCTCGAACCCAGGTCCGCTGCATGCCAGCCCAGTATTCTACCACTGAGCCAAGCTGGTGCTTGGGACTGGAGGTTGCTGGCGGATGCACCTGTGCCTTCAGGATCTAAATGAATTGAGGAGATACTCTTGAGAAACAGGACATACGCACTGAATAACACGATAAGTGCACCTCTACTGGTGGGTGTAAAAATAGAGAAAATGCTGTTGCTGATTCGTCTTGAAGACACTGGGTATAGAATGCATAACTCAGTCGAGACCTTAGCTAAAAATCGCCGAAAATTCGCCATGTCGCTATTTATATTTTCAGGTCGCCATGGGCTTCTCAAATTTGCTGATTTGGCAAAAAGTAGCCACCAGTGGCAACCCTGCACATAGACTTGCTATATATAACTTTCTTCCTCTACGCTCAGTCCTGGCAGTCCGTAAGCATACATGAACATTCCCGCACCCGGTCTAGTACGGAGTCTATGGGTTCGTAGCCATCAGTTACGATACCAATGACCATGCAGCTGATGCAAGCTTGCAGCAGGGACAACGTGAGGAGTCGGTCATGAGGCCACGAGCAGACCTGGAAGTGCTCACTTAGGAAAGCGCGAGACGACAATGCATCGGTGTAGTACCAAGGCCACGTCCTCAATAGGTGGTTGCGTTTTAGTGCAACACGTGCATCTCCAAGGTCACACTCTCAGCAGGGGGTTTTGCCGGGCCCGAGCCCAGTCAGCACCACGTCCACAGCTTCGGTACCTGGTTGCGCTTGGAACACCACACGACCAGGATCAGCTGCTCGCTCTCGCTCACACGCCGGAACAGCATGACTGGGACACTCACTTGTCGCAGGGAACTGCCAAGCTCGTCCCAGTTAGTCTGCTAGCACCAGCTTAGTCCATTTTGGTCCCCTCAGGCCACACTTCCTGCGCTGCTCAGTTTGCCGGCCATGCTGGCTTCACCTGTCCGCGTTCTCCAGCTCACGCGCATTCCGTCCGTTCCTTCAGTTCTACTTCTGGCTGTGGATAACACTCTTACCACACTTCCCCCCAACTTCAGTACGTTGTGCCGCAGATAACGCTAATTTTGACGCGACAGAACGGAACACGCTAATAATGAAGGGAAACACCGGACAAACATAAAACCAACATTCTAGACGTTCTGTCACTGCACTCAGGGCCACTTGTTTGTCGCAGACTGGCACGAAAGGTTGAAGGCACTCATTGCGCATTTGAACACGATCAGCAGTGGCATGTTTGATCTCGCACGTTTGCATACCATTTATACGTCATCACCAGGCACGCACAATCTGCTAGCTCCAGTAGTCAGACACGCGTGCCTCTGAACACACCCGCCATACGTTTCACACTGTGGCTTTGTGGTCATTGCCTGGTCCTCTTGTCTTGGTGTTGACACCAGACGATGTTTCCGCACGTCGTCGTTATGGCCGTTTCCATGCCGCTTGTATATATTAGCTCTGTGCCGTCGGAAGCGACTCTGGAGAAATGAATGTCGAAACGAATGCAGAGAGAGTGATGACAGCTCATGCATCGGAGCACCGAGGCTGTCTGTGCCATCATTTTGAAGCCTAAAAACCTTCGGCTTAGATTGCACGAAATGACTGATATTGTTTCGCCCGAAGTAGGCATGCTGCCTTGCTCGTCAACGATGCGTTACCGTGGCAGGTAAGGAAGTATGTTTCTTGGTATTTCCTGCCATTCCAACGAGGATGTTTTCGGGTTGAGGTCGCTGTTTCATGTGTTCATGTGAAGGTTTATATGCTTCCTCCGCATTCGATCTTGGTTTAGATGCGTGCGAATTGCAAGATACATTCTGCTCACCATTGACAGCATTTCCTTTGCTAGGGTCTGTGCACGGTGCATACCCTGTTTCCACTTTGTCATGATCATACTTTGGTACTGAATCACTCGGAGGTAACATATCTGGCTATGCCACGCTCTTGATGTTACCCATAACTATGTCGTACAATGGGTCAGTCATACACTCAACGAGTACCACCCCAGTAAACAATAGACATTGCAAAAGGATTTCTGCCTCTGTGAGGTATCGCACAGTGTGGTCCAGTAAGTACACTGGGCTCTTTGTTCTCGTGAACTTCTCCTCCGAAACCAAGAATTGCCGATTACGACCGTGTTGCACCCGGTGTCTAGAAGTACATCCACTAGTCTGTTCTCTAGGAACCCTTCCACAACAGGCATGTCAGCAACTCCCACATTCGCAGATCGTTGACTTGATGTGGCATTGGCGATGGGTATTGTTCCGCTGTCCTGAAGAACAACGTATCCACTCTTATGTTGTTCAGGTGTCAAAGCTTCACATTTTTCTGATGCTATACATGATGCCTGGTCATTGTCAAATTTCTTACCGGGGCATCTGTCACTGCTGTGTTCACTTTTTTGACATACTTGACATTGGCTGGGAGTATTCTCTTTCGTGTGTGACCTGCCACGTAGGAAACAGCGATTTGTACGCTTCTTCGTCTTCTTAGCAGACTTCGACATTAGCACCGACGATCCTGGTTCCTTAGGACTGTGGTCCTTTCCTGTGAGTGAGTGCCTGTGCTTTCATGAAGTGGTCCACTGTCTCACACAGCGAACCCAGTGTCTTGCAACTTCTTTCCTTGAAAAAGATCCTGAGTGCTGGAAAACAGCTTTTCATAAATTGCTCACTTAGCATGAGTTCTCTCAAGCTAACAAAGTTGGTTTTTGCTTTGCCCATCTCCGGCCAGCGGTCAAAGTAGGCGGAGAGTCTTGCAGCATACTGCGAACCGAACTCGTTGTCCTCTGGCTCGGCTTTGTGAAATTTCTCGCGATAGCTTTCCACAGTATAGTGAAACCTCTGGAGAAACGCTGCCTTTAGCTGATTGTTATTCAGAGCAACTGTTGGGTCTAACCGGCCCATGGCGGTTAGTGCTTCACCAGTCATGCAGAGGCTAAGCGAAAGAGCCCACCTCTCACATGGCCAGCCCTGACACATTGCTCGCTCAAATCGCTGCAGGTATGCGTAGAGGTTGACCCGAGCTTCATTGAAAGGATGGATCAGTTTACCAGGACTGCATACGTCCGTTCTATCTCTGGTACTCGTGCCAGGCCCGTCTTGCTCATCAGCCTCATTGGACTGTGGCCGGCTTGCACTTTCCTGAAGTAGAAGCTTCAGCTTTAAAATCTTGAGCTCCTGTTCCTGCACCTTCTGTTGCTGCTCCAGCAGCTTCAGTTGCTATTCCGCATCTTCTTTCGCTATCTCCCATTCCTTAACACGCTCATCTCGGGCTTCAACACACGCTTGGCCAACCCACTTCCTAAGCTCCTCAACCTCCAACCCAAGCTGTCGGCAGAATGCAACAAATTTTCCTCTATCCATGTCACAGACTGTATCTGAGTATTGGCTTTAGGTTTTAATGAGCCATCCTGGCAGAGGCTCGCCAACTTTGGTGGTTCATTGGCCCTCAGACAGAGTCAAGGACATGAAAACATTTATGGACACTCACACGCGACAAATACACACCTATAGACTTGCTATATACAACTCTCTTCCTCTGCGCTCAGTTCTAACAGTCCGTAGGCATATGCAAACATTCCCGCGCCCTGTCTAGTACGGAGTCTATGGTTTTGTAGTATCAGTCACGGTGCTGATGACCGCGCACCTCACGCAAGCTTGCAGCAGGGACAACACGAGGAGTCTGTCGTGAGGCCACAAGCAGACCTGGATCTGCTCGCTCAGGAAAGCGTAAGACAGTGCACCAGCACTAAGGCCACGCCCTCAGCAGGCAGTTATGCCGGGTCCGAGCCGGCTCAGCACCATGTCCACGGCTTCAGTAGCTGGTTGGGCTCGGAACACCACCCAGTCGGGATCAGCTGCCCACTTGCATGCAGGAACAGCACAACTGGAACACTCGCTTGCCGCAGAGAACTGCCAAGCTCGTCCCGGTTAGTCTGGTAACACCAGCTCGGTCCGTTTTGGTACCCTCAGGCCGCTCATCCGCGTTCTTCTGCTCTCGCGCGCACTCCGTCGTCTTCTTCAGTTCTACTTTTGGCTGTGGGTAACACTCTTACCACAATGCTTTATACACTGCATAGCAGAGCTGCTGGGACAGCGCCTGTTGCGGAGACACATTATTGTGCGAGGGAATTTTTTAGCAACTGTATGCAGGCATTTTAAATGAGAGCATTTGCAACTTGATTAAAAAAGAAAAAAACAGGTCAAGTATAATGTGAAGGCAGTACTTAATTAGGTGGAATAATTTTTTTCATATTCGAGTCCTATTCAGGGGGGCCTTGTGTGTTTCTCCAGTTTTTTTGGTATATTTAAACTGAATCTTGCCCTGTTGTTACTACATGGGAGGGGCAAAGCACATTATTGTGTGAAAATTTGCTCCAGTCAGCCTTTCTTTGTGCTGTGGGTACACATGGCTTTCAGCAGTCGTGATTTGTTATTTGCAGGATCTGTTCTTCAAGTGTTGCAAGAACCAGCTGCTGAGGACATGCAATGGTACGCCACCTGTGTTGTGAAATGCAAGACCTTTGTATGTTTCATTTGAACATGGTCTTCAATGCCAATGGTTGCGACTTGCATGAAATGGTACAAATGCAGTGATATGAAGTGACATCTGAAGCATGGCTTGGATGCGGGAAGCTGCCTGTTTACTTAGTCTTTGCGAAAGTATGAAACCGAGGTGATAAAGACGATCCTGTTGCACAGCAGACGTCACGTATTTCGCCTAGCAATAATTGGATGTCTTGTGAAGAGGTATTTCAATACAGTTTTATTATTACTTAACAGATATTTACATTAAAGTGCAAAAGTCGTGAAAAGAAATTTGGGTGTTCTTTTAGGAGAAGTATGTAGGGATTCTACTGTCCGCATACTTTTGTGTATGGCTGCTGAATATTTCCAAAGTCCGGTGATTTTTATGATATTGTGGAGTAATAATAATTGAACATTTTAAAGTGGTATTCATTCGCCTGGTGTGTGACTGATGGTGGCTCTGCAAACCACGCCTTTATGACCTCAGAGCGGGGATTCATGCCCTTTCGTCTGCTACCCAGGCCCGTGTAGATACCAACGTCGTGGTAAAACTCAACAATGAAGCAATTCAATTGGTTATCTCATGTATGGTGACTACGGACCCTGTTCAAACAACTGTAGATTCCTGCTTTTGATGTTCCTTTTTGAAGTACAGTGCTTTGGTTTTTAGTACTGTGTCCATTTGCCTCTGCGGCAAGTGCCGTGCAATGGAGAAGTACTGCTGTGTGTCTCAGTGTAGTTTGTCTGCCTGTGAAAAGGGCGTTAGCTCTCGCAACTATCCTAAGGACCCGAAGCTGAAGAAGTGAACAGTCAAGCTCGGAATGGGAGAGCGCCCCATGCCTTCATTGACCGTGTGCAGCAAGCACTTCGCCGACAGTGAGTTCTGCTATACCTGCTGTATGCGCCACTCTTCATTGAGCTTGTCACTATGTTTTTGAGTGCCTTGTTGGTAGACCAAAAACATGCTGCGAAGGCCCTTATACAGGGAGCCGATGACACGGCCTTCAAATCGCATATCAGGTAACGGCGCCTCATGAAAACAGCCGAGTGGCACAGGAGACTATGGCTTCATTTAGTTAGTGTGTTTCATATGTAGTTTACTCATGAAGTGAAGTTCATGTGTAGCACACTCCTGCTGCTGCTGTTTAGTGCACATTCTGTACAGGTTTTTACTTGAGGCAGTGCAGACACTTTTTAAATGCAGAGCTCTCTAAGCTATTCGTTATGCCACATGCTTGAACAGAAACTCGTCACAGCTTGCCTTTTACTCTCCATGGCTCTGTGTGTTGTATATATAATCAGGGATAAGTATTTGTATATATAATCAGGGATAAGCACTCTCAAATTATGACAGGTAGATTGCCTCTATCCCTCAAGAGGAAGGTATATAACAGCTGTGTCTTGCCGGTACTTAGCTACGGAGCAGAAACATGGGAGACTTACAAAGAGGGTTCAGGTTAAATTGAGGACGACGCAGCGAGCAATGGAAAGAAAAATGGTAGGTGTAACCTTAAGAGACAAGAAGAGAGCAGAGTGGATTAAGGAACAAACAAGGGTTAAGGATATCATAGTTGAAATCAAGAAAAGGAAATGGACATGCGCCGGGCATGTAGCATGTAGACAGGATAACCGCTGGTCATTAAGGGTAACCTAATGAATTCCCAGAGAGGGCAAGCGGGTTAGGGGGAGACAGAAGATTAGGTGGGCAGATGAGATTAAGAAGTTTGCGGGTATAAATTGGCAGCAGCAAGCACAGGACTGGGTGAACTGGCGCAACATGGGAGAGGTCTTTGTCCTGCAGTGGACGTAGTCAGGCTGATGATGATGATGTATTTGTTGTATTCTAATACCCAAGCGACGGCCCTGTGTGCTATTAGTATTAACTACTCCGTGATATCGTTCTCACTGAACCAAAATTACTGGGTGACCTCGACCACGCATTCAACAATGTGGCCTGCCCTCGATGAGACACCGCTATGTTTCGTAAGCTTTATCTACATACCTGTAGAAGCTGGAGAAAGGCACGCCTACTGAAATATGAAAAGAAACACCCGAACTAGCTAGTATCATATAAAACTGTAGAAGACGAGTGAGAACACCACCACTGTGGCATCGATGTGCTTGTTGGGCATCTGGGAGATTCCTCAGCCCTGTTGACTGAGCTGCAACTACAAGTTCGCACATTCATTGCAGGCATTAGTTGACCTCGCAAGACTGTTCATTCTACTAAGTTCCGGCAGATGGTCCGAGTGCAGGAGCAGTGCAGTTGAAAGCAGAGTTCCCGCTCTGATGTCATAAGGCCACCACTCTAAGATTTTGACGCATATTGCTCGGAAGCAGGAGCAGCAGAATACCATGTGCTCCATCACATATGTTATTCAAGCAGCCAAACTATCTGCAGTCTTCCCATCTACCGTGTTGTGGCAGATGCCTTGTCCTTACTTTCTTTTTTGCTGTTTGCAGACTTGCTTCGAAGGCTGTCGAGGTCCCAGAACACCGTGTTTTGTGGAAAGATTCTTGTCTTCTTGGCCAAGCTGTTCCCTCTTTCAGAACGTTCTGGTAGGTGTGCTGCCATTGCGAACAATTTCGCAGTGGTATCTGTGTTGGTAGCTTGTAGCTGGCTTTGACTGCTGTCATGCCTAATTTTTTTATGTCCAGTAATCAGTGGCTTTGTGGTAATTGCACTGCTCTTTCTCAGGTTTAAACATTGCCAGTGAATTCAATGCTGAAAACATAACATTGTTCAGCTCTGAGGACTACAAAGGGATCTCTGATGAGGCTTCGTACCATGACGAGTCTGAATCCACGAGGTGAGATGGCAGCTTCTTGTTGTTTTAATTAAACAAATAAACAAAGGTGGCACTATATAAGTACTGCAAGGCTTCCGTCTGCTCGCCCAGTGAGCACGAGGCAGATGCCTGCATTTTTTTTGTTTCTTGTCCCTCAGCTGGCACTGTTTGGCATACTGAGTAAAGGGCACCGTAAGCAAGGGTGCAGCAGCTGTGTGAATTGTGCCAGTTTGATACAATTTTCCATTGTTGGGCTGAGCTGCGCCAAATGCTTGAGCAGCCTCTAAATGTTCTCAGGCGCGTTAATTTCAGCGAGAAATAGAGACCACGTTGGCCACCTGCTCTTTGCGTCACCAGTCAACCCAAGCGCACAGACCCTAACCCTAAACCATGGTGCAAGATATATACTAGTTAAGTGATGACACTGGCGAGACGCGATCGACCTGATAGAGTAACAATGCCACATGCCCACCGGTTCGCTGACCGCAGCAGATATCTATCAGTGGGATGATGGAACTTGACAAAAATGTCTTGCCGTAGCGACCAACGCTTCACGGGAAATATGAATTTTTCAGTCAGCAAACGCGGTTATGGCATGTTAGGAACTAAAGCTTGAAGCGTATGGCGCGTTTGCCGCATGCGAACAAGCTTGACTGCTGGCGAACATCGGTGTCGCCAGCCTCCGTGTTAGTTGTCATAACAATGGCACCTAAAACGATAGATATTCAATGTTCAATGTCGTCGCCGGGCCAATGGGTGTGTGCCGTTGTTACTTTATCTGGTCAAACGCGCCTTGCAAGTGAGCCGAGAAGTTGTGCTCTAAACCTAACCTTACCGTGAAAAAAAAAAGGGGGGTGGGGAGAGCGGGGTTGCAGGGAGGGGGGTGTTGTCATTTGAAAATTTTTTGGCATTTCTCACCTGCGCAAAGTGTTCCTTGAGTGCAGTACACTACTGTTCTGCATAAAAGAGCATTATGATTTGCAAGGGGCTGTTAGCACTAGTCACGTGACACTGTACATTTTGTTCAATTAATCATGCATGTATGCACTGCATAATTGAGAGTACTAGTATGATTGGTGACGTCTAATGAAAATGACTGGCAATCACTTTGAGCATTCAGTGACACTTCTGCTGCCCTAAAAAAACAAAACAAAACTGTGCGACAGTAATTTTTTTTTTTCTTCGCCCTATTCCTTGGTTTTACGGTACTGCCGAATTTCAAAGTCGCCCGCTTGGCAGAGCCACATTTGAATTGGCAGTCTGTCAAAGGCCTGGCAAATGCTAATGTGGACTTACATTGTTTGCTCAGTATGATGGCTCAAAATACTACTTTGATTGAAATTGCAGTGCTTAACAATTGCTTAACAATTTAGGTGATGGTCAAAGGTCTTTTCTTTTTCTAAATATAAGCCTCTTCTTGAAACTGCTTCAAATGTTGTCCTTCATGATAAATAATGGATTCTTTTTTTCTGTAACATGCTCCGAATTCAAGTTCTAGGGCTCCAAGAATTAAATTTTGCTGCTTAAAAGATTGCTCCAAATTCTATTTTGGCTGTTGCTACCAAGCTTATGAAACTTTGAGCGACTGAAATAAGACTAAGCGGGGCTATTTTGAAATGTCATGTTTTGCATCCATCTGTGTCATGCTATCTTATTAAAATGGCAGCCCTTATATCGTTTCTACAAAATATTGGCTTATATGGACAAGTGGACACATTTGAAGCTGTGCCGTGCAGATGGGCACTTTTGTGCAACCGGAGTGCTGTAGCCAACCACAAGAATAATAGCGGATTAGCTTTTGACTACATTCAGTCAGCTGTGTGTGATGTAAAAAAAAAAAACTACTTTTACATTTTTAATGAAAGCTTGCCTCAAGAGTGTGCAGCTGTGCACGTTTATAAGCACTCGTGTTTACGGAGAAACGTGTAAACTTGTTGACTAACTCGAGTCCTGAAACAGAATGGTAGGTGCTAGTATGAATAAAATTGAGGAAAATAAAAATGCATACTAGTATGTTTGTTTTGTTCATAATGTGCGTATGTGGTAACAACTTATCTTGGTGCATAAAGTAGTATAAAGTACTACTTATTACCTCCTCTAGTTGTGTTCCCGTTGACTACAACCTTTACCGCAAGTTCTGGTCACTGCAAGAATACTTCCGGCAGCCTCTTCTGTGCTACACCAAAGTCCACTGGCGACAGTTCACCTCGGCAAGTGCTCTTGCTTTTTAGAAGCATGCACACTGTTTTGAAAAGATCTATATCTGCTATTAAAAGGTGCCTACGCTGTTTACCTTGCGGGGTCTTGGGACAGTCATACAAACCAACAGCAGGCCATTTATTTGTAGCCAAATTAAAAGCATGTGAATATAACATGCTGTGGTTATTGAGTTACCAAGTTGAGTTCACCTGTTTCAAGAATGCAAGCCTCAGTAGTTCATGTATTGTGCAGGTATCCACATGGTTTCCCACTTGCAATTTGTATAATGAGAAGTGTATAATGAAAAGTCATTATACAGGTTGCAAAGAGGCTATCGTCTATCAAGTCACATTATTATGCGGAAAAACATACATTGAGCAGAGCGAAAAGTGTGCCAATATTCGTTTTGGAATGCATGAATGTTCACTGTCGGAAGCGAAAACATTTTCTGTCACCGCCAATTGTAAACAATGCAGTTGCGCTCCATTCTTAGTTGACACTAAGATTCTGTCAGGTCATAAACAAGGGATAGTCAGAGAAATCTTTGAAGTGCTCCATGTGCAAAGGAAAGGAGAAAATTTATATCAGTCCACCTTTTATTGCGCTAAGTGGCATGGAATTTCAATGCCTAAGTGCTACCTGCACATGTTGATTACAATAACTATCTGTTTTCTGTTCTGTTCTTTTACTTCACCTTTATTTTTGCATTTTTTTGTCTTAGTAAATTCAGTTGCAAGTCAGTGCCCATGTTGCGAGTCTTCGTCCCTCAGTGCGTAGTTAAAATCAAGATGAATTTATACTGACTTGCTCAAGTTTGAACATATTTTAACACAGCACACGACTACACGGACACAAGAGAAGAAGGGACAAACCGCAGCGCCTTCTTCTCGTGTGTACGCGTAGTCACGCGCTGTGTTAAAATATGTTCAAGTACTGTCGCCAACCAAACCATCTTTCATTTCCTTTACTTGCTCATGTTTCAATTCTCATTGCTGTCTGCTGTCAGACCCATAAGTTCGAAACCTGTGCATTTGTTTGCTTTATGTATATTTGTGTTCTAAGGCTTCAAGTGCAATGAATTTGTCAGTGTGTTGCAGTGGTTTCAACATTCGTTTTCCTAACTTCTTTAGACAAGGCTTAGCAAGCATGGCTAAATAATTGCGCTGATCTCAATAATAAAGGCAGAACATACCTGATGCTTTGTCCACAACATGAGATGACACAAAATGATAGCCGATTTCTTCATTTATTTGTTGCTGTCAGGAGAGTGGGCAATAGCAAGTGCGAGTTTGAATCGAAGTAGGTGGTTGTGCTGGCATGGGTGCTGTCACATTGGTTCGTAACACCAGCTGCTAATATACAACAATTAACAACATGCACCATAAATGCGAAGTATCTTATCACACATTGCTGTAGCATAGTATGTACCACGGAGTAAGATAAGAGAGGAGCACCGACTCCGCTCGTCTGGAAAAGACACATCTTGCAACGCCGCTTCATGCTTCACGGTTCGTCTGCCAGGTTGCGCTACGCAAGAGAACGGTTTAGTTTTAGGGTCCTTTTATCGGCCTCCTGGTAACTCTAGTGTGTTACCTTTATTTAGTTTGTCTAAAACCATTTCGGCTCTTTCCTCCGAACCAATTATGCTGGCGGGTGATTTTAACATGCCCAATGTCGAATGGTACAATTTTCGTCCAGTTGAAAATAGTCGGTCAACACTTCATTCTGCCTTTTTCGAGTTTACCAGAGTTTATGACCTTTTCCAGTTTGTTCAGTTTCCAACACGACTGGGTTCGGCAAGTGATAGCGTCCTGGACCTTCTTTTTATGAATCGTGACAATTTAATGAAGTCGGTTGTTCTAATTCCAGGCATAAGTGACCACGATGTCGTTGCGGCTACCATAGAGTGGAAAAAGATAGAAATCAGTAGACCTCGTTCACGAAAAGTTTTCGCATATGATAGAAGCAGGTTTGATGCCATCAATTTTGAACTGGATGCATACCTTCCGATGTTTATCCAATGCTGTCAGTCTAATGACATTGAAATATTATGGGGGTTGTTTAAAGAAAAACTGTTGTCTCTGGTAAACATTTATGTCCCATCGAAAATTTTAACTGCCAATCGTCGTGGTGATAAACCATGGATTAATAAAGATATACGTGCGTCAATTAAGCGTAAGGCTCGGGTGTACAGAAATTATTGTCGCACGCGCAGTGCTGATTTATTTAGTAAGGTTAAAGCATTAGGCTCGTGCCTGAAGACACAGATAAAGCTGGCGAAGCGTGAATATTTATCGTCCCTTAATAGCAAAATCAAAACAAATCCAAAGGAGGTCTGGCGTTACGTTAAAAGTAACAAAAAAGACATCAGTGGAATTCCCTTTATCATGCACAATGACGAACTACTTAGAGATGATATGAGTAGAGCAGAATGCTTCAATGCGTATTTTCAATCCGTTTTTTCTCCGCCAAGCCCGATATCTCCCGTTACGACACTCAGATCGTTACCCGCTATGAATGATATCATAATAACTGAATCAGGTATAAGAAAACATTTGAATAGGCTGAATCCCCAGTCTGCGCATGGTCCCGACGGTATTTCAAACCATATACTTAAACAATGTGCTGATCATATAGCTCCATTTCTCGCTGCTTTGTATGAAGTATCGATAAGGTATGGAAAATTGCCACGAGAGTGGAAGTTAGCCAATATCACGCCTTTGCACAAATCCGGTGTCTGTGATAATGTATCTAACTATAGACCGGTATCGCTAACCCCCGTTTGTTGCAAGACACTGGAACACATAATCTATTCGTGCCTTATAAAACACCTTCAAGATAATAATTTTTTCACTCCCTCTCAACATGGATTTCGCGCAGGCCTTTCGTGTGTTACACAGCTAACCGAATTCGTGCATGACATCGCTTCATCATTCGACCAGGGCATTCAATTGGAGGCTGTTTTTTTGGACTTTAAAAAAGCTTTTGATGTCGTCCCCCACAGTCTTTTGCTTCATAAGTTGTCTTTTCTTGGTATTCCTAAAACCCTCATAGACTGGATTAAGGATTATCTCAGCGGCCGCAAGCAATGTGTAGTGATAAATGGTGTGTCTTCATCAACAGCTGATGTACTGTCCGGGGTGCCACAGGGGTCGGTCCTGGGGCCGCTTCTGTTTTTGATTTTTATCAATGATTTTCCACTGGGTTTGAAATCAACAGTGAGGCTTTATGCTGATGATTGTGTTTTGTATTGCCCAGTCAAGTGTTTTGATGACACCACAGTACTTCAGTCCGACCTCGATAAGATTGTGTCTTGGTGTGCTCAGTGGCAAATGAGTTTGAACCTAACTAAATGTTTTCATGTGCAATTTAATAACAAAAAAAAGGTTGTATCCAGGTCTTATTACTTAAATTCCTGCGCAGTACAAAAGGTAGATCAAGTTAAGTATCTCGGCGTAACATTCACGGCAACACTAGATTGGACCAGTCACGTAGATCTAATCACAGCCAAGGCTTCGCGCTTAATTCATTTTTTTCAAAGAAATTTCAGCGATGCACCGCAAACACTCAAGGAAACCCTGTATATTACAAATGTGCGCCCAATTTTAGAGTATGCTTGTGTTTCTTGGGACCCTTTTACGAATGTACTAAAAGAAAAGTTGGAGAGGGTGCAAAAAAGGGCTGCTAGGTTTGTTACAGGAAACTACGATTTTAGAATAAGGTCTTCGGAAATTCTTCAGGCCTTGGGATGGGAACCCCTTTGTGGACGACGGAAAGTTCAAAGACTTAAATTTCTTTATAATATATATCACGGTAAGACTGGACTAAATAAAGAGCGGTATTTAAAGACGCCTAGTTATATGTCCAAACGGAAAGATCACTTATATAAAATTAGAGAATATACCTGTCGATTGAATGTCTTTAAATACTCTTTCTTTCCAAATTCTATTAGTGAGTGGAATGCGCTAAAAATACCAATATTCTCTGATTATAATTTCCTAACAGCCATTGAAACAGCAGTTTGAGCTGCTGAAATAACCCATATATTTAACGTTTGCTTAGTACTTCTCTTGGTTGTTGATTTTTATAAGTATAATTTCTGCTTTCGTTGTATGATCCTGTGTTTTGTACTTTTGTTCTAACGCTGTACTACAAGTGTTGATTTCTCCTGTATACTGTAAGGCACGATTTATTTGCCTTTAATTTTGCTGTTTTGTATTCTATTTTCTACTGTAACCCCCCTACAACAATGCCCAATGGGCGATGTAGGTACTTGTAATAAATAAATAAATAAATAAAAGCAGCGGAGGAGAGGCCCTGCCCTCAAGCAGAGCCGCGGGCAGGGGCTTCATTTGTCGTAGCTATAGCAACGGCACAGACACGCGCTTGGCCGCATTCATGGGTCTGCACGTCTATCCGTTTTGTTGTCTGTTTCGCGCATGCCTTACATCTTCTACCAATTCTTTCCTGTAAAGAGCATGATTATTGCAGTTTGCGGATCGGCGTTATGAGAAGAAATTACCCAAATGTGTCATTTTACTTCTCTTAATAAAACAGGCCAAATGCCTGACATCTTTAATGTAGGCCACAGAGAATTATACAATGCCACTGCAACGTACACAAGCATAATATATGCATAAACTTAATGTATGAGGTAACATGGCAAAAAGTGAGTTTCAATCTGGGCAGAGAGAGTCTTTTGTGTTGCTTATAGCTGTAGAGCTGCTTGCGCCGCTATATGCCGCACATTGTTCTTTGGGAGGTGCACTCAAGTTGCTGTCTTTTCTTAGATCCTTGCCAGGCGACCAACTGAAGGAGTGCTCTCGTAGGCAAGGCTGAGAATTTTCATTCTCTGGGCAAAGAAAGGCGCCCACTCTGTATGCGGTTGTAGACAAATTGATGTCCTCTCGCTCTTCGCCACCTGTGTCTGTTGGTTTTTCCTGATATTCAGCGTCATTGAGTTGAGCCATGCGTACCCCAAAGATGGAACAAATTGCTCCCTTTCGAATTGAGGCATTTTCTTTACATCTAGTAGAATGTTTCTTTTGTGTTCGCTGAAGTACCTGTCAAACATGAGGTGCTTCTTGAAGTGTCGAGCACATAATTTGTCCTTCGATTTTAGGGGTCGCATACTCACGGGCACTTTTTGGCACCACTGATCTAGTAGCAGCGGATCAGATGGGGCTGCGAAGAGCGGAATCTTCTCCCACCCTTTGTCATAACCAGACTTGCAGCAGGGAAAAAACACTTCATTGCCCTCTGTCCGGTTACCCCGCGTCTTCACTCACAAATACAAAGATATCTTGTCCTCTCGAGCATGAATAAGCACATTCCTGATAATAACAATAGGTGTAACACGAAAATGTCCGGCCAACACTGCCACTCAGGCGTTCATGCATGGAAAACAAGCGTACGTGTGCTCTGGTGTTCTTCTGCAGAATTCTTCGTCTGTTTTGTCTGAAGGTCTGTAACAGTGTTTCGCATTTGTGTGAAAAAAGGCGGTTCAATGTTTTTATTTCTAGTGTTTCATAATGAGTATGCATATATACGTTTCGTTTGGTTGTTATACTGAGGCAGCCGAGCAAATGGTTTTCTGGCCGACGACACGCTCTGCGCTTGCCGCTCCCTGCCACCGCTGGTTTCCGCCAGTTCACGCGTGCGCTCTGTAGCGCAGCTCTACAGGTGGTGCTATGCGTTGTGATTCGCCCTGAGAAAGAAGGAAGCATGTGCAAAAGCAGGAAGAGGAGCAGAGGAGAAGAGCAAAGGAATAAGTTAGACCACCACATGCGCATTGCACGATGTATCTCGCGCGAAAGTGATAGGCGACCAGGGAAGCCGCGCAGTTTTCTTATTTTATTCCGTGGTATGTACCAAGCAAGTGCAAATGTCTGAACATTACCAACTGTGAGTTGATTACATGTAGAACTATGATTTGCTCCGCAAGCATGCAACTTCCTTATACTCTGCTGCAACCAACTTGTGTGGTACGGTCACAGCTGCTTTGCTGGCCCAATATGTTGGCTGAAGCTGGAGGGAAGACAGATAATGTGATCAAGCGCAGCCGTGCCCGTGTGCCATTGCCTAATATCGTCCATATGTATAGTTATGCGTACATTTATAGAATGCCTGAAATACAGTAGACTTATGATAATTCAAACTTTGATAATTCATACTTATGGTTAATTTAAACAAAATTCAATGTTTTTTATGGTTGGCCCTGTATTCTTTCAATGTATTTAAAAGCCACGTAATTCAAACTCTGTCATTCGGTATATTCATAATTTTCGCAGTTATATACCGGAAATTGCCTGCTCCTTTCCTAGTACTATTTGAAAATTTGTGTGCTTATATGATTCTAACTATCTAAAACTGAAAAATGAGCACCTCATGTTTTTAAGGAAAAGGGCTTTGCTAGTTAACAAATGTTAAAATGAAGCACATTCATGGCTGTGATGCTTTTGAACTGTTATAGAAAGCTTTGTGCTGAAGACACATAAAGCAAAAAGCAGTCGGCAGTTGATGATTTCTTCAAAAGGTCTGATCAGTAATAAATGGCCAATAAGCTCGTGGGCCTTACACGTCAGCTTTCTTTTCATTAGGTGCAGTTAAGGTTAAAAACGCTTTAAAAAATTTGATTGTGATAAAATCAATGTGTCATCTTGCCCTGATATATCTGAGACCTTCTGATAATTCAAACTTGTTGATAAAGTCACTTTGCCCTGAGTCATATATCTGAGACCTTCTGATAATTCAAACTCGTGATAATTCAAACAAAATTCAGAGGTCCCTTGGAGTTTGAATTAACCCGAGTCGACAACATGTAGTTCAGAACATAACATTTTTAAGGGTGTGGTCAGGGATTTGAACCTGTGACCCTCGGCTTGACAATGCAATTCATTTAACCAATCGGCCACATTGCACGCATCCGTAAGCATACTAATGGTGAGCTATTTGTACTCACTACTTTCAGCTGGTGATACGTGCATCTCAATGGGCCTTCAGCGTAGTGGATACATGTTCACTGTCACCTTTAAGATGGCACAAAGGGTGTGTGCTGAAAGCAGGGTTGTATGTAGAAATCGTTTGGGGGGCTTTTCAATCAACAGCAGGGGCTGGGTTGGGTAACGGTCATTTTGTGCTGTGTATGCATGGTGAAAATATGCCACTGGTGGAGAGCATTGCCCCGTCTGCCAGAGTTGGGCTGCCTGCCCTTGGTTGACCAAAGGAATGTAGTTTCCTCTGCTTGGTGTGCATTTATCACAGTGCCATGAAGTTACAGACTTCACATTGTTTATTGTTGCTGTGTTCGCTAAAGGAGTGGGCGTCTAGCGATTCATCATTTGACATTCCGATTGGTTGCTATTGCATTCACTGCGTCGCCCTTGCGCTGAGATTTTTTTATTGCTTCTTTGCCAAAGGTTCCAGCAGTGCTGTAGTTTGTAGCTCATTCACTGCCCCTTGAGCAGGAAAACAAGAAATGATTTGGGCTTTGCTGAATGTGCTGCGATGTGTTTGTTTCAGTACTCGACAGATGTGCTGTCAGTGTTTGGCAGCTTCAAGCTGGACGACATCAAGACAGCACAGTGGGCATTACCAGGAAGCTCAAGCAGTCCATCTGGGAAGTCCGTGTACTTTGCGAAGTACCTGACTAGCCAGAAGGTGGGTGCATTTTTGAGTATTAAATGAGCTTGGCTGCTTTTTCTGAGGCATGCTGCCAAGGCTCTTTCAAACATGTGAAGCAAACATTATTGCACCGCATGGTATCTACATTTACTTGTCAAAAATAGCCAAAAATCACCTTCTTTCTCCTCAGCACAATCAGTATTGTCATAATATGTACAGCAGGCGGTATTGGCTGATTTCATGAATGGGTGCCAGTGTGAATGTCACATCGTTTATTGTATTTTATTCGCATAATAGGTGCACCCCTAGTTTGTTTGCGAGAAATCGTTTTTTTTTATTTCCGCTCATATTAGGCGCACCCCAAACTTGGCTGTGATCAGTAATTCTGTGCCGTATTTGCACGACCCTTTTATATTAACTTAAGTGACAAAAAAAGTAAAGAAAAAAGACTGCGGCAGGGCTGTGCCAGCTCCGCGGGCACGCCCAGGGAGGAAGAAGGGCAGTTGCTTAGGTGCCTTTGCAGCGGTGCTGGCGTGGCTCCGGCCACTAGCCGGGCTGCGCGCGCTCATCGAGCGTGTGGAGCGCGCACGTTTTATGTGAAGCTTCCTGTTTGGGAAAACGTCGTTGTTATCATGTTTGCTATCTCGTCTGCAAATTTAAAAGCTTTTCGGCTTTCCAGTGTGAGCTTTCACCTTTGCTCCCACTACGCAGACTTGCACAAGGTCAGCAGACTTTTGTCGTCGTTAATTTCCTGGCCACGAACCTAAATGTGGTATCACAGGCGCTGCCCTTAAATCAATTGCTCGAGTGCGATCTTTTCAACACTCAATACAGAAGGCAAGCAGGTTAGGGGGTGACGTAAAGTTAGGTGGGCAGATGAGATTTAGAAATTTGTGGGTAAAAAGTGGCTGCAGGAAGCACACGATCGAGTTGACTGGCAAAACATGGGAAAGGGCTTTCTCCTGCAGGGGACGTAGTCAGGCTGATGATGATGATGTAGATTCATGTTGTCGGGTGCAAACATCCCGCGACAACAGGCCGAATCGTAGGCTAGCCAGGTCTAATCATACTTGATGCTTTTCGGTTGCAGTCCCGTGCGATAAAAGTTGTGGTTTTGTGCGAAATCAACGTAACTCTTTTGGTGGGTCTACTTCGGGGGGTAGATGGGTATTTGGGACCGAAAAGTGAGAAAAAAATGAATTTTTTTTAAATTGACACATTTTGTTCCTGCAGCTATTTTTCTATCTGCAAATTTTCACGCACCAAGAAGTGGTAATTCTTTTTTTAGTGTCATTATAACTGTTCAGATTCTTGGTGCCACCAACATGCAGAACCTGCTAAGAAAGGGGGAATCTACTTCGAGGCTTTTTTAATAATTTGGTAGCGCTGTTGTTTCGAAGCTCTGCTACCAATTGATGAGTGCCTTTATGAGCATTGCAAAACATGCACATCATGATTGTTGCTTTTTGAATAAACTGTGTGTTATCTGTTTTTTTTTTTTCTTAAAAAAATTGTAAATGAACCATTGTTCAATTTTGAGGCCTATATATTTGTGCAGCTAGAACAGGTACAACATTTAACTCTTTTTGCAATGGAAACGTTTACGTGTATAGAATGCAAGTATGGGAGCAGAATTTTGAGCAGAAGCCTTTCTAATTAGTCACTCTTAAAATTGTAAGACATTTCCAACAAATTTTGAGCAGAAGCCTTTCTAATTAGTCACTCTTAAAATTGTAAGACATTTCCAACTGCCTTTGAAAGTGGAAAGTTCATTTTGCTGTAATATAACCAAGAAAGGCCAGAAAACAAAAAAACTCTTGCATGTTTCTGATCTCTAGTCATTAGTCTATGTTGCCATATCTTAAATATCCCTTTTGATTAAGCAGTTTTTTTTACTATGGTAAATAATAGGGGGTGAAATTAAGTCATCTCAGGAACAAGATAAGTTAGAGTTATGGGAAAAGTAATTACATATTTGAAATAAGGAGAAAAACCTGCATAAGCATGTGTAGTTTGGTCAAGGTCACTGAAGCAATAAGCAAAAAAATGTCTTATGACTAGTTTGCTCCCTTAGAAGAAATGGGGCTGGAATAGCCATGGTAACACTCGAATGGCGGTTCGTGATTCGGTGTCTTGGGTGTGAGCCTGTGTAATCAAACAATCAGTACCGTTCTGCACACAAAATTTCAGCCGTAATAATGCGCATAATCTAGGCGGCGCTTTCTTCTCATATTTTTTTATTTCTCATTCATGTTTTCATGTTAATTTCTCGAAATTTGAATGCACACTGCATTGCAGGCTTCGATTTTCGAACATGCGAGACTGCATGCTGAACACTTTTTGCGCTAGTGTAGCCGACAAAGAAAGCTATTTTGGCTGTAGTGCAGATTTCCTGACTTCTGCGACGTATGTTATCAACAGTGTATGCTGTTATCGGAAATAAAGTTTTCGAAAATTTTACCCCGTGTAATCGGCGCACTCCAAAGTTGGAGCTGGATTTTCTGGAAAAAAGGTACATTTATTATGGGAGTAAGTATGGTAGTTTATTCATTTATTCATTTATTTATGAATGGTACCATACAGGCCCCGAAGAGCATTGAGAAAAAATGACGACAAATAAAGCATAAAAAGAAACTACTTGGAGGAAGAAACAAAGAAAATTGTACAATGGAAGGGCAAACAATCGATTGCAGTACAATACAAAATCTAGAAAAAAAAACATCTTTATACAAAAATTAAGGGAACATATAAACTTAACAAATGCTCACGAAATTTCGCAGGGTCTCTTAATGAAACAATTTCACCAGGAAGACTATTCAAATGTGTGATGGTGCGTGGCAAAGCAGAATTATTGAATGATTGTGTGTGGTCGAAGGTGCGTCTGAAACTGAGATGATTATAAGGACGACATGGTGTATGCAAAGGAATTTAAATCGAGAGGTGACTGGTCTACGAATTGTAATTGTACTTATGGAAGAGGCATAGAAGGGTCACAAAGCGGCAGGAATCCAAGTCAAGAGGGGCAATATTGTGTTTGATTTCGGTGATGCTGGAACAGCGATCCTACTTTGAAGTTATGAAGCGGGCTGCACGATTTTGGATGGATTTAACTTTATCTATTAGATATTGTTGATGAGGAGACTAGATCGACAAAGCGTACTTCAATTGAGGGTGCAGAAAGGTTAGATAAGCCTGTTGCCAAAAGGAAGATGGGGAATGATGCAAATTCCGGTGCAAAAATTTCAGAGTTCTGTTAGCTTTCGCGCATACCTTTTCGATGTGATTGCACCAGGCAAGATTAAAACAAAGATGAACGCCGACATATTTGTAAGTAGACGAACTGGGAATTTCAGCGGACAGACAGAGTAAGGAAAGGGAAAAACAGATTGCTTACAAGTGAAAGAAAGTACGCAGCACTTAGATGTGTTAAGCATCATTTTCCAGTGGCCACACCGCTGATTGATTAGGTCGAGGTCCTGTTGCAAACTTACATGGTCTTCTTCAGAGTTAATAGTCCTATACACTAGGTAGTCATCTGCGAAAAGACGAATTGAAGAAGAAAGCCTACGAGGCAAATCATTAATATACATCAGAAAAAGAAGAGGGCCTAATACACTACCTTGGGGCACACCTGATGAGACAAATAAAGTAGATGAGCTGGAGTTATTGACAAATGTGAACTGCTGTCGATTTGATAAAAAATTTTAGAGCTATGATAACGTTGATGAGTCGAGTCTAAGTGCTGATAGTTTAGCTATTAGGTGACAGTGTCAAATGCTTGTTGAATTTTTTCGCAAAGTCTAGGAAGATGCAATCAATGATTTTATTATTATTCATACTGTTATGTAAATCCGACTCAAATTCTAATAGTTGAGTATCACATTATAATGCTTTCCGAAAACCATGTTGATTTACTAGAAAGAAGTTATTTGACTCAATATGACTAAATATGGGAGGCAACGATGTGTGAAAGCAGCTTGAAAGAGATTCATGTTAGCGAGATGGGGTGATAGTCACCGGGGGAGTGTTTGTTCCCATCTTTAATCATTAGAATGACCTTTGCCGTCTTCCAGTCGGTGGGAACTTGACCAGTGAATAAACAATGGTAAAAAATGGGACATAAAATTTGACTGGACGAAGCGCATGTGTTTTTGAGTACCTTTGTATTAATATTGTCAACACCGCACACACAGGCCTTCTACAGTAACACTGATAGGAGACATGAAGTAGTACTCAAGATCAGAGATGCAGGGAACCGATGGAAAGTCTTCATTTGTAAAGACAGAGCAAAAAAAAACCAATTGAAGGTTGAAGCACATTCAGGTACTGAGACGGGAACATTATCAGTGCTATGTAATATAAGCATGTCACTGTCATGATCAGGTGAAATGGCATGCCAGAACATTCTGGGGTTAGTGTGCGAAAGTGTAGAGAGATCAGTGGTACAATATTTCTTTTTCCCTTCTCTAATTGCACGAGAGTAAGATTTTAAGCAGTCTCTATATTCATACCAGGATTTAGGAAACGATAATTTCTTAGTACAAGCATATAACCTTTTCTTTTTATTTCTGAGATATTTAAGTGATCTATTAAACCACAGTTTGGATTTATAGTTAATAATATGGATTAGTGGAACATATTTATTTATGAGAAGCGCCATAATATTTCTAAAGGAAGTCCAGTTATTCTGCACAGACCTGTTGGTGCATGGGGGAAAAAATGTATTGTGCAGGAAGATATCAAGTTCAGCGTTCATTTGATTGTAATTTGCCTTGCTATAATCCCTGATTACCTTATGCTGGACACCCAAAAAAGTTAGTGGGATATTGATGGAAAATTGTAATAGGTTGTGATCACTAAAGCCGTCTAATTGCAGAGCGGGACCTATGGTATGTGGCTCTGTTGTCAGAATGACATCTAAAATATTTATTATCACGAGTGGGCTCTGAAAAAAAAAAGCTGGGTGAAAAGTCAAATGGGTACTGACACCTTTTTTCGGAGGCGAGTTCTCTGCATTACAAATTTCCTGTATACAAAGACGGCTCTGAGCAAGTGTGACACTCAGCAAATGCTGATATTTAATTTTGATATTAAAATCAAATTTCTTGCGGCGCTTCTACCGGCATTAACTTGACGTCAGGCTACATTGCTAATCCTGGTGACTTCACGTAGCAGTCTGGTAAGTTGTGATGACGTCAAGCACCAAAACAAAAAATGGCATGGCAGCTTGTGAGTCGCCGTCTTGATAGTCTCCTCGTGCCATGCGTTCACTGGGGGCTTTTGGCTTGTAGGGATACTTCATTACGTTACCGTGTTACCGGATACACAATGTAATCTGCACATAAGCCAGTTTTTATGAAATGTAAACCTTTACATAACGTAAGCTACCCGGAGGGTAGGCTTTAGGCTTGCGGCCCTATCTCCCAAATCCACTTTTGTTCGTAGGAACTCGTGATACTCACATTGCGGAGACTCCAGCTGTCGAGTCAAAGTAAGCCGAAGTGTGAGCGGCAATAGAGGCTCGTTCACACCGAAGGCGGGTTGGCCAATGCGGCGAGGCGGCAACGCGGGAAGCGGGAACAACCTCCTCTCCGGGCGGTGAAAGCGGCAAAAAAAAAACAGGCGGCAAGGCCAATTGCTCTTGGAGCAATTTTTTACCGCCTGCCGAGGCTCGCCGCTTTGCCGCAGCCAATCAGAACGCCACGCAGTGGAGGCGCGGTGGTGGTGCAGGTGTAAGATTGGGAGAAGCACTGACACGTCACAGCGACACGGGCGCAAAATCGCGAGATGCCTGCCTCGTCTGCCGCGCGGCGAGACGAAGGAGGCATGCGGTCTGAACAGGTTCACGCACTCGCCGCTTCAGAAATCCCGCTTTGCCGCGCCGCCTTTGGTGTGAATGAGCCATAACAATTACATCGCCTCGGCCAGATTACCAATGCTAGAATAGCCTTGAACATAAAAGCTATAAACGTGCGAGTCTCTGATATAGTGGATAGGTGGTGCCATCTGGCGAGACCAAAATGAACCAGGCAATCACAAAATTGTTATTGCAGAAACATTGTCCATTGTACGTCTCGCGTGAAAACCGTGCAGCAGTGTTATTAGAGATGCATAACCATTTTAATCATTTCTAGCTCAAAAACTATACAAATGTGTTCATGACTGTGGTTGCATGAATTGTCGCAAGATCGCGAAACCGTCGTGGCAGTATCCTAGTATTTCTTCACCTTTTTGCGCATAGAAGGATACTGTAAACGATAAAGAAACACCTCGCGATTTTGCCAGAGCGTTGATTCTATCCTGTCCGAGTTAAAAGTTGTTGAAATGCAGTTGACATCAGCATTTGTGGAGTACGAAACTGTAAAGGCATACGTCTGCGTACGTGCATAAACTTTTACGTAGGGGAAGCTAAAACGTTGAAAAAAATGCGTTCCAGTAAGATGGTAGATTCAAACTGGTATCCAAAAGCATGTTAATGTGAAAGAAGTATACGTACAAGCTAAAACCCCCTTGCTGGTGAAGCGAGTTAGCAGAGTCTAGAATAGTGCACGTGAATACAAGACATTCGCTTATCAGAGGGCAAATGAATCGTTTGATTTTGAATATTTCGTCATGGCACTAATATTTTGCTCTGTGAATTGTCTTGCGCAAGTAAAACGAAGGACAATAGGTGCAAGTTCCACTGATTCCAGTTCGATCCAGCGCTGAGACAAGTGGGGGCCGGGGCAGAAACTGGATGCCAACCAAGTGAAGTTTACTCTGTTTGCTCCAACTAAGAAGAGATGCGGGTCGAAAAATAGCGTTTTTTTGTGAAAATGTTCACTTTTGAGATATTGTTTCTAAAATCACATTTGATAATTCAACTATTATTTCGCCAAATGTCACAGCTGAATTCGAACGAGAAAGTGGTAAAAAATTGATCTGCGTTAGCGACGGTAGCTCCCGAAGTCGTGAATTCACGCAAGCGACGGCTATATTTGAAAATCCGTCCATACATCAACACAATGACGTTCGCCATCGCGGTTTGTTCGGTGACGTAGATCAAGCCTCCTTTTAATGTACAGGCGTCCCCCTAGATTAATATTTTAACGAAGGAAAATCACTAAACAGTCGTTTCCAAGTCGGTTTTCAGCCTAGCTGCAGCCGCTTCAGGCATCTCTACTGGTCACATGGTACGCTACCGAGGTCGCCATTGGCTACATCTGATCGGCCCAGCTCGCTGAGCGCTTGGGACAATTGGCACTTGCCGTGTGTTTCTATGTTTTTCCGAGTCCGCCATGGATCACTTGAAGAAGCGAGACTTTCGAGCACGGACGTTTTCAAGCAAGAACAAGTACCGAGGGTATAGGTGAACTAGAATATGATCTAGTGGCGCTAACGGCAAACCGCGGCTGCTGTCTCGGCGGTTCCAAAATGACACGGACGGCCGCTAGGATTTCTCGCGGCGCCACTGCGCCTTTTCATGTTATGTGCGCGAGGCGAGCGCCCGGTGGCGTCTTCCTTGCATAGCGCGGGAGTCAATCAGTGCATGTGCGGGAGTATGCGTGGGAGTTTGGCGCGTTGAGCCACCACCTCCTGAAGAAACTTCGTCAAGGCCTGGAAGCTCTACTGCATATGTCAGCGGGCTGACGACGCTGGTTGCGTTGTGCGCTGTGGTGGCACACAACGCAACCGACGCCGGCACTCGGCGGCGTGTTTGCATTGGCGTTGCAGTCCCTACAGCATTACTGCGCTTCGACTAGAAACAACGAATGTTGCATCGTTTTCTGTGTGCCGTCGGGCTCTTCGGAAGTTTTGATGTGTTCTGCTTGTATTTGTGCTCGTGTGCGTCGGTGAAGTGACCAGATTGCGAGCAGCTGTGGTGCCAAGAAAGTGTTGTGCCCACATTTCTGTGTAAATCGTGGAATCAGAGTCGTGAGTGTATGTATTTGTATTTCCGACTGACCAAGGCACGCGGAACGCATAGGTACGGGCTATCCTAAGGGATAGTGCCAGCCCAACAAAACATTAAAAAGTAAATATGCTGCTTTTCTTTCGTTTCTTGTATTGTGTTACATCTGGTACCGTGTTATACCGTGTCACTTTTATCCCATGCACAAATTCGGAGTATGCGTAAGGTAAATACCGTTAAACGAGAAGCATAATGCTGTTGCTTTTTTGTTATTCACAGATGTTCGAAATAATATTTCGCTCGAAGTGATATAGACGAGAGGGCCAGCGACAGCCAGCAGGAAATCCTGGCGCACACAAGACACGCTTTTTATTTCTCCAGTCCGTGTGTGTGCTTCTCAACAAGTGTTCTTGCGGTACGCGTACTGCGCTGTTGTGGGCCGTGGACGCGTAAGAGAGCAAAGCCGATGAGCGTCTCTTGCAGGCCGGATTATTGCACTTCCAGTTCTAACAAGCTACTCTACGGCACGTGTGCCGGTGCAATCTGCTGCATTCTCTCGCCAGTACCAGAGTGGAGATTGTACTTTGTGAGATATCCCGCACCAACATACATGTAGCTCGCGACTATGTCGAAGCGGAGAACGGATTCTCATTGCTTTTCTCTGGATTGCCCAATCGGTAACTGGGGCACTTCGAAGGCATTGCTGTTTGCAGCTCTCAGGGATGGTGATCTCAGCAGAAAGTGGGAGTGCAACTTCCGGGGGGTTGACAAGCCTCTGACCAAAACTTCAGCGGTGTGCTGAAGTTTTCGAGCCAAGATGCATCCTGCGTGAATATGTGCACGGGATAAATGGCAGTGAAGTGCGCATTCCCCGTGGAAAGATGTCATTGGTTCCTGATGCCGTGCCAACGCTTTTGCCAGGTACTCCACGTAGTATCTAACCTTGTAATTTTATGTTTGCATCGATCCAGAAAGCAACGCGCGTCAGAAGTAACCATATCCGCAGCTCTGCAGGAGTCTGTGATGGCCCGACAACGCAGCCGAAGCTGGCAGGAAAAGTAGCAGCGGCGCCACTTGAACCGCAGTCCGGGTGAAAGTTGATGCCGAAGCCCAGCCGGTCGTGCCACTAGATCATATTCTAGTTCACTATAACTGAGGGCGTCGACGTAAGCCGAAGCGCAAAGCAGCGGTAGAAGAATGCGGGCCGCCGGCCACTAGGCCTAATCAAGGCAGCGGGGATACGGCGGCTTGCGGGAACTTGACGAAATTGACGCCACGATCAAGTTCATCAGCGCACTGGAAAAGAAGATTGAACAGTTCGAGAGCGAGAGAAAAAGGAGTGTTGGTGGTTCTGTGAGTGGAGTATTTCGTGACATCGGCGTACTGACATCGATGGTAAGCCGCGCCGTTTGTCCAACATGCCGCACCGCTGGACTCGTCATCCGCAATACTGCAAGTAAACGTAGGGGCCTCTCTTCATTCCTCAAGCTGTACTGCAATAACAGGGAGTATCCTGAGTCGGCGGTTTCTGCCGTGCATAGTTCGCGGCATGTTGTACCGGAAGGACAGCCCATCGATGCCAGTGATGACTGGAGCTACCGAAGCGGCAGCTCGTGCGACAGCTTCGCCGTCAATGTGAAAGTAGTTGTGGCTGCGCGTGCAATAGGCATCGGGCATGAACAGCTGTCGCGATTTTGCGCTATTCTTGGACTGCGAATACCTATGCATCACAAGACTTTTATTGCAATCGGTAAAAAAGTTCATGCTACAGCTACCAAAGCTGTGCAAGAAAACCTGGCGAAGATGAGGATGATATTTAAAAATAGAGTGGATGGGGCTGATGTTGCTGTCCTGTATGAGGGCACGTGATAAAAGAGAGGGCAGAAGAGCCACAATGCCGTAGGCACTGTTGTGTTTGTGGACGCTGGTTTGTGCCTAGATTTTGAGGTGCTGTCAAATTACTGCCTCGCCTGTAGCAGGCACAAGGACTTGGGTAAACATGGCAAGCATTCCACACTCCTGTCTGCAAAAAAATACAGAGTGCTCTTCTCACGCCATGGAGACTGAGGCAGCTTTGCACATATGGGGCAAAGCTAAGACAGCTTTGCACATATGGACCCTCATACACATTGCGCATCACCAATGATGCGCAATGGGGACAGCAAAGCTTACACCGCTGTCACTGAGGCCAAGGTATATGGTGAAGTTGTCGTGGACAAGGAGGAGTGCACAAATCATGTGGCCAAGCGTCTAGGCACTGCTCTCCGGAAACTGCCAACACGACTTCCACGAGGAGAAAAGCTGACAGATGGCACAATTCAGAAGCTGCAGAACTATTACCGATGTGGGGTCTCGATGAGACGAGCGCGCACCACTCTACGCTCTTGGAGTGAACGGACACAGCAGACACGGTCGGTACAAACCAACAAACACATACACATTTATTCAACTAATTTAGATGACAATATTGTACGCCGATATGGTACATAACTGATTATGTAATACAATAGGACATCATTACACAATAACACGATAAACACACAACATGACAAACACACTAACACACCCAAAGCGGCGTCGCCAACGCTTGACTCACCACGTGGGCCTACCGCAGGCAGCCCGCGGTGCCGTCCACGGCAGATCCCACTGCAAGAGACGACCGTTCGCGGCAGCCGCCACGCGCAGAAAAGGCTCGCTCCACTCTCACCCGCCACCAAGGCCTGCCTTCCGCCAGGGGTCACCGCCGGAGCTACCACTCTACCAACAGTGGTACTTCACGCGAACACGATGCCATCTATCGCCCGGCGGTCGTCACCCGAAATGCGGCCTTGGGGCGAGACACGTGTGCCACACGGCACAAACAACTTTACAGGGGCTGTCAGCACCCCCACACCGTATTGCAATCACAAACAACAGAGGTGATATTCTGAAAATGCATAGTGCCATCTGGGCCTCGTATTTCCACTCATCATCGAGCAACCTGCAGGCAGCCACCGATACTGTCCAGAAGGGGTGATTTCCTGGTGCATGCATAGGCGTGTGGTGGGGTGGGGAGGCTTCACCCGACCACACGCCAATCTTGGAAGTGTGGCAGCTTGGGCTAGTTGGTATGGCATGACGATAGTTATAGCGCGAGAACAAAACGACGACACAGAGACAAGAAGGACACAAAAGACACGACGAGCGCTCGTGTCTTCGTGTCGCTCGTGTCTTTGTGTCCTTCTTATCTCTGTGTCGTTTTGTTCTCGCGCTATAACTATCGTCATGCCAATCTTGACCGAGGCTCAAGATTGGCTGTGCTTCCCATTTACAAGCGCCTCACAGATGAAAAGTTGCTGGTACGCTGTATTCAAGGAAAAACCCAAAACGCTGCAGAATCTTTGAATAGCAAAATTTGGTTGTTGTGTCCGAAGACGAAGTTTGCCTCCAGGACAACAGTGAAAACTACAGCTGCTATGGCCATGCTGTGGTTTAATAAAGGACATTCAAGCTTTGAACACGTGCTACAAGAGTTTGGTGTAGGGCCACCAGATCATCTGATCACCCTGGGCCAATCCCCCGACCAGACGAGAATCAAAAGAATGCGTGTGAAACAGCCGAGGCAAGGGCTCATCGTCGCAATGTGGCGAAGAAAGCACGTCTCAATGACTCCCTTCTCAAGCGGTGAGAAGGTAGTACATATGCAGAAGGACAATTTGAGTGCTAAAGTTTTGTGCAAATCGCACTGTGTAATCATCAGTAAACATATATATAACTTTCAAATGCATTTTTCTCAATTATTATTTTGAGGCAATTCGCTCTACTTGTGCACAAACTTTTTTACTCATAAAATAGTCCCGATGAAATTTCGCACAGAGCCTAATCAGCCACTCTAGAATACGAGTATCTACTTCAGGTTGCAATATACATCTCAGATTTTTTGTTACACTACTTGATATGCTGATAGAGAGATGTAAAATGTGCATTTAGTACCCTTGAACTTTTTTTTTGAGACGTAGCAACGGAAGTCCTTACTTGAGGTACTTTTCTGTATTCTACTTCTACTGTTCAAGTGCCGCACAATGAGCCATTCTACGATTTTATGTGAACATTTTTAGTAAGCTTTAATGTGTGCACAAAAAACCCTATATTTTGATATCAAAGTTGTAGTAACTCTGGAACTGCTATAGCTATCAGAAAATTAATTACAGTTATGAAATTAGCTCTGAAAACTTTACTAACACCTAAAATTTCAAGAAGCTGGGTTAAAAAATAAAACCTTTTTTGAGTAGCATCTACCCTGAATCCAGATGCGTACGCGCATAAAATGACCGACTTCGGATTGTCTACGAAGAACCTGTGCCTTATAAGTAATGGCAACCCAACGTTGTGCTCCCCTGCAGCGACAGTTGCCACATGTGTGGCGCGCAGTAGATAAAGCAGATGATCAAATGAGTGACACACGGACGAGGATACCTCACGAGAACTTGCGCGCACATACTACCGCCTGATGGCGCTGTTTATACCAAGTGGTGATGTCAGGGTACAGTAGGAAGTGGAACTAGCTTTTAAAAGCATGCCGTAATTAATTTTTCAATGTGCACTCACGCTTACCGGTACGTTTTCTACGCCCCCCCCGGGGCGTGGTCTACCACTTGACTAAAAAAAAAAAAAAGAGAGAGACGGCAAGAAAAAAGTGCCCTTTAAAACAAAGTTAGTTACTGCGGCCACCTGCAGGGTGTCCTTTCGTGCTGTGCACAACTAAACCAGATGTAGTGACCAGTGAGGTCAAATAAGAAACGCCATAATGTGCAGTCATGTAGCTTTTGGTGGGACCCCGTGGCTATCCCTCCATTTGATAGTTTCCTTGTGGCAGCAAAAGGAAATTAGTAGGCTTGTGTGAATAGTGATTTTTGGGTCTGAAGGGAATAGTAATTTTGGTCGAATAATTTGAAATCACACTTGTATACTATATATGACATACAAAGAAAAATTGGCATATTTATTATGACCTTACTAACCTGCACAATATTTTTTTATATTGAAATAAGGCCTCTATGCAAATGCCCTCCCCCCCCCCTTTTATTTTCGTTAAAAAAAGTGTAAGCAACTCTGACTGGTAGTAGGATGCGACTTTTGGTAGGGTGCGAGTCAAAGCTCGTAGAATACGTAACAATTTAAAATTTGTTATACTTTGAACATATGTCGTCATAACAAGCTTTTAAGCTTAATGAATTGATTTGAGGGCAATATATTCATTTAAAGGAGCCCTGAAACACGTATTGAAGTAGCCATGGAATAGATTAGTTATAGAAGCCTATTGCCTCAGGAATTCGCCATAAAAATTTTTAGAATCCATCCAGTACAAGCAGCGTTGCGAAGCTTTGTCACACACTGCAATTGCATTCTCTTCTCGTCCCGACAAAGGCGCTGGAAGCCAAGCCGGGTGTGGTGGCACCGCGAAAGAAAATGCCTCAGACGCACCTTGCGACCTTGAGCACCCCCCCCCCCTTTTTTTTTCTTCGAATATGCGGCTTTTCAGTGTGATCGTGCGTGCACGCGTGGACAAGTCGCGGCCTCTCGCACCGGCTCCAGTGATGACCGAGTGCACCATGTTCAAATCAGCCAATGGTTGATGCAATGGCTGTGACAAGTGATTTTTGAGCTTGTAGTGTCATTTGCCGAGACAAGAGAGCAATTTTTAGCTGCCTTTGAGAATTTATTGTGAAATAAAGGACGTTTGCTGCGCTCTAATATTTGGCTCATGGTTTCTTAGAAGTCTCAACTGCCAATCGGGAGCATTTTCTGACCATGCTCGAAAAGTGTTGCTGGGCCCCCTTATACTTGAAAAGGGGCTTCGCGGCAATGTTTATTTTTATTGAATGGGTGCTTTCACGGCATAGCATTCCGACACTGCAGTGAAACTACTTTTACAGGCTGTTACATGCGGATTATTATACATTTATTCGTTCATTGCGAATAGTTCGAAATTTTCAATAATTTAAATTAGAACCGAAGCAGATTCTAATATTATACTATTCATTCTAGTATTTGCACAACCCTAGAAATCAGTAGGCAATTTTTTTGCTGTTATTGGTTGATAGCTGGCATAAATCAAAAGCAGCGTCTGGATCAGATGTGCTTCTTGTTGTGGTGTGGCACCATGCACTGGGCACCACACTCTATTTCACGCTAAAATGTCACAGTTGCAGCATTAGCATGCTCTGGAAATACAGCTGGTGAGAGTGACCGTGTGTCTATAAGATCTTGACTGCGGGCATGATGTAGCTTTTTTTTTTTTTTCATCCCTTTGTGTTCCAGCACACTCGTGTATGCAAAAAAAGAGAGAGAAAGTGCATAAAGCTGGCAACATCTCCGCCCGTTCTTTGTAGCAATCGATTCAAGGCAGAATAATTTATGATACTGAGGTGAATCGATGACTACTAGGAAAAGTGGTTCAGGACCTCTTTGAGAACAGTAGAAATTGATTACTAATTCTTGTTGGAATTACTGATGCACTTATTTAGGGAGTAATTAATTTGGTGCCTAAAATTAGCTCATAAAGCTCAATAAATATATATAGTTTCATTCAACTAGGTGATGAAATAAGTGGAGTTGACTTTATAATTGCAGTCTCCCCTTCCTAGAATAACTGATTAGTAGTCACTTTAAGTTGGAAGATGTTTATCAATCAGACATAAAACAGAGGCCATACTGGCACTTACAAAGTTTTGGTACCTAATGGCTACATACATGGCATCATGGATTTCACCCATGTAAAACAGAAGGGCACGAAAATACGGCACGCAGAGAAAAGATAGACACAAATGACTGGCTTTTCCTTGTGTGCCGTATTGCGTTTATCATGAACCAACACCAATTTGACTAAATTTTTTCTTTACGCATTTCATCAATACTTGTGCCGTTGTGGCCCAGTAGGTAATTTTGAAAGTTTAATCTACAGCTCATTTTAGGTAAGTGTACATTATGTATTGCTCAGGAGTTAACTAGACATGCCTTGTTGGACTTCGTGGTGTTATGGCCATCTTTTTAGACTTACACAGGAAGGAAGTGTCATTGAATGGTCTTCTTTGCAGCTTCTGGAGTTGGAGCTGAGTGACAGCAACTTTCGTCGCTATGTCCTGGTGCAGTTCTTGATCCTCTTCCAATACCTGCAGTCCACCGTGCGCTTCAAACTGTTAAGTGAACTTTACATTTCTTTCCTCAAAAGCTATAGAGAAACAATGAGTTGATCTAGACTCACAAACTGCACTTTGAGAACCTCATGGGTTTTTCGGCCATCAGTTCATGATTAGCAGAGAAAGTCAAGGTGCAAGTATCATTTTCAAATTTCGCGCCGTAATCTCTGCGCGTGACGTAGGAAATTCCACAATGTATTTTTCCTATTTTCACGATATAGGCTCCGTGAAATTTTTTGAGGCTTCTTATGCTAAGTCTATGGCACCCACAGATTATAATGTACTACAGTTTTATAGATTAAAAGCTACGTAGGAGCAAGTAGACACCAGAAAATTGATGACGTCAGTGTTTGGTGCGCGAATCGGAAGGCGCCGTCTCATTTCACACGTTCTCTCGCTTACCAAGCGTCGTGTTGCAGTAAGAATGGTGTGTTCAAGATTGTGAAATTGTACCTTATGAATACGTGAAGAAGCGTTTTGCTCTTTAGTGCCCCTTTAAGAGGGAGATGTGAAATGAAAGCATTGCAGGTGTTGTATTGGGTGAGAAAGAGAGAAGGCTATGTGTTTCATAGCCTTCTTCGTGACACAAAAAAAAAGTGCCCAGTATCTGCTGGGCTGAAGAACACGCATATGTTTATTACTGATGGGAAGTTTTGTAGACTGGATACATATTGCTCAATCATCAATCCTATCATGAACAGCTCTTGAGAATGACTTTGAAGAGATGCGTTTTTTGAGATGATTTACTTCGTCATGAGAGCTTGGCAATGATGGTTATTTTTAGCATGCGGCTTTAGTAAACCCCTTATGCGAAATGCAATGGCAAGCAGCCAAGTGACATTTTTCAGGGGACTCTAGAGATGGGCACTTTATGGTTTTTAGTAGTCACCTTGTGCACTTTAAAAGTGATTTTAGCCTATTTCACCTTGTGCACTTTAAAAGTGATTTTAGCCTATTTCGAGTTAATTAAAATCTTCAGTTTTTTTTGTTGAGAAAGTAGAAAGGCTACACTTGTGAAAGCATTTAAAAACTAGAGATATGTGATCTTGGAGAAAGCTCTTCTTAAGTTAGTGTTACCCAGAACTGCCACTATTTTATCGCCTGTTACATTTTTACGTGCAACTAGTCATTGTTGCCTAACTGGTCACATGGGTTGTTTTTGTCACCAGAGAGACACACATTCTAACAGATGAGCAGTCCAGCTGGGTGAAGAACACTTTGACTCAGGTTTACAAGGTAAGTCTGTGCTGTATGCGTGACATATGGTGTCTGTCTGTAGAGCAGTCAGACTAGGTCTGGTAAACAGAATTCATTGTTTCGATAGGTACATGTTGTTTAAGTTATCCAAAATAGTTTCCTTGGGCTTCGGTACGCTAAATAAAACGAGATTTCCACTCTGGCAAGGGTCCTTCAAAGTTAGCTGCCTGGACCGCTCAAAGAAACTCTGTGAGAGTTGGTTGGATGGCAGGACTTTCAGTCCAGGACTGGCCCTGACATTATATACCCACTTTCTGGGGGAAAGGAAAAGTAAGCATCACAATGGCTGATCAGCACACTTATGTACTTCTTGGCTTCTTCGACTCTTCCTCTTCCTTTACTTAATCTCTTCGTAACAATATTCAGACGCCGAGGACAAGCTTGTAGGCTTTCTAAGCAACTTTGTATAGACTGAGCGTCCCAAAGCAATGGGTCTTGAATTGGCACACGATTGAGTACTATTAAAGAAAACTGTTGCACAGAAGGAATTTCACATTTCATGAAGGTGAATTGTGCCTGTGTGTTTTTTTCTTAACTCCACAGTTTTCTTTTAAAGTTTTCCACTAACATTCCATTCGACAGAATTGTGTACAAGGTTATGTTCAAGAGTATGTTTGAATCACGTGAGATTTACGTGTTTTGATGTAGCGCAGTTTGTTTTCCACTTTGATGATTCGAAACAGTATGTGCAAAGAAGACGACGTAATCTTCTGTATGCCTACTAATTTTGAATCATGCAATACCAATGGACCCAGTTGTTCACTCTTACAAGCTATTTATGCATTGAGACAGCAAGTTCGATGAAAGCTTTTTATGCTTTGTGCACATGTTCATTGTTGTTTGCTGTGGATAGGATTTTCTTGATGATTCGACAAATCGAGAGTACAGGAACAGACATTGGACGAAGGAAGAACCATACAACATAACACGAGTGCTCACTAACAGCTGGTTTATTTACGAGGAACACATTTATATATAATTGTGTGCAGGTCAAAAGACTAGTTGACAGTACGGGCAGCTTGCAAAGCGTCTAATTGAGGCTTTTGTCTATGATTTATTTATGCATTTAAATGCACAGTCGTGTTGTAACAAAGGTCAGCAGCTTATACACTGAACTGCATTCCTGGAAAGGCTATACACTTTGGAAATCGCACATATAATTTGAAGAAGGTGCTGGTACAAAACTTCCAAGCTGCGGTTGGCCCATGCATGAATCACAGTTCAACATTAAATGAAAATTGAGGGGTGCTCTTCAAAGAGCGTCTATGTTCTCTGAGGTCTTTTGCAGGTCTTCTCGATCGTTTTGCAGGCCTTTTGCAGGATGTTTTTCTTTTTCTTGTTTGCAGCTGCTTGAAGAAACGCCACCTGATGGGGCTGGATTTGCCACTCGCATCAAGGTAACTTTTTGAGGCTGAACTTGAGTGAGGGGCAAAATGGCTTGACAGTATTCTCTGTGCAGCACATTCTTCAGAGGGAGGAGTCGTGGAATGCCTGGAAAAACGAAGGCTGCCCAGACTTCAAGGAGGCCCGTCCTATGGAACAGGCGCGAGAAGTCAGGTGGGCTCGGCACAGGTTTCTCTCGCTCACGAGCACAAATGTGCGCAAGTTCCACGGCTTGACTCACTATTCATTCTAGAAGATGGGACATGCAAACACACGGAGTCAAGGCATTACAAAACGCTTGTGTCGCGTGTTCAATCTTTCTCTGTCCTGTTTTTTGCAGTGTTCCCCTCAGTATTGCAAAGACCTATTAACAACTGAGGAGACACACATCCGCGGAAAAGAAAGAAGGCATCAAAACTCATCCCTGCAAACCAATGCTTTATGCAAACCTTTCACACGCAAGGGCGTCACGTCACATTGAAAATTACCATTTCAGATCTATAATATGCTTCAAATTGCACAGCGATAAATCCGCCTTTCAAGCTTGTTATGTACATGTATCCCAAAGGAGTACAGCCTCTAGCGTGGGTTCAGTCTTAGCGAGCCACAAGGCACGCATTAACTGTCATCTCTGCACACGCGCGTTCGGACAGCCATAGTGCCGAGCGCAGCGTGGCAAAAACACAGTACTGCTCTCAACAGGTCACAACACTATTGCCTACGGCGACACCAAAAACAGTACAGTGCCCGTTGCAAGAGGGGGTGGTGGGCAAATAGGCTTATCCACTTTATGGGCGAGAAGTACTACACCAGGTGCCGCAAGCACATCTTTGTGGGCAAAAGTGATTCACGGTGACACCGAAACAATAGGGCCTGGCCGATCAAGCGAGGACAAACTCTGCTTGCGTTGGCTTCGAGAGATACAGGTTGGCGTAGTGGAACCATGCACTAAGACACCACACCACTCTTCAACCTAGCGTTTTAAAGGGGCAACGAAAGGTGAACGTTCATTGCGGGCAGAAGCAATGTTATCGAAGTCCTACGAGCCCCAAACTGTAGGAGCCGACGGACGGGAAAGAAATGCTAGCTCACCTTATGTCATCCCAAAGAGATTCTGACTCACTCCTGTCCCGAGAGACTTTGCAAGAAACGTCCCAAGTGACTTTGCGCACGGCGCCACAGTCGACATCCGCTACCGGGTGAGAGGGGTTGAACGTCACTCTTGCTTACCCAGCAGGACAGACCGTGGCGGAGAGGAGACTCATGTCACGACATGAAAATGGCAGAAATAGGCAGCAAAGCCCACGCGATGACAGCGGGCTAGCCTCAATTCCTACGAGCTCTGCTACGGTTGAACTTTTCAAAAACGAAATACAGCCAATGTCTAATTCGAAGTGCCCTCTTCAAATGTATTGACTCGAAAAAACCTGGGTTACAACATGGTGGTGATAGATGTAGAAGAGTTGGGGGCTCAATCAAGGCTGTTTTAGATCTGAAATTTGTGCAAGAAGTCCAATGAATTAGTGTAGAAGTTTTTTACCATTCATATTTCAAATGTTCTTGTATGTTGCCGTCAATGAGGCATATCTGCAAATCCTAACACGAAGGGAGCACACAATTGTCCTCCGTATTCCACAGATGTTAAATAAGGAGGAAAGGCTGAGACAACAGCATCTTTGCCTTTCACAGGTAACTTTGGTTGCACCAATACAATGCGGCTTCCGCTATACTCAGGCTTAATAAGACAAGTGCGAAGTACAAGTGCTTCATCAGTAAGGCTTTCATGTCACTATACCTCATAAAAATTGGCTTAGGAATCATCTTAAAGTTACTTTTCCGCGATTTCACTTTGAACTATTAAAAAAATATTCAGGAAGTATTCTGTTCGATTCGCATTCACACTTCAATATATGAATTTGCTTTGTACCCAAATTTTTGCTCTTCACATCACTCTTTTGCAGGGTGGAATGTTTGAACTTTATTATAAGTCAGTGAGCCTAAGTGACATAGAAACATATTTTAGAGAGAAGGCGACCAAATCTTTATGTCTCGAAGCCAGAAACAGAGTATATCGGTGAATTCCACGAAGGAAAACTATTTACCTTGTGTCTGATGTCATCACTATTAAAAACAGAGTGCGATGGCCTCCCTGCAGTTGATGCTGCGCTATGCAAACTGTTACTAGTCACATTGTGTGGCCGTGGTGAAAAGAAACACCGAGACAATCAATGCCTCGTCAGCACATTTGCGTGGGAGAAATGCTTGTCTCTATTAATATTGGGTACCCACCTCTTTCTCATGCCATGTACACAATTGTTTGCACCACTTGTTTTTGCCATTTGCATCAAAAAACAGCTAGATACGCCGAAGGAATCCTTGTGGGTTCTTGATGAGATCGCTCCTCTCGTAGACAGGTCGGACTAAGCCAAACGACACATTTATTGAACTACCTCACCAATCTCGTCAGCCAAACCAAAGACATCACTAGTGATAAACACACTAAACTCAACCTTATACAATATTCTAATACACTCTTTTGGCATAAGAACAAACATGGTGACGCAAAGGCAGCATCACCAACGCTCGACTCACCACGAGGGCCCATGGGAAACGACCTACAGTGCCGTCCCCGCGAACCCGCCGCGGGAAGGCCACCATTTGCACCAGTCGCCATATGCCAAAGAGGACGGCTCATCTCTCGTGTGCCGCCACTCAGCTTCACCGCCAGGTATCACTGTCTGTGCTACCGAGCTACCCATGATGTTGTTGATTATAAACGCTCTCGAGTAGAATGCCACCTACCACCAAATAGTTGTGAATTTTAAATGCAGCATATGTGTGAAACACGTGTGCAACGAGGTGCAAATGACTTACTGGGGGTGTTAGCACCCTCGCAACATTCCACATAGTAAATTCATCTTCACTTAACTTCATTTTGCATTGTACTTTGTTGCATATGATCACTTCACTGAAGTTACTACCATATTCGACGAGTTGTTCGACGTGCCGCTTTCTGCGGGTCATATGAAAAGCATGATTTTCTTAGCTCAAAATAGACATAACAAACTTTTAATACATTTTTATCCTGCGATTTCATCTTATTTGTGCGAGAACAGAGCAGGATAAATAGCTATTTAACTGCAACTTAATAAAGATGTATTACAGTGACATGCATGAAGGAACATATTATCACATTACTTTGGTTGCAATGTTCTATTGGGCATCTTGAAATAATGTTGTATCGATTCAAGAAATTTACGGACAGCTTTCCACAGGTTGTGCCTGAAAGGGTTAACGAGGGCAAGCCTGCAAGGCACTACTCCACCTGTGTGTAAGGGCTTTGGGTCTTAAATCTCACGTGGTTACTTGTGAAGTTTAACTTGTGAAAATGACTATATCAGGCTATTCACTCCCATTTTTTGTTTTGCTACATGCATTGAGACTTGAGTTCTGCAGATGATGTTAAGTGTGGCGGCCCTCTCCACAGGCCCAAGAGGAAACTTGGCGATGAGGTGAAGGCAGCAATGGCCAGCAAGAGAGTTGTCCTTGGCGAGTATGTGTATTTCTTGCGATTATCATGATCTGTTCATACGACTCCTTTTAATGAGAGTGTGGGAAGAGTAGTTTAGTTGCAGGCATAAGGAAGGAAGTGGCCATTGAGCTTAAGGACCCAGATAGAGTAAAGTACAAGATAGATGACAACGTGCACCCATTGAATAGCTTTATCACAGCAGCTGATTCGAAGATGTTTTTACCTCCACCTATATGTCCATGGGATCAGAACATATCGTCCTTGTGAAGCACTACTCAATTCAGTGCTTTAAATACGTTGTTGCACTGCTTTTTCATTGTAGGAGTCCTTAAATAATTTTGACTGCTTCATTACATTGTACTTTAGTTGGAGAAATTATCTTCAATATTCAGTTGGTGTATTGTGAAGCTCTCGAATACTCGTACACTGATATTATTCAGCTTATACATTGTTTTAAGCCTGAAAAAAAAAAAACATCTTGAGAAACAACACATCTCCACTTCAGTGCCGTGGTAGCAAAACTTATGGGGGTTGGCAAGAAAGTGTCATCAAAGCTCAGCGATAGCATAAACCAGAAAGCAATGTTGTCACCTGTTTTGTGGAGCAGGTGTATACAGCCGTGTGGCTAACAAAGTCTCTGGCTGAAAGATAGAAAGCACATTGAAGGTCATTTAATTTTGGGACAAAGATGCCGGTTTTCTTTAGAGTCACAAGTGATATTAAGTGCCCTTGCAGCACCGAGATGAACCGGCTGTGGAACCTGTGCCCAGACAATTGGGAGGCATGCTCATCGCCCAAGCGGGACTTTGTTCCTAGCTTGGAGAAGTTCTTCGACATGGCAATGGACCAAGGTGACCCGGTGGCTGGTGCCAAGAGCCGAGCCAAGTAGGTCAATTGTGTTGTTTTTGTGCTTGCTGAACTATCGTTTGTGCATCTGCATAGCAGTAGTGGATACTTTTTCAAGTGATGGCTAAGCAGACAACTGCACTCTGAGAAAAAAAAAAAGTGTTGTTTGACTTTTTTTTGCTATGCATGAGACTGTCATGTATGGGGGTGCTAACACCTCCTGTAAAGTTGTAACACCCCCTGTAAAGTCTCTGACATAGGTCGCATTCAGGGGTAAAATTATTGAGCGGTAGGTGGCGTGGTGCTCGTGAGCGATTGTTATCAGCACCATCATCATCATGGTGGTTATAACGCTAGCGCCAGCAGTGACGCCTAGTGGCAAGCCTTGGTGGTGGGGCACGAGAGATGAGTGGTTATCTTTAGCTCGTGGTGGTTGGCGCGTTTGTCTCTAGCGGTGGGTCTGCCGTAGGCGTGGGCACCGCGAGCTGTCTGCGGTGGGCCCTCGTGGTAAGTGGAGTGTGTTCTTGTGTTTGTTACGTTTTTGAATGTTGTGTAATATTGCGTAAGGTTATTTAGTGTGTTAATCACAATATGTATAATAATTTGGCTGACGATTTCATTGTTCTAGAAGTAGGTAAATAAATGTGTGTTGTTCCGACCGGGTCTAGTGCGTTCGTTCACTCCAAGAGCAGGGTGCGCTCGTCATTTCCAGGCCCCACACACGTTTATGACTCTATTTAGAGAGTCATGTTGACTCTCTATAAGGAGAGTCATATAGTGTATCACTCACTTTAAATAGGCATGTTATTTTTGAGGACTAACAGGCAATGATACTAAAGAAATAATAGGGGACGTTATTATTAGTAATTTTAATGTTATTGCGATGAAATAAAAGTGGAGGGAAAGATAATTTTCCACTGGCAGGGACCTTCAAATAACGCACCCGATGCTTCACCGCTGAGCTATGGTGGTGGTAAATCCCCGTCCACTTTATGTGATATATATGTGCATTTAAATAATGAAGTGCTAGGCGTCACTCCGAGCAGCCATAGCGGTAACTGTGGAACACTCTTTTATTGCGCAATTATATGGACACACACAGCTGGATTTTGCTGTCGACGTCGGATTCGCCGTCACTCGCTGTATATGTATATGTATTGTATTTATGAAAATGCAAAAAAGAAAAAAAAACAGAGACTCCAGCGCGCGAAATTGGAACTTGGGCCCTTTCAATCGTGAGTGCAAGGCGTTAACCATTGAGCCACCGAAGGAGCACGTTCTTCACCGTTCAAAGGGCAAGCTATTTATATCTACCACTTACGGCTGCTGACGGGACTTATCGTGTTTTCAGCATTACCAGCAAGATGGTGCATTGAGCACGCAGAGCCACATTTATCAGCGAGGCGTGCTCTAATCTTTCACTAGTACTTTTCCCTTCGTAGAGGAGGGGAGCGACGCTCTTTTGCACGCCCTTATCTTGCGGTGGGGAGGAGGGGAGAGAGAGAAAACAACTTTATTGCTGAAGGGAGGGGATGAACGTACGTCTTGGCTGGCCTCGGGCTTTACCTAGAACGATTCTGTTGTAGTGATCGGGCGCATGAAGGTCACTGCAATTATTGCAGTCTCCACTTGCGGAAAGCGCGTGCTTTTCCGACACAGCAAAGTAACAACTGAGAAGCTTATTCTCGTGCATCTGTACCTGTGAGTACGTTTCGTGCATCATTTGTGCATGAGGAACGAGGGGCATGTTTCAATCTGCTTTTCATTCTGCGTGTGACCTTCCAATTTGTTGCTATTGCGTTCATTGTTTTGCCTTTGCGGCAAAGCTGTGACTTTTTTTTTCTGCCTGTTTGTGTTGTGACATGCAAAGTCTTCTAGAGAGAGTTGATGTGACTATCTAAAAAGACTTATACATCCCATGACTCTTCTAAAGAGAGTTAACAGGATTCTCCAAAGAGAGTTACACATGTAACAGTAATGTGTGTAGTAAAGGAAAGTCAAATGCCATTTTCCTTTTTTTAAATATGAGGTGTCGTGAAGTTGTTAGCAAGCACTCTGGCATGCTACTCAGCTGGTTAACACAAAGCGCTTCAAGCATGCGTGGATGAACCATCCAAACATTTGCATTTCTTGTACTTGTGTATGAAAATGTGGTTTGAGGTTCTTGGAAATGTGTTGACTCATATAACAGTGGTTTCAAGATACCCACAACTTTTATTTTTGAAGAGCAAAAGGGGAAGTCATTGTTTTTTTTTTTTTTCTGGTGGTCCTTCATGGTGGCAAATTCATGTAATTCAGGAAGTTTTCAAGAGGTCTGTTTTCACCCCTTTAGTGTATTCGATTAAGGTGCTTTGTCTTTAGGTTTGACTGAGAATGACTTGCAGATATAGCGGAGCCCTGCAGTGACAAGTTGAAGGGAAACATGGCTCGTGGATACAAAAAAAAAAATTATCAAAGAAGAAAGTTTTTTTATTACATCATTCAAACCTACAGTTATTCTTCTGCATGTAAAGTTTATCTTAGGTTTCACTAGATCAGCATTTCCTCCACAGTTTAGATCCATACAACAAGTATGAGGTGAATGTTTAATGTTCTTGGGTTACTTAAATTGTCAGAGTGATATCTCATGGCGTAAAACAGCTACACCTGTTATTAATTTTCTAACATGAAGCCCAAGCTGCGTATCATAAAGTGCGCAAAGCAGAGTTCTCATTTCCTCATCATTTTTTTTCTTTTTCGGTAGTCATGGTGCTGACATTGAATTTATATCATCTGCAGGATGACTATTTATGATTGGATCTGAAAATAGCTAGCAGCATTGTGTTGATTGACATGGTGGTACTTAGCTATCCAATGGTATGCACTTTCTGCTGAACTGTTTTTTTTTTTTGTAATGTTTTTGGAAACAATTGAGAGGCAGCTTTGTGCATCTCATAAACCTATTTATCTACTGAGAAATTATTGCGTATTTGATAGAAGCGCGAAAACGTAAACTAGTAGGTATGTTTAGTTTCATCTGATTTGGACATAAAGTGCAGCAAAAAATTAAAGGACCCTTCGTAAATTCCAAAGTTTATTTGGTGATACCTGTGGCAATTTGACTATATCATGTCTTTTCATTTTTTATTTGTTATTATTATTTTTGTGCATGTGTAGCTTTTGGTATCGAACAATTCACATTTCTGGGGTGCTTCTCGGAACAACTTGTCATGGTATCGTTTGTCGGCATGCCTGCCCTTCTCCTGTGAAAGATAGTCGCGCTAGCAGGCTCTCGTTAAAATCACAAGGACTGTTTGTTGGCGATTTTAAGCACTGTGCATATTATTAATAGGCATTACTGTTTATATTATCACATTTAGCTGAGCATCAACGTCAGAATAGCGAACGAAATTCACCAGGACGTTCCAAGTTTGCGATATCAAACCAGCCACAGAGCTGTGGGTCTGTATCATGAGAGGGCTGAGATAGAAGGGACAGATGGATGGAAGGACCTGAGCGTGAGTGTCACGAGTAAAGGAGAAATATGAGGCGCATGGGGAACGTGGAAGCGCTGCAATGGTGCTGGAGAAGAAAAAGAGTCACCCGAGTCATGTAAGAGAGTGGTCACGTAAGAGAGTGGTTGGAGAAAGGCTCGTGGCACGCGACCCGAGCCTGGAGGAAAAATCTCAGAGGATGAGCTGGCACTGTGTGTTGGGACGTCGAGCTGCAAATACGTGGGAAAGGAGCGTAGCTACCGTGAGGGGAGCAGCATTACCACCCGGTTCTGAGGATGTCGGCATGAAGAGCTCGGGAAGTGGCCGTCGACCTTGAAGATGGTCCCGAGTGAGGCTGCCCGGACTTGCCGCATCCTGTCTGGCAGTTTCTGGTCGGCTTGCAGCTTCCTCACATCACATTAAGAAGGGAGCAGCCCACACCAGTCAGCCGAGTGGCCGCGTCAACGGGGTAGGGCTTCATGAGTGGGGCTAAGCGAGGCCGAAAATGGAGACAAGGACTGAGACACCGGCAATGCAGATGAGTGGATCGTTGAACCCTGAGGGTGGCATATGAACAGTGAGAATGTTCTATTATTGCGAGAGTGCATGAGAGCAGCCACCGATACTCCATTTTGGCTAGGGACAGTTTAGGCTTAAAACTGAAGTTGTCTGGGATGTGTATTAGTTCCAGTTTCGTTGTATAGCCGATTATTGTGTACATACTTGTTTCTTTTTCGGGAGTGAATTCTGAGTGTCAGATTTTTGCCATTTTTGTGACGTATTAAAATGGATTTGCCATGTTACCGCCGGCTCACCTCTCTCTCTCTCTTAATCCAACCCTTTGCAAGCGCTCCCGAGATAAAATTCGTGACAGTGAGACTTTAAAGGCTTTTGCTTTAAAAATCTCCACAAGCCCCATCCTCTCTCTAAAGAAGGGCAGTCTTTGTAAACAAGCTGAAAAAAACTTAGACCACCTTCTTAAAGAGAACCCCTAAAAGAAAAAAAAATAGGGGAGGGGTTGTTAAAAGAGGGAGAGCGTGTAGTGGTTTGAAAAATTTTTGACTTTATTTTAAGCCATGCAGAATGCTGCTTAAGCCACTTTTGCCACAGTACAACGGTGCCTTGCGGAAAAGCATACTTAGATTTGAAAGGGAGGCTGTTAGCGCTAGTGATTCACTAGACACAGAATATTTTTATTGCGAAATTATATGGGCACTCTTGGCTGTATTTTTGCACTGGCATCAGCTGTCATTCACTGTATATGTAAATGTATCTATATATATCAAAACACAAGAAAGAAAAACAATCCAGAAAAAAACTCCGGCGCACGGAATGCAATGTCCGACCTTTTGCTTGTGAGGGCGTGGTGTTAGCCACTGAGCCACGAAAGAGCGCCTTCTTCTATGTTGAAACGGCAAGTTATTTTTATATCTACCACTTACCGCTGGTGATGCCGATCTTGAAGAACTATTTTGTTTTCAGCATTGAGATGGTGCAATGAGCGCACGTTGCCAGATCGTCCGGACATGGCGACATGCGCTATACCTTCATCTCCCACGTGTACTTTGCCCCGTGGTAAGGGGGAGGGGGTGGACGCTCAAGCGTGTGCGCTTATTTTTTATTTACAAATACTGCTGTCTCAGTTTTTGAGACATTGCAGGAGTGGAATACAAATGTTCAAACAGTAAAACAAATTAACAGAATACATGACTACGCAACTCTTTTTCGAATTGCAGAGCATCGAGTCTGCGCAGAGACCCATCAAGCTCATTCCATAGATCCACGGTCCACGGAAAAAAGGAAAACTTAAAGCAGTCGAGACTAGCTCTAAAGGGCGTAATGTTTAAGGGATCAAATCGTCGGGTACGGCGCGCAGAAGCTGCAACAAAAGAAATGGGCGCTAGAACACCCAAGCCTGTGTGAACAGTTTTATGCAGGAGGATGATACGATCGCAAGTGCGCCGATGTTCTAGAGACTGCAGTGATAAAACATGCGCATGCGAAGTAGGCGAGAACCGCTGGTCATAGCGACGAAAAATAAACCTTATTGCTTTCTTCTGAACAGATTCTAACATAGCTATGTCATGTTTGTGGTGAGGCGACCAAACAACCGACGCATATTCAAGTATGGGCCTGACCAAGGTCTTGTACGCTGTCAATTTGCATTCTTTTGTCGAGTTGTTTAAAGTGCGTCGGAGATACCAAAGTTTTCGAAGAGCCTTGTTGCAGATTGTTTCGACGTGCGTGCGCCATTTTAAGTTTGTTGTCAGAGTTACACCTAGGTATTTAAACTCCGTGACACGAGCTAGACTGACACCATTATTAGTGTATGCAAAACTAAGAGGCTGTTTCTTATTTGAAAAGGTCATGGCTACAGTTTTTTTGAAATTAATTGACATTTGCCAGTTTTCACTCCAATTACAAAACAATGAAAAAACACTGTTCAGCGCTTCCTGATCTTCAACACTAGAGATGGTGTTATAGATAACGCAGTCATCTGCATACATTCTTAGTTTAATTTGTGTGTCACCGATAATTTCTGCTACGTCATTTATGTAGATAATAAACAAGAGCGGCCCAAGCACCGAACCTTGGGGCACCCCTGAAGTGATTTGTACTTCAGACGATTTCACATGGTTAAACGTAACAAATTGTGTGCGTGACCGCAAGTAATCTGCTATCCAGTCAACTAGCTTATTGTCACCAAAAAATGTGCGAAGTTTAACTAAAAGTTTAGCATGGCAAACCAAGTCAAAGGCCTTTGAATAATCAATAAATATGGCGTCAATCTGTCCTCGGTCGTTAAGAGAAGAAGCGACGTCGTGCGTAAATTCAAGCAACTGCGTAACAGTAGAATAGCAAGCACGAAAGCCGTGCTGTGATCGGGAAAGTATATTGTGTGCATTTAGGTATTCTACAATATATTTATGAATGATATGCTCCAAAAGTTTAGAGCTGGTAGAAAGTAAAGATATTGGCCTGTAATTTGGTATTAATTGCTTGTTTCCAGACTTAAATACAGGCACGACGTTTGCTAATTTCCACAGCTGGGGAACTGTTGCAGAGATTATTGATTTTTTAAATATTACAGTAAGATAATTAGCACACCACTCTGAATATCTTTTTAGAAAGACATTGTGAATACCGTCTGGGCCAGAGCTTTTCGTTACATCAAGATTTAATATAAGGTTATGTACTCCAGAGGAGCTTACTTCAAGATCAGGAAGAGCAGACAGATTGCTGCATGCAGAAAACGAAGGCTTGATGCCGTTATCAGTGGAAAAAACAGATTTGAAATAATTATTAAAGGCATTTGCTATAGCTTCGGGATTTGAGCAGGATTGGTCATTAACAATAAATGATGAAGGTATAGACGATGCAGGACTAATCGATCTCCAGAACCTGGATGGATTTTTTTTCATAAATCTAGCCAAAGTATTGCTGAAGTAGTAGTTTTTAGCCTCTTTCATTTTAGTGCCTAATTTACTTTTCAATGTATTAAATGAAGAAACATTGTCGTTACACCTGGAATGACGATTCTTACGTAAACGCTTTACGCGACGAGTGAGTTGAATGATTTCTCTATTATACCATGGGTGTCTTGGGTTCCGTTTAATATACTTTTGAGGCACGTACTTTGATTGGCATTCACGCACAATGTCACAAAACTTAAGGAGCAGCGTATCTACATTGCAAAATTCGCTGCAATATACAAATTCATCATAAGATGAAGCTAAAGTGTCCAATACGGAAGTATCATCAGCGTTAGAAAAGTTCAAAACAGTTTTTATCTCAGGTCTTTGAGGCGGACACACTAAGTTCAAAGCAACTTCGACAGCTTTATGGTCAGATAACCCATCGATGACTTCGCATTTTACACCGTACGATAAGAGTTGCTGGTTTACAAATACAAGGTCCAATATTGCGTCCTTGCGTGTTTCGGTATCTACAACTTGAGTTAACCCAAAAGAAACCGCCAGATCGATCAGGGAAGCGCAAAGTGTCCTGTCACGCCCTGTTGGGATAAGTAAGTTCCAGTTAACGTGCGGGAGATTGAAATCTCCAGCCAAAAGTAACCTACAATCGTACAACTTGTTACTATTTTGCGGTGGGCAGAATCGTATGCCTACGACTTGTACTGGAACGATTCTGTTCTAGTTACCGGGTTCACAAAGGTCACTGCACTCGCTGCACAGTCTCTTTTTGCGAAAAGGGCACGCTTTTCAGACACAGTGAAGTAACAACTGAGACACTTATTCACATTCATCTGTACCTGTGAGTACATTTTGTGCGTCATTTGCGCGTCAGCAATGCGGGGCGCGTTTTGATCTGCTTGCCATTCTTCGCGTGACATTCCAATTTGTTGCTATCACATTAATTTCTCCAGCTTTGTGGCATAGCTGTGACTTTTTTGTTATTCCCCATGCGGTTATACGCCCCGTAATTGTGAGTACTAGTATGATTCATGATGTCTAAAAAGGTTTCGGGCTTACTGGCAATCATTTGGAGCTGTGTATGACATTTCTGTAGCCCTAAAAAAAACTGTGTCAGTATTTTTTTTTTTGCCACTTCTTCTTTTCAGTTTTAGGAATCTCCTGAATATCAGGGTTCCCAACTTGGCAGAACCACATATGAATTTTCAGAGTATGTTTAAAGATTTGACAGGTGTGGCAAATGCTAATGTGGTCTTCATCATAGCCTACTGAGTGGGGGGGTTCAAGATACTACTTTTATGGAAATAGCAGTGCTCATATTCACTCTGAACAATTTAGGTGATGTTCAAATGTTTGTACATATTTTTTTTATTTTTCTAAATGTAAGCTTTTAATACTGCTCCAAATTTGATCATTCGTGATAAAAATTAGATGCTTTTTTTTTGCCTTAACCTGCTCCATATTTGAATTTTAGTGTTCCAAAACTAACATTTTGCTGCCCCAAAAATTGCTTCAAATTTTATTTCGGCTGTTGCTGCCCTGACTGTGCTGTGCAACTTACTATAAAACTAATTACATATTTGATGTAAGCATAGAAGTCTATATATACAGTGAAAATTTCATATCCCTAGGCTGCCCATTATTGCAACCTTTTTTTTTTTTTGAATCTCCCCTAAATACAATTTCCCAGACGTTCTCACTTGCTTATTTGTTTACTTTGTAGCTCTCCCAGTTTAGGTTAACTATAGCTTTCAAAAAGTACACAAAATGTTAAATACGTGAAAAGAAACTTATTATACTAGCACAATAATTGCATATTTAATATCTGCACACAAATTTACCAGAACTTCAAAAGTTATATTTCAGCTTATGAAGAATATAAAATAATTGTCAGGACCGTTTCTTTTTAAGGTAGGTCACCACCTTTAAAACCGCATTTTTTGAAAAAAAAAAGGGGGGGGGGGGGAAGATTTCATATTTTCGGGCGCCCTGTTTATTCAAAAATACTCAGAGAAATAATTATGTAGCTATCTTGAGTCACTCAAAAGGTATCATCATTTTTTGAAACCATGTTGGATGCATCCATTACCGAAACTTCGCGTTCTCAATTTATTTATTTTAAAATGCCCCGCCGCGGTGGTCTAGTGGCTAAGGTACTCGGCTGCTGACCCGCAGGGCGCGGGTTCGAATCCCGGCTGCGGCGGCTGCATTTCCGATGGAGGCGGAAATGTTGTAGGCCCGCGTGCTCAGATTTGGGTGCACGTTAAAGAACCCCAGGTGGTCTAAATTTCCGGAGCCCTCCACTACGGCGTCTCTCATAATCATATAGTGGTTTTGGGACGTTAAACCCCACATAACAATCAATCAATTTATTTTAAAATGTTCACTATTTGGCTGGAGCACTCCTGTAATTGAGTTGCGCCCGTTTTCGTTCAGCAGTCAGTGTTGTTTTCTATTGCATTTTGAGTTCTGGAATTTAGTTCTGGCTTTTTAAAGAGAAAGTTATGATACTTCATGAAGCACGGCAAAGTGTAGGACGAGAAATAAGCGTAAACGCAAGTTAGCAATTCAATATGCCAAGCGTGGACCTGTTGTGGAGATGCAAGACACCTAGAGATACTAAATGACCTAGAAAGTATTTCTTTCGTCTCTCTTGAAAAAAGCTTGTACCACCTCAAAAGTGGTCCCAAGCTATAAGCCTGGTGTTTTCAAGGCATATTGCATGCTTTTTTGTTACACGGACATAATATCCAAATATTCAAAGTCATTTTTCTCAAAACACGATTTCTTGCATTCTAGTATTACGCGAATAATGATAGCTCTACTTTTAACCAATATTTTCACATAAAATTTTGTGTGCTAGTTCTTTATAGGTGGAGCTGTGCATTGAAGCAGAATTATTGATGACAAGCACCAACCTTTTGTATTATGGCCAACGGCATGCAAAACAAACTTGTCAAATATCAAGTTTTTTATTCTTTTTATCAAGCTGTTATTCTGAAAATAATACCCTCGTTGGAATACCTGTGCATTAGGGTATCGCTTTGGGGTTATTGCTTTGTACTTTTCGCAGTGTATAGGCCCCCTGACGCCGCCCCTGAATTTTTGCATGAATTATGCGGTATTATAAATAAATACTTCAGTAGCAAGGTTATTCTTGTGAGTGACCTTATTGTGCCTGGTATAGACTGGGTGCGCCTTGACTCTGAGCTTCATCGCAGCCGGGATGTCAACATACTTTTTGATATCATGTAAACCCATGATCTCGTGCAAGCTGTAGTTGAACCAACTCGCGTGCAAGGTTCTTTGTCATCAGTTTTAGACCTGGGATTCTTTTCTCGCAAGTTTTTGGATTCACGGTAGTTGTCGAGCCCGGGCTATCAGATCACAATCTTGTCTATATTTCCTTGCTACTTACTTCCTGTACAAAAACCGATAAATCATTCGCCCATTCTGTCAAAGATTATTCTCGTGCAAATGACGCATGTGTGATTCATTACTTAGAAAACTGCTTAACTGATTTTGACGAGAATAATGTGAACATACTTTATACTCGCCTCAAAGATATGCGTCAGTTTTGTCTAGACAAATTCATACCAAATAAAAAAAAAAACGAGTTCACAAGCAAACACCATGGATCAACCGTAACATAATTCATATGAAGTGAAGATTAAGTGATTGAAAAAGGCACATGAACAGCCATACGTGATATCGAAATTACAAAATGAGCTCGCGCTTGTGGTGCGTTATTCAAAGGACTATTACTTTACCATGTGCCTGCTCAATTTCATTAAAAATGATCCAAGTAAGTTTTGGAATTACATTGTCGAGAAGAAAAAACCACAATCACAAATGACAGTGAATGGAAAGATGGTTACTGAGAAGCTACAACTTGCCAATCACTTTAATAAGTTTTTTTCTCAGTGTTCTTTCTAATTCTAGTGATTGTTCACACAACTGTACAGTGCTGCATTTTTCTGATGTAAATTTTGTATCGGAAACGGGTGTACTTTTTGTGCTGCTAAACCTTAAACACAGAAGTTCTAGTGTACATGGCAGTATCCCTCATTTATTTCTTCGTATATATGCGGTAACATTATCAAAATTTCGTGTTATAATATTTCGTACGTCACTGTTGTCAGAATTACCGAGTGATTGGAGGACAGCGCGCATTGCACCGATTCATAAGAAGGGAGATCGTCTTCTCGTTGAAGATTATCATCCTATTTCTTTAATCTCATCATGCTGCAAACTTATGGAACATATAATAGCAAACAACGTAACTACATATTTAGAGAAGCATTCTGTTTTAATTAATTGTCAGCATGGGCTTAGGAGGGAGAATTCAACAATCACACTGCTGATCACTGTTCATTTTTTTTGTGTCAACTCTTGACAAAAGGGGACAAATTGACATAATTTTTCTAGGCTTCTGAAAAGATTTTGATACTGTCTCTCACGATGATTCTGAAACTTGAAAAGGCAGGAATCCCAGGATTGTTAATTTCTTGGGTTGCTGCATATCTGACAAACCGGCCCCAATTCGTTGGAATTAATGGTGAAATATCGGGTTCACTTCCAGTCACATCAGGTGTGCAGCAGGGCAGTGTCCTCAGCCCTCTCCTCTTTAATATATACATTAACGACATTGTTGATATGGTTGAAGGGGGTGTCCAGATTCAATTATTTGCCGATGATTGGGTGCTTTTTAAAGACATTAATTCTATTAATGACCAAATTAGTTTGCATAGTAGTTTGAATAATATTCTTGAATGGTGCATGCATTTGGAAATGACACTAAACGTAGAGAAAAGTGTGCTAATGTCAATGACACACAAGAAATCACCTTTGCTTTATGCGTATCGATTAGGTTCATCCCCCCTGCATGAAGTAACCCAATACAGGTGCTTAAGAGTCATATTTAACAACACATTAACATGGAATGACCACATAAGTAATATTCGCACCTCAGCATTGAGAAAATTATGCTGCACAAATTTAAAAAAGCACTATTTAATGTAAAACTGCTATGCTATAACACCTTAATCAGAACCAAACGAGAATGTGCTGTTTTGTTTGGGATTCGTATACAAAAACTAATATCAGTAACCTCGAGAGAGTGCAGCGAAAGGCAGTTAGATTTATATTTAACAAAATCTCAAGACAGGATTCACCCACAGAACTTAAAAACTAACCACATTGAACCACTCGATATGAGAAGACAGAAGCACAGACTGGAGTTAAGCTAGTTTACACGAACAATTCACCACTAGACTTATTTCTATATCTGTCGCCCCTATTAACCTAACCACTCGTCACCGTAGACAAAATGCATTACCACCCTACTTTGTGAGAACGAACACATTTAAGAACTTTTTTTTCCCTCGTACAATAACTGAATGGAATAGTGTAATCGAATCAACACCAAAACTCTGATTGTTGCTAATTTTTTGTAAAACGTATCCACTCTATTTCTGTATTAGTGTTGTTATTTCGTTTATTTATTTTGTTTTGAACATGTTCACTGTTGTACCAGTTTATTTGCCCTCCCTGCTTTGGCCACGTGTCCACAGTATTTGATAAATAAACAAACAAATAAAAATTAAAGTGCCCAAACATGAAGATATGATTGTGGATGTACAGGGTGTTGTGTTCACTGCCAAATTGTGTTTGAGTTGCACTAAAAGTTTTTTAGTTATCACTGTTGGTGCGACATGCATATTTTGGCCATATTTGATTTTTATAAAATTGATTTTTTACATAATTAGCTATTTCATCATTTTAATTTTAAAATTTTTCAAAACTAATATTATAATTGTAACTTTTGGACAAAAGCTGTGAAATTTTTTTTTTGAAGGTGTTGACCTACCTTAAAGGAGTACTGACACGTATTTCAAAGATTTTTGGGATTTTTGCTGTAAATGGGAACATAGGTTTCGAGAACCCTAAAAAAAGTATGGTGGTGCCTGGAAATGCTTAGTGTGTCTATTTAATATTACACACTTTCAGTTTCAATATCAAGGAGGCAGCTTCTCAGTGATGTGTCATGTCGGTGGGATCAGACAGAAGTTGGTGATGTAATAGCGGCCAACCTGCCATCTGACACGTAAACAACATTTATCTGCAGCAAGAGTGATTTCTGTGATGTAAGCTACATGCAGGACGCACAGTTAGCAAACAGAAGACCTGCACCAGTCAGAACCGCATCACGTCTGTGCGCACCAAGTTCAGAAATTGTGCAGTGCGAGTTCAGCGATGTAGGAACAGCGCGGCACCCGAAATGAATGACGATGTGCCAACAAGGTGCAGGCCTTATTTCTGTTCGCTTAATTTACACTGTTCGACTAGGACTGACCGATGGCAAACTGCATACGGGGACAGTTTATGAGGTGCAAACATCTTGGGAAACACGCCTCGTTAGTAGAGGCAGGTACGTTGCCTACGTCTGCTCAGCTGCAGGCACGACTGCACCAAGCCCGCACTGTCAGCGTAGGAGGTGCAGGAAAATTGTGAATCAGTGCTGCACCTCATCTGCACCTTTCGAAACAAATGGCAGAATGGCAGGGTTCAGAGGTCGTTAATGCAGCATCTCGTGAACCATGTCATGTGGTGCAGGCAAATCGAACGGTTCTTCAGTGGAACTGTGTTCACTAGTCTGGACCATTGTGGTAGGGCTGGCTTGCTGAGCTCCACGACGAAAACTTCGAAATCAAAGAAAAGGTTTGGTAAGTGGTGGCATGACTAGTGTGTGGAGGACACTGCATACTAAAAAAAACAAAAATATTCCTTTTGTGATATCTCAAAATCGTGTCAGTACAGCAATATCCAGTTTTCTGAGCTGAAACGACAAGTGTAATGAAATCTGTGCCCCTTGAGTGCCGTCGCAAAGAATGCGTCGGCTGTGAAATTCATCTAAGCCTGCTGCTGATGTCCGTTCCAGGAGCATCTACAAGAGCAATTCAGGCTGGCGGGCCTTGCGGCTACTTTCGCAAAAGTCCCCACACTTTTTTACGAGCAGCAACCAGCCCATAAAGAGCCTTCCACTCTATCTGGAATCTATGGTGATGCGCCTGGCCAAGGAATTTCCCATCAATACACAGGTTTGTCTGCACCTTCCTTTTTTTTTCAAGCTACCACATTTTTGCTCAAGGTGTAATTTCTAATTGGTTCATAATCACCATTTTCACTTCTATGTTTGTTTTCAATGTTGAAGCAATAAAAAGTGAATTCAATTGAGCGCCATGTTAAAATCGTGGGTAAATACTGCCTAGTTTCGTGCTTTCTTTTCAATTTTTTATTGGGGCTAATTCAGTTAGTCCTGTCAACATCAAATAAATTGTAACATACCATATAAGGCTCCAATTTTTGCAATACAATAGACTCTCAATGATACAAATTCGAAAGGAGCACGTAATATATCCCTGTCATCTCGAATTTGTATGAACCAAAGACAAGGTAAGACTGATAATGAAGATTAACAAGAGCTTTTTTGGCAACCGCTTCTTGCTGGAAAAGTCGAAGATGTTTCTTTGAACTTTCCTGCCTTCACCATCTTCTCTATAAAGTGCCGCGGTTTCCTCACTCATGCTGCTTCTGCGGCATGTTCACATTCGACATCAAAGGAAGCGAAAGTGGCCAAACTCGTTGGAAATTCACTCACTTCGCCGCGCTTAAACGGACCAACAAGTGATTTCTTTTCGACCCAGTTTTTTCCGGCGCAACCGAAAGCTTATTCTTCGCAGTATTCAAAGCTGCAGTAGTTACTCCCAAAAGCACTTAGGTATTTTATAAGCGTTATTTTTTTTTTATTTGAAAGGCTCTGAACACCGATGTGCCTCTTTGTCCAGCAACGATGAGAATCGATAGTGATGCCAGTAGCCCTTCTAGGCACTTGTGCATGTCATTGTTCTGCTTTCGCAGGAGCAGTTCTTGTAACTGTGCTTTACCATGTTTATTCTGAGCTTTAAAGCTATTTTTTAAAATAACAAGCCGTTACAATGAGACCATGTGGCTTTATACAGCTTCCCTGTATTTGTACTGCGTTGCGTGAGCCTGCGCCCAAGGTTGATGCGCTTGTGTCGTGGATGGCTTGTCTCTTCGTCGTTACTCTCTTGACACATGAGCCAAGGCCAGCCGCTGAAAAGGTCACAGTGCATCATTTCTGAGACAAAGTGTAGCTAAAAAAATGGCAGCATATCCACGGGGTGAATGATGGTGAGTGGGGCGAAGCATCCGTCCGTCCATTTGTTCTTGCTTCTGTCCGTGCGTCCATCCGCCCGTCTGTGCGTGCATCTGTTCGTGCGTTTGTCCCTGCGTTCGTCCATGCATCCGCCCCTGCGTCCATTCATGCGTCCATATGTCTGTGCAGCCATGCGTGCGTCCATCCATGCATCTGTCTGTGTGTCTGTTCGTCCATCTAGTCAACACTCCAAGTACCACCATGTCGCATCTGTTCATCACATATTCCGCATATAGAAGCACCACCATCCAGCGGACATTCCAAGAACTGAACGAGAGGAGGCACAAGCACACTTTCTTGCTTGCGCTTCGTGTCTACTTGCCACCTTTAACCACCTCGAGTTCATGGTATATACTAGTTCACTGGTATATACTAGTTCACTGTATTCATGGCACTGCGGCCCAACGCTCGCTAAACCTTTCTAAAACCAAGGAGGTTACGCCCAGCGAGCATAACGTAGCAACCCTTTTTTGTGAGATAGTACTCAATGTACATGCCAATGGCTGCTAATGGGGAATGAGAGACAGAAGAATTCGACCTTTAGTTAATGCGCAAGCTGCGTATTTTTTATTGTTCAACAACACACAGGAGAAGTCTCCCACCGGCAGCACCTTGCAGGTAAAAGCGTAAGATTGGTTACACACTACGACTATGACAAGGGACGAACGGGTGCCGCTTCAAGGAGCTTCGCCCCTAAAAGAACCGCGTCACCCCAAAATCTTAGAGACCTGGAAGCTGCATGCACAGTTTTATGAGCACATAGAAAAGTTGCTCAAGATGCGCTGACGAGCACGGGATCATTGTCATGCACAGGCAGCCCCACTTTACTGCGCACTTCTAATGCAAGCCTATAAGTACATTTTATGGAGTAATATCTGTTACTATATAAAAGCAAACAATATTTTAATACTAACAGGAAACTTGTTGACCACGTACACTGGTTTATGGTCACATGACAGGGCAACTCGGATAATTGAAGTTTCTGCCACCAGGTGGTGCCACAAGCTGTTTCCACAATTTTTAATGAAGAAATGAAAATATAACTTCACGTTTCATGAGAAAAACAGGGTTAATTTGAGTCGCTATGAGGAACAATCTTCCGTGCAGTCATCTCATTTCAAGTTCTGGGCAGTTGTCGGCCCCTTTGCTGGAAAATTGTGCTGCAAAGTCTGCACGAAAAAAATCAGTCAGCAGAAACGACACAAGTAGACGCAGCGGCGGCGACGGATTGAGCCAGCAGCGCAAAAACGAGGCACATTATGACAGGCAGTTTCTGCTGCTGCACTTTTGTCTGCTTCCAGTGTTCTCAGCGATCGTAACCCAAAGCAGACTCTCTCTGAATGTGCCTTTGTCAAGGCTGTGAGCTCTGACATGCTGCGCAGGTAGTTTGCGATAGTGCCTACATGATCAACTGCCGACGCCTTTGCGCCACATTGAATTTGCGGCTGGTTGTTTACATCACGTGGTTTGAGAGCTAGGGCAGCCGGTGTTGTCAAAGCCAAAAGCGATCTGCTATCGCGGGAAAATTGGTCTCAGACAGATAATTTAGTGTCGGCTTCGCAGCATGTTTTTCCGGCCACTAAAGCGAAAAAATTCCACCGATTTTTGCTGCATTCACTCTCTTTGAGGCCAAGTGCAGCGGTCAATCGCAAAGTCAAATCATACGCGGAGACTTGGGAAACCATTTGTATTACACCGAACCACGGTGTATTTTATATAATGTATTCCATCTAAAACAACTAAAATTCGTATCATTGCAAAATTCGCATAAACCGTAATCGTATTATGGAGACTATACTGTACTAGTATAGGTAAGTGTAGTATGTTTGTGAAATCTGCTTAGAAAGTTGGGGACATTCCCACGGCCTCTGATATCAGAGGCCATGGTGCGACTGCTACAGTTTTAACGTCGTCCACAAAGTGGTTCGTGTGCCAAGTGTTGATGCATAGTTTTCACTCTTACAATAGCTTGCCCTTAGCTGTGCAGTGTGTGAAAATGGCTGCAAAATAGCAAATTGGTCTAGTTAGTGCTTGTTCATCTCCTGGAAAAAAAAAACAGCTAAAAAACACAGACAAGAATGAGAAGACGGACAACACTGTGCATGTTTCCTCTCTTGTCTTCTTTTTTTTTTTATGTGCTTGCGCAGTTTTTGTTCAAAATACAGTGTAGACCGCTTATAACGTAACTGCTCATAGTGCAGAACCAGTTACAATGTGGTCTTTTTTTACTCCTGTTCACCCTCGCATAGGACCTCATGTATGTGCATACCGCTTACTGTGCAGTCCCTCAGGATGAGAGACCGGTTATAATGTGGTTGCCAGAAAATCTGTGTCACAATCGCGGTAGCGACTGCGTATCTGAAAGGAGGTGCGCTGGGGCGCCGCTGGGGAGTGAGCGACGACGACATTACAAAAAAAGGAGGGGACGCGGAGTGAACGAGCGAAAGGCGGAGGGAAGGTTAAAAAAAAAAAAAAGACTGGGGTGTGCTGCGCGGGCTCGCCAAGTATTGGTGACGCATAAGCCGTTGAACCGGCGCGGTCAGATTAGCATTGCTAGCGTGGCACTGGGCGTGCGCGGCGTAACGGGGCCTGTGCAATGCCATCCTTATCAACTGCACTTAACAAATTCCTGCCAAGAAAAGCATAGTCGTTATCATGCTTGCTACAGATATCCGATTAACTACCGTAAATTTAAAGCTTTTTATAGCTTTATGCATGGGCTTTCGCCTTTGCGACTAGTGTGCAGTCTAGTTTGGCAAATTTTCGTCGTCGTTGATTTCCCGGCCGCGAATGTGAACTTTGTATCACGCACACCGTTCTTGGTCCAGTGCTTGAGTGCGGTATTTTCAACGCCGGACCTTCGTGTATTGGACAAACTTGCCCCGATAACATACCAAATGACAGGCTAGGCTTAATCGACGTTGGTTGCGCGGTCGGTCATATGCTATCTAATTTGCGGTTTTGTATAGAATCAACGAAGCTCTGTGTGATGGCTGCACTTGACAGGTACGGATGAATATTATTAATGAAAAGGAAGATGGTGTGTGTAGTGCGCGAATGGTGGTTCACGGTTCGATTGTGACGTCTTGAAATCGAGTGCTTGCCCGTGAAATCGAACTATTGGTGCCTTTCAGCGCATGAAATTTCGGATGTGATTGAACATAGTGGCAGTGTAATGCGCACAATTGAAGAGGTCTGAGAAGCAGTCAGCGGATTTCTGTGATGGTACTTCATTTTGTTACACCCTCTCTCCCACTTTTTGTGTTCATTTCGTTCGCAACTCGTGTCTTTGAATGTTAATTTTTTTTTAACAATTGCAAATTTAAAAGGTTGTAAGCACCACGCATGCAACTGCACGCTTCGATTCTTGAACACTCATGGCTGTTGCTCAACATGTTCTGCACAGTTAGGGCCCCTGAAAAAGGTTTTAGTGCGGATATTGGCAACTTGCATTATAAGTGGTCTATGTTGTACTTGGAAATACAGTAGACTCTCATTACATGAAACCTGAAGAGACTAGAAAATTATGTGCCATTCAACAGGAGCTCTATGTACTGAGAGATGAACAGGGGTGTAGAATACAAGTATAAAACCGAACTTGTTGGACCCACTTGTTTCATTTTTAAGCAGCGCTTTTATTTAAGAGATTTCACTTTACTTTGAGTCTACTGTAGTTGCAAAATGTAACGCAATGGTTTATTTTTCCACTCAGTGAAAGAATTTTCAATTGATCTGCATAGTTAGGAATAACATGGATGCCTCCAACCACAAACACCACTGGCACTATCTGCATAAGTGGGGGAAAAAAGAAATAGGGACGATGGCCATAACTACTGTATATTTACTCGATTGTAATGCGACCATCATTGTGATTCTACAATTGGCTTCTCAGTTTGATGAGAAAGAAAAAAAATAAACAAAATAATAGCGTGCATCATTCCAGTTTTTAGACAACCTAAATTTGGTATTTTGTAGTAATACGTGGGCAATGTTCCCGTCGCAGAAACCTGGAAAAATAGCTCTTGTCACATCTAAGTCATAGCTCTTGTCACATCTAAGTCGTGGTTTTCGTTGCTCTCTTGTGCCTGATTAAGTTAGCAGCCGGAGCTTATCTGTTTGAGCACATTCTTTTGCAGTGTTTTGATTGATCATCCTAAAAAACAATGCATGCAAACACGGACACAAGAGGAAAGTCAGAACATCACAATTGCTTATCAACCAGGAAAGATGTACACTATGGCAGACACAAAAGCGACACAAATGTGAACATACTTATCAGTCCGGCAGGACTAGTGGTCTACATGAGAGATAGACAGTTGGCTCACGCATGTGCTACCACTATTATCAATATATGTACCCATCATCAGTCATGTTTCTTCATTCCCATAGCAATACAAAACTGGGAATTCATTGAATTTCGGCGAGCACTTACACTTTTTGCAATATAAAGAAAGATTGATGGTGGGCCTTTGGTTAGCGATCCCTTATATATATACCAATAATCTCTGGTTATTGCCCATCTTTCCAACGTAGAAGTGCCCACAGCTGAAAGGGACTTTTTTTGTGTGAATTTGTTGGTGTGTTTTGCAAAACAAATATCGGTCTTTTTCCTGTCTTTTTTTCTTACATTTTTTCTCTGCACAATGGCGCAAATCTTACCTGGATTACTATTGGCAGCCGTAAAAACATTACCATCGTATCTAATTGTTACTTTGTTTAGCCTGTGAGGTTGAGGCATGACATCGATAATAGTGGTAGCACATGCATAAGCCGACCGTCGATTAAATCAAAACGAAATCGTATACCTTCATACTTATCTTTCATGTGCCAGATTGGTAAGTTCGTTCGCATATCGCATGTCTTCGTGTCTTTTCTCTTCGTAGCAAGAATACTTACGAACTAGCTCAGCTCTCTGTTCTGAAATGTAGTACAGTGTCCATAAGAGAAAGTTAGTCAAGATGGTTTCCTCCTTTTATGGGCAGTTTGTTAATTGATTGAGATTCCAGAATGCAGCCCCATCCCAAGCAGCTGACGAGAAACCGGACATGGCCGACTATGGAGACAGCGAGGACGAGCTGCTCAAGAACCACGACGATAGCAGGGATCGTGAGACGGGCAGTGAGTGAACATTGTCTGCTCTGCACGTATCATTGCTCAAGTGTAATTGCAGGTAATCCAAGAAGTGCCGATCATTCAAAATGTGAATCATATGCGTGTTTAAAGAGGCCCTGAAACACTTTTTTTGAACATGGTGAGAAAAATCTAGGCTTGTGCGAATAATGAATTTTAGGTTCAAAGCGAATTCTAAGCGAATAGTGATTTTGATGGAATAATTTCGAATTGAATTCGAATGGTACATATGACACATATAGAAAAAGGGAATATTGATCATGACCTAACTAACCTGCGCAATATTTCTTTTTAATTAAGATAGGGACTCTATGCAAATTCCATTTTTTTTTTTCGTTCAAAGGAAGTCTAAACAAGCTTGACTAGTAGTTTGGGTAGGATGTGAGTGATAACCTGTAAGATACTTAATGTTTTAAAATTTATTATACTAGGAGCATATAAGCCATCATAACAAGCTTAACAAAATGAATTGATTTGAGAATAACATGTTCCTTTAAAGGGGCCCCGCAACACTTTTTCAAGTAGCCATAGAGCCAGTAAACATGCTTGTTGCCTCACAAATTTACTGCTGCAAAGTTTGTAGCATCAGTTTAGTACAAGCGGAGTTCCAAAAATTTGTTGCATGCTGCAATTGCATTCTCTCTTCTCATCCTGACGAAATACCTAGAAGCTGAGCAGGGACGAATGGCACGGCGAAAGAAATTACGTCACACGCACTTCGTGACCATGAGCACCTCTTTTTTTTTTCTTCTAATACGCGTCTTTTTAGTGCGATTGGGCGCATACTCTAGGACAACTGGCGGTCTCCCGCGGTGGCCCCGGTAATGACGAGCGTGCCATGCTCAAATCAGCCAGTGTCTGTGACCATAGCTGTATATTCCTTCTTGGCTGTGACAAGTGATTTTTGAGCTTGTAGTGTCATTTGCCGAGAGAATAAAGCGATTTTCAGGTGGCTTTTTAGTGCGATCGTGCGCATACTGTAGGACAACTGGCGGTCTCCCGCGGCGGCCCAGGTAATGACGAGCGCGCCACGCTCAAATCAGCCAGTGTCTGTGACCATAGCTGTATATTCCTTCTTGGCTGTTACAAGTGATTTTTTGAGCTTGTAGTGTCATTTGCCGAGACAATAAAGCAGTTTTCATGTTTGAATATTGCGAATTACAGGCCGCATGCTGCGCTATAATATTTGCCTCGCGTATTCTCGGTAGCCTTGACTACCGCGCAGCAGCGTTTTCTGAACATGCTCAGTAAGTGTTGCAGGGACCCTTTAAATTTGAAGGGGGGCTTCGCGGCAAAGTGATTTTTTTTTGTTTTTTGATGAGGTGCTTTCTTGGCTTAGCACCCTACGTTGCAGTGAAGCCACCCTTGCAGGTGGTTACATTCAGACTAATATACATTTATTCGTTCGTTGCGTTCGATATTTTAACTTCGAATTGAAGCAAATTCAAATACTCAAATATTCATTGGAATATTGTAACAATTCGAATATTCGCACAAGCCTAGAAAAATCAAGGCTCCTGCGAACATGTGCGCCAAACACTATGGCATGGAACTTTCAGGAAGCAAGCTGGGCATGGTGGTGTTTGCTGTCAGACATATCATAGCTCTGAAGCACAATCACCAAAAAAAGACACCCTACTACTTAGAATGTATGGCACAGTCGAAGACACTGACACCAGTGTGCCTACACTGAAGTGCGGGTTGATAAGGAAATGCTTGCGTGGTACCTTGTTTATAAGAGGACAAAAATTGCTGCCCAGTGCATGTCTCTCATAAAATTATAATGAAGTGGCATCTAACAGCAAAATAAGTTCCTCGTCGTATCCAAAAGTTCGTTACAAAAGATATATTGCAAGGACATTTTTTTGCTTCGTTATAACCAATATTTTGTTATATCAAGGGTTGAGTGTATATGTACACTATTTTCAGTGTGCAGGCCCCTTGTAAAGATCACACATGCCATAGGGGCGTGTGATGTCGACAAAGATTTAAAGAAACTGCGTTCTGCTTCATACATTGCGACTGCACATTGGGAATGATATAACACACAATCTCAGTAGGGAACTTGCAGTAAAATTTTAGCTAGTAATCGCTCACTTTCCCTTCGACAAATGATGCCGTAAGCTGAATGGATATGGCCAATTTTAGTACCATAAGCTGCACAGTTATTGCGGCCACTGCGGGATGCCGTGCATGCCGTGTTTTATAGTGCCAACTAGTGGAGCTAAGGTAGGTGACATTCCTTGCATGATGACATCACTTAAAAGGTACTGAAGTGTTATCCACATCAATGCCTGTACTATGGCTAAAAGTAAAGTCCCCTTTAGTGTAAACAAAACGACCTTTCATTCATTCCATAGTGCTAGAATTATACACAATGTAAAAATAGAAGAGCACTCCTACGATAAAGGGAGCTACACTTCCAAAGAAGGAAAAACAAAGTTATTATGGCTGCTGACCAGGCTTCTGTGAATAGAAGTTTGAGGTTCGAAGGGCAATTGAAGTGAAAGTGAAAGCGCCATTACTTCCATAGCAGAAAAAGTAGATGACCGTGAAAATCGAAGTCAGAGGAACAACATTATCATTCATGGTGTCTTTGAACCTCAAGATGAAACACTGCCATCGCCTACTTCACGCATAACTGTTGACTTCTTTAAGGGCAAGTTAGACTTAATAGTAACCGGAATCGAAAGATGCCATCGACTTGGCTCAAAGCGGCCTAATAAAACAAGACCTGTAATTGTCAAATTAATAGATTATCGCGAAAAACTGAAAATTTTGAGGAACTGTGTGAAACTTAAAGACTCGGGCTTATATGTAAGTGAGGACTTTTCACAAAAGGTGCGTCAGGCCAGGAAGAATCTATGGGACAGCACAGTTGTAAACAGGGAACGAAATGAACGTGTTAAACTACTCTTCGATAAGGTGTGTGTGAATAGAAAGCTGTTCGTTTGGGACGAGGCCAAGAATGATATGGTTGCCCTTCCCAGGTACGTGCCGAAGTGACATGAAAGCTTGCGTTCATTGAAACTGTTAAATGAGAATTGCCGTAGCATTCTGAACAAAGAGCTCGATCTTGAACACCTGATAGCACTTCATGACCCCGACGCAGTCGCACTCACAGAAACATGGCTTCATGACGGTGTCTATGACAGCGAAATTGCGCCTTTGGGGTTCAACGTGTACAGAAGGGATCGTGGTTCCAGGGGGGGCGGAGTTGCGTTGCTGGTTAAAAATATTTACAGGATAGCACGCATGCCTGATGCCCCTGGCGTTGAGGCTTTATTTTGTAAGCTTATTGATAGAAAAGAAAGCCTTGTTAATGGAGTTGTGTATAGGCCCCCCTGCCTCAATCCCTGAGGTTTTAGAACAATTACAGCTGTATATTTCGTCTAAAACAAATCAAACTACCAAGCTTATTTTATGTGGAAACTTCAACCTTCCAGGCATCAACTGGTCTTTGTTTAGCGCAGGAAGTTCTGATCCCGTTAACGATGAAGCGCTTATTGACATTGCCTTCCGTTTTGATTTAACGCAACTAGTTAGTGATTGCACTCGTGTGCAAGATAACAGTAAATCTATCGTGTGCAAGATAACAGTTGATCTTGTCTTTGTGAATGGTAATATTTCCGGTAAAAATTGACTGCGAAGTGGTTACAGGTATTTCAGATCACATGGCTGTCTTGGTTGAGCTTCACTCGCTGAAGTACAAAAATGATGTTAAATACACACGTGTGCCAGTATTTCATTCTTCCGACGATGCATCCATCATAGACAGACTGGAGATAGCCTACGACGAACTTTGCGAAAGTGTTAATCTGGGTTTGAGTGATGTTAACGCTCTGTGATTAAAGTATAAGAACACTGCGCATGCGTGCATACAGCTTTTTGTTCCTTTCAAGAAAAAGAAGGTACATATGTTGAAACCCTGGATTACACGAGATATAATTCACATTAAGAGAAAAATTAATCGTCTTCGGAAATCACTAAAAAAGCACACGAGTATCACAACACGTTCTCTGATCCGAGATCTGTCTCGACAACTAAAAAATAAGATGAAGATCGAACAACGCAGTTTTTACGATGTAAAGTCAACTCACATGATGAAGGAATTGCCGTCTCATTTTTGGCATTTTATAAGGCCAAAGTCATCCAATAGAGACACGTTTGTTATAAATAACGTTTGCACATCATATAAAACAGAAATAGCCAATGCATTTAACGAACACTTCGCATCTGTTTTTACTTGTGATGACAAAACCACCCCCACTTTTAGCAAGTTTAAAGACCTGCCTCCCATTGAAAATCTGGAAGTCACAGAAGCTGGCGTATTTGAATTATTACTGAATTTGAATGTAAGAAAATCTTGTGGCCCAGATGACTTACCAAATGCCTTTTTAAAGAGATATGCTGAATGGTCCTCAAAATTTTTGACAATTATTTTTAATGAATCGTTATCCAGAGGTGTCCTGTCTGAGGATTGGAAATTCTCTAAAATTAAGCCTTTAGTCAAGCATGAAGATAAACAGTTGGTTTGTAATTATTGCCCAACAGCTTTGACTTGCACATGCTGCAAGTTATTGGAACACATAATACATAAACACATTTCCTGATTTTTGGAGTCACACTCAGTACTTTCACCAGCTCAGCATGGTTTTAGGCGTGGGTTTTCCACAGTAACACAATTGGTTGAAATTGTCCATGACTTCGCACTAGCCATAAATAACCAGTCACAGACAGATGCTGTTTTTTCAGACTTCGCGAAGGCCTTCGACAAAATCTCTCATTCCAGACTACTTATGAAACTTTGGGCAGTATTAAAAAACCCACAGCTTTGTCAATGGATACAAGCATATCTGGGATCTCGAAAACAGTATGTTGTTTTTAATGAACATTTTTCACAAAAGCTGCCTGTAGATTCGGGTGTCCCCCAGGGATCAGTTTTAGGACCGTTATTGTTCCTTCTTTTTATAAATGACATGGTGGATGACTGTGGCGTTAAAATAAGACTATATGCCGACGATTGTGTTTTGTATAGTGAGATAAATTCAACTTCAGATCAAAATGCACTGAATTTTGAATTAGATAAAGTGATGCGTTGGTGCAGGACGTGGCAGATGGCTGTGAATTTCGACAAATGCGCTGTAATGACCATAAGTAACAAGAAAAATCCTCTTTTATATACATATACAGTTGATCGTAAATCATTAAATCGTGTCAATGAGTTCAAATATCTAGGTCTTATTACAACTGATAACATTCACTGGGATAGTCATATCACAGCTATTTCTAATAAGGCATTGTCTAAACTTCATTTTTTAAGAAGGTCTCTCAAGAGGGCATCTACCATCTGTAAGCTCGCCACTTTCAAAGCATTAATACTGCCAATTTTAGAATATGCAAATATTATTTGGGACCCGTTTACACAGACGAACACACGTAAGTTGGATAGAGTTCAGAGTAAGGCTGTACGATTTATTTTTAACAGTTACGGTCCATCATCTATTGCTCAGTTACTTCGCCAAGCAGACTTAAAAAGCATTACAGTTAGAAATAAAATCGCTCGCCTTAAGTTCATGTTTAAAATTGTCAAGGGTAAGTTAGAGAGCCAAACGTGTGACTACATTTCTTTTTCCAGCGGTTATTCTACAAGGCTAAGACATCCATACTCATTAGTGCCATTTAAATGCAAGAACAATGTTTTTAAATATTCTTTTTTTCCCCGAACTGTAACAGAATGGAATGAACTCGATAAAGACGTAGTAACGGTAGTTGACTGTAATACATTTCAGGCTCTCCTTCAATTGTAACCCTGATGTATTTTGTATTACGAAAGGCTTGTCTGCATTGTCAGTTGAATTTTGTATTGTCGGAATTTGTTGTATTTGTTAAGAAACCTTGTTATATGTTTTGTACCACCCTGCTAGAGCCCCTATCATTGGGGTTAGCAGTATTGGAAATAAATAAATAAATAAAATAAATAAATAGAGGTTTCGTCAAATAACATTGTTACGGAAAAGAAGAGACGCTGTATTGACGAGGCTGTGGATTACATATATTTGAAACCAGCGGTAATGGCGTGACCAGTTCACCAGCAATCGAGCGGAGACAACCCTTCGTTTTCCTCGTCAGGCACACACACGCGTCGCCACCTAGAATATCAATATGCATGCATGTAACAATATTAAGTCATATTCGAATAGTATACATCATATAATGAAAAATTTGCATATTTGTCATAACTAGAGACCGGATTACAGCCAAATGACTTTTTTTTTTTTTTTTCGTTTCTATCATGCCACTTTGATATATGAGCATAAATTAGAGGTCGAGAAGAGCTTTTGTGGCATTTTTTATTTTGCCTCTAAATGCATATTTTTAACATTTGTGCCTACATTCTTATAAGTGCAAACAAGCTTTTCCACTCTGAATTACCTCTTTGTAATGTGTGTTATTATCTACCATCCATAAATTCATCAAATTTGTTCGATTCAATGCCAAGGTTCTGGAGTCTCAGATTAAAGCAAGTGAAAATGTTTTACTAAGTGCCTATAAATGCCAATTTTTAATGTCGCACCTATATGATTGTTATTTAATCTCAAATTTGCTTTCTAGTACAGTTGGAGGCCTGTATTCATGTGAACGGACAAAATTGAGCTTTCGCAGTTCTATGGGGTGCAACCAATGCTCATCTCAAAAGGTCCCTTCACTACTGACAAGGCTACAAAGTCTCTTAGTCAATAGGAAGGCTTATTACCCTCTACACATGTATTCATCCGCGTAGCGTCGTCTGCTCGGCATCTTTTCAGCTTCTGCTCGCATGCGTACGGTACAGGAGGTGCTTCTGTACAGCCCTAGGACGATGAAAAATGAATGTGAGTGTCCTTGGGTGTCATCAAGGTAACATAGAGTGTAGATAAAACAATATATCCATGTGGTTTTAGTTTTTTTTTGTTATTTACTTCTTATAGGACGCTTTACTAGGTCACATGAAAATTTTTACTTAAACACTGGAAGTTGTTGCGTATCTAATGAATGGCCTTGTACGACTAGATTTTTAAGTACGATAGTCTTTCTTGGGAACCTTCGACACAAAATTTTTGGTCTGTCTGTCTGTACATTTGTCTGTTGGTCCACTTTTAACAGCATCGGTACTTGAAACGGTCAACCCCATCCGCAGCACCCACTAATGTTGCTCAAGATTCAGCGTTCATATTTGTGCGATTGCCAATTAAAAAGCAACAATTGCGCATGTTTGGGGCACCATACCAACACGTATATATTCTGCATGTGCGTATTTTACTAGAAAAGGCATACATAAGTCATTTTAAGAACTGTAGCGCTTATCACGCTGCGATGACCATGCAACGCTTGCACGAACAGGAGTGTTTCCAACGCTTTGCTAAAACAAGATGGTGGTGGCACCTAACCGTCGCCTTGCGTTCTACACCTTATCACCTCTGAGACGGGCGCGCCACACACTTTGTTTTTGAAGAAAACTGCCAGATGGCGCTCACGTCTCACGTGTGACGTGATTTGATGCGCTCATTCGCCTTCGCTGCACGCTCAAAGCACTTTAATGCAGCGCCTCCAGAATACCAGTCACCGATTTGTTGCGCTGAACATGAAATAAATGTTTTGTTCACTCTCTCCCCATGCAAGACTATCGTCTTTAGATGACATTTTCTGTACATTATAACCACATGAAACGAAAACCACATATGCGACACTAGCTCTCCCATCAGAGGAGTTGGATGCATTGTCATCTCTGTCACACAGTGGCACCTGAGCACATGCTTTGGCCAGTTTGTGTTGCTTTGCATGGGGCCTGTGCACGCTGTATCTGTTCCCATTGAAATGAAGTAAATTGTGATGCTCCATTTTCATTATGAAAGTGCAAAACGAAGGAAGGTCATTTTGCACACTAAATATAGCTAAGTAATGTCTTTTTTGTGTGCCCGAGGCCTGTGATCGTGAGTAGCGTAAATAGAGATCTTTAGCTGCATGTGCGGGCTGAAAATATCCAAACCTCAAAGAAAAGCTTGCAGACTTTTATAAGCTACTTGATGTATATTGGCTTTTTCAAGGTAGCGGTATGCAAGAAGTGATAGCAAAGCCAGTAAAACAGCCTTTCAGAAAATGAGCAGCCAGAAGAACAAATCTTTCATTATATCAAGGAAAATTGTGCTTGTCTCTCTTTATTAATCTTTTTCGAATTGTAAAAATAAGGTTATGCTACAGTTTTATTGTTAAAATCTAATAGAAATTTATTCATGAGTACGTTTATTTAGAATTCGGGAAATGGCGTGCTTGTTCGATTAGTCTGCTCTACTTGAAAGCATAGTTTTCATCAAGCTTGTTTCATCTTGGTCCTTTCCTCCTCATAATAAGTAATAAGTGTTTTCAAGCCACATATTTGAGCCTACTTGGCATGTTAGCATTTAGTTTTGGGGGGCACTTCTGTTAAGACAAACAAATGATCGTGGTTCCTTCAAGTTAGTCTTAAAGGGAGTCTCCTGTACTGCAGCCAGTCTTTGGAATACCCTTCCTACAGAAATCATTTCATCATCTATTCAGCATTTTTCTAAGTCACTGCACCAGTACTTCCTTTCAGTTTCTAAAAAAAAAAAAAGACAACTTTGCTTGTTCTCTTTCCTGTTTTATGTACCATTCAGCCTTTAGTTTTTTTGTTTTTATAATATTTTTTATATTGTACATAGTTTCCTATTACTCATTGTATAACGATTTTTTTGTTTGTTTCAGATGCACCTATGTACAGGATATTTTTCACATGAATTTTTTTTATATTTTTCACTCACTGCAAGGTTTATAGTTTCATTTCGAACATTGTATAAGATTGTCTTGTTTTGTGTACATCTGTATAAAATCCTTGGACATGGATTTAAATAGCATTATTTGTGATAGGAACCCCTTTCACAACTCTTGCTGAGTTCTGGGGTCTCAGCTTATAAACATTACCCATTGTACTCCATTTTGTTACTAATAAGTGAACTTGAATTGAACTTGTTTAGGTTTCCATTTGTGATAATACTGATGAGAAAGGATTCCTCCTAATATATTCGTGGTGTGTACGTTGCAGCATTGTCGAGCACTGGTGGAGCTGCCGAGTGCGGCAGCAACGAGCCGAAGGATAAGCTCAGCAAGGACGAACTGGTGGCTCTGGCTGGGGCACTCGGTGCCGACTGGAAGAAGCTGGCGCCATTGCTGAGCTTCGGTGAAGACGAGATTCTCTATATTGCTTCTGAACATGAAGGCGATGCAGTGAAGCAGGCCTACCAGGCACTGCTCGTCTGGCTCGAGCAGGAACCTGAGCATGCGACGCACAGCAACCTTCTGCAACTGGCAGCCAGGGCAGGACTCAAAGACAAGCTTGCATCACTCTTGGTTGCAGAATAAAAGGCTAACTTGGCGGGATTTGGGATAGATGGTTATCAAGTTTGTTTATGACTGACAATTGTGAAGAACGGGCAGAGGACACACCAAGTGTCTGGTGTGTCCTTTGAGTCTGTTAGACTCTAGGGACAACGCTTCATCTGTGTCACGATGACCTCGGGAGTGCTTGAAATAATGGATTGGATCGGGAGAAAGTGAGACTGGCACAGGAGACATGGTAGCATGACCAACAAACTTTCGTTAATTCTTGCAGGCGTAACTCTTGCAAACACGTCGTGTAGTTCGGAAGTTCTGCGACAGGCTGAACTTTGCTGCTTCCGCAAGTGTTCACATAGGCTCATTTTCCCCGAAGTTCCAATGACACCCAGCAATACAAACAAAACCCCATTTACAGTAAGAAATTTTAGTTCGTACCCAGCACTGAAACTAGCTAAACAGGGCATTTCAGCTAGGCTTAGATGCTTTTCTTCAGCTTAGTCTGGCCACTACGGGCCTTGCGGTACTAGATTGTTCTTACTGTTCAATCGATGTTCGTCGCGCCGACCCGATGTTCCTGCTGCGTGAATCTTTCGAAAAGACCGTCGTCGAAGTTCTCAGCAGGCACCCAAGTTCATTTTTGGTCGCCTTCATCTATCCTGCCGCTAGTCCTCGTCACGCTTTTTCGCGGTAGTCTGTACCTGTACCGTTCTCGCTTAGTCGAGGTTAGGCCTCCCCAGGTTTTGCTTCAGGACTCCACCGATGACAAACATCTTTTTGCCTGAACTGTGGTCGGCAGCCGAGAATGGCTGCTGGCGATCCCGGAACTGCAGTGCCGAGAAATGACAACTCCGGGCAGCCTCGCTTGGAGTCTTCCAAGGGCGACGGCCACTTCCCGGACCAGCCGCTCTCTTCGCGGGTGCAATGCCTGCTTTTTCCTCGGTCTTCTCCGCCCCACCAAACAGTGACTCATTCATCCCTCGTCGTTCACCATCACAGCTCGGGTCGCACGCCCCGAGCCCCTGTCTGGCCAGTTCTCTGCGATGACGTGGCTAGTATGCGTGCACTCAGGTGGCTTTTTTCTCCACGTGCACCGTCGCTGCTCTTCCACGTTCAGCAGGCGCCTCATACCTCTCCTTCACTCATCGCAGCCCTGCTCATTATGGCAGCATCTTGAAGTGAAAGAGCTTGTTTGATAGATACACCCTAATGAAGCCAACAGACTAGGAAAGTATACAGAGGACATTACATTTAGTTTTCAATTACAGTGTAGTAATTAGTATGACATAAGAGGGAAGGGAATGGGAGCGGATGAAAAAGCAACTCGCTCTTGGTACGTATTGATGCAATGACCTGTTAATAATGCATTTAGTGTGTTAGTATACAAAAAGCGTAGTTTTAATACTTATGGGCAAGGTTTTTCATCTACTGTCTTTCCACTTGAGTCACCATATTACACTGTACATATTGCATCAGTGATGGAAGTGCTGCTCCAGTTGCTCAAAGCTGCTCCGAAACAGAAATGCTGCTCCAAAGTGCAATATTTGCTAGTAACTGCTCCAAACCTGCTCCAAAATAGTGTTGGCAAAATAAAAAGAATGAAGTTGAACCACGGGACCATCCAGTGAGCCTAAGCGAAACCATAAGCAAGCTGTATACACACTATCATCCTAGTATGCAACTCAGTGGCGTAAATCCAGAAAAATCTCAAGGGGTGACACATATCAGGCCTTGTTGTCCAATTCGTATGTTTATTATGGAATGTATTTTTATATATATAAAAATTAAATCGTGCTTTCAAATAAAATTTAAAAATGAGCATAGGGTCCGAGCTCGAGCAATTGGGTTGTTCTGTTCAGTCTTTTTTTTTTCACTTTTTTTTTTTCAATTTTCATAATTCACACAGCTGAGGGGCATTTAACACAGGTACGCAAAAAATATAAAAAGCCTTTTAAAAAGTTGATTGTGCTCTACTTAACTGTTAACTCAATCATATCAGATGTTTAAGCTAAATCTCAAGGGGGACACTTGCAAGGGCTGTCCTCCGCAGCCTGAACACAATAAAAGTCTGGACTCCCTTGTCCCCCCATGATTTACGGGAATGATGCCACTATACCGCTTGTATACTAGCTTGCATACTAGCATACGACATATTTAATTATAAATATAAATATTTATTAGATGCTTAAGTGATGTTTTAGACTTCAGAAGTCGTTAGGAACATGCATATATTTATTAGATGCTTAAGTGATGTTTTAGACTTCAGGAGCCGTTAGGAACATGCATCTGCTTCGAAAACACCATTAGGAATCCAAGCTATAGCATTTTTTTTTCTGCTCCGAAGACACTTGAGCCTGCTTTAAAGCCCCATTTTTTCTGCTCCAGATAGCAAAATGTCGCTTCCATCACTGTTGCATGTACATATAATGTGCCTTTACTTGACCTGTGATGAAAGAAGACTGATTGGACACCAAAAATAAGGAAAGCTTGAGCTTCACCCTCGGGAGTGGAACGTGCCTCGTTCTCATCTCAGGCTTCGCTCCGCGGTTGACACTTTGAAAGGGCTATAACACAGTCACCCAGCCATTTGTAGTTTGGAGAGGGCCTATTATGTTTCTACGTCCATGAAAAGTGGGCTGTAAAGAAATATTCAGTGCAGAACAAGTCGTAGAAGTCACCGGCCATAAACCCCACCCGCCGGCAACAACCACCATGGCCCGTGTGGCATCATGTGCTGAAAGGAGCGGTGTCGTCGCCATCTATCGAAGTTTGGCCACTGCAAAGGTTCAACAACAGTGCGAAGCTGGAGAGAGCTCAATTATCTCGACTTTGCCGCAATGCAGACAGGTCACTCGCATGTTCGTAAAGATATTCGATTAAATGAAGTGCTCGGCTAAATGTGCTAAAATTTCACCAACTTACTTGTGCATGCACAAGGTCTAAACAACAAAACACTGATTATGATAAAAAATTCGGTGTCACGGTGCCTTTAAGGTGTTAGCCCCATTCCATATGCACCCACTCTGCGTGTTAGTCATGGTTCACTGACTCGCTGCGCTTACTGTACTCGTCAGGTTGACGTGAATTCTATTGCATTGAAAAAGCTTGCCTTCTTTACCTTCTAATTATGACTGGTATTATTGCCTACTTTGAATCCTCATTTCATAACATTGAAGAAAACTGTGCGAGCATAAATCGGCGTTTTTGCTGTACAAGCTTTCATTGTACTGCAAGTGTGAAAGAACTGTTCAACATAACGAATCGAAACTTACCGAGCCTTTTAATGAAGCATTATGCATGGTTTCTACGAAAACCTATTGCTAGTAAAGCAATTAAAAATGTATGCAGGCTGCAATGAAATTGGGGAGAACAATGAAAGTTTATCGATAGCTTTTTCTTTATGAAGAAAAATAATTAATGGGTTTCCAAGTTGCAATGTACTTTAAGTCTACATGATGTGTTCTGAGTAACAGTTCATGATTATTGCTTCAATTGGCTCAACGTGGTCACACATTACTGATGAAGGGACAAAAGTACACAAGCTTAAATCCTCAATGTTCTAGCAGCAATCAATTCTTTGGGATTCAATGAAAAGAAGATTGTCTTATGTTCTTTAGAAAATGTACAGGACAGCATTGAATTTAGCTAATTTTTTTGCTAATCAGGCTTGTGCAAATCAACATTTTCTACTTTTAAGCTAATTCAAAACAAACATTACGAATTAGCAGAGCCATATACTGTCTTGTAATTACTAGTACTCACTAACATTATGAAGAGTACTGTCTCACATTTCTCATATGTGATATCTTCACTTGTCAGTAATTCACTGTCAAAATCAATTATTTGGTGCTTCGGCTTTGCAGGTATTGGTGCCAGTGGTTGGCCCATATCACTAGGCAGCCGCAACATACTGCCTTGTGGCATGCTTTTGCCAGGGTTGAAGCTAGCTGTTCCATCACTCATGTCAACACGATTGTACTTGGAAGTTATGACTCCTAAAGTTATTAAATGCGAATCATTTCTTAGTGAACTTCTGCAACTTTTAGCATATCTGTCTGTCTATCTATCTATCCGTCCGTCTGTCTGTGTGTCCGTCCGTCCATCCGCCCGCCCGCTCTAAATATACAAAATGTGGTATCGCCCGCCCGCTTATCCGTCCGTTCGTCCGTCTGTCTGTGTAGCCGCCTACGATTTTTTTAGCTTTCCTGGCTGTTTCGATAATGATATCGATACCAAAATTAATATGGCATAACATGACTATATGACGAGCACAATTGACTAGTCATAACAACAAAATCATGACATGTATGTCATGATTTACATTTCATGGTCCTACAGCTCTTGCGGTGGTTTCGTTCACAAGACATGTTGTGAAACTAGTATGGTATGACATGATTGCATGGCCAACACAAGCGACAGACCCTAACATGAAAGTCATGACTTGCGTGCCATGTAACAACATGACTACAGGCCGCGCTCGTGATGCACTTGCGACCGTTTGGCTAGCGTCACATATACAAAATTCGGTGTTACGTGACGTCAATGGATGACGAAGGAATATGAGTGGTGCAAACATGATAATCATGACACAAGTGTCACGTAAGAACAGTACAATATACCATGCTCATGATACACTCGCGACCGTTTCGCTAGCTCTAGATATACCAAATTTGGTATCACCTGATATAAATAGACGACGAAGGCAAGTACACGTCCAAACATGATAATTATGATATGCGTGTCATGTCAAGTTTGACGACATGCTACGCTGAAAGCACGCTCGCGGCCGTTTTGCTAGCTCTACGTATACTAAATTTAGTATCAGAAAACGTGAATAGATGATGAACCTAAATGGCACGTCCAAACATGATGATAATGGCATGAAAGTGATGTATGGCATAATTTAAGTCCGCCTCTTAACGTACTTATTTCAAAGTGATATATTTACCTTCTTCGTGCTTCGCATATTATCGATTCCCACTGTACATGGGATCTGCCAATTTTTATGCTAATAAAATATTATTATCTTCAAAAATGGCAAATTTTGAGATGTAGAACCACAGCAATTATGAAAAAAAAAAAAAGCAGCACTGTAAGAATTCAACTTAGGTCCACTTAGCCAGGGCTCACACATCTACGCAACATGCCACATAAAGCAATTTTTTAAAAGTTTCTTTGTTTTGTTCACACTTCCTTTATTACCAGATGTAACTCATACTAATGGGAAATAAAATAATGCAACTTCGTACTAGTGGTGCCAAGCTGGCTGGCCTGCTTTGTTTTTCTTTATTTTCTTCTCCCACCTCTGTTTTTTATGCAATTTCTGTGTGTGTGTGTGGTCACTTCGAATTATTTTTCACTTTATGTATGTTCATTTCATTTCATTTATTTTGCCCTTAAAGGCCCGAAGGCATTACATAAGGGGGGACAAGTAACAAGATAGGGTGCAATATTCAACAGGATAAGTAAATAAATAAATAAATGAATAAAAGCAAATAAGTATACACAGGAGACAGGAATCAGAAATCACATAAGCGAACTAGAACAAGATAAAAAAGAATACACCATGCTTTACATATGTTAAACAATTGCAGAGCAAAACTAAGTACAATTCTATAACGATTGGCAATAAACACGAAGTAGTTGAGATTATCAGGAGAGAGGGTTGAAGAAATGTTCGTTCAGTTTTGCACGGAACGTTCCTCTGTCGGCGCATGAAGCGGAGTCATCCGGTAAGGCATTCCAGAGGGCTATTGCATGAGGAAAAAATGAGGTGATAAATGCTGTCGTCCGGCCATTTATGCGTGCAATGGGCCTGCTGTGATTTATGCGCGATGAAGTTCTGTGAGCAGATTGGATTCATCATCATCTTCGAGAGCAAGCTTAAACGACGCCTTTTCCCAAGAACCCTGCTGCTCTACGACCAGTAAACCTCACCTGGACCTCTGAGGTGACGTTACACTATGTTCCACCCCTCCGAGAAAACACGCACCTCGGTACGGGGGCAAAGACTAGAAAACCTTGTAGAGCATGTGTGCATTTTTCTGAAGATGATCTTTGGATGATCGCAGGAGTTGTGGCGGATCTACCAGAGCCTGCTGTTCTTTGGGACAAATGGCCACTTTGAGCACAGATTAATATTTATGTTGCCATGGGGTTTTGTGAGGGTACTTATAACGAAAAAGCTCTGCTTTTAAATCCAGCAAGAAGGAAGAGGCAGGTGCAGCTGTGCTCTCTTCCTTCTTGTCCATGTTTTTTTTTTGCATTAAATGCCATCCACAAAGAAATACCAACTCGCCCAGTGCTTGGTTCTTCTAAGCAAAAAGCAATGATTGTCTGTATCCACCCCTGGTTCCAAGTATGCAAATAAATGTTTGGCACCTACATTTGCATGACTTTTTCAACAGTGGAGCTACTAATTCGACCAATGGAAAGCTGTCATCATCAACAGGTTTGCACTTTCTTCGCTTCCAGAATGTACACTGTGGGATGGGCACAGCGAGAAATACTTCGTGCAAGGCTAAATGTGAGCCCACGAATTGGTGAGCCACTTGGCTATGCAGGGAAAAGGGTGCCAAAAGGAATTGAGGGTAAAGCATAAGACGGAAAGAAAAATAAGAAAGAAATGGCTCATACCCACTCAGGGGGATTGGCCAAGAATTGAGGATTTAATTCAGTGAGTCTATTTTCATATTCAATGTCGATACCCCCCTACAAGAAAAGAAAAAGACACCCTAGGTAGAATGAAAGGAGTGCAATAATTATTTGTCACTCCTTCAGATCAGACAATGCATTCATTATCTTGAATAGAAGAACAGCACTTCTTTCTTTCGTGACCTGTGCCATGCAGCTCACCCACTAGTACAAGTGGCATTATTCTCCCCTTTGCGAAATAGGTGCATCACCTCGATGCTCAGAGAAAGGTTTAGCAGATATACACACGCTGCTGTTTGACTGTGTCATCTCATTCATTCAAGACAGCCACACGCTCTAAGTCAACCAACCCGTCTTAGAGCGCTGTGGCTTGGTACGGCATCGAACTCGTGGGCTCTCAAAAGAGGGAGACAGACAGCGACACTGTCTCCATCTTTCTCTTGTCCCTCGTTATTGGCGCTGTTTTTTATGTGAATCGCGTCGTACTGACTCGCCCAAGCAACCACGTTAGCTACTCTCAAGTGTGTTTTCCGTACCCGTTGGGTTGGTTTGCACAGAGGTGCTGGTCATGCCATTTGAGGTACTGTGAACGGAAACGCCGACCTGCGGGGGCAAGGCGACCTGCGGGGCAAGGACGTCCCAGCAGGTCACCCCCCCCCCCCCCCCCCGGCATTCAGGAGAGGTCTGCAACATCCGTGAGGGCTACCAAGCACCTTCACCTTGCAATTATTACGTCTTACGTCATCTCAGAGGTCCAGGCGAGGTTATTGTCGTTAGAGCAGCAGGGCTCTTGGCAAATTGCGTCGGTTAAGTTTGCTTGCTTGTACCTACATGCTGTGGCTCGTTGAATTTCCACCACGGGGGATTGGCCATTAAACCGGTGGTTAATGTAATGAGGAAAAAATAATTTCATGTTCCGATGAAGAAAAATTAATTATCCAGACATCTAGGGAGTTTAAAATTGGACAATCATAAGGTTATCTAAGAATAAAGTAGGTAAGCAACTATTATTTGAAATGAATAAATAAATCATAATCCCAAAGAACTAGAATTTCATCTAGAACACTAACAGCATCGTCCACCCACATCACGGTTACGGTTGTGTGAACCCTCAAAATATTCGACAGCGGCACTAGCTCATTTCGGGGGCACATCCAGCCACGGGGGTGGGCCGCAAGAAAAACCGGTAGGGGACTTTCAGTAGTTACTATGACTCCATCACAGCATAAAAACTGTTAATTTGCACTCACAAGGGTTCCACTCATTTGTTCTAATCGTAATAAATTGCAAAATTTTAATCAAAAATTAAAAATGATCGAAATGATTTCACATAGAAACCAACAAATTATTGCTTACTCCGCTAACGAGGGGATATTTTTTCTGAATGCGCAATCTTCGCCGCCGATTTCTGACAGCATGAACGGCTAACTCTCAAAATGTCGCGCCAAGGACCCGCTGCAACCGGGATCGCAGCTAAGGACTGCGACTGTCGAGGAAGCGAAAAGGGCCTGTAACAACATTGTAGTTCAACCAGGTGTAACGAGACGCTCTGCGGTTACCGCAACGGTTGCGCGCTTACACATACGGCGCACCAACGTTGTCCAAACTTGCCACGACATGCCCGCTCCCGCTGTAAGCTCCTCCCCCTATTGTGAAATCAGCGCCAAAAACGACGTAACTGACAAACACATGCGCGACCTCTTTTTTAGCTACAAAATTCATTAACAACTAATAACTTGATTTATTTTGTACAATTTAAAACTTAAAAGTTGCAAAAACATTTATTATAATGTTATAAACGTAAATTGTTTTGTTCTGCGTTAATAAATGCGTAAAATTGAGAAAGAACATTAAGCACCACTAGTTTCGTAATCGACGTAAGAGCCTTGTCGTTTTTTGATTGGACAATCTTTTCAATGGAGAGAAAAGCGGATCAGAGCGCTGTTTTCCTTGGCGCCAAGACGCAGTTGCGCGCGGTTTCTGCTATCGTACGGAAGGGTTAGTGAAGCAGCTCCGGTGAAAATGTCTCTTTCGACGCGGGACATGAATGTGATCAACAACCTGAAGATCTCAATCCGGGACAAAGAAAATCAGGTAAATGTCCGATGCGTTTCTTTGAAACCATACAGCGAATTTGGATGTTGTTTATAACATTGGCGTCAGGCCAATGTGTAGCATGGATGTAAGAGCCATGAGGAGAAGATGTACGACCTCGATAATACAGCCGCATCTGTCTGCTTTGAGCCATTTTTTCTAGATGATGAGTGAACACGAAAAGGGGTGACTTTTGTTTGCACTGCACAATCTTAATAGGGACCAACAGTCAATCCAAATTGCAGTTGTATTGGGCTGGATAATCGATTGCCAACCTTTTAGTTCATTCGTCCGGTGCTTTGGCATTGAGCGCTAGGCTAAAATGTTATTAGGCGAATTTCGGGTGCCTATTTTTCTTAGCTTCGCGTATGCACCGTTGGCTGGTCACGCGTTACGAGGCTCGTGAAGCAGGGCGCCAGATGTTCGTGCTGCATTCTCCCGCCAAAAACGAGCGGCCGCCTACATAGAACCGAGGTGGTAGGGGTTGTAGGAAACATTTACTGCGCACTCGATTGTGCTGTACGGTATAGCTCGGACGTAGCGTATCGGACTGCGCTCTTGATTTACCAATTTAAAAGTCGGCGCCGTAGTTGTACTTTCTCCACGGCGCCGCCCACCTCTGCTGAGATTGCCTAGAATTAGTGCTGCCATGGAAATGCTAAATGGTACGAAACCATAATCAGCTGTGTTTACGCCTTTTCACGTTTCCGCTTCTCATTTTCCTTTCCTGCAGCTGCCCGACGACAGCGGAAAAGTTGAAAAGAAGGTAAGTGGTATGCTTTGACGCCGGAAACCCGGTTGTCGATCGGGTGGACAGCAATCACGCGCGTGAGTGCCGAGCGCGGGAAATGTAGGTACTACATACTCTTCTCCAGGTCCCTCAGCAGCAAGTTGTGCGGCGGCCGACGAGCGTGGAAGACGAGCCTCTGCTGCGCGAGAACCCACGTCGTTTCGTGGTGTTCCCCATCCAGTACGAGGACATATGGCGCATGTACAAGAAGGCCGAGGCCTCCTTTTGGACCGTCGAGGAAGTGGACCTGGCCAAAGACCTGCCGCACTGGGAAGCGCTCAAGCCCGAGGAGAGGCACTTCGTCTCGCACATCCTCGCCTTCTTTGCCGCCAGCGACGGCATCGTCAACGAGAACCTGGTACGCCTCCCCGCCGTTTCTTGACCCAGGTTGCCTCGGGGGTGCCGGTTAGTAGTAAGCGAACTGCTGATAGTTTTGCCGTAGGAAGTCGGCTAAAAGACGCAATTGCTTGCAGTGAGCTTCACTGCATGGCACCAAATTAGGAAGACAAACTTCTAGGGGTCACTGTGGGTCCTTCCGTGCATACAATAAAGTATTGCCATGCAGCCTCCAATGCATAATTCCTCATAATGAATCACCTTGCTGTATGTAGTCCTGTAAAACACTCAGGTATTTATGTTTTATGTTCCGTCATGAATGCAATCGATGTCAAACGTTTGTGCAGACTGTTGGCACTTGTTGTTTGCAGGTGGAGCGCTTTAGCCAGGAAGTGCAGGTTACAGAGGCACGGTGCTTCTATGGCTTCCAGATGGCCATCGAGAATGTTCACTCTGAAATGTACAGCCTGCTCATTGACACCTACATCAAAGATGCGGCAGAGAGGTAAACACATTCATGCTGACCATTGCTGCTCTCTACATTTGGAGAAGTTAGATTACTCCATCATTTTTCTATCTTGAATCTGCAGTGGCTGGCTCCTTGTATCTTATTCGAACTCTGTGTCTACTAAATGTGAGAAAAATTATCCACAAAAGTATTGTATGAAATATGATTATTAATCGGACTCTGTGTGCACAGTAGACTTGTGAAACGGAACCGGAAAGAATCGAGAAAATATTGATAGGGGTTTCGGTTACTGAAAAATGAATTTTCAACAACAAAACCACTCATATTTCAGGTAGTTGTGCCATTGTAGCGGCAATTCTATTTATGAAGAGTAGTGTATTGCAGTTAAGGCCCTGGAAGGAGACTAAGCACAAAACATTAATTACATGTGCATTGTTAGAACACTATTCTGGAAACTTCATGGTCTGTTTTTTCTTTTCTTTTGTTCTGACAAGAACAACGCATATATTTTATAGAAAATGTTGGTTGGAGGGTGTGCATATCCATCATCGCACACCACTTGAATGTGGACTTTGCATACGTCATTGCGTATTATTGGCAGATTTTTTCCCTTTACCCAAAAACAGCAGCCAGAAAGAAATTGTGTGTATATTCTACTTTCTTGTAACCAACCGTGGTGTATAACCTGCACCTTCAAATGTAATTTGTTCTAAAAGGAAAAAAATCCCTGTGTATTGGCATAAAGTTCCCTTTATTTCATTACTGCAGTGATACTACTGCTGCGCAAAACTGCACCGAATTGGCCTGGCTGCTACACGCTGCTACATTTTTTTCAAAATTTGGCGAGTCTGTGCCGAGCCTGCGCCAAAGGGCTTGCTCAGACTTTCAGAAACTAATCTAATTGAGGCTCTCCATTGAAAATGACATCGCCGTGCACACAGCCAAATGTCACCGTTAGGACCATGGATAGTTTGGATGCAGTAACTGCCCAATTTTTCGGACTTTCTAGGAACCTAGAAAATCGTCCAAAAAAAGTTTCATCACTTTTAATTTTGCTCAAATAATCAAATCACTGTAGCCCGTCTAAAATAGCTGCAATGCCCTCCGAGAGTACACTTATGAGGCATTTCAGTGCACGCCCAGGCTGTCCTAAAACATTGAAGGCCTGCCGACGTACATTTGCAAATATGCGTCTGGTGATTCCCGCCGATACCAGCAAAGCGCGGAATAAGTTGTGGTTTTATCCCATGGAGGGTATGAAAACGATGCAGAATTGGAGGGTGTGGCAGAATAGAGGAATTTTTGTCTGGACTTCCACAATGCGTGTGTGCACTTTGAAGATGCACCACTGGACAGAAATCTCCAGCGACACGTAGCGCATGCTGCCACACGAGACCGATCGTTCCTAGTTATGTGCAGTTTACACAGCTGACGGCGTTTCTACTGGGACACATTTGTGTGCACGTGTTTGTCATAAAAATGAGTTTTTGATGGCCACTTCGTTCAAGGGGGCACGTGAACAGCGACGCGAGTGAGTGGTTAAAAGTGTGTAGTACGTCGACAACGGCGCCACGTGCAGTAACAAATAGTTAGCTGAAGATGCTTATCATAAACTGATTAAGTCTTATGGCATGCTTGCCGCATTGCCGCCATCACGCCTTCCTGCATTTCCGGTGCTTAACCCTTAAACATCACCTCACTGTGCGGTGATACCGGCCCTTTCGAATTTTTTTTTTCATCTGCTTCAACCCATAGCATGTGTGCATTGCAGCAAGCTCACTTTCGGACATTACTGTGGCACTGAAGTACTTTTGAAAACGTTCGTTTCAGCATACGAGATTATAGACATAGCAAAGGCAGGCACTTTAAGTGATGCTGTTTCATACCTGGAATGTTGGCTGAAAGCCCAAAAAACCGGACATCGAAGAGTTTCAGCGTTGAAAATTTCAGGCGTTCTTAAACATTAACGTCCATAAGGCTTGTGATGCTGTTGCAAAATCGTCTGATTTTGCAAGCATGTCTGAAAAATCTGGCGTCCAAAATATCAATCAACTAATCTTCAGCCACGTTATAAGGAAGTTTTAAATTTTATCTTTGTCTTTGTCTACTAAATATGGTCAGGTGGTCTGTAGGTGATATAATTTTTTAATTCTTATATTATTCTTGAATAGTGTGCAGAACATTACAATTTTATCATTAGTTTGTCGTGAACACAGTTTTATAAAAACAGCGGGAAAGGGTGGATGGAACCTTGTTATGAAAGAAATTTGTATACAGGGGTTGGTGTCAGGCCGACGTTTCGACAAGCGGACTTGTCTTTCTCACAGCTAGAACAGAACAGTTCTGTTCTGATGAAGACAAGTCTGCTTGTCTTAACGTCGGCTCGACACAGCCTCTGTTTTCGGATTTCTTCGGGACTTACGTTATGAGCGGTCTACACTGCAGCCAGTACCCCCGACATTAGCTTTGAATTTCGTGTATATGTATTTTGTCTGAGCTATTTGTGAGAAATTTTTGTGTAGTTATTGCTATTTGCAAGGGGAAGCACCTTTATTTCTTGGTAAAGTTAAAAGAAGGCCATCATCATAGGCCCCAGTAAGGAATGAACCCCTTCCCCCTCGTCTTTTTTTTTTTCTTCATTGGACTTCGGCAGAGATCGGCTATTCAATGCAATCGAGACGATGCCGTGCATAAAGCGGAAAGCTGACTGGGCCCTGAAGTGGATCGGTGATCGAAATGCCAGCTTTGGGGAGCGTGTGGTCGCCTTTGCTGCCGTCGAGGGCATCTTCTTCTCTGGCTCGTTTGCGTCTATCTTTTGGCTCAAGAAGCGAGGCCTCATGCCAGGTCTCACCTTTAGCAACGAGCTTATCAGTCGTGACGAGGTATGTCCTGCATTTTCTGACTTTGCCATATGCCGTGAAACCATCACATGATTTAAGTGTTGCACCCAACCACCATGTTCATTAGATGGCACAAACGGTCTTCACCGTTATGTGATTGCAGAAGTCGAGCACGGTGAATATAAGGATTTTTTCAAAAGATACTGAACAAAGCCTGTGTGGTCTTAAGCTTAGGTGCTAGAAGTTGTTGACTGCTTTGTTTTCAAGCAGAAACTGGTGGCCAATAACGAATTTAATTAATGTTTTTCATGAACTGTCATGCCTAGTAGCCACATTACTATGGGCCATTGTCTCATTTAGTAATCTCAATTTCATTACTACTGGCTTGTCCAATGAGACCACCTAAGGATTTATTGTGTTCCCAGGGACTGCACACGGATTTTGCCTGCCTCATGTTCAGCCACTTGGTGCACAAGCCGTCGGCCACACGAGTGAAGCAGATCGTGTGTGACGCAGTCGTCATAGAGCAGGAATTCCTGACCGAGGCCTTGCCCGTGGCCCTCATTGGCATGAACTGCGAGCTCATGAAGCGCTACATCGAGTTCGTGGCTGACCGGCTGCTGGTGGAGCTGGGATGCGAAAAGGTTGGTAATGTTGTCACGCATGTTGCTTGCGTCTATACCGTATTTACTCGCACTTTTTTTTTTTTTTTGCCGGAAAATCGATGAAAAATTGGGGGGTGCGAGAATTATGCGGGGAAAACTTTCTACGAAAACGAACAGAGCGAAAAAAGAAACGAAGTGGCCGCAAATCGGGATTCTCACACCAGCAACTAACAGCAAGCTTTAAGAATTAATAATTAAGACTTACCTCAACAATAAAAGCAGAGATTCAACACAAGACAAGATTTATTTAAGACACAAAAAGTGGAAGCAATAGAATACAATACGCAAAGCTTGCGGACGTAGCGGTAGCGTTCGTCGCTCAACAGGAGCCCTCAAAAGATAAGCGTGGGACGTCAGTATTGGGCTGACGCCCACGCTTGACCGCCCTTATCGATTCTGTTTTTCGAAACCTGAAGTTTGTGTTCTCACTCGCAACTTTCTTAAAAGCTGTGTTTTATTTACTGCGAACTTCGGGATACAGCGAGCGGATGCCGCGTCAGGCTCAGGTTCCTTATAAGCGGGCTTGACTGTAATTGGTCATCAGAAACTTTAAGGTGGTTACTATAGTTTTTAATAGCCTTACTGCTAATGTAAAGATTCACTCTTTCCTGGCTCATACAAAGTATTTACACCTTATAAAGTCATTCATTCAATGATATTTTTATATATTTCTTCACTGATTACAAACATACACATACATTATGAACTCCTGTATTAATTTTGACGACTTGCTGCATCATCAATGTTTATATTGTAAAATACCTGGTTGTTTGTACTGTTTTATTCATAATTTTCAAGTATTGTTTCTCAGAGAAGTGAATCATGCATTTCGTTTTATGAAACACTGCAGACTGGTGTTCTGTCCTTTTGCAGGTGTACAACTCTGAGAATCCATTTGACTTTATGGAGCACATATCTCTAGAAGGCAAGACCAACTTCTTTGAAAAGAAGGTTGGCGAATACCAGAAGGCTGGTGTAATGGCCAACAAGGAAGACCAAGTGTTCACTCTGGACGCAGACTTTTGAATTAGTAAATTGCATTTTTTATTTATACTATGCGCATCGATGCAGTACTCGTGCGCTCAGCTTGTACATAGCGAATATAATGTCCCACTGTCTGGAAAATAAAGTGTACGAATCATGTGTCATACTTTATCTGCTAGAAGCCAGCAGCTTTGCATTTAATGCTAGATACTACAATTAGGTTAGCATGCATTCCAAAGTGATTTTGTAACAGTGGTTATGAGTGTACGATTTGAAAGTGCCACATTTTTTTTTTTAAGGATACCACACTTCTATATGTTGGAGAAGCAAAAGCGTGCCAACCATCTTGCAAATCGGAAGGAAGGGGCATTTTAGGGGCGAAGTTCCTTAAGGCGTGGGTCTGTCCATCCTCCGTTGTTGTCGTACAGAACCACTGGTGGCACATACCCGCTCTAGAGCGGGTATGTGCCACAGGGGATGGGAGGTGGCGGGTACTTGGAGTGTTCACTAGATGGATGGACGCTTCACCACACTCATCATTCACCCTGTGGATATGCTGCGATTTTTTTATTTTTGGTGCTGCTGTAATGTCATACACAGCCCTGAATGCTTGCAGTAAACCTTTTACATGCCAGCAGTCTATTATAGCTCACATGTGCACAAGTAGAAAAAAAAAATTGTGAAGCTCGCTCACCCATGCGTGAAATGTGTCTTGCCCTTGAGGCTCACTTGAACTGTATACTCTCCATGGGTATTCCTCGACTAGAACGCGCAGACTCTAATTTTTCTCTGTCAGATTCAAAACTAAAAGAAAAAAGTCATTTTAGCCTGCTCATTCACTGACAGAGCCAATGAGTGAGTTTGCCCAAGTACAGAACAAAATCTGCTATGACCCACAAATAGTGCAATAGCCTTTTCCCACACTGCACACTTCCTATAACATTTTACAAAAGCAAGGGTAACTTTGCATGCAGTGCATTATCATTGACAGTAGAACCTTGTGAGAGTCTAAACACGCAAATGTAGCAGCCTCTTGATGGGTCGGGTCCTGTGGCAGACTTCTGGTTCTCAAGGCTAGAAAATATTTAGAACTGTTATAATTATGAGTGGCTCTTCATTGGAACATGTGGGCTAATGATTATACTGTGGCATTTGTTCTTGAATTCACTATTCTTCTGTCAATTAGCAATGGCTGTTCCTTTTTGACACAAATGATGCCATGAACCCTAAGTATATAGCCATTGGTTGATTAGAGGTGCATAGTTGCTACACGGCTGCAGGATACTGCAATGTCGCCGATTGCACATTTGCAATAACACTCAAAGTCCGCCACAATATTAGGCAGATCTAATGGACAATCATGCCAAAGAAAAAGCACTTATAGGCCAACTCCGGCGATTTTTCGAGGTCAGTAGATCTCGATGAAATTCACTAGGTACGTTCATTTGCGCCATTCATGCCTAATTGAAGGCAGAGACGGCGTAGTGGAGGGCTCCGGAAATTTTGACCACCTGGGGTTCTTTGACGTGCACCCTAATTTGAGCACACGGGCCTACATTTCTGCCTCCATCTGAAATGCAGACGACGCAGCTGGGATTCGATCCCGCGACCTGCGGATCAGCAGCCGAGTGCCTTAGTCACTAGACGACCGCGGCGGGGCTGCTTGCCAGAATTCATGGCAACGTTGTATGTGACGTTCAGTTTTGCCTGGCGGAAGTGACGAACTGATGTGCCCCTGCACATGATCCTTTTCTGTGTAGGTGGGCGTGCGATAGGTTCCAAGTGGTGTCGCGTTGTGAGCCACACATGATTCGGCATATAGTCACAACAGCGTAAGCGTTTTAGCCGATCGCCGCATCGATGGATGGATGTGGCTGTACCCTTTAGATCGGGCGGCGGCTAACACCATCTAGCCGTAATACTTAGTGAACTAACCATTACATTTTTTTTTTTTCTTTAAAAGGGAGTTTGAGGATTCGTACTTTGCAGCGAAAGGTTTAATTTTCACTCGTGCCTTGACTTTAGCCACCAATCAGATAACCTCCTTCTATTTAAGTCTACCCGCTTAAAGTCTATTTTGCCCTCCCGGTCCCTAAACCCCAGTGCTTTGAAAAACTCTGCGCCATCATCCTGAACTATAGGGTGAAGCCCTTTACAGAACATTATCAAGTGTTCGGCAGTTTCTTCTTCCTCTCCACATGCACTGCATACTGTGTCTACCCCTTCGTAGTTGACCCGGTATGTCTTGGTTCGCAATACTTCCGTCCTGGCCTCAAACAGTAGAGAACTACCCCGAGTATTAGCATAGATCCTTTCCTTGGCAATTTCCTGCTTAAAAGTTCGATAGATCTCTAGTGCGGACTTCTTAATCATGCCCATTTTCCACATGTGAGTCTCCGTTTCCTTCACTTTCTTCTTAACCGATAGTTCTTTGTGGTTTGGCCACCTGCTGTTTTCTAAGTATTTACCAGTCAATTTCCTGGTTCGCTTTCTCCATTTTGTATCGACATTCTTCATGTACAAGTAGCTGAAAACCTTCCTAGCCCAACACTCCTCCCCCATTTCTCTCAATCGCTTCTCAAATTTTATCTTTCTGCTAGCTTCCCTGCCTTCAAATGATGTCCATCCCATATCACCTTGTACTCCCTGATTTGGTGTATTCCCGTGAGCTCCTAAGGCAAGCCTACCTATTCCATGTTGCTTAATTTCTAATCTTGCTTGAACTTCTGATCTCATGCACAAGACCGCATTGCTGAACGTCAGCCCAGGAACCATGACCCCTTTCCATATTCCTCTGGCAACATTATACCTATTGTAATTCCACAGTGCCCTATTTTTCATCACTGCTGCATTCCTGTTGCCTTTAGTCGTCACGTATATTTCGTGTTCCCTCAGGTACTCGGTCTCATTGCTTATCCATACGCCAAGATATTTGTATTTATCTGTTATCTCTAGCATGATATCATGTATTCTAAGCTGACTACCTTCATTACCATTAAAAATAATGACTGCTGATTTTTCCTTACTAAATCTGAAATCAAACCTATCTCCCTCATTACCGCAGATGTCCATCAATCTCTGCAAATCTTCCTTGTCGGCCATTAGCACTGTTGTTGGCCATTAGCAGACGCCGTGGAGTAGTGCCATCTTGCGGGCTTTATGTGCAATGTAATCGATAAAGTTGGAATTGGCTTGTGTCTTAAACTTTCAAATTGGCTGCGTCCTGCGTAATGGATAGCGTGTTTAAACCACGAGCGCGTGAAAACAATTATCAGCGCGAAATATTTTCGAACTTGTAGCGTCATCATGCGTCTCCTCGAAACTGCGTGGTCACACACAGGCACCACTGAAGCTGCTAGATAGCTGATAACGGCCCGAACATTATCTGGAGGCGCTGTTACGGGGAGAGTGTCAGCACCTGTATATTCTTACACCTTGGCTTTGAAGCACGTGCATATGCCCAGAGGCATAGCGGACACATAGCTGGATGGTTCACACTACACCATCGCGATGGCTTGCCGCTGTTTGAGTTAAATTTGCCGATGATGGTACATATTGAAAAAAAAAAACAGGGCGAGAGGTGCGCATGACACCATGTAATAACAATCGCCTAAGCGCCCGCGTGCCGTAAAACCGTAGAGATAAAAATTTTGGGATTCTTAGAGGAGCACCGACATCAAATTTCAAGATCAAGATGTGCCCATCATTCGATCGCCTGGTATGCATAGGTCTTGGCCGAATTTGAATGGCATCCGTCGCGTGCAAGTTATTTTAATTCGATGTCAAATTGTGTAGAAAAGGTAAGAAGAAAAAAAAAAGGCTGCCCTTCGACATCGACCCTAGTGCTACCTACGTGTTCGGTGTGATACATTCCACAAATGCCATTCTGAGTGACGATACGCTAGTAATAAAGACGTCCATGATCTGAGTGTGTTTGGAGACGACTCCCGGCCATGCCCTCACTAATGGCTCTCCTGCGTGTGATTCATCGTGTCGCAGCGACTGATTTGACATGTGCTCCACAGCGTGAGTACCTCAACGCAGCCAGTAGGTTGACTTCGTACGCGTCGATGGACAGAGGGACTGGACGCCTAAGAAGAACAGCCGCATTTGCTCGCTTCACTTTGCACTGAGCTTCTACAGGGTAAATCTTGTGTTGGCGAACGAGTTTGGTTTCACTGGCAGTACGAGGCCCCTTATCGAGGCTGGGGCTAAAGGGAGAGGGGAAGGAACGAGTTGGCGCTACTTAACCTAGCCGGTGGAAAACGCATGGAGTGGCTTTAGTCTACATCGTAAGAGAGACAGCTGGACTGACTGCACGTGTGCTCCTAGCAGACGAAATGCCAGTGTGCGTGACGTCGCCATTTTTTGTGGAAGCAGCATCAGCTGTGAAGGCTTTCCATTTTGAACCACGTTCGATAGCAGATATATTATTCAATATTACAGATATTCATTCGTACCTAAGATGAGTTTTAGGTCGTTAATCGCTACTAGGGAATTGATGGCTACTCGTTGGCGAAGAAATCTTGACATGAGGAAATTTGATGTCAGTGCTCCTAATGCCAAGATTTTCGCGTCAGCGAGTAGTTATAGATCCCGTAGTAGCGATTCGCGACCTAAAACGCAACTGAGGGATGAATAATTATCACTTTTATGTTTATCACTGGTAGTTAGCACTATTGAAAACGGCCGGCCACGGAGGAAGGCCACGGAGCGGCCGGCAATCCCCTGCCATTTTTAGCGCTGGGGCACCAGCAGTGGCGCTACCTCGCGGTCACCTCCAGGTCACGCCACAGCTGACTACTTCTCCACAGAAAGCAGTGACGTCAGGCTCAGCTGTTCCGCAAACATATCATCTGCTAGGCGGACACATTCTGTCATGCCTTGTCACCTGCATTGCTGTCATCGCCGTATAAAGTGTCCACTCGGGTTCAATACGAAAGTTTGGAGTTAGGAACCCAGCGATTTGCGAAGTCGCGAATTATTTTTGCTTCGATCGACCGTTTGCAGAACAGTGATTCCGAAATGGACGCCGTTGCAAGCAGCGCTGCTAGCCACCATAGCGCTGCAGAAGTGCCCGAGGCTGCACGATTCAGTCATGTTAGCTCGTTTGTCTCAGTTAGCTTTATTGCTGTGTTTCGGCGTGCAAAGCATTCAAATATACGCAGAGGGGACTCATGATTCCCCGACATGCTGACCGACAATCACACGTTTAATCAGTGCTCTTTTCTTTTGCCGTTCTTTTAAAGGTGGTTTTTACTCTTGATAATTTCATGAAATCATCCGAATCGGTGCGACGAAGATCAGACGCGACGAGCGAGTGCGTTTCTGCGATTCGGCGCCACGATAAGAACACTCGAATCGTACACGTCATCGCTACTAGGGCATCGTCACTCGGGATGGTATTTGTGGAATGTATCACACCGAACACGTAGCACTAGTGTCGATGTCGTAGGGCAGTCTATTTTCCGGTTTTTCTCCTTAGCTTTTCTACGCTGTTTGACAGCGAATTAAAATAACTTCCACGCTACGAATGTCGTTCAAATTTGGCCAAGAATACCTATGCATACTAAGCAATCGAATGATGGGCACATCTCAATCTTGAAATTTTATGTCAGTGCTCCTTTAAGGTTCACTTTTAAGAGTCGAATGCGATATGCGGTTCTTGAGCGCACTTGAATCATTTAGTGTGTACTTTTTATTGTATGACTTATTATGTTATTCAAGAAGTTTAAATTGTGGATGAGTTCAATGTAATCGATAATGATAATCAGCGCGAAATATTTTCTAACTTGTTTTAGCGTCATCATGGCCATTCATCATCATCATCATTTATTAGCCGCAGCGCCGCGCCTCTCGAGCAGCGCGAGAAGAGAACAAGTTCACACGCCTGGCTTGAAGGACGCTGGCAGCCACTGCCGCTCCGCTTCAGCCCCGTCGAATAAAGTGGCGAGTTTGGCACGGCCCCGTCGGCCGCCTTCGAGCGCACTCACTGGTATGATGGGGGGGGGGGGGGGGAAGGCGTGCCACCAATCCCTGCAACTCTACTTGCACTTGACTGACTCTAAAGATGTTTGCGGCTGACGATTCGTGAAATGATCAATTCCTTCCATCAAGTCTTTTCATGAATTCTTGGAACGGGCCCCTTTAATGTGCTTCTGTTGTGTGGGAGTGAAATGAAGTTCTTTTTTTTTTTACGAACTCTTATCGAGGTCCGTAAGTTGGAAAATTAAACTTCCCGAAATACGAGTATCGAGAGGAATGAAGTGCTTAATCAGAGGCGTAGCCTGGGTAGGGTCAAGGGAATTCAAGCCCACAAACTCCCCTCTGCAGTTTTTTATATTTTGGCTGTGTGTTTATACATGTCATACATAAGGTATAGTTGAACACTCCCCGAAAAAAAATTGTGTATATGCTACTTTACCCATTGATTCCATGTGCTCTCTTGATGTTACTAAATGTTTGTGTATTCAGTAGCCCCAAAGCAGGCTTTTGGGCCATTTTGGTTCCAGGTCGCCATACAAACACCTTGGCACCTCAATTTCCATTACTCCTATGCATGCTTCCAGAGTGCATACGCTTAATGTTAATGGTACATATTTTTGACAGATGTCTGTCTGGCTGGGTTAAACATTTCTTGAAGCCTTGCCGCGGTGGTCTAGGGGCTAAGGTACTCGGCTGCTGACCCGCAGGTCGCGGGATTGAATCCCGGCTGTGTGGCTGCATTTCCGGTGGAGGCGGAACTGTTGTAGGCCCGTGTGCTCAGATTTTAGTGCACGTTAAAGAACCCCAGGTGGACGAAATTTCCGGAGCCCTCCACTACGGCGTCTCTCATAATCAGATCGTGGTTTTGGGACGTTAAACCCCACAAATCAATCAATCAAAACTTTCTTGAAGCAGAAATTGCCCCGGCCAGTTTTTGAAACAGATTCGAAATTTTGGGCCCTTCTGGTCCCTTCCTCCAAACTAGCTGGCATCATTTCCACTTTGAGAATACACTTGAAGTGTACCGAGAACAGTCCTGGTTTCACATCTGTGGAGCTTTTTGGCACAAGAGCCAGTAAAGGCCAGAGAGCATATTTGTGCTCTTTGTAGCCTGTCCTCGTGGTACAGCATTTGTGCATTGGACTATCTGCACGAAGTTCATTACAGACTCTCAGTGAACTACCAATGGGGTCATACCCATTGCACCGAACATTTCTGAGAGGCGACTTTATGAAAATACCTGGCAAAGACAAACTGAACAAGGTTTATTTGTGATTGCTGACATTGTAAGAGCCAAGGTTGGCGGTTTCAATGAGTGTTTATTCAGAAATAGTCACCATCATCACCAGCAGCATATTTTACGTTCACTCCACGCGTTCACTCAGTGCGCGGGTGAAGGAGCGGATTTCAATAGGAAGCGGCCGTCGGTGTTAGTGCGGTGTTTCGCCGCTAGGCGCCGCTACCGGAGTACACATGCCGCGTCGTCTCTCGCGCAAACGAATGTCGTGGTTGCATTCTAAGCTGCTGTACGGCTCAGTTTTCGGCTGCATTGGCATTGTTTAAGGTATAATGAAAACTTGTAAACGAGAAGCATGAAGAACTTGTTATGGACACCCAAATCATCTCAAAGGCATGTGTCGTTTGCGACTACTATATCGAGGCGCTCGTGCGTCGCCTGCTAAGCCGATACCAGATATAGCTTATGCCAGTAATCCGCTCGGGATCATTTTCTCACCGTGACATTCGCTTGACTGTGAGTTGCTATTTCGACTCACTGAAAACCGATTTTTGAGAGAAGCCTTTGCCAGGAGCCAATACTAAAAGCCCGGGTGTCTAATGTTCCCTGATGTTTGCTGCTGTCTAGTGGTGTAGCACATTATATGCAATCCTGGAGTTAATGCGCTAAATAGCACAAAATACTGCCAGACTGCTTCCAGGGATATATGATCATCCGTTCCCTTCGCAAAGCTTTTGCGTATTAGATGTGTTGCCACCGAGAGAAAGCAAGTGCAAGAAAATGAGGAACTATGCCAGGTGATTTCAGCATTTGTGAGCTTAAACAATTAAATAATCGTGAAACAAACAAAAAGAGCTCCATATGCGACGTGATTTTTGCAATCATGGCCTATGTTTTGAACAGGTGCTGTCAAAGTCTAAAGTCTAATACCGGCTCTCAACTTGAGACAATAGTGACAGGCGTGAAAAATGTGGCGTGTTGTCAGTTACTTGAGCTCGTCTGTGCATTCATGGACGGGCCTCTTGATTCGGTAGCGAGCAGAGTAGAGGCCGAGTGGCTGTCGACAGAGACGCTTTTACCGCATGGGGCACCCTGTTCAGCCTTCCTTAAATGTACGCATTCATTACGACACTGTGCATGATAATCGTCGCTTGTTTCGCCCATAACTCATGTCGTGCCCATGGTCTCGCATTCAGTCTTGGGGCCTAAGGTTAGCGTTGCACAGGGCACAATGATGGCGGCGCGCGTTGCTGCTGATGGACTCATTTGTTGACTATTCGGACGCAGCGCAATCACGTTTAGTGATATCGATTGCCATGCTTCCAAATGTGAAGGGTAGTCTTGAACCACCACTTCTTATAATCTACAAAACATTCGGGTTGTAAATGATGGCTACATATTTGAGTGTAGTAGGAAGATGTATTAGGAGACGAGTTACTCTGCCTGATTACTGCAAGCACCCTCCCTCGAACACCAACGGCAGCTGCAATTTCACGGAACGACAGCCGTACAGCGTGTGAACGCGAAAGCCTTAAACGTCCCATCAAAAGCGAAAATTGATTGCCGGCGGTGTTTGGCGTCTTCTCGCGTTGGCTGCGCCAACACGAATGGTGCAAGAAATCATCATTACGTGAAGACATTATCATATGACGTCACAGATCATGAAATTTTGTGGCATATCGGAGGGTGACTTAAACTAATTGACAGCATCATACTACATCTTCGCATGGTTGAAATGAACCGATCACGAGGGCAGTGCATAACCAGCCGAGGGGCAGAAAGCTAGCTTTGTCTCCAATCCTTGAGGCAGTAAACCACGTTGGGTGCAGAAATATCCGGGATGGATGTGGGAAATATATAATGCATTGAATGGGAAGAAAACGAAGAAGGTTCTTGCCTTTCAGTTGTATCAGGTGAATCCATTAGGAAACCTGTGAGTTTTTTCAATCATCAGAACTTTCGCTCACAAGAAACTCGCCCACCACACTAAATTTGGTTCTCTGCCCACCTTGGCTTGAAGGTCGGGGGCCTTCCCAATGTCAACGAGCTAGCCTACGCCAAAGCGCGAGGCTTCACTTACCGCACCGGGACTTGTGCTTATCAGACAGAGGAATTGATTCCCAACCTTCATTTTAGTGACATTTTGACTACATTCAACGAGATCACGAAGCACTATCAATTAGGCCGTTGGTCCTTTCCATTGCCACACGAAAAGTTGTCTAGGCCACAGGCAATCACTCTTCGCATGCTTCAGATGGTAACATACCTTAGCCTCATAACGATAGCCATTACTCCGACACTTCACAACTTTGTCTGGACTGTCACCATCGCAGTGATTTTAACCACATGCTCTGGAGGTGCCCCTCTTTACTAAGAAAAAATGAAGAATTTCCCGAAAACTCCTCTTATTTAATGCTCACGGTACCGGTTCTCATACTAAGAGAACTTGTTGTTGGGCTAGTTGGTAGATCATTTCGAAAAGTTAGAGTGCGAAAACTTGACACAATCACTCACACACGCACACACCCATGCATCAAACACACAGCGCTCACTTCCAGCTGAATTTATTCATAACGCGAAGGCTTCAATATATACAGGACACATTGTGCGCACACACACCAAAAAAGGCCAACAGCAACATTATCAAAACGTACAGTTAATCAATGTCATCGCCTTAGAGCGATAAACTGAAGTTCGCTTGGTAACAACGAAATTGAAGGGGCGCTTACACAGTTATCTTTATTTTTTTCAATGAAAAAGGCTTCTAACACTTCACGTGCAGTTTTACTTGCGCTTCTGCCCAGAATCTTTGTTTCAGAAAATCGTGCGTCACAACCACACGAGATGACATGCGCAACCAGGTGCGCATACTTGTGATCTCTTTTCGTTAATTTTTGGGCGTGTTCCCTTAATCGGTCATTAATACACCGTTCGGTTTGGCCAATGTTCACTTTTCCGTAGGATAAGGGTATGGAGTACACAACCCCCATGGAACACTTAACAAAGGCCCTCTCATGTTTCTTCTGACAGCCGCGCTTCTTTCTATCGCACACACTTTGGCACAGTATTCCAATTTTTTCTGGTGCGGAAAACACCATACCCTTATCCTGCGGAAAAGTGAACATTGGCCAAACCGAATGGTGTATTAATGACCGATTAAGGGAACACGCCCAAAAATTAACGAAAAGAGATGACAAGTATGCGCACCTGGTTGCGCATGTCATCTCGTGTGGTTGTGACGCACGATTTTCTGAAACAAAGATTCTGGGCAGAAGCGCAAGTAAAACTGCACGTGAAGTGTTAGAAGCCTTTTTCATTGAAAAAAATAAAGATAACTGTGTAAGCGCCCCTTCAATTTCGTTGTTACCAAGCGAACTTCAGTTTATCGCTCTAAGGCGATGACATTGATTAACTGTACGTTTTGATAATGTTGCTGTTGGCCTTTTTTGGTGTGTGTGCGCACAATGTGTCCTGTATATATTGAAGCCTTCGAGTTATGAATAAATTCAGTTGGAAGTGAGCGCTGTGTGTTTGATGCATGGGTGTGTGCGTGTGTGAGTGATTGTGTCAAGTTTTCGCGCTCTAACTTTTCGGTTCTCATACAACAACTCAAGACTGTCCAGAAGGCCTACGATGCGGTGGTGAAGCTGGGCCTCACCGTCCTTACGTAGGAGTGGCCCGCAATCCTACTCCTATAAAATGGGGGTGGAATCCTTCAGGACCTCAATAAATGTTTTTCATACATCCATCAGCCAATGAGAAATAAAAAAGGCAATCTGATGTCTTTCTGTCAGATGTGCAGAGTGGTACACAGCAGTATTATATCAAACGATTAGATTACCTCCAATATCGTGCATATCACTACCTGTACCCAAGGAGAAGTAGCGCGCATGTTATCGACTCCTTTCGCCAGTGTGGTCGCTAATCCCGCCATATCTTCATTTAAGACATTGTTTAAACCCCATGCTATTATCATCAGCTGTAGTTTTGAGTTTTGCCCAGCCGTCAGCGCCACGGTGTCGATTCCGCGAAGCGCCAAGGCGGCCAACGAGCCACTTCTATTGTGCATGGCGCGAGTTTATCCTGCTGTTTGAGGCATGTCGGTGGTTTTGGATTGCGGTTTTAACATATGGAGGAAGAAAAAATGGGTTTTAAGGCGATTGAATACATCGATGCCCATTTTCGACCACCGACGCTCAAAAAGGGACGCGCACTGCACGACAACGACCATGTGTATATTGTTAATGAAGTGGACACCGACATTGCAGCGAAGTGCTTGTCACAGCAAAGCAAGCATGCTTACAAACGTTGAATTCCACTTAAGCGCACAAGTACGACCGTATACGTTTCTTTCTATTACTCGGAAATATCGAAAGCTGTTGAGCAGGAGCTGTCAACCGCCTCTTTTATACAGGGAAAAATATTGTCGGAAAGTAACCAGGATGATTCTAGATGGTGCTTTTTCGCCGTTGTCGAAATGCCTCGAGCTTATCCTGGCATTCTCGTTAGGCTTCCACGATGAGAGGTCACCGGCGCTGAAACATTAAATTGTGAGCAATCAGGTGACACTCAATAACGCGAAATCAAACCGTGTGCGAGAGCGAAATGCAAATAAATATTTGAATACGCGACGCGTGATGAAGCAATCAGCTGACAATAACAGGAAAACAAAACGTGTGCGCGAGAGAAGCGGTAATTTGCGAATACACCACGTGTTTCGCGGTGCACTCTAGCCTTATTTCTGTCGTACTTAGTGCGAGAAAGCCTCGGCATTAATGAGCACGTTCCAGCAGTCTAATCATCGTCCTGGTGCTCAAAGGAGCGGCAAGGCACGTTGACAAATCAATACGTGGGAAAAATGTGCGATGCCTTCAAGCTCTTACGACAATAGGTTTCACGAGTGACAACCACTGTGCGTGTTTTAACACACGCTTGTGAGCAGTTGTAACGTTACCGTGGGTTGCACGAATGCTTCCCGTTATTGTTTTTGCTCTGATGTCGTTTAACAAACAAGCATTTCCCCGAGGGTGAACATGGTTAAGTGCGAATGCACGGGGTGATGCTATGAGGGGAAGTAAAGTTAAAATCCGTTGGCATTTGCCAGTGAGTTAACGTAAACTCCCCCGTGTGATCACATTGCGATTCCCAGGAACCATTAGACCCTCTCGGGAAATCTTGGTGAGTTTACGCGTATATGTGAGAGTAAATTCGTACTATAATGTTTATGCCCGCGGCCCGCTTGCGCTCGGCATCACGGGCCCTTCGCCCGCGCTGCCTTGACTCCAAACGGCGCGACATTTTCAACCACGCGTGCAATGCTCGCATTCGATTGCGTTGTACTCATTGTTGGAGGTATCGTAGTCGAGGTCGATGCCTGCGACCTATGACGACTTGCCGATCTCGAGCAAGTCGCGGCCACGGAGCAGAGGGCGGAGCGCGCGCAATCATGTGGTGGGTGATGCTGCGCCATTGCTACAGACCACGGAGACCTCCGTGTGAAGCCGCGATGAAGCCGGAAGTCGGCCATATTGAGTAGGCAAATTCTCCTCCCTTGTTTACATATGAATGCGAAGCAGAAGGCGCGACTCCCTCTCAGGCTCGGAAAGCAAGCGGGCTGCGCAGCGCGTGTGTCGTGAGGATCCGAAACTAATGGAACTGGGCTCATCACTCTGAGCCAGCGGGACACCTTCAGCGAAATAGCTTCATCCGAGTAATAACAGGGAGTAACAGCTCGCCGACAATGAAGCAACTACGAGAGAACGCGCGCTAGATGCACTGACAACGGCGAGTGCTTTCACGTCATTAATTCAGCAACTGTACAGACAACACGATCGGTCGTGCGCCTTCTACGGTTGCATTTCGCCACGCGGCCGACGCAGCGTCCTGCCCCTGTGTCCGTGTTCCGCGTGAAACTCACCGACGTCAGCATTCTGCGACCGTGGTGACTTTGAGCATGGTGCAAGTGACACTTGAACGCGGTTGCTGTTACGTTGAGATTACATGCAATGCTGGTGAAGAGTGTACCAAGCGGAACAGAAAAGGTGTTTTAATACGCACATGCAAGTTGTTACTGAACACACACAACACGAAACTACGTATGTGCACATGGTCCTCACGGCGCGTCTTGCTGGGCTCAACAGCGTCGTCTGTTGTCACAAGCAGGAGCACTGCTCAACCGTCACTGACCTGCAAGGCGTTCGTCGTCATTGAGCTTCGTCATGGCGCCCAACGCAATTTCGCAGAACACTAACTGCTTCATCCGCGTCATCCGCCGCACGACACATGGATATGCACTTGTTTTACGCACTGTTGAAACCCCGTGATGGACAAAAGGATTTGCAAACGTTGCTAAGGGTAATGTAACAGCCAGGAGAACACTGCGTAACCAATAACGCGGCGCAGGGCACAGATATTGTCCGCCACGGCTCAGAACGAGACCTGGGGAGGCACACATTCCGCCGCCAGCCGCGGCCGCTCACTGCTAGACCAGCTCCACTGCGCAACACGTAACCATAGCAACGCCGCCATTGTGCCTACTGAATATGGCCGTCATGATGTCATTTCCGCCACATTTTTTACGCCCTGCGCCGGCTGGGCATGCCCTCTCCTTACCTTTTTCCTTCCTCCGTGGGGGCTTCACAACGAGTGACGTCAGGGCCGCTCCTTACCTTTCCTTCCTCCGTGGCTACAGACGCTCTCCGCTCCTCGCGCCCTCGCTAGAGGAGAGGAGGAAGCGCACCGCGGTCGGCGGATTCAGGGTCGCTTATAAAGCGCATTCGCACGTAAAACTCGCAAGGGTGACACTTACTTGACGCGCCGAACAGCGACGATCCACTTCTGCCGCTGAGTTGCTTCCCACGGTCTCGATGGGAAGCGATACATTATGACGCCGCCATCCCCTTCTTTGTTGTGGCAATCCTTAATGCAGTGGTATATGCGTTTGCTCTTTTTTTTTCCACCTCCGACAACGGAGTTTTCAACAGGCTGCGGTAAATCCATTGAAAAATGACGCGATGCTATGTTGTTCCGCCTGTTCGCAATGCGCACAACGGTGAAATGCCGAACGTGGGTTCTGATCAGTGCTAGGCGGCGCGACGTGTACAAGCAAACTGCATGGACTGGCAGTATACAGCAGTTCCGCTTTGAAGAAGCCCTGCAGCACTTTTTCAGCTCGGTCAGAAAATGCTGCCGATCGGTGTTTGAAGCTCTTGAGAACATGCAAGCCAAGCATTATAGCGTGTTACAATTAATTCTCAAAGTGGGCTCCCTCTCTACCAATGATGCTCCCAAGGTCCACAGCCGCTGACCAATTTTAGCATCGCGAGCTGTATAGTTACTATGGCTGCAGCAAGATGCTGCCACGTGCCGGCGTGCACTTGTGATCGCACCGAAGGTAAGCTGTGCATTCAAAGAAACAAAAGAAAGTGCTGAAACTCGTGATGCACATTGACAGAGGTCACCATTCCCACTTATCATGCCACTTCCTGCGAAGTCTTTTACCACATGAAGAAAGCAGAGCACTTAAAACAGTGCGGCAAATTCCTCTGTCCATACTTGATAAATTCTATATTTTTTTTTGCAGCAGTCAATTCAGGAAGCAATATCCTCCATAAAAGTAGCCGTTAAACAAGTATGTGGAAAAATGTCGCAGGGCCCCTTCAAGCACAGTATTTCCATTATTTGCGAATGCTTGCCTTATGTGTTCCAGCCAGTCCTTATTACTGAGTAGATGGCCTTTTCTAGAGCAGGCTCCCCTTTCAGTTATTGTTGTATGTCTTGAACAAGCTCGAGAGGGAGGTTGCCAATCATTAACTGTTTTGCTAGGCTATTAACCATTACACTTTCAAATAAAGTGTATTCCCTCATATGTGTTCCGAACATGCCGGTGATGCATACGTGTGATTCATACAGAACAGCCTAGCAAACTTGAGTGACTTGAGACAACAACAAATGTGCCGTGAGGTCTTTTTATTCTAGCTTGCACAGAGTGAAGGTGTAACCTCTTTCACATCAGTCCGGACTAGCTTGTGACTAGGTTATTCCTGCTGCCCACATCTTAGGTGCAGCAGGCAACAAGTAAATACAGACAAAAACGAATTCACATGTGGTCACTTGACCAGTAACAGCAAACCCTCCCCAAAATCTTTTCCTAGGTGGGCACAGTCACACTTGCCCATTGTACATAGGCATTACTTCAGCTGTGCTTTGCTGGTAGCATGGCCCAGAACTCTGAAGGCACAACTTCAAGGTGCAATACTTCCAAAGTTCAGAATTTCGCTTGCAGTGGCAAGAACGTATTACACCACTCCATGTACTAAGTCCAGTGCTGTTGCATGTGTTATCTGTATCTTCCTGTAAAAAGCTGCACTGCCACTTCCTGACAAAAAGTTTTAACTGGATCAGTGTCTAAAGTTCTGGGCCACTGCAAATGAAAATTGAAGATAGTTGCAAAACATCTGTGCACAATAATATTCAATTATACATAGAGAAACCATTTTATAATCATTGTCAAATTATTGGTAATCCAACTTGAGAAAAGCCACTTCTGGTGACCATGAAGCAGTCTTGTGCATACATAAAACTTGAAGCATTTAAGTACTGTTGATTGCAATATTGTGATATGACTGTAGTGTACTTTGAATTCTTTCAAACAAGCAATATTTACAGCCAACACGTTTTGCATTGCATAGGCATCAGAGAACTTGCAGCACAGTGGACTGCCTTGCTCACTGCTAAACCTAATTGGCTCTGAAAGCTATCACAGAAGATAATTGTTGTCTAGTATGCATGCCCATCTACATAATTAGCACTAGCAAGAGCTAATTGACTCCTCTGCAAGCGCTGGAAGAATATCTGCACAGTCAAACATTGACATATGTACAAAAACCAAGTGAATCCATGCATATATAGAGCTAGTCACGTGAATGAGGAAAAAAAAAAAGAAGGAAGAAAGAAAAGAACATATTTAGAGACACTATCAACTAGATTCACCACATGTTCAAGTGAAGTTTTTCAATGTGGAACAGGGAATAAAATCACGAAGTCTGAAGAACTTTTGAAATTTCTCAAACAGCATAAAACAACGCTATGTACATTGTTCCCTTGCGGACTTTTCACTGCAGAATGACAGTGCATAGCACCATAAATAAAGAGCTTTTGGCTTTCTCACAGGGATACAGGCCTAAAGCTACAAAAATGTTGAGTGGTGAAGCATCACGTTATATTTGCTCGAAGCACAATACTAAAGTCACATCAGCTAAGAAGGCCTACGGAGCCAAGCTACTGACTACAACAGCAAGCGGGCGCAACGGAACAGTAGTTCCCGTGCGGAACACGGACGGCATCGAGAAAAGAAATAGATGGAACCTTTGCTTACAAATTAAGAACGGGAAATGACTATCCTGCTGCTGCGTTTGTTCTAACTCTAGATTGCCACCAATGCCTTCAACAACAGGACATCCTTACGTCCCAATACAGTGGGTGAGGCAGACTGGGCTAAGTTGTACAAGCAAAATGACTGTGTCACTGCATTGATGTTTTTGCATTTCGCTGCAAAATCTATCAATGAAATCTGTGCAAGGAATGAAGCTTTAGTTGTAGCCTGATGTAAATACTACTTTTGTAATTCATTATGACAGCGTATTATTACAACTACTGATGAATGTTTGAGCTGGCCAAACACAGTTGTGTACGCATGCTGTTATGTAACACTTAAATGTCGCATTGCAAATGAAAAAGCCAAAACTAGGTGATGTTTTGGACCTACAAAATGGGCTGCTTGCAAGAGCAAGGCCACTCTGACATTTTGAGTAGCATTTCTTGTGAGAAACTTTTTACAATTGAAAGCTTCATGTCAATGCTGAAAGTTGCCCATGCAAAGTGACATATCTTTCTGCACTGCTCATAGCACTTGAATATGCATTTTTGCAGCCTACACAGTCGGCATTACACATCCTAAATCCAAGATTTCATTATTTTTGCAGCAGCAGGCACACCTCAAGAATTGCAAAATGTAGCAACACCTACATGCTAATAAAGGTATAATACAACAATACCTCTTGCCTCATCACAGCTTTCCTAACTGTTGGCAAAAAAGATCACTTGCCACAAGAGGGCACAGCCACCACGCTTTCTTTTGGTGCAGTCATGCCACAACGCTCTTGAGACTAGACGGCTTCAAAGAAGAAAGGTCCTGGTGCACAGCCATAACCAAATCACGCACCTTTCACAACATTCAAAGGTTGACCTGGAGCTCGGCCTGCTAGAGACATCACCACATATTTGGTGGACATTAAAAATGGCAGGCACATATTTCTGGAGAGTCAAGCGCACTCAAGCCTGGCACTTCAGTCTGCTCCTTCAAAGGGTTGCTGGCTCAGGGTCGAGGCAGCGATGGCAGCTGCTGCACCGGCAACAAAGCAGACATGGGGCTGCCAGCAAGAGAAGCGGTGACGCTAGCAGTAGAAGAAACCCAAATCCGGCAAAGATACCCACAACCTGGGAGGAGCAGCAAGAAAATAAATAACTGTGGGGGGTGCAAACATAAGAGTTTTCTCATAACATGCTAGAGTGGCACTACTGTCTATGGGAGCTGCAATGATGGGTAGTACACAAATTTGTCGTCTTCATTCTTTCAGCTCCACTGGCTCTGTGTGGCCCGGAGCCACTTTGTCTAAGACGAAGTTAAGCAAGTGCTTAGCAGTTTCACTTCACGACCTTAACACCTTTAATTTGTGCAGGTGCAAACACCCCCTGTAATGTCGTTTGCTCCTCGTGACACACGTGTTTTGCACATAGGCTGCATTTTGGATTCGCAACTACCGAGCCGTAAAGGGCATTGTGCTCGCGAGAGTTGATCACCACCACCATCATCATAGTTAGATCGGTAGCGCCGGTGGTGACGCCTGGCGGCAGGCCTTGGTGGCAGCACGAGAGAGTTGAACGAGTCTCTTTGACGTGCAGTGGGCGCGAACGGTTGTCTCTCGGGGTTGTCTCGGGGCATGACACCGCGAGCCATCTGCTGGGGGCCCTTGTGGTGAGTCAAGCATTGGCAGTGCTGCCTTGTGTTCGTTATGCTGTTGAGTGTTGAGTGATTTTGTGTAATGCTGTTTAGCCTGTTGATCACAATCAATGATATAATATTTCGGCTGATGATATTGTCGTTCTAAAAGTAGTTAAATAAACGTGTGTTGTTTTGGTTCGTTCCTACCGTGTCAACTGTGTCCGTGTTCTAAAAGCTGGGGTGCTCTCTTCTGCACATCGAGATCCCACAAGTTGCACTGATTTAAATCTGGTCATGAAGTTGAGAGTAATCCATTCTTTTACCCAAAACAAACGAAGCCACAAGTGTGTTTGAAGCCACAAGCACAAAGATGAGGCAAATCCACATATTATGGTGAATTCTATTTGTCAAGCGGGAGCAAGTTTTCTTGCTTTGCGGCTGAGAATTTGTGTTCTGCTGGTAGATTCGGTGCAAGTTCGCATTTTCCACTGGTAAATTCGGAGCAAACCACTCCACGATGGAACGTTCCCCACGCTCCGTCTTGTAGAGACGGATTTCGCCACAACTTCGAGAATGCTTTGCCGTCATTTCCGGTACAGTCGGGTAGCTAGGTTGTCTTCAGGGTTTTTCTTTTGGTAACCCTTTGCACTTGTCTACAATCCTAAAATCGGAAAAAAGTACCCCTGCTTTCCGCGACTACGTAGTTCAAATGCATGCTTTGTAGTGGCGACACAGTTGCCATTGAAATGTATAGTGCGGAAAAGAAAACCATTTCCGGTACCGGTTTAGCGATGTATGCATAAACAACTTCCGAAGCAACCTCGCGCGGGGCATTCAGGTATTGCGCTCGCAGATCTGGCTTTGCGCAATCCGAGTGCTCGCTCCAAGATTTCGGCGGCCGCAACTCTTCTATCAGTGGAATTCGCCATTACAGTCAACGTACGATTTCCTGGACGCCCAAAGTTACGAATATTTCCGATTTCCCGGACACATCTGTGGCGTCGTCAAGTTCCCCATAGAGTCAATGCATCAAAAAGTCTAAAAATCCGGACGCCTATAGCTTTCGGCATTAGATTTCCCAGACTTTTTACTGTTAACCGCCGACCCAAAGTCACCACCGACGCCGCCATTCTGCTTGTTTTCATATCTTTGAATCTGCCATACTCGCATTGCAGGTATGGCCAGCAGCACCGCCGCCAACCGCCGCACCGCGTTGCGACTGCCGTAACCACGAAACCGCACGTGTCAATCTGTTGCCAATTGTAGCTTAACAGCTTAGCCAAGCCAAACCTCACTGTGTTCGTTCTTGTGTTGTTTTGTCAGCTCTGCGGTCGTGTCTGCAGTTGATCGTTTACTGCTGCGTGCTATCTTCAGTGGTCACGTTTCCCGATATTGAACATCGACCGAGTTCCTTGCTGTTTCTTGCTGCGCTTTTCGTCGAGCGGATTCGCCGTTTGCAGCGATAACACCGACTGCTCCTTCTTCGTCCGCGCCTTCGAAGCGCACAAAGCCCCCTCATAAGCTCATGATGAAGAATAAAGCCGGGATCATTAAACACGACCAACGCGGTCAGTCGCAGGCAGAGGTGGGGAGCGAGCTTGGAATTTCTAAGCAAACTGTTTTGGACTTCATCAAAAACAAGGCGAATATTTTAGAAGTGGCTAACAAATCACTCGGGGCTGGAAAGAAGAATGCAAGACAGGGTGTTTACCCGAAGCTCGAGGAAGCGCTCGTCGTGTGGCTCAGTGCCATGATCGCTAAAGAAATCCCAGTGTCAGGCAACATCCTGAAGCAGAAGGCAGAGGTTTTCGCGCTTCAGATGAGCATGAAGGACTTTAAGTTCAGCTTCGCAATTTAAAGAGCCACAATGACTTGAAGTTCAAGAAGATGTGCAGAGAAAGCGACGCCGTCGGCGATTACGTTGTCACCGAATATCGGGATGGAAAGCTGCAGTCCTTGCTTCAGCAGTTTCCACCTACCTAATGATATTTTCAATTGCAATGAAACTGGATTGTTGTACAAGCTGCTGCTAGAGAAAACACTTGTATTTGCTGGTGACCCCTGCCATGGCGGCTAGCAGAGCAAGGAGCGGCTCACTGTCCTCATTGGCAGCAACATGTCAGGCAGCGAGAAGCTTCCGTTACTAGTAATAGGCAAGTCGAAGCATCCAAGATGTTTCATGGGGGCAGTGATTCTGCCCATTCTCTATGAAGCTAACAAGAAGGCGTGGGTAACGCAGCAGTTATTCGAACTGAACATGCGCAAGCTGGACAGAAGGTTCGAGCAGCGAAATCGAAGAGTTCTGCTGTTTGTCGATAAATGCACTGTGCATGGCCACATGAAGGACCTGAAGGCTATACAGATTGAATTTCTGCCACCAAACAGCACAGCAATCCTGCAGCCAATGGACCAAGGCGTGATTTGGAACTTGAAGCATCATTACAAATCACGCGAGCTCAGCTGCACGTTGCTCTGCTCTGACAACAAGAAAATGTCTCGGCTGTACATTTCATGTCAGGATTGTCCCCCAAAGCCGAGTGATTAACAAGAAACAATAAACTTTTTAGCTATTTAACATTCAGTAAAAAAGTTGTAACATCTTTATTGAGTAGCTTAGCATTATTTGATCTATGCAAAGACAACTGCCCTGCTTAATATTTTTCCAGTTTTTCTTAATTAAAAGTGTATGTAATTAAGGAGTACACTTGGCATAGGTTAGCTTAAATACCCCGAGCGTATAGTATATGTAAACAGCATGGAAATGAGAAACAAATGAGCCAAGTAGCAGGGAGAATGGACCGCATGCAATATACTACTATGTTAACGCACTGCAAGTGGGCATGGAAGCCATCACACATGCTGGGGTGGCCACATATCACAGCAAAATAGCTTTCAAGGCACAATGCTTTCGCATTCGTATATTGGATTACAGAATGCCTGTCAAAGAGCTGGCAAGCTTCTTTTCCACTCACTGCTTTCGGCTGTTTGCAACTCATTAAGATGTAAAGTTCGGAAAGGTGCCTTTTAAAAAGATTACGAAAGTGGTCATCGAGTTGCTTGTCCACTTTGGCACACATGCCATAGTTCTTCATCCAAATTCTTCTTTAGAAATGGTAATACGCATTCACATGATGACACACCTGAGTCCTGTGCCAAACGACAGATGCCCGTGAGTGGCCCAACTTGTTCTTGCAAGGCCCTTTGTCGTAATGTCGCAACAGGAAATCATCCTGGAAAGGGAGAGAGCAAATGATAAGAGTACACATATTTAGCTCGCACCTTTATCAGATGCAGCAATGCAAGTCAGACGATGCAAAACCCAGACAACACAGAAGGATGATGGGTTCACAGGGCACACAAAATTTACGGCAATGCATCCCTACTCACGTCAAGGGAGGCCAGGCAGTACCAGCAGAACACGTGTCGACAGCGTTTGCACATCATCTGGGCACAGCCTTCGTCCCGCTCAATGGGAATGTGACACCGTGGACAGCGCTTTATCAGGCCACACTCCTCGCCTGGCAGGTTAGCCCTGGGTCACACGAGGAACAGCGTGTAAGAGCTCATTTCACAGAAATTCTAGCATCTTTGGTTGTGAGCGAAAAATCATCATCTTTGCGTGACCAAAAAATCAAGAAATATGCAAATAAAATATTTAATGACTATTTCGGGGTCTGAGTGGGAATCGAGCCCGGGTCGTTTGTGTGGCAAGCAGGTGTTCTATCACACGCCTCTGCTTGTGAATGCAGGGAAAACCCTGTGCTTTGCGATGCAGTGAAAGTAACTTTCATGCTTTACACGCATTCTGTATACATGCTCCACAATACAACATGAAATATTGCCATAATAATGCATTGCAGAAGCGTACATTGCCATTGGGCGTCAGAAGATGGGATTATCGTGATGACTACATGGCTTAAAGCCAGTCACCCACTACAAAAGCCACGTAGTAAGTGCTTGACAAGTTTGAAAAGATTTCATGCACCAAGTGACACACTAGGAACAGAATATTGAGTTCAACTCATATCCCAACTTTCTAGCAAACAAGCCCATTTCCTTTTCTTGTCTGAAGGATAAAGAGAACTGCGATTACCACACAGTGTAAGAAGTCTGTCCCTCGCTTGCAGTGAAGCACCAGCTAACGATGCAAACTTTTATAGTATGTTACAAAAAATTATGTTCAACATTTCATCACGGTCATATGTATCACTTTGCTCGTAATTGACTTCTCACAGTACAATAAATATGGAAAACAACCTCAATGCAGCTGAGTGGGCTACATTACTGAATTCTCCAAAACATACACATGGCAGAGTGTTACATGTACCAAGTGGTTGCCAAGTCCCTCGTATTGTACCAGTAAGTTTCTTCCTGCACAATTGCTTGCTTCATTTACAACAACAGCACATGATAAAAAATACTACAATAAAGCTGCATGTATTTGGGTTAACCAAATTTTAATAACAATGCACCAGAAGGCTTTAAAAGGTGTCTACAATTCTAACTTCTTGCCCGAGAGTATAGTGCGACACGACAAAAATGTGCTAGTATCTCGTATGCACCATGCTAGGCATAGGCAACCAAGAATGCTTGCATTATTGACATGAACACAATCACATTTCCATTGAAGCCCAACTCATACTGGTAACCTTATGCCAATTTCACGGCTAGTAGAGTTCTTCAGTGGTACCACCAGTTTGTGGCAGCCTTCGGGGAAACTGAGTGATAGAAATTGCCGAGTGCCCCCTCATTCGCCACATGTGCTCACAACATCTGGCCTAGCCTCGTAGTAAAGTGTATACTTTCTACCTTTTTGATCTATTTCAGTGCTGCTTAAGCACTAGAATGAACACGAATCATGAGAACGAATCAGAAACACTGTGTTGTCTAGCTATAGCAGCTCTTCCTCTTATATAGCTACTAGCACTACTTTTTCCTTGAACTGCAACAAAGATAACAATGAAAGGGAAAGAAGACAACCACCATTTGTAGCATGAAGCCACAAGAAAATCCATACAGATTTCTCGGAAAGAAAAGCTTCTTAGTTGCTGAAAAATTCATCTTGGTCCGGGGTTCGAAACCAAGACAAACACCTTTCTGAAGTGGTTTCTCTACCAGTTGAGCAATTGGCAGCGCGAGGGTAAATTCGTTCACAACACGAAGCACACAAACACAAGTAATGCTAATGAGTACTGCAGATAACCGTAAGATGGCAGAATGGTTCCTTTTCTCAACCTTTCTGCCACCTTGCGGGTTTCCGCAAAAATCATTTGCATTAAAGATAAGAATATAACTGGATAGTATAGCCAAGTGGATTGCAAGATAACTAAACAAAAGCCATGTGCTATTTACTACTATAAAAATTTGTATTTAATTGCTGGAAAGGAAGATGGAGAACGCTTGAGCTTTGCCTTCTTACCAATAACGTAAGAAGGCTGAGAAAGTGCAATGTCGGAAGTGAAGAACAGCGGTGGGTCCTGATAGAAGCTAGACAAGAAATTGTCGTGCTGGAACTGGAACAATACAGCCCAAATACAAATGTCAAAATCCCTTAAATGGAAAAAGAAAACCTGGAGCAAACTGTCACGAACATTGCTAAGTGCTTACTGTAATTGATAACGACATTGATGTTCCACACAGTGTACTGTCAAAAGATGAAAAAAAAAAAATAAAATGTGACCGTCAGATTCCTCTCTAGAACAGCGCGAGACAGGCCATGGCTAAAAAGGCTATAAACTGAATAGTGCTTGTCTTTGCTTTGAAAACAGTAACCCTGTGTATGGAAATGAAGGTTCTCCTTTGTAAGGTGTGGCTAGCAAGGCGTGACAAGGAATGTAAATATGTGTGGGTATCACAGGGCAGAATCTTCATGTGGAAGGCAGGCAGGACATCTGTTTTACGTGTACCATATTTACTTGCATAATCCTCGCACTTTTTTTTTGGCGGAAAACCGATGCAAAGCTGGGGGGTGCGAGAATTACGCGAGGAAAACTTTTCACGAAAACGTACAGAGCGAAAAAAGAAAACGAAGTGGCCGCAAGTCGGGATTCTCACGCCAGAAACTAGCAGCAAGCTTTGAGAAGTACTAATTAAGACTAACCTCAATAATAAAAGCACAGGTTCAACACAAGGCAAGATTTATTTGAGACACAAAAGGCGCAAGCAAATAGTCGAGAATTAGAATACCGTACGCAAAGCTTGTGGGCGTTACGGGCGTAGCGGTAGCGTTCCATCGCTCAACAGGAGTCCGCAAAAGGTAAGCGAAGGACAAGGACGTCAGTACTGGGCTGATTGCCATTTAACAGAATCGTCCGCAGTTGCCAGTTGCCGCAAATAAAGTTTATCATCAATCTCAGTCATGGGCACAAGGAAGGCCCAACAAGTCTTGGTGGCTTTCAGCTGCCGTCATCAGTAGAGAACACAAAACTCGTCTACTCCGAAGGACCTACCGGCGGCCCCTGTTGCCGTTGCTCAGAGCATGATCAATCACTTTCAACTTAAAAGCAGCCGTGTAGCTTCTGTATCACCCCTTAACATAACAAGATTACAGTCACAACATACAAATCACGCCGCAACGCACACTTGCCACTTTGGCTTGGATTTGATTGGATTGAATTTCGGCGCAATAATAGTACACTCTATGCTTAGGAGATGGCGCACGTTATCATCATCAGTGGCTGGAACGAACAGACGACATTATTGAGGCAATTTTCGGGGGTGCGATAATCACTCAAGGAAAAAAAGAAATCGTATTTTTGCGGGTGATTTGGGGGGTGCGAGAATTATGCGAGTGCGAAGATTAGGCTAGTAAGTACGGTAAATTTATTTATTTATTTATTTATTTGGTCTTTTTTCACAAAAACTTCTGAAGTGGATCTGGCTAAAGTAGTCTAGCTTAACAATAGATTTATGTTTCTGCTGTGAGATATGGCAACATATGTATTCCAATGTATCTGTATTGAACTCGTAATGTAAGCGGCCGTCATATGCAGCCCCTGACATTTCTTCATATTAACATGCAATCAGCTTGTCCCAAAGAAGAAAACTTTCTCCTATTTCTTTATGAATCATTTTCTTTATCTTCGTAATAATGATGACATAAACTTGGTACCGTAGTGAAACAGAAAATCGAAAACTGGTGGTGGTGTATGCTTACATGTCAAGGCTGAAATAACATACGAGTATCATGAATATCTGTCTCTGTGCACCAATGACCGTGAGGCGTTAAGCTTACAATATCAATGCTATATTGTTGTTGTAATGTACAAGCCACCAAGTTGCAATATTGATTCAATAATCCAATATTTAGAAAACATATTTACCATGGTAAACCATTTTAAATACACATTAGTGCTGGGAAGTGATCTTGACATAAATATGTGTAGCAATACACATAAACAGACCTGCTTGCTTTCTTTTCATTTAAAAATGTAATTATCATTCCAACACAGATAACTGTTACTACTTCTACTCCACTAGGCTTGTTTATCACAAATAGTACAAGTCATACGATACAAACAGGCATCCTGCGGACTCCAATAAGTGATCAATGACCCATATATCCAAGTCTAGAAAATACATTCAGTGTAAGGAGTCAAATCCTTCCTGCCGTTCACTTTCAACAAATCCACAAATGCTATCTTTAAGAGATGAAATCAGTCCTGTGTAGTTCTTCCAGTCCTGTTCAGTCTTGCTTTTTAATCTTTTTATTGATACTCTGTCTTCGGTGTATAAAAAACATTTTACTTATAAGGCCTTAAAAAAGACCAAAACGATTTCTTCCGGCATGCTCAATATAATAAAAGAGAAAAATAGGTTATATCAAGAGTTTCTGATAAAGCGAGACCCAGGATAAATTCAAAGCACTTAAGGTATGCAGAAATAAGCTGACAAAACTACAAAAACAAGCTAAACGTGAGTACCACTTCAAGATGTTCAACGGCGTCACTGATTCCAAGCAAATAAGGAACAAATTAAATGCTATTATATCTATCAAACTAGCAACTAATGATATTAGTGAGCTGGTGATTAATAATGAAGTATGCAGAGGTGCAGTACTGGCAAACAAATTTAATGAGTACTTTATCTAACTGGTTGACAGTAGTCATAATTGCGATTCATTAGGTTATTTGCCTCCTGCTTTAGATCATTCACTATTTTTAATCTTACAGATGCGCAAGAGGTCATCAGCGTTTTTCAGCATTTCAAGAAAAGTAAAAGCAAGGACGTAGACGGCTTAAAATTAGAACCGATAATACATATTGTAGATGTTATATGATCATGGTTAGTTCATATTTACAATCTCGTGTTCACCACTGGGTTTTCTCAGGATGAAAAATGCTAAGGTGACAAAGTTTCATATAAGGGTGGGGACAAAAACAATTTAGGAAACTATTGACCAATCTTAATTCTGCCGATTTTTTCTAAAGGATGTGAAAAACTTTTTTCGCTCAGCTGTCTAATTTCTTTAACAAACACAACATTATTACGTCGTCACAGTTCAGTTTTCAGCCCGGCCTCTCAACCGAAAGTGCCTTACTATACCAAAAGAAATTGATTCTAAAAACATAGAAGCAAAAAGAACTTACGCTAGGAATATTCCTAGATTTCTCCAAAGCATTCCACAGGGAAAAATATAATATTATGCTGAAAAAACTTCACTGTTAGAGCTTTCATGGTACAGTTTTGGCTTTTTTAAGAAGCTACTTATCAAATAAAACACAATGTGTATCAATAAACGAAGAGCTATCATCAGCCATGAAAGTTACGAATGGTGTCCCTCAAGGTAGCATTTTGGGGCCTTTATTATTTAATATTTTTATGAACGATATTGTACGCGTTTACAGCTCTGTAGAATATGTAATCTATGCGGACGACACAAGGACATTTTTTCCAGAGAAACTGCTGATGACCTCATTGTTTCTGCTAATAAAATACTAAATGAAGTATACGCCTGGACTGTGGAAACCTTTCTACATATTGATTGCTCTAAAAGTAAGGCTGTACTGTTCCATGCGAAATCAAAATCCCACCGCCTCTCGAAATTCATGGAGTAGACCCCATTGAACCTCTCCGTATAAACAAAGCAGGTATTTTTGACCTTTTGCTAAAAACGAAGATCAAGAAACAACCAGGGCCTGATAATATACCTAATGAGTTTCTCACACGTTATGCCGAATGGGTAACTAAATATCTGTATATTATATTTAACATGTCCCTAACAAAATCTTCACTGCCCAATGACTGGAAAATAGCACAGGTCATACCAATTCACAAATCGGGTAGTGAAGCTGACGTCGCTAATTATCGCCCGATATCCTTAACAAGCACAATCTGTAAAATATTTGAGCATATTATTCTTAAACATATAACTACTTACCTTGAAAACGAGAACATTTTGACACCATCTCAGCACGGGTTTCGTAAAGGTCTTTCCACCGTTACGCAGCTTACCGAATTAATACATGAATTGTCATCGGCCATTGACCATCAAAAGCAGATCGACCTCATCTCACTCGACTTTTCTAAAGCATTTGACCGGGTTTCGCATCAAAAGCTCATGGAAAAATTGCAGGTGACAATAGGTAAAGGACCAATCACTAACTGGATTAGAGCATATCTAACCAAGCGGACGCAGTTTGTGAAAATAGACCAGCAAACATCGGAACTAACGGAAGTTACCTCAGGTGTACCACAGGGCGGCGTCCTAGCTCCTATTCTATTTCTGATTTTTATCAACGATTTGCCTCAATCCATCGGGACGAACATAAAGCTTTTCGCTGACGATTGTATTATTTACAAAGAAATTAACTCACCTTCAGATCATATGGTCCTCAGCAATGCTCTATTATCAGTGTCAGATTGGTGCACGAAATGGCAGATGACATTAAATGTAAAAAATCAGCCTTGTTAAGAATAACCCGTAGACAAAACATTTCAAATTTTGCCTACACTATTGGCGGCACGCAATTAACTTCCCTGAAACAGCATAAGTATCTTGGACTAGTCATTTCTAGTGACCTTAGATGGGAGGCACATGTTAATTATGTTACATCCTCAGCCTTAAAAAGATTATTTTTTCTTAAAAGACGACTACAATCCGCCCCACCTCAAACAAAACTCTTAGCCTATAAAACCTTCATTCGACCTACAATAGAATACGCTAACTTAGTCTGGTTCCCGGCCACAAATAACTTAATTAAAAAGCTAGAAAGTGTACAAAGAAAGGCGGTTAGATTTATTTACAACAAATACAGTCTGCTCGATTCACCTACTGACTTAATCGCAAAAGCTGGGTTACTAACATTGCGAAATCGCGCACAACTCTCACGTTTAAAAATGCTCTTCCAACTCATTCATAAACAGCTAAACATCGACAGCTCTAGGTTCATATCAATTTTGGAAACTAGACAGTCACGCCATAAACATCCATTAACTTTACAGGAATACCGTTTCAACAGCAACTGCTTCAGGTATTCTTTCTTCCCACAGTCAATTAGAGAATGGAATCGATTACCCGGCTGTATAATTAATAGTAAAGATTTGAATACATTTTTGATGTTGCTTAATAATCATATTCGTGCCACCCATAGTTAAATTGATGTTTTTTTTTGATCATGATAAGTATATCAGTGTCGTACGCATGGAAAAGTCTTTCATGTTTATTAGTCATATTTCTTGCATGATATTATTAACCGTCTATTATGTACCAAATCTGTGTTCTAAATGTTTTTCACCACATTGTTTATGCTCCCATATAATCCATGTAATATCGTATAAGATCTGTTGTCATACATTTCCACTTTTTCCATGTAAGTGTATCTGTAGTATCTTTTGATTGCCCTCCTGCAATAGTCCCCATTGGGACTGGCAGTATGTATAAATAAAATAAAATAAAATAAAAATCATTTGAACTTCTCATAAACTAATACTTAATAGACTCGAAATTATTCTTTCCCAAACAGTTAAAACTCTCACGCATCCATTTTTATGAACTCATGGCATGGTAGTCACACACATTGCAAAATTTTAGGTGTGATGCGTCGATGCCAGAATATACTACCTGTGAAGCAAAAAAATGTTCGTATACAATGCTCTTTTTTTCATCCCATTTGCATTATTGTCATCTTATTTGGTCATCATTAAATGACTTGGTCATATTATAAAAAAATGCTTCGCGATGTATTGAAGGTGTACAGTCGCCGACCGATTTTCCGGACTCCAAAAATTCGGACTTGTTGGATATTCCGGACTTCATAAATGCGTCAGGGATCCCATAGAGCTAATGCATTGTTTCGACCGATTTTTCGGACGAATTTGCCCCTGAAAGTTCGATTTTTCGGACTAAATCGCTCATTTTGTGCCACGCCCCAAGCCATTGTGAACGCCGCCATGTTGGATTTTCCGTCGGCTTGGCTAAGCTTGGTCTTCACATGCCTTTCCTGCCTCCGAGATTGGAATGCGCACACCATATTTTAAGTTTCGGAGGCCGTGTTTGCTTTTTAAAAGACGCGGTGATGGATGCCGTTTTTTCGTCTTCGGTCAGCACTATCGTCATCACATCGCACCGGGAGGAGACGAAAGAAGGATTCTTTTATTGTCGTTGCAGCTTTTTTCAGTCGCCATTCTGCACGTGTTGTGTCGCGTAGCGTCGAGACAATGTGTGCTTCGCAGCGGCTATCTGCGGCATCGAATTTTGTGTTCTCGGCGCCATGGCTCCGCCATCTGTGCCATCGCGGGAGCCAGGTGGTGTGAAGAAGCGTGGGAAGTATACGACCCTGACGATGGAGAAGAAAGCTGCCATAATCAAGCTAAGAGAGAGTGGACGTTCGCAACTAGATGTCGCCAAAGAATACCACCTCTCCAAGCAAACGGTATCCGACTATGTCAAAAACCGCATTAAGATTTTGACAGCGTTCGAGAATTCACACAACAAGAGCCAAAAGAACGACAGTAAGGGCGTTCATCCAGCCCTTGAAGAGGCTCTGCAGTTGTGGCTTAAAGGAGTTTTGGGAAAGAACCTGCCCGTGTCGGGAGATTTGTTAAAAGAAAAGGCCGAGTCGTTTGCTGTGAAAATGGGCATTGAGGATTTCAAATTTACGGATGAATGGCTTCGTGGCTTCAAGAAGAGGCATGGAATTTTGATCAAAAAAGTGAGCGGTGAAAGCGGAGCGGTGGAGCAGACTATTGTGTCCGATTACCGTGCCACGAAGTTGCAAGCCTTGCTTAAAGAATACGCTCCTTCGGACATATTCAACTGTGACGAGACGGGACTTTTCTTTAAGATGCTGCCGGATCGTACCCTATCATTTTCGGGGGATTCATGCGCCGGTGGGAAGCTCAGCAAGGAGCGCATAACAGTCATGGTAGGTGCCAACGCCACCGGTACGGAGAAACTGCCTCTTCTTGTTATTGGGAAGGCGAGAAACCCGAGGTGTTTTAAGGCTGTGAGAACCCTCCCTGTTGAATACGAGAGTAATTCCAAGGCATGGATCACTCAGTCCTTGTTTGAACATTACGTACGCAAACTTGACCGCAAGTTTGCACGACAGAGCAGAAAGGTAATCTTTTTTGTGGACAACTGTGGTGCGCACGGTAGCGTGCCGAACCTTGAGGCCATTCGGCTGGAATTTTTGCCGCCTAATACCACAAGCGTGCTCCAGCCAATGGATCAAGGTGTGATCCGAAACATCAAGGCACACTACTGTGCCCGCTTGCTCAGCCGCACCGTCTTGTGCCTTGACAATGGGAAGGCCTACAAGGTCGACATTCTGGCCGCCATCCACATGTTAGCCGAAGCTTGGAAGGCGGTGAAGCGAGATACCATCCCGCATTGCTTTAGGCATGCCGGGTTCGCTGCTGCTGAAGAGCCCGAGGCGGATGACCCGGACGTAAGCGACTCGGACGGCACCGATGGCGGGGAGGACCTAATGCGCGACCTGCGCAGCGTAGGAGTGAATCTACCTGCCACAATGACATTTAAAGACTTCACTCGTGCGGACGACGACATTGTTTCGTGCGCGGAGGCCACTGACGACGAAATTCTTCGCCAGGTTGTCCCGGAGCCGGAGAGCGGCTCGGATGACGACAACGACGACCGCCCGCAGCTGTCGGCGGCGGAGATCACCAACGCGGTAACAATTTTGTCGAGCGTTTACGGCGACGATGTCACCTTGGCGCAAATACGGGCAAACCAAATTGCCTCCAAGCGTAGTTTGAGGCAAGGCAGCATCAAGGACTTTTTTAAACCTGCCTGATGCAATAAACTTCAGATTTTTGGCGAAAACGAATTTTTCGGACTGTTCGATTTTTCATACTTTTTTTCGGTCCCCGCCAGGTCCGAAAAATCGGTCGGCGACTGTATTCTATAACGCACACACTGCTCCAATATTTGCAAAGTACAGAATATTAAGAACTGATAGTTGCTACGAATATCATCTTGTATTTGTGTCGTGTATTATTATCTTGTATTTGTATCGTGTATTTGTCAACTTTTATATCAGAAATACGCCGAGAAAGTACCCTTTTACGTACATTGGCTGCCTTGGAGCCTAATCCTGCCATTCAAGTCACTCGGTAAACGGAAACTTGGCATGTACCACGTCCTCGCACTAATTATGGATTGGAAACGCTACATTACTGTTTTTCAAGTGTGATGAACAAATGGAAATTAACTATTGGTAACCTGTGTATATTGTCTGAAACTGATATGTTAAATTGGACGTGCTGATTGTGTTTTCTATGAATGCTGGGGGATTCCTGTTATAGCTACTTTGTTTAATTCGTTGCTTTGTTATGAATAGTCTTGTATGTATTTCGAAGTTGATATTTTATTATTTGCTGTCATGAGCCACATGCACATTCTTTTTGTATTGTCTCTTTTGGCTGCCTGTAATAACTTGTAATTTTGTAACTTGGATTTTTCTTTTTCACGGTATGAAGGGGCCAGTCAAGTTGGGACATGCAGCTTTTTTCTCTTCGCACCAAACCACGTATACAATGTGTTTTTCGTGTATTTGTCACGTGGTTAAATAAAGTCAAACAGCCAACAACAATGACGACGATGCCAGCACCAACGCTAGTGAAATGAGCTCTTAGGCAATGTTTTGTTAATGTAATGCAAACATGTTCTGAGTGAAGCATCTCACTGCTTCATTTGCACATTCCTAGTAGAGACAGTGCTAACGGAATGTTTACAAATGCAGGTGCACTCACAGTTCATCTTCAGAAAAGTGCCTCCGGAACTCGTCGCAGGACTGGTACGCATGCCAGCGTTCCTTGCATGAGGAGCAGAAGGTGAGCTTGCACTGCAAAGTGGGAAGGTCATCACTACAAGAGCTGCAGTGAGCTACACAATAAGTACTTTCATCCATGCCGAGATCTCAAGCTAGAATAGCAATGTAAACGCGTGTGCAAGACCTCAAGTAAGCATACACAAGTTAAACACTCCCAAACAGGCAGCAGCACATCAAGCCTTAGCTGTACAGGTCCCTTCAATTTCTTATCCCCAACTGCCAGGGGTACTCCTAATGAGCCAATGCTGAAAGCAGTATCTTGGGCAGGTACAGAGAGTGCAGAAAGAAAAACTAATTCGGAACTGAATAAATGTCACCATTAACAGAAATACAAGGATCCCATTTCAGTGCCTAACGAGATTTGCTACGCCAACCTGATAAAATCGACGTAAATTGCGCCAACCGGCACCAGACTGTCCATCTCAGATGTCCGCAGCCTGTGGCCCGCGGGCCGCACGTGGCTCGCTGGGCAGTTTTATGTGGCTCTTGGCACGACGTCAGAAATCTTAAAATCGCTAGACACTGTAATTGTGGCAGTATTTAAATAACTGTAATTGATGTTTTATTTACCGAAGACAGGGATCGAGTCTAATGAGAGAATTCTTTACCTTCCTGTGAACCGGCCTACTAAATTTTAAGACGACGACAACGACTGCACCTCCGCTGCTGCCCCCTGCGCCGCAGCCGCGGCAGGTGACGAGAAAGGAGGAGCGTTTCCCCACAGAGAGAAGCATATTGGCGTTTGAGAGATCACCAGCAATCCACGGCAGCTTTTCTTTTTTTGCTCTCTTTGTGCGTGGCGTTGAAAAGAGAAGGGTCTCTACATGTCAGACGGAGGTGGGGGGGGGGGGAGGGGGGAGTGACTTGTAAATGAGAGAAAAGAATATAAATGTGCACCTTGTAACTGTCTGCATCATAGTACGACACCTCAACAGTGGTTCACGAGGGATGGAGGTAAGGAGGGATTCAAAGGGATAGAGATAGAGATGAGGACACCCACTTACAGAAGTAAAGGTAAGATAGAGAAAGATGGGGACACGGTCGAAGAAGTCCGAGGACGGGGTACCAATCAGCGAGAGGTTCACAGTGTCGGGAGATGGCGGGGGGGGGGGCGTGCCGATCGGCCAGAGCTGCGCTGTCGTTGGAGATCGCGGGGGCACAACCGTTAGGCACGGAATCCAGTGAGCGAGTCCCCGGATAGGCATGGCACCGGTGCGTCGCAGATTGGCATTTGCATAGCTGCCAACTCTTCCGATTTTCTCGTAAGAATCTTTTAGGAATCTTGCCCGATATTTACGAAAAATATTTCATTAGTAAAATAGCGTGGCCTCTACGATTGGCTACAGCGCATTGCCATAGCTGGTGGCGGAGGCCACAAAAACGGCCTATAGGTATTGGTGTTATCATCACCACATACTTTCGAAGTCTCCCGCATTGTCCGGGAGACTATCGGTACAATTCTAGCTGCTGTACTACCGGAAGCGTGATGGTTTGGGCTAGTTGTATGACATGACGGTAGATATAGCACAAGAACAGAACGTCCTTTTGTCGTTCTGTTCTCATGCTATGTCTACTGTGATGTACTATTGGACTGCAGCTGTTTTTTCTGTGTGTAGGGTTGCCATGAAAATCTCCCGAAAATCGAAATGTTTGTGCGAGATCTGGCCGCATTGACAAAAATGCCGGCCAGTCTGTTTCAGGCTTTTTGTGAGCCCACCGTATTATAAATGAATTTGAGAGGCGTTCATCTAAACACACAGTAGAGTCTCACCCCCGTATTCTAGAACCTCCCTTCACTCAACGCTTCGCCTTCACTTGAGAAAGTCGATGGGAGCGCCATCTCTAGGCACGGCAAGTCACTGCATATCAGCGATAGTCTGCTGCGATTCTTGAGTGGCGCAGTGTCATTTTCAGCCGAGTGGTGGCGCAGTGCTCAACTCTGTCAAGTGAAGGGTGAAAGTCGAGTCGAGGAGCATTTGTGAATATGGGGGTTAGTGATGCAGAACCGCGACAGATACGAATCCGCGAAATTCCCCAGCCAAATTCATTTGTCCATTGGGCCAAAATTCGAATGTTCGGAACACTTTTCCTAATCGCGGCGTGCGGTATGAACTTTAGTACCGAAACCGTTGAACAAAGGCCTAAACAGTGCAGTGTGCTCGAAGCTTCGGAAGTACGCGTGCGACTAGCACATGCACTGTCTTCTAGAGTGCGTGTGTGTCTTTGCCACAAAAACGCTGTGAATAAAACCACGGCCGTTCGACACGATGATGTATGGCGACGGACATTTCTGACAGAACTCCGAAAGTGTGCGCGCGGCCACCGTTCGGCCAGTCAAAGCAGCGCTGCTTTCCGCAAACTTTTTGAAGAAAACAGCGGCAGTTGCGACCATAGATATCATAAAACGACTTGGTTTTGAAGGCACGTGGCTTGAAAACAAAACTACCGTATCTGCCGCAAACCTCCACGCACAAAACCGCGGTCGCAGCGATGTGGTAGCGGTCTGCGAGCTCCGAGGGCACATGGCTGACGCAGCAGTAGGATGAAAAATGGTAAACACGTGAAAAAGGTTAGAACCGTTTTGCAGTTCCTGTTTAAAGAATCTAGTAACGAGCAAAGCCAAAGTTTTGACCCGCCCTTTCGCGGCAGCCAGCTGCACCGTCCCGTCCATTGACGTGTGTCCTAGGAAGTCATAAGAGAGTTGTTTTGACGGAAATATATTTTGCTGGTTGTTTTGATGACGCAAAATTTCGTCTGGGAGAATTCGGCTTCCCCTTTCAGACTCTCACCTTAGTGGGAAACCATACTCTCGTGTGTTCGGCCACTCCAAGCCATTATGAGACCGCAGCGCAAATGCTTGTGTTGCGATGCCCCCTTTGTTTTTCGCAATGTTTTCTTTCAGTTTTTTTTTTTTGGTGCGAAAAATGGGGAAAAATAACTGATGGTAATAATAATGACGTTAACATTAAGTAACTAATGATGGCAAAACATGATTATGCTTGTCGCTAAAGGCGAATCCATCACAGCTACAAGTGTAAAGATAAAAAAAAACGCAGATGATGAAAAGAACAACACGAAAGTGCTCGAAGCCTTTTCAGTCTAAAAAGATCCTCGGTTCTAGGTCAGCGTCCATTTAATATTAAAGTGTTTGAGGTACTTTTTCTCCGAAGTGCTCCATTATGAATATATAGCTATGCCTAAGTGCTCCTAATAGTAAGATTGTTTGCTCTAAAACTAACATTTTACTGCTATAAAATGCTTCTAATAGCAAGACTAGCTACTCCAAAATGCTCCCAAACTAAAATTTTACTGCTCAAAGTGCTCCAATATTTCACTGCTCCAAAACTAAAATTTCACTGCTCCAAAAATTGCTCCAAATCGGCAGCTCCCAGTGGGATCAGTGGAAATACAAAATACTAGATGATGAGAAAAGAACTGTAGGCTACAGCTGTCCTTAACAAGCAATGTGCCCGATTTACAAGCTTTACGATCGTAAACAAGTAGGCGAGTGTCACCTGACACACCCTGGTGTCATGATATTTTATTTTGTGCATTTAGCAGAAACGCTTTCTATTCATACTCAGTATTAGTGTGTCGTCTGTTGCTGTGACACCACATAGTGACACCAGGCGACATGCCACAGGGGTCTGCTGGGCATACAATGTAACACCCACTCACTAGGGCTTGCACCAGAAGTCGCGCTCTCTCGCATCCTCTGTCGTACATACTCTCAAGCCAAGGTGTGCAGCCATACCTTGGAACAGTGGACGGGCGATGCCTCGCAGTCACGTAGTGGTGGGAAGACACGGCAGATGCTCTCGCATCCAGGGCCAGGGCACCAAGTTTGGTTGGGGTCCATCTCCACATCTGCGCACACACATTGCTGCGTTTGAAAAGCCACTGGCAGCATTGCACGAGGCTTTTTCAAAATATTTTTTTACACTCATACCCACAGCACCATTCAGGTCGTACAATGCGGGGGTTACACAGAGAATTTGTACATCATACATTTCAAGAGCACAGTTGTCAATACAATGTTGTCAATGCACATGTATGACATGAAGACCATCTAACCTAGGCAAAGAGGGAGAATACAAACATGCAATTATACTGTACAGACATAAAAAAGTACAAAAACCATGTGATAAAAACTAAACATTGCATAAAAATCGACTGCAGCGGGAAAAGAGTGCTTTTAAAAAGATTAGTCCTGCAGCTATATTCTCTAACCATGATTTGTTCGTCTTGCTATATAATGAGGCTGTACTGATAGCGGTCCACTCCAATGTGGCCATGATATATATTATGAAAAGGCTTCAAGTGCAAAATATGCCTTCTTTTTTTTGAAGCTCCTATTTGAATGCTTTCTTTTCAGCAGTAATACTAAGGCTTTTTTCATAGCTACCGATAACGTACCTTGCACCCATGTTCTGAACTCGCTCAAGCTTGTTGGCATTTGTGGGAGGGTCACACACAGTGCAACCATACTCTAAAATTGGTCTGATGTAGCTTTTGTAAAGAAGATTGCGGGCCTCCTGAGGAAACAGCTTTGTGCTACGCCGCAGAAAACCCAACACCTTACATGCCTTTGCTGTAATGAAATCAACATGCCTGTGCCAACACATGGATAATGTAAGGAATACGCCCAGCTGAGAATCAGTTTGTAACGGAGAACCAGACAGAGTATAAAGTGTTGGTGCCATACGTTTTTTGTGAAATGCATGTGAATAGTTTTCTGCACATTTATTTGCATATGTGATTCACGACACCAGTTTTCTATTTTCGCTAAATTATTTTGTAGAATAACGGTATCTTTGACGCTGGTAACTTCCCGATATATTATTAGATCATAAGCAAACAATCTGATGGAAGAAGCAATGGTGTCAGGAAGATAATTTATGAATAATAAAAAGAGCAAAAGGCCCAACCAACACTGAGCGCTGAGGGACACCAGATGTTACTTACACTAACCATACCCGATTCTGCGCCATTTACCACCACGTACTGTGAACGCAGGTACAAGTATTCCCAAATCCACGTTATCACCTGTTCATTGATATTAAACCAACGTAGCCTACCTACGAGCAGCCCATGATCTACGAGGTTGAATGCTTTTCTGAAGTCTACAAATATCGAATCAACCCAGGAGCATTCATCCAGTACACTACAAACTTCGTGAACAAATTCAGTTAATTGAATTATGTAGGAAAGCTCTCGTCTAAAACCATGCTGTCTTGGATTAAGAAGATCTTGATTGGTTATATGTGTCATTACATGGCTGCACAAGACGTGCTCTAATATTTTGCAGGCTATACTTGTCAGGAATATCAGTCTGTAGTTGTTGACCAGTTCATGAGGACCCGATTCATACACAGGCACGCCACCTTCCTGTCGTGTGGCAGGCTTCATGTTCTCAATCATTTAGAGTATGGAACCTTAAGGAAGGATGCGATGTTTGGTGCACACATTTTGAGAAAACTGCCCCTCAATCCATCCGGTCCTCCTGCTTTGCTAGGATCTAAGTGTTCGAGAAGACACTGAATGCCATTTTCATCAACAGCTACATCATCCATATGTGCCATACATTTGTTAGTAGGTGAAGGCAAAACGCTGTTTGACGAACAGGACGAAAACACGGAAGAAAAAATGTATTAGAACAGCTGGCCTTATCCGAGCTATTTTCTATTTCTTTACCATCATGATGAAGTGAGGGAATACACACTCCATCTTTTTTATAAGGTTTGACAAGATTCCAGAACAACTTTGTTGTTATGAATCGAGAAGGCAGAGCATTAAAAAATTATTTTTTTGGGATAATGCATTTTCGTTTTTAGAAGTTTTGTGATGGTTTCAAGTTGCTGGCAAGTCTCAGAGGTGGGGGTTTTCTTATATTTGGTACATACACACCCTGTTCCGTTTACTGATAAGGTGCCGCAGCTCACCATTAAACCATGGCTTCGATTTAGCACGACATGAAGTCTGCACCCACAAAGGCACATATTTTTCTTGTAGGTTAAGCATTTTTCTTTTAAAAAGGAGCAAGCACCGGAAAAGTGTTAGAATTCTGGAAAGGAAGCTTCCAATGCATGACCTATCTGGTTTACATTTTCTTTGCAGTAATTTGTGGGAACCGAGGTTGGCTCACCGCCTTTGCATGGACTTTGCCGCCTCTTTCTGCGTTCTCATGTCCCGACATGACTCCCCTTCTCTGCGGTCTGCCGAACTGGGGGAGCAGGAAGTGACGTTTAACCCTTCTCACCTGATAGTGGATGTCGACTGTGGCGCCGTGCGCAAACTCTCGGGATGTTTCGCGCGCACGCATAGGGAGTGAGAGAGAACCTCTCCGGGACAACATCGGGTAAGCACGGATTTCTTTTTCATTTGTCGGCTCTTTTTGTTTGAGGCTCGTTCGCTTACCTTTTGTCTCCCCCCCCCCCCCTTTCGAACACTAAGCCGAAGAGCGGTGCAATGTCCCAGGGCGTGGTCATACTACGCCGACCCGTACCTCTTGAAACCCAACGCGAGCAGAGTTTTTGCCCTCGCTCGATTGACCGGGCCCTTTTGTCCCGGTGTCCCCATGAATCACTTTTGCCCACGAAAACCTGCTCGCGGAACCCTGTGTTGTACTTCTTGCCTGGGGCATGGATAAGCCCATTTGCTTTCCCACCACCCCTGTTGCAACGGGCTGTCTACGTACTGCGTTTTTGGTGTTGCCACAGGCAATAAAGTATTGCGACCTTGAGCAGTACCGTGATCTCGCCACGGCGACGATTAACGCATGCCCTGCGACTCGCTAAGACCGGACCCATGCTAGTGGCCGCACTCCAGACGGGATACATGTACAATACAAATTATACATCTTTCTTGATGCCGCTGTTTGAGTCTTTTCATATGTTAGACTCATTTCACACAAAACAGTTTTATGGTCGCTAATGTCGAGTACCACCAAAACCATTTTTAATCAGTTTGGCCGATTAGTTAAAAGCAAGTCAGATATTATTTTGTCTCATGCGTTGTTTTACCATCTGAGTTAAGAAAAAGCTGTTAAGTATGTTGAATGTTTCCTTTGCTGCTGCAGATGTAGCCCCTGCACTGCAAGACTGATCATTCCACAAAAGCTCTCGAATATTAAAGTCCCCACTTTATGACAAGATAATCAGTATGAACAGTTTCTAGTGTCTTTGAAAAATCGGTCATGGCAGTTTAAGAACTTGCAGGAGGAAATGAGCACACCGATGATATTTTTCCATTTGGCAATCCAATCTTGCAGCACACATCCTTGCAAGTGCCGCCATTGAGAAAGCCAACTATCCACAAGATCCACCGCCATGACGACATTCCTAAAGCTTGAAAAAACCTCAGTGCCGTCAGCATCTAGCCATGATTCGGTTTCAAGCGCAATGCCTGGTTTTACCATGCATAACAGGTTATGGAAATCTTTCACTTTGTTTTTGATGCTATGACAATTGACTACCAGAAGAGCTACGTCTGCTACAGAGCTACACATGCGTCATATAGTTTGCACAACCTGGCCACGACTTTAATTGTACACATCTGTCCATATAAAAACAGTTTATCATATTTCAGATTTACGTGAGCACCATCAGAAGCATTCCTTCTGCAGAATTCCCAGAGAAACTTTCTTTTCCTGCGCACTGCTTCAGAGAAATATTTTGATGTAGTAATACCGGAGCCTTTTAGCTTCTTAAGTGTTGGCTAAGATTGTCTGTATATCACTGTACGTTGAAAACATTGCAATAAGTGGTCGAGGTTTGTCATTCTGGTATTATCCAAGCCTGTGTGCCTGCTCAATATTCACAGACCGGATACACATTGACAGTTGTGAAAAAAATCAAATATTAAGATACTTCCTGATGTGCTACACGACAAATTATGGGCACGCAAAATGTGCCAGAAACCCACATCACTGCATCGGGGTTCGCCCCACAGTGAGTGCTAATGGAAATGCCACCCACCACTTTCTGTACACGCTTCAATGGACTCCTTTGAATACCTGACGCACCAACAAATGTCAACCAGTGAGTGCAGTGCCTCCAACAACCAAGGTGTACAAAAACTAGCAAATGACCATCATGAGCTTCAGAGCTAGCAGCCCTTGTTCCCGTCTTATAGGGATGCCATACATGCAACAAATGCACGGCCAGAAATAAATGTGAATCAGTGTTGAAAAGAGCAAGTTGGAAAACTTTAATTTGTAAACTTTATGTTGCCTTCAACCCGACTTACAAAATTTCAACCACTAAAAAAATTTCTTGGGAGAATCCTGCGCTGAATAGCACCGGTTCCAGGGCATGCAGCATTAAATCATTACACTGTACCTCACACTGATGGCTCCTGTCTGTAAAAGTGCTAAAATATATCTGTGGTTTCCAAGTATATTGCACATAAGGGTTTCTCATAGTTTAAGCACTTTTGAAATTAGGATTGTAATTTGAATTTTTAATATTAATGTGAACTTTCAGGCAAGTTTATCAGCTTAAGAAGGTTCCTAAAAATTCACGATGCTTAGAGACAGCTAAGATTCTATTTAATGAGTCACTGAATGACGTAACAGTGTCTATGGCTTTGAATTTTTTTTTCAATTAAGCAACTGTAGTATTTGCATAGGGGGTGGTTGCCTTCACTGAAATGTCCGAGCTCCCGCTCATAGTTTGAATGACACAAAACACAAGAGCATACCTCGGTTAAGCTTGCACCGAAGATAAAGCTCCAGGACATCTCTCTCGACAAGCTTTTCAATCTGCAAAGGCGAGGAACGTAAGCACAAGAGCACACTACAAGCACCAAAGTACTCTGTATTGAGTGACGTGCCTCACCTCTGAAGACTCAAAGATGCCTCCACTCGGGCACTTGTCATCGGGACATGGTATATAGGCATTGCCATCACGGATGCTGACGGTCAGGTATTGACGCGTGCACTGCAACACAAATACACTTATGCTATGGCAAAGAAAAGCGTGTGTAACGCCTTGTAATTGCAAAAATTCATACACAGGGGTTGTGCGCTTGAGCTACCATTTTGACAAGCGTTTTTCAAGGCTGTTCTCCGATGCTGTTGCAGCCTTGAAGAAGTCAAGTCTACTTGTCTGAACGTCGACTTGAGCAGACAGCTCCTGTTTACAGAATTTTTCATTGCAAGCTTCCGTCTTTCCCTTCCTGCTATACGTAGATTAGTGACTAGAAAAATATTTGACTATTCGAGAATTTGTCATACTGGAATGTTAGAACATTGCAAATGTAGAGAATCGGCCACATTAGGAACATCATTTATAGCACTCAAGGAAAAAAAAGGTTGAATTCCTATTTCATAGGAATCGTTCATATGGCAAAAGTGAAATACTTCGTAGATGTAACTGCAGCTCTGTCGGGTATGAAAAAATACGATTTGTGTGTATAATATGTGGATATAATAATAAGTTTCAATAAGATGTGTGTGCAAGCAGTTACATATGATAGTAGATCAAAATGGATGAGACAATGTTAGAAAGACATGGGCACATGCTGTCAAACTAAGTTTAGCAAGGTTGATAAGACCTAACAGCTGCCACAAAACCGATAAGGATCGATAAAATACCATTGTGTCTGGTGAGGTTCATTTGAACTTGATTGTAACGGCATTCTGAAGCCTGTGTTCACTTGAGACAAAGAAAAATATCAGAGGCGGTACCGGGGATCAATAAATCATGTGCACGAACACAGCAAGGACGAAACAAGCAAACAACTTGCACACTTCGAATAATCCGGCAGATTATATCATATGAACGCCGCTCTTCTGTACTCACATGGACTCTGCATTTTGTTATGGAAAAACATGGTGACGGCACAACGTATGTACTTGAAGCCGCAGGGTGTGGTCTTTTGTGATTCATGTGCTTCTTTTTTGTATCCCTCAGGCCCCTATTTTGGTCATGCGACCCTTCTCGAGAGCGATTCAAAGTAACATTTGATTTATTTATAGTACTATCACGAGGGAAAGAAACACAAACAGTGGAAATTTCGGCCCAGTCGAATTCCAACACACCTTAAATGTCGCTAGACAAATCTGTGCTTTCAGCTGGCATCACTGTATAGCACTAGAGTCTTGTTAGGGCTGGCATTATCGTACTGCATATTCTTATCATATGCCAGTCATGCCTGGCACATGGAGCACTACTGTGGTGCAACAGAACGAGCCAGAGCAAGATTTTAGTGTATACAGTAATACTGGCTGAAAACACAATTTGGCCTGATAACAATGAAGGCATGTTTGAATTCGACTGAGCCAAAAGCCACGATGTTTGTGTTTCTTTTCATCGCAATAGTAAATCTGGCACTTGTGCTCTCAATGAAACCGAACTGGGAAAGGAGCCAAATGGAGCAACAACAATAGTCTTATTTTGTGTCTTCTGCTGCTGCCAACTTCAAAACCTATAAATCCTTAGCTAAACATACTGCTCATTTTGCGGTAAAGTAGCTTTTGGCAATATTTTGTGTTGCAACACCTAAAAGCCAGTGCAGTAGCTAGGCCCAAACAAACATGTGCTCAAACACACCTGGAGGCAGAAATAGCATCCGCAGTGCGCCACTCGGTACAGAGCCGACGAGGGCACCACGGTCAAGCAAAGTCTGCACAGTGCCAGCAGGGGCCTCTGGGACGAGGCCTGGTCCACATCGTAGACGCTCAGTGATCGCTGGGCTCGGGGCGCCTTGCAGCAGGCGCCAGAGTAGGTGTGCGACTTGGGCAGTGAGGCCAGGGGCACCGAGCCATTGTTGCCAGTGGCCGCCGGCATCTTACGGTCCCGCGATCGAGACACCAGCCAGCGGAGCAGCGAGCGGCGTTTTTCTCGGGGCTGTTGGGCCATCACCTACGTTTTGTTGAGGAAAGAAACATATTATTGTACAAAAAGACCTGCATGGAGAGAATAGTACACAATAATACTAGCAAATCGAGGAAAGCGGTAGAACACAAATGCGAATACCTGCAGAAGAAAAAGAAGAGACCGACTTACAGTTCACTATAGCAATATTCAACAGCAAGTCCTAAAGATAACACCTTGATGTAGTTCTACTGACTTTCTAACAGTGGTGAGGCCTGGGAGGTGGTTTAAAGAGATCGACCCTCCCTCTTTCCTACGCTCAGGATTAGTATGTGCTTCATTGTACCATGCCAAATGGATTCTTGAGTCTCCTTTCATATGTTGCTGGTTCGAGTAGAGAGAGAGAGAGAGAGAGAGGTTAATGAAAGAGGTAGAGATAAAAAGGACGCTATTTTCTGGCTCCCGTCGCGAAGGCACAGCTCAGCGCCTTTAGGGATGGGGGGGGAGGGGGAAGTGACCCTGCAAAAGTGCATATCTGCCTAGGCTGTGACATCAGCCGTTGTACTCCCCCATACAGCTACCCAGCATGGTGGCGTTTTTTTAATACATGAAAAGGGTTAATCTCGTATTATGAAGGCGTAGTCCCACCAAGAGAATAATTCTATAACGAGACCGCAGTACTTGTAAATAAATCAATGAACGAGCACAGCAAAAACACAAGTGTATTTCGTGTTATTGTATTACTCTGCACCACCGTTCCACAACATGACGCCTTATCAACTCGCCTAGTTGTCAGTCCTATAGTAATAATTGACGTTTAACGCACCAAAACTGCGATAATGTTATGAGAGATTCCGTAGTGGAAGGCTCCGGAAATTTCTTCTACACGAAGTTCTTTAGCGTGCATTTTATGTACATTCTTGCCTCCATAGAAAATAGATTCGATTCCATGAGTCAGCGGTCGAGCACAGTGACGGGTCAGTTCGGTTTAGATGCGCTGCAGCGGACAAACAGGCGTTTCCTTCGAAACAGCGCATGCAGATTCCATAGCAAGTATGGATGCGACTCTCAGCGGCTGCAGTCCGCTATGTTGTTAAACAGCAATAACTACGGTGCTTTTTAAAGTTAGTGTTCGCAGTGTGTGGAAATCAAGCTCATGGACTTGAATTATGTTGCTCTTGAACAAATCAGCGCTGGTAGTAATCCATACAAACCATCAACTGCGCGCAAAAGAAAAAAAAGGGGAGGGAAAAAGGGAAGGTGCGAGAAATCGCCGAAGCTTTCTTTCTTTATTCACAAGTGCAAAAACACGTGCATGGCAAGGCTGTCTGTGAGGTTGTGCAAACTGCTTTCACTGAGGCAATTAATTATTTAACCGCCAAGCCATCCCATGTACGTTTGTACGGCATGTGTCTGACAAAGTCACAAAGATTGCATCACGCAAACTTGACAGCAAAATACATTATGTAGATGCCAATTTTAAGGCCCGGGCTATTCAGAAGCCATTTTTTGTTGCACCTAACTGCTCTCAGTGGTGCTTTAGTGGACGTAAGGGGTCCTGTATGATGCATGCAAAGGTGCGACGTGTATGCTTGAATATTTTTTTTTTTCACTCTTTCGTGATCACTTTTAACATTTGGCGAGCATCTCGGGTTTCTGCCCAGATGTTGATCTGGCGCCTTCTTTTCTTACACCCACACTTATTTATGTGCTTGCTCCTTTTGCTGGGGATTCTCTCTCGTCCTTGCGCCGGTTTGTACGCTGGTGCTCATTGCTCCCGCTAAAAATGCAGCTCTGCGCTTCATTTCAAGAGCGCTGAATAGATGGCGTGCTGCCGCTCAGGCGACGCTTGCTCCACTTTAGGTGCCTGCTCCAGTTTTTTAAGAGATGCCTAGGTGGCCGCACCTATATACAGCGCTTGCTTTCGGCACGCTTTTTTTACTCTTTCGCTGGACATCACTCAGTACGTGTCGATACCGCTACCCACTATAAACACCGCAGAAGCCAAGGTGGAGATGCGGAGGGCTCGCAATGCGGCTACAGCGCGGGCTCGCCGTCAGGACCCTTCTCCAATTTCCCACTACATCCTATAGTTCAAGATGCTCTGGTTTTGTACTTTACAGATCACAAATTGAACCATCATACTAAAAGAAAAACGTTCTTCTGAGCTTATGTGAACCGTGAATAAGCTCTGGAACAAAATGTATATACCGCATCAGTATGTAAATATCTGTATATAGTACATTGATATGTAAATAATAAACATTGTGCATATAATGTATATATACAATTACATTACAACAACTCTCGAGTCATATTTATATGATGATGTTTTGTACTTTACAGATCACAAATTGAACCATTATACTAAAAGAAAAACGTTCTTCCAAGCTTATGTGAACCGTGAATAAGCTCTGGAACAAAATGTATATACCGCATCAGTATGTAAATATCTGTATATAGTACATTGATATGTAAATAATAAACATTGTGCATATAATGTCTATATACAATTACATTACAACAACTCTCGAGTCATATTTATATGATGATGATTGAGCATATGTACAGAAGATCCACAATTTACCGTATTTAACCTCTGGAGCAAGCTCCTTCATCATCATTCACTTCGTTGATATGCGGGAACTTTTTTATTTCTTTTTTTGCGTTACTTGTCATTAGTATTTATTCTATGAGTGGCGATATTTTTTTAAAGGTGAAGCTTACATTGAGCCTCACAAGCCTTAAAAAGCGAAACTGGACGATTCTAGGGGCTAATCTGGTTGATTCTATACTCCGTCTCGGAAGTTCCCTTCAGCACTGTGGAGGCTACAAGCCCTGAGAACGAACACTGACATCGCTGTAGTAGTGACGATGTGACATCATGGCAAGGAATTGCCCCCTCCGCGGCAACTGAAGGCGATGGTCGCTTCTTTTCAAGTGCGCCCCGTACCTACTCTTCCAATATACCGTGGTGTCTTCTCCGATCTCGCAAGGTACAAACTAAAGATATTTATTGCATTCAAACATTAACTAAGGTGCTGAAAGTATCAATAATATAGCTTAGGATGAAGAACTCTCGTCCGAACAGATAATCCACCTTGAAAATGGGAATGCACTGCAGCGAGACATTACAGAGTTTGAAAATTGGGGTCCCAAGGATCTTGGGGACCCAAGGAGCTTGCGACGCGCTAGGGCGCATGCGCAGAACCAAAGCAATCTTTGGCTTTTGCGTTCATGTTGACCCAAGGTTCGAAAATCAAAAACTAGCGTGGGCCCCCAAGGTGTCTTGGGTCGGCAGCGAGACAAAGCAGACGCAGTGTCAGACACAGCGTTGTATGGCCCGCGTCACGCATAATTTTTAATTTGGGCACAGGTGGCACCCCATGCGTTTGACCCAAGGTAGTTTGCATTTGACCCAGTTCTCAAACTCTGCTGATCCCCCAAACGCAAGAGCAACCTACGCAACGCAGCTTGGGGAACCAGTGCCTTGGGCGCCCTGTTCTCAAACTCTGTTCACCATGTTTCCACGAAATTGGTGCTAAAAAAATATTCGTGCTAGATGGGTATAACTTAATACAACTTGGCATAGACGACTACGCAATTAAACATACGTGTCGAAGTATTACAAATTAAATTAGGATGTTTTGAATTTATTAACAGCACTACGACTTACAGAGCAAGTTATGTCTGCCCCAGCAAATAATGTATGTCATTTGACAGAATTCGGCTTTTTGATGCTGGAGACTTTAGATGAATATGTCTGTCATACGCAATCACTTATAATATTCAGAAAATTAAAGTAATGTTCCAACGCACAGATTGGTTTCCAGAATTCTGAGACGTTGGTATACTCGAATCTTATGTGCATATTTCTTCTCAACAGTCGTCTGGGATTATGTAATCCCATACACTGATTTACACGAACAGCTATGACTCAATCCACCACCACGTCATAAGCTGTAATGGTCAGTCTACGTGGGAGCACTGATGATTAGTAATCGTTTGCAAAACAAACCCCATTAAGTCAAAATAATGTTTCAATGATTCAATCAGCTTCGTGGCCCACATGATAATAAACGTCCTTTGCCTCAATGAAGCAACGATTAGTCTTGCACGTTATGTCCATATACAGGTTGATGCTGCTCAGGTGTAATCAACTATGGGAAAAATTCTTCAGGTGACTGTTTAAACTGGTACTTACACAAACAAGCGTGATAGCACAGTTGCTATATGATGCTGCACCAAGACACTATCTGACAGCAGAAAAAGTTTCTGCATTAACCTCAATTTGCTTTTGTAGGTTTTGGGTTCACAGGGGGCAAGCACCTACTTTTTACTGGTCCCCTTGGCAAATTGTACTTTTCCTTTTTGTTCTTGCTTTTGCCTGAAATAAACTTCTACTTCTAGCAAAATTGAGCACCGAAATTATTGAGAAAAAGCAGCAACCTATAACGTGATGAATGTGCAACTAGACTGGAAGATCTAATGCTGCAGTAGTACTCTCGGGCAAGTGCATTCAAGATATTTTTAGACACTCTATACTGAGCACACGCACGGAGCTTGGCACACAGGCAGCAGGTACTCGGATGCGTCCGATAGAAACAAAACTTATGGAAGCGATACAATCACATATTTTCTTGCCCGTGAACAATGCAACACTAAATGCAAATATGCTGTATATGTTTCAAAGGCACTACATGATTGCGAGGCATGCAGTAAAGTAATTGTGGCCACCTCGCATTTTTAAACATGCTGTCTATTACACATGGTTGCTGTTATATGGCATTGATACATCGCTGTTACATGGCAATAAGATGGCAGCGCCCATGGTTACATGGGGGCTGCCATCTAAATTTTTTAACTACAGTTACCGGCAATTACTGACATAACAATCATAAATGTGATAAAGAATAAACATTAGTTACTGGTGTACAGCCGAAGATGCTGAACAAGGGCAAATGTCTCAACCTGGCCAATTGCAAGGCCTAATGCAAGATACTGGAATTATATATTTTTCTGCGCAAGCATGTGGCTTCCTTAGACCCCATAGCTTTGACAGTGCTGAACCGTCGTGGTGAGACAGAGCATAGGTTGATTATCAGCGCAGAGAGGGTCGAGTTAAACACAGTGATCGGCCCCACAGCACGAGCACGCCGTCGTTCTATCGCTTTGATGCCTTTCCCGCTTTTCTCTCGCTGTACTTGGGTGTCTGCGGCTCAACACCATCACTTTGCAGCCATTTGTTGTTTGGCTAACCTTTTTAGTGGACCAGCGGTGAGTCGTGCGATTTGGCCAACTTCTGCTGCGCGTACTTGTTTGTGAGGCGGGATGAATAAGAAACGATTTGCCAAACAGCTTCAGTGTCAAAATTTTGCTCAATGTCCTCCGAGGGGTCGGTCATTAAAGTGAAGAGCACGAATCCCTGGCGGAGCCCTGAAAGCCAAGATCTCCTTCTTCCACGGTCGCTCCAAAAGACCTCACCGACTTGATTCATTCGCTGGACACGAAGGTCGGAGAATTGCTTTGTTAAACCTGCTTATAACGAATTCCTCAATATAACGAAGTTTTTCTATTTCCCGCCGTAACTCCATAGAAGCACATGTATTTGCGACCTCTATGTAACAAAGTAACAGCTGGAGACAACCTTGATATAACCAATTTTTCCCACGGGACAATCTAGGAATTTCGCTCCGCATTTCGGTACGAGCATGCATCTTCAGCGGCTGCCCCGCCGACGACGAAGCGGCGCACACGGCGAGAGCGAGTGCTCGTTATTGAGCGCGGGTGAGAGCGTGGCGGGCCTGCCGGCGTTGCCGCGGTTTCCCCCTCCAAACCAAAATAAAGAAACCTACGCGTTGGCACGCCTTTTGCGTCACACATGTGGGGCCACGCTGCACATGGTGGGCGCTTTCCCGAACAGTTGTCCGCCGTATTCGTATCTGTGTCGTTCGCTCTTCATTTCCACGCCGTGCATAGTTTCACTGCACGCGCATAGTGTCTCGCCATATGGACAGTCTCGGCTGTTGTTTTTTTTTCCTGCCGCCGCCCTCATTCACCATACATGTATACGTATTTATATATGTGAAAACTTAAAAAAGAAAAAAAGAGCCGCCGCGCTCGGCGCCCAGCTGGTCACGATGCGCCGACGCGCGCTCATCTCTCACTCGTACTTTGCCCCGCAATTGGGGGGGGGGGGGGGGGAAGATTCTTGTGCGCACGCGCTTATCCTTTGGTGGCCTTCGACTTGGACCAGAACGATTGCGTTTAGTGGCCGGGGCGCACAAAGATCACTTCGCTCGCTGGACAGGCGCCGTTTGCTAAAGGAGTGCGTTTGAAAGCACAGCCAAGTAACAATTGGGGCACTTGTGAGTTCGCACTCATATCTGTACCTGTGATTTGGTTTCGTGCCTCGTTTTTCTTTAAAAAGCGCGTTAAGTGTCGACGGTAAACGTTGTTAGTTTCATCTCGTCCTGTGTATGTTGTTTTCATGCGTAATCAGTGCGTGAGCAGCGCGCTGCACGTTTCGATCTGGATGATGTTCTCAGCGTCACATTCCAAGTTCTTCCTATTGCATTCATTGCTTCGCCCTTGCGGCGAAACGGCGACTTGTTAATTTCGGACGACTGTGTCATCACCTCCGAGGGGATGTCAGACATAGACTTATCAGCCGCCCCCCCCCCCCCCTACTGAGAAAGTTGGGAGGGGGGTGGGGAGGCTGAGCCTCTCCTCCCCACTTTTGACATTGGTCACCGTAAGCCCACTGGGGAAATCAACAACTAAGACGAAGTTTTCCTTCACCACAGTAATCACTCAATTATATATTTACGAGGAGATGAATATGTTACCAGGGAATGTTTTAATAAAGTAAAATGTTTCCTAAATTTCTGCTGCTGCGACGATTGTCCTTGAATGTTTCTGGTGGTGCAGGCCGCCTATGCGACTCTTTCGTTCTTTTTACTGTAGCATTTCAAAGCGGGCTACGGTTACACATAATCGAAAGAGTGGTGAAATACGTTATTTCCCTAAATGAACAGCTTGGGCAAACAGGTGGATATTTAGGTTTGCACTGGTTAGGAAAAGCGATGACTATAGTCATTTGCGTAGTATATATATATATATATATATATATATATATATATATATATATATATATATATATATAAAATTACTGCCTTTCAAGTTCCGGTGCAAAACGTGAACAAGTATCACGCTGGACACTTCGGCAAAGTTGCCTGTCTGCTTGAGTTAATGAACTTTCAAAAGGCTCCAACCGAGAGTGACACACCGAAGCTTGAGGTCAGGCCCCTTTCACGACATATATGCGGCTGCGGTCATTGGCATCTTGACTTCGGCCGTTTACCCGACCCTCATTGACCTTTTACACGAAAAAAAAATGGTCTATAAGTGATGCGCCTGTGGGTTCTGAGGTATGTTAGGCTAGAAAGAAAGGTAAAAAAAATGCAAACATACAGATAATACGAAAAACGTGCAACCTATTCAGCAACCTCAATTCAACGAACAAATGCTCGTCAGAGTGTTTCGTATGTTAATGCAAACAAAAAAAAAACTGCGCAGGAAGAAACGCACTGTCCGGGAAAACGTACCATTCAAATGTACGAAAACAAGGCGCAGTTTCGCGAACGTTGGCACTAGGAAATCGTACGAAACGTATGAACGAGGTCCAATGAATCACTGGCGCTTTAGGATACTTCGGGCCCGCGGCAGAGCATTAAGCTAACGGCAACAACGAGGCTACCTCTCGAATGAGACCATCGACCGCTAAACAAGAAATAATAATATATGGGGTTTTATGTCCCAAAACCACGATATGATTATGAGAAACGCCGTAGTGGGGGACTCCGGTAATTTCGACCCCCTGGGGTTCTTAAACGTGCGCTGACATGGCACAGTGCACTGGCCTCTACTATTTCGCCCCCATCGAAATGTGACAGCCACGGCGGGGATCGAGCCCGCGACCTTCGGTTCAGCTGCCCAGCAGCTTAGCCACTCTTCCGCAGAGGCGGACGTTAAAGAAGAAAAACGCAGGCACATGCGCATCGTGAAGCAAACCAGAGTGCAACTGCCGAGTCATGAGGTTATGCACCTGCGATTAAGTGCGCAGCATGTTAAGTTACGTCAAAAGGGGTCTCCTACGCAGTCCAGACGCACACATACGGCATTGTGTGCGTCCGGAAGCGGCGAATTCGCGTGTGACCTCGCACAGCTGCAAGGCAAGCAAGCCAGGAGGGCCGATTAGCCGCCAACGTGAATGCAAACAGCCCCGTGAACTCGGGAGTGCCTATTACCCAAACTGCGCCTAATTTGCACACTGCAGTAGTGGCCTGAAAGGCCCTTACGAACACGAAAGTTCCGGGAATGCGTCGCCAAACCTGTTAGACAGGAAGCTGCGGGCAGCCCTGTTCGCAACACAAACATCTGCGGATGACTCACGCGCGTGCGTCACTGATAGCGCGCGCTGTTCTACGACGATCACGAGGAATCGAAGAAACCGATTGCGCGCGCACGATTAAGGGTTCTCCGAGTCGCTGTCATACGGCGAGCGATCTCGTAGGCGACGCTGACACAGCTACTCGCTCCACCAGCCCAAGATGGTCTCCGGCGTTAGGACTAACGCTTCGACCCGGGTTTTTTTCGGAAGGGTGGCCACTAACCTCGGCTGCGGCGGGCTCCTCCTTGGCTGTGCTTGGGCGACGACGACTGCAAGCGGCGCTGGAATGACAAGGAACGCATGCGTTCCCGCCGACCACACCACGATCGCACAGTGTCGGCGGGCTGCACGATGTGTTCACTTCAAGTTCTCCGGCGACCGATAGCGCACTCCCGGCGACGAAGGGACTCACCACACACGCACGACCTACAGCTGAATCCGTCTGCGAGTTGCGAGGTTCCAACTCCGCACACGCACAAGTGATCTGTGGCACACGGCACTAGGACACCCTCTCCACCACCGGTTTTATCCGCGTGCTCTCCGACTGCGTTGCTGTCACGTGACACTGCGTCACCGGGCCGTTGTTGTTGCTCGTTTGTTTTGGCCATGACCTACTACACTCCTGACCTGTTCAGATAGCGGGGTTCCTATGGGAGCGCGTGTCCCCGCTCTCGTTCAACCGCTCACCATTGGTGGCGCTACCTATAACCTGTTCGTCTGTTTCTTTACGGTTGTTTTGTAGGCGCTGGTATAAGAATGCCTGCATTCTGTAGTGAACTGGCGGCATATATGTGACTATTTCTTCCCATACATTGCTGGTTAAGCAAGGTGTTCAGAGCGCTTGAGTATTTATAGCACACTGGTTGACAAACGTGGGAACCCGTAGATTTACACGATGTAGGGCAGCCTATGCGTGGTCGCGTGCATTTTATTGCAAAAAAATTCTGAATGTCTTTTAGTATTATTATTTCTGAATAATTCTAAATTTTGGATCATAAATACGCACTACGAGTGCTTTGTTGGTCAAAATTTGACCACAAAGAGTGAAGATGACGTCAGCGAGCAGGTGCTGACTAGCGCCACGCCGCTCGTAGGTGACGGCCCTAGCGGCAGAAGGTATGAACTAGAACGTGGGCGCTGGAAGAGGTGCTCTCTGGGCAGGTCAGGAGTGTAGTAGGTCATGGTTTTGGCGCTCTCTTCTCGCAGGAGGGTCTGCCCCGTCGCGGCGCACTCTGCGTGCTTTGTGAGACTCCCATGGAAAACAGGTTCGAACGCAACGGGAAAGGCAAGTCACGCGAAACCGTCACGCCCTGACGTTCACGACGACGGCCACCGAAAACAGAAAAAAACAGACAGCCTCGGGAAGGCGTCTGCCTAAGGCCACACGTGTGCATTCAAACCGATGTGAGACATGCAGTGTCGTGGTTTACAAGGGCATCGTTAATATCAGTAATCTGGAAGCAGGGCAACCTTCGGTTTCCGTCGAAGGCAATCATTCTTATTTCTGCGAGCATCTGTTTGGTTGCTTCTCGCGTTCGATGCGAACCACCTGCAGGAATTGTCTTTTGAGTTGTTTCGAAATACTTAAAAGGCGCTGGGTACTGATCCATAAGTTATGTAAGCGCCAAATGCACGTACGTAAGACGAGCGAAGGACACGGAACAAGTGCCGTGAAATACTGCCGTGAGTGCACCGATCAGCAGCGTGTGCATTGTGCCGTTTCGCACCGAAACTTGCCTTCTCCCATATGGCTTCGAAGCTACTCGCCATTTAGAGAATTTTGCTAGCTACTGAGACAGCCCTGTTCTCCGCAGAGTCGAGCAATTCCACAAGGAACGCCACTTAATGCACCGAGTTGATGAGCCAACTGCAGGTTTCGTTGCAAACACCCAAGCAGGCATTGTGTATCAGTTCGAATCTGCGATGGAATGCATGGCAGTGTTGATGTAGCATATCATCATCATAATCCTGTCTACGTCTACTGCAGGGTAAATGCCTCTCCCATGTTCCGCCTGTCAACTCGCTCCTGCGCTTGATGCTGCCATTTTATACCCGTAAACTTCTTAATCTCATCTGCCCACCGAACTTTCTATCTCCCCCTAATCCACTTGCCTTCTCGGGGAGTCAATGACCAGCAATGTACATGTGATGTATTACAAATCTACAAACTGTGCTCGTCTAAAACACACGCATACAGATTCTTGTGCACAGAGTTCTCGCACCGACAACATCGTGGGTACTAACACAACTGTGGCCGCCAGTTTGTTTCGCAACCTCAGATACGTGCAAAGTTGATTTGAATGGCGTCACTTGATAAATTAGTCGAGATAAACAGTAATGGGAAACTGCGTGCGCCAGATCGTCATCACTGAGCGTTTTGAGCTATTCTAGGCTGGTCGGGAACCGAACCTTCGTGCTTGGTGATGGAATGATGTGCTCACGCGATGCTTGCATTAACGTTGCGTATCCTTCGTATGTATACATATAGTGTGCACGTGCGTCACGCAGCGCCCTTTCGTCATTTCCGAAATGTGCCATCGACATGCCCGGGTACCTACAGCTGCTGCGTTGTTTCCTCGAGCTTGCGCCCGTTTAGTTTTGCCTCACGATGCAAGTTTGAAGGCTGCTAGTAAGACAAGTTGATTTAGTAGTCCCCGAAGAGGGAGCAGAGCTTCGGGGTGTTTCTTCGCCGAACGTTATTACCGAAAATTGAGAACGCACATTGCGATTTTCCGAAAAGTACTGGCGTGTTTGGCTGGCGCGGATTAACAAAAACTACTTGAAGAAACTCGGTGATATTTGCGTCTTCAGGTGTAACTTCATTACGGGTAAGTGCCACAGCCAAGCACTTACCTGCCAACAGAGATAGCTTACCAAGATACTGTACATACAAACTTGTCCGCGGTCACTGCGAGCACAATCAGCGCGTCAGGGAGGCGGTTAAAATCGTGATGGAGATCGCGGGTATTGCATTGAAACAAACTGTGAAAATGGATGCGAGGCAATATTAGTTCACTTTGAAGTATAGCCGATCTGTTCGAGTTGGGGGGTCAGGTTTTTTTTAAAATTGGTCAATTAATTCCCTAACACGGTCTCCATCATTTTCAGGGACTCCACTGTACACTAGCGTACAACAAAAGTAAAATACAAGGTGAAAGAGGTGTCAAAACATACGCGAAAAAAGAAAGCGATGAGCGGCATTACCGCGGTACGCACCACGCGAAGTTTCTATCTGCCTCGCCTAATATTTTCCTCAGCTGTTTCCACAAATTTCAATAAAAGGGACTGTTTAAAACACTTGAGGAGGAGGGGGGGGGGGGGTGCTACTTTGGTGGCGTGGGCCGCAGCAATATATTGTTATTATATCTCTTGTAAACTTTCCTAGCCCTGCACGACTCGTTTTCGATGGGAGCTGCTGCGCTTCGCTCATCCACTTTTAAAATTGATTGATTGATATGTGGGGTTTAACGTCCCAAAACCACTATATGATTATGAGAGACGCCGTAGTGGAGGGCTCCGGAAATTTAGACCACCTGGGGTTCTTTAACGTGCACCCAAATCTGAGCACACGGGCCTACAACATTTCCGCCTCCATCGGAAATGCAGCCGCCGCAGCCGGGATTCGAACCCGCGCCCTGCGGGTCAGCAGCCGAGTACCTTAGCCACTAGACCACCGCGGCGGGGCACTTTTAAAACTGCGGCTCGAGGCTTTTATTTGTTCTTGGGCCACACAATTTGTTGTATTTGTAGTGAAAGCGAGATAATGGGCCCTCGTAGGTCGTGGCGAGCAGCCGGTGTACGCAGTGGTTGGTATACGTGTCGCACATTTTGATTTTCTGGTCTTGTATTGAGTGAACAAGTGAGGCCTTCCTGATCCGAAGAGCTCATTAAGGTACGACAACAACAAAACACCATGCTTCCCTTTCAACATCGTACACAGTAACAGATGACGAGCCCCCAACAAACGGCGCTGCAGCACGTGAACTGTCGTAAGTACCCAGGGTACAGTGGCTAGAAGGAGAAGTGTGATTACCGCCAAGCGGCGTCTATGGGAAGGGCTGACGCCGCTTAGCTATGCATCCGCTAGGTGGCGCTCGCTGTCGCATACACGTCCCCGCTGTTATTCATGCTGTACATGGTGAGTATGGAAAAAGCGCTAGAAGGTAGCAACATTGGTTTTAATCTGTCACACAAACAGGGCGGCATGATGATTGAGCAGAAGCTTCCAGGTTTATTTTATGCGGACGATATCGTTTTATTTGCGGACAGTCGAGATGATATACAGCAGCTGGCGAATATATGCGGAAGGGAAGGTGAAGCTCTTGGACTAGGATTCAGTGTAACGAAGTGTGGATTGATGGTATTCAATGATCCCTGTGATCAGACGGTGTCCATACAAAGCCAAGAAATACCGAGGGTAAGTGAATACAAGTACCTTGGAGTATGGGTAAATGAGAGTGATAGATACATGGAGGTACAGGAAAAAGCCTCGGCAGCAAAAGGAAAGAGGAATGCGGCAATAATGAAGCACATAGCGTTGTGGGGATACAATAGGTATGAGGTGCTTCGAGGTCTGTGGAAGGGTGTAATGGTTCCAGGGCTTACTTTTGGGAACTCAGTGGTGTGCATGAGGGCAGAGGTGCAATCGGGAATGGATGTAAATCAAAGGACTGTGGGACGCCTCGCGTTGGGTGCTCACGGGAAGACGACAAACGAGGCTGTAAAGGGCGATATGGGGTGGGCAGGTTTTGAGGCGAGGGAAGCGCATAGCAAAATAAGGTTCGAAGAAAGGCTAAGAAATATGAAGGAGAGTAGATGGGCAGAGAAGGTGTTCCGTTATTTGTATAGGAAGAGCGTGGACACACAGTGGAGAAAAAGAACTAGAAGACTCACTAGTAAATATACGGCTGGTATTGTAAGCCATATGTCAACAAAGAGCGTTAAGGGAAAAGTCAGGGAGGCGGAGAGGATTTACTGGATGGCAGCTATGGAGAAAAAACCGGCTTTGAGTAACTACCGAAAGGGCAAAAATGAAATAAGGAGGGAGGCATTTTACGATAATTCAAGGGGAAGCGCTTTACTGTTTGAAGCGAGATCGGGTTGCCTCAGAACGCGTAGTTATAAAGCAAGATTCAGTAAAGAAGAAGAACAATGCACATGCTGCGGGAAAGATAAGGAAACGGCGGAGCATGTTCTGATTGAATGTGGAGATATCCACCCAGGTGTACGTTTGGGCACGAGCCTACAGGAAGCCTTGGGTTTTAGGGACAACAATGGAAAGCTGAACACACCCGCGATTGAAATAAGTAAGAGACGGTTAGAGTATTGGTGGCAGAAAATTAGAGAGAAAGGACAAAAATAAATATTGGAAAAATAAAATATGGACAGTGTGCCGTAAATGGCAGAGAACTTAAGCTGAAAATTTACCTTTTTTTCCATTAAGATAGAATTTATCGAAGTAGAGGCATTAGGCCAACATCAAAAAAGAAAAAAAGATTTTTTTTTGGTCAAGCCTGGTGGCATACTTGTCACCACCCCGTTATAAAGGGGACGCTCATAGCATCCATCCATCCATCCATCCACGTCAAGCTCGCGTGCATTTGTCCGGTCAGGAATGATCAGTTGAGCTTCGACGTGCCCGTAAAGTGCTTAATACGAGTGAAACTCTTTGTCGACACGGTTAGCTGCCTTCGCAGCGCTTTGTAAGCATCCTAGAGGAGTTTCCACTTGGATGTGGGGCAATTCGCTGCCCAGGCTTGTAAAATGTGCCGGCGACAAAGCCACTGTTTTGTTCCCGGCTGCGTGACTGGCTACAAATCCTGCAAGCAAAAACTTTCACTGTTCGGCGTGCCTAAAGAAGAGGAGCTGTTTCTGAAGTGGCAGCGGTACATACCCAGAGCTGACAAGCCGCTGGAGAAAAATGCAGCAGTATGTGAATTGCATTTTGATCCGCAGTTTGTGTCGCGGCATTTCGAGCATGTAATACAAGGTGAATTGGTGCGCATTGATCGGACCAGGCCGGTTCTCCTGCCAAACGCTGTACCGACTATATTTCCCAATTTGCCCAAATACCTCTCGAAGCCAGTTCCGAAGAAAAGAAGTGCACGGGAGAAGCCAGCATCACAGCCCTCGTCGCCCAAAAGAAGACGTCGCATGGACGGAACGTGTTGCCCAAATTCTGAAGTTGTTGAAGCTGAAGAAGTCTGTGCTACTGTTGATGCTCCAGCTGCACATGTTCTAGAAGTCCTGAATGTGCCACTTCCGACCAACCAGTGGGCGAAGCACGTGTTCAGCGAGAATCCCCTTCACGTGGCCTACAGCGTGTGTTTACCTGGAAAAGACATGAGCCTGCTTCATGCGCTGAAAATGGTGGTGTTTAGATGCATCGAAAGTGTGATAAAACATGAAGTGTTTGTGCGGGGTGTCGAGGTCGCGCTTGATGTGCCAAGAGATCCAGCATCTATTTTGCAAGAGGTCGACAGCCTGCGTGCTTGCACTGGAGCAGGACTGAGTGCGGAGTTTCCGCTAGCGTGCTCCAACGCAAATTCGAAGCAATGGAATGATACTCTGTACCACATTAGGTGTAAAGGTGTATCAAGCCAGAGTGAGAAATGGTGCGTGTCGTGCAAGTATCTGAGGAGACTCCTAATTAACCAAAGGTGCCGAGCGAAGCAAACGAAGAAGACTAGAAGAAATACCTCGTCAAAGCTGAGAGTGAAGACTCAGGCAGTGCGACGCCTTAGAACCAAGGTGAAGTCGCTAGAGCAAGTGATCTCCCAAATGAAGGAAGAAAATGAGGCAATTGAAGAAACCACCCTCCTGAAGAAAATTGGTCAGCTTCCACCTAAGCAGAAGGCTGCCATTATTCAGTGTTTTGAGGCTGCGACACGAAAATCTCCAAAGGGGATGCGGTATAACCCTGAATGGCTCCTTGAATGCATCATTATGCGCATAAAGAGCCCACGGCTCTATGAGCATATACGTAGAGAAAAAATCTTGGCGCTACCAAGTCGCAGCTGCCTCAAAAAGTACATGAAGCAGTACGAGAGCACGTTTGGTTTTAATCGCAATGTGCTTTCAGGAATTGCCAAAAAAACTGAAAAAATGACTGAATTTGAGTGTCACGGTGGACTCATCATCGATGAGATGAAGTTGGCTGAGAATTTTGCTGTGAAAGGTGGCTCGGGTAAAATTGACGGCTTCGTCGACCTGGGTCCTTTCACTCCTGAGCCCGAAAAAACAGTTGCATGCGACCACGGTTTGGTGATCCTTTTCCAGCCACTTTCAGGGTCGTGGCACCAGATTCTTGGTGTATTTGCATCCCGGGGAAATGTGAAGGCACCACTGCTTTCGAAGATCATTCTAGAAGCCACTCTTCTTGCCGAGAATGCTGGCCTCAGGGTGGACTACGTAACTTGTGACGGAGCGTCATGGAATCGTGCGATGTGGCGGCAGTTCGGCATTTCTGGGTCTGCAACTGCAATTAAGCCGTCTGCGGCTCACCCAGTTGGAGATAACAGGCGTCTATTTTTTTATAACAGACACACAAGAAGGATTTGACCAGCAACCTAGTCAAGTTCTTTATCATGACAAGACTTTATTTTTACACTAAGTCACTTAACAAGGAGAGGACGTCAACAAGAGAAAAGAGGAAGCACTTGAAGCTTCGACGAACGACGTGAGAGGAGGCCAGAAGAGACAGAACAGTCTGAGTTTTTTTATCGCTTTTTTCTAATAATTCCTTATTTGGAACACGAGTTGAGCTAATAAACATTTGGCGAATGTTTAATGTTGGCGTTGTTTCACCATATTAATTGTGGCAAAAATAAAGGCTCACGTCAAGATGGATAGTAGGCTGGTTAATTTGCATTCATATTTAAAAACGCTTTAGGGAGCAAACATGTTATAATGAAATTGCAAAGAAATAGTAAGGAACTCAAGAACTTGTTCTTGGGCGAGTTGGTGCCTGAGTTTGCTAAACATGTATGCTCCTCTGTCTTTTTTTTCGTGTTTTTAGCTTTGCGCCAAAATTAACAAGTTTGGCAAGTAGTAAGAAGGTAACTTTTGCAGTGTCGCTATACATGTTAGTCGCAGTGCATGCCATAAAGAAAAGGACACGGGAGTCTGGAGGTTTGTGTTACACTGGGTGCACAAAAAAAAGAGGGGAAAGACAAAATTGTTTAGGCAATCAGCGACTTCTTTTACCCAACGACTCAACTACAAATGCGTTAGTTACTTGTGGAAAGTGCCAGCGCAAGTAAAAACTAATGATGCTAACGCAAAATTCATAAAACCCACGGCTACCACGGCTACGCCAGCAGCGCGCCGACGTGAAAGCGGGTGCGAGCGCCACCTAGGCCGTGAATCACCGCGGCACACGCAGGCGGCGGCTCCCTGATCACACTTCTCCTTCTAGCCACTGTACCCAGGGAAGTACCTAGGCATGGCGGGAGAGGGCGGCAATGACGGAAGTGACATCACAGGAACACTTTGTATAAGTGGCGCCACACAGGGACGAATACGTGCATCGGTAAGAAGGGAAGCGGAAATGTAGTACTACCAATGCATCAACTGTATCTGCAAAGTTTGCTCTCCGTAACCAACGCATGCAACTAGCGCAGCCGCTGAGATCATATATGCACAACGGAAGCCTTCCAGCCCTCACTGGAATCGTTTCTGCGCAGGCACCCGGGTTGAAAAGCGCAGCAGCGGAACTTCCGGTTGCCGTCACGTGACTTGAGCAGGAAAATCTAGTTGTTGTCGACTCGGGTCTGCCAGAAGCAGCGGTACCGCCAAAAAAGCGAGAACCGTGGATAGGTTGTGCCGCTGTGACCTTCAGTGAAACTTGTGAACTCTAGAGAGGCAGGACGTTTCCTTGTCTTTCAAATTTTGGTGGTGATGTATGACATCATAGGTGACGTTTCTTCCTAAGTCACGTGACATCGATAGGAAGTACGCTCTGCGCTGCTTATGATACGCGCTCCTGAACCCACCAGAGCCGTTACATTACTCGCTCCAATTTGCGCAGCTTGTCAGGGTTGCCTTTGGTGACTACTTTGCGCCAAATTGGCTTCTTTTGGACCTTTTTGGCGACGAAAATGTCCTGTTAGCACCATGACTATTTATGGGCTACTCCTAAATTTCTGGTTTTACTTATTCAAAATAGTATTTATTCATCAATAGCAAAGACTAACAGAGCTCCTGTTCTATTTGGCGATGATATTAAATGTTAACGCTACTTTGGCTACCGTGATTTGACTTGAGTTCTGTCATCTTTTCAATTCCACCCAACGGCAACACTGCCAGTTGTACCCTACTTTATTTCAGACTTTTCGGAATCTTCGGCAGTATATAATGACGTCCTGAAAGTAATGAGGGCGCTCTCGCACCCTCCTGCAATGTCGTTTCGACCTCATGACCCTTTTCGCACGAGAACGTCGGCGGCGTAGTTAGAGTGGTTGCCGTCGAGGGATAGTTGGCGCTGCACTTTCCCGGTGCAGCCACCTTGTACAAGGCTACGCGGGGTTGTGGGGTCATGAGGAGGGAGCTGGCGGCCTCAATGACACGGAATGTACAATAGCGGACATTCAGTCTCGTTGAATTTTCCGTTTCGGCGGAGCGTTGCAGCAATTCACGAGTAAAACCCCCCTCACCGGGCCAGGACTGAATTTCCTTAAAGGCCAACTCCGGAAATTTTTTGAGGTCAATAGATCTCAATCAAATTCAAAGGGTACGTTCCTGTGTGAATTTATGTCATTTATGTCAAATTACACATTTGAGAGATGCGTTGATTGTTTGCGAATAAATTTTAAAAATTGCCTTGAAAAGCTCACCTCGTTCGCCAGAATTATTGGCAACACTGTCTGTGTGACGTCATGTTTTGCATGTCGACGGAAGTGACGTAGCCGATGGCATCGCTACTTTGGCCGCTAAAGCGTTTATTGTACTGGCCACGAGGTGGCGGCGGCGCTGTTTGGCACGGTGTAGCACGGAGAAGTTTTCTTCCTTCCTCTGTGGTGTTTGGCCGGCGCTTCGCTGGTCTGGCTTTAACGGTTTTCATATTCCACACCGGCGGGACCAGTATACGGCCTCCGGTTCCTACCAAATAGTACGGTTCTTACCAAATAGGTGAAGTGTTCAGACGGCGTGAACATGACGTTCGAAAAAGCAGCATGGTCGCAGGAGATCGGCACATTAACCGAAGACATAGGTGGGATGTCCGTGTCTGCGGCGACGACAACACAAGAAATGGAAGGCTTGTCGGCGAGTGATGATAATTCCAGTTCAGCCCGGGCACAATCTACAACGGCATGATGTGTGAAAAGCAAGTCCCAGCCTAATATCACGTCATACGAGCAGTATGAAAAAACGATGAATTCGACCACGTACAGAACGTCGTGGATGAGTAGCCGAGTCGTGCACGTCGAAGAAGGGTTTGATGCGCGGCTGCCGTACGCAGGGAGAAGCCAGAAAGCGGAATCGTAACTTTTTTTAAATGGCGACACATTGCTTCATTCAATACAGACACGGCAGCTCCAGTATCGATTAATGCTTGAACGGCAACACCTTCAATGAAAACAGTAATTTGTTAGCGAATAGAGGACGAGACCTTGTAGAGTTCGACGGTGGCGCAGTTCTTGCCTCCGGAACTGCGATGGTCAGTTTTCCGTTTGGGCAGGTGGTGCACGCCGAAGCACCGGTGAAGGCGAACGCCGGCGTGGGGAGGGCGACCGATGCTGGTTGAAGGCGCGGCGGCTCGGTGGAGGGGCATCCGAAGTAGCATCGAGAGGCAGCGTCTGCGGTGGCTCTTTGTAGGCGTAGCCGTAGGTTTCATCGATGGTACCTGGATGAGGGACGCGCTGGTGACAGAACCGTTCAACATGCCCAGGGAGACGACAGTAGTAGCAGATGGGTCTCTTATCCGGTGTGCGCCAAGGATTGTTGGGAAGCGTTGAAGGACGGCGGGAAAGGGGAACATGCGAACCTGCCGGTACGCGTGTTGCGTAGAAGGCGTTCGTTTGGTGGGCAGAGTCGACGACGTTGGACGGCGCATGTGCCAGCCTTCGCGCGACGTCAGCGTAAGCCAGAGAGCGGACACAGGCGGTGGCTGGTACGTGGGCGGGAGTGCCTCGCAGACTTGCTTTTCGATGGTTTGGGGCAGCGACGAGATCAGCCCGTGAGTATTGCTGAAAAGGAAGGGCGCAAAAGACAACTGGCGAGCCACTTCCTCTCGGATGAACTGTTGGATTTGCGGCGTCAATACCGTCTGTTCCGGTGAAATTGCACCAACGGTCAATGGTGACGTGGTCGTCATGTCGAAAGTAGGGCGTCACGTTGAAATGCGCTGTGTTCGCAACTCATCGTAGTATTGGCAGTGCTGAACAACTTCCGCAACTGTTCGTGGGTCTTTCGCCACCAGCATGTGGAAAGCATCATCTTCGATGCCCTTCAAAATATGTTTCACCTTGGCTCTTTCGGACATGTCGGGATTGTAGCGACGGCAGAGGCCCACAACGTTTTCGATGTAGGACGTACGTGAAACCCTCTCCAGACAGTTGGGCACGATCTCGCAAGCGCTGTTCTGCGCGGAGCTTGCGCACTGTTGGTCGGCCAAACACGTCCGTGAAGGTGATCCTGAAAGTGGCCCAGGCGGTCAGCTCAGCTTCATGGTTGTTGAACCAGAGCTGCGCTACTCCTCTCAGGTAAAAGTGGACGCGGCCAAGTTGGTCGTTTTCGTCCCATCTATTATTGACGCTTACTTTCTCGAACGAAGAGAGCCAGTTCTCTACGTCCAGCTCATCGGTGCCGCTGAAGATGACTGAGTCTTGCTCTCTCGGGACAGCGGGCAGGTGGGGGTGTAGGAATGGTCTGCTGTGCGACGTCGGTGGACATCGTTGACGGCGGAGGAAGAGTTCGGTTGTGGAGTTCCATGATGGGAAATGAATCCAGCACTCTCCACCACTTGTTAGAACGCCTTTAGCAGTGAGCCGAATACACTTTTATTGGGGGAAACGCAGAGGTAAAGCCAACCAGCTGTCAAGCGGAGCGAGCTCGACCAGCAACAACACTCTTCTTTCTCTTTTTTCACCGGTACTCCTGCCTGTGCCATATATCAATGCTACGATACATACATACATACATACATACATACATACATACATACATACATACATACATACATACATACATACATACATACATACATACATACATACATACATACATACATACATACATACATGAGGAGCGACACACCCACGCCCTAAAAAGCTTCGCCCCTAAAAGATATGTCCCTTAACTTTAGGGCTATGTATAAGCACACCATACGCCTAGTCCACCAATGTTTAATGTTCATTTATACGGAATAGGAGTATTCCCACCGGTACTGAACGGCGACTTCACATAGTATGGCTATATGTACCAGATGGTCGATGTGAGATATATACTGTGGGCGATCCGTCTAAGGGGTCTTCCACAATATGCTATATTGTAGGCATGGCTACGGTGCACCTTCTATTCTGATGTCATTTGTAATTACATATTCCCTGACTGCTCGACCTCTTTCTCCATGTTTTGTTTTTCAATGATAATGATGTTTAAGCAATTGGCAACACCCCGTTGCAAGGTTGTTTTGATCCGCGAAAACGCCATTTTCCTAAGACGTAAGAGCCACGACAAAACCCCATAAAAGTGTAAAATGGATTTCTGTAAATGAAGCGGGAAACAGGGCGAAACACAGTACCAAGCGCCTTGTATGAATGCCCAACCGAGACGAAATGTGCACAAATGGCCATTCTGTCTCGTTCCGTCACGTTTAGGCGTGCAGCGCGCTGAATTCGAGTTACCTTGTGTGTTGTATTGGTATTCTAGAGTGTGTTTTTTATCTCATGCCTGTTACTGTATCGGCTGGCGGGCTGTGCTTCCACTAACACTCTTCCTTTCCTCTTAATGCCTTATTGGCTGTCATTTTACTGTAATCTGCGCTCCTCTGGGGCATTTAATGTTTTATAAATGAATTATCCTAAAAATCAATGCAAGTGATGCACAATATGCGTTTGCTGTCACACCAGAGGCATACGATAAGGCACGGGCAGATTGGCTTCATAGGTTTCTCGCACCGGTCGTGCATGAGTCAAAGCGCGCTCTTCTCGGCCGTGCTTTCCAAAGAATAACGATTCGCCGCGCGTTTCCTTCCTGAACAGAGCGCTTTGCTCGGCGTAGCTGCGTCCTTGCTGAGGCCGTCTGCTCGCAAGGTCTCGCTACCGACGAGGCCATACGGGAATGAACAAACAAGCAGCGCACACTCGTCGGGCTGTCCTCGTGTGGTTTTTCTCGCGCACTGTAGTCATTCGGAGAAGTGACCGCGGGTCGACTTGCTACGAATTTCGTTGTCGGCGGCCTTCGGTTGGCGCTCAATAACAGGTGTGACGCGTATTGGAAAACACTCCGCAACGGAAAGAAGCCATTGCGTTCGGAGAAAAAAAAAAAGGTAAATAAACGAGAGAGACCCGCGCACGTGACGAAAACAGAGTAAACGGCGTAGAGGAGCGAGCTGTTTCTGCTAAAGGTGAATACCGCAATGGACGAGTGCTGTAGGGTGCGCGACAGGCGGGCGTTTCTTCTGCAAAACATTGCGAGTCAGAGCATATCCATCAGGGGGCGCCATATTTCATCGCATCCTGGAGTTATAGTACGTGTCCTGTAGAGAGCATGCATATGCACTCTACACAAGATATGTACAACAGTGTTGCTATTGTGAATGTGACGTGTATGCTGCCTACGAGAGCATAAACAATCACAGAATAAGCAGTTACAGTATACACAGTCACATCATATGCAGTAACAGCCCATGCTCCCTGCGGGACAGAGAGAGAACAAAGGTTTATTATCGAAAAAGGCGGGGCATCGCAAATTGTCGGGTCCCAAGGCGAGGCCATTATCTCTGCGCGTTCGGACACTCTCAAAAGGCCAAGCTGGACATCAGTGCTGTAACTCTATGTAGACGTGAGCAGTTACTGCATATGCTTCCTGAAGATACCACAGTCATTTTCCAGGAATATTACGCAGCAGCCGCTTCTCCATCGGTCGAGTCCGGAAAAAACGAACCTCAATGAAGAGGCCCACGGTTTTCTTCTATTTAGCGCTGCAATGGACGACACCTTGCTTCTCGTGTTTCATAGCGTGTCTCGCCACCGAGGCCGTCGTTACAGTGCGAAAAGTCACTATGCGCGTATGAAAGCCTCCCCTGACATGAAACGGAGAAGAGGCACTGCCACGCTCCAGTCCTGAGGTCGATTAAACCGATTGATCGACTAATGTCTAAAAGTACAAGTATCGGGCTGATACACGGTGGAGGTAAAAAGCACGATGCACTGCGCCGGCCAGTGAGCTTTTATAACGCATACAGAGCGACTAAGACTTTGCGTAGGTGTCTTTTCGTTTTTGCTCATGCATAATTACCGCGTGCTACCATGCGCCTGACGGTGATTGATCTTTTATCGAGGACTCGCATAATTATTTACTAAATTTCCCAAAAGTGATTTCATCATCTGCGGTGATTTTAACCTTCCTGACATTCTCTACAAACAATTGCAAAACTAATAGATAATAAAATTACGGCAACATTAGAGTTCAATCAACCAAAGGACCGAGCAGAATATCGCACCGGCTACTCCACAATAGACGATGTTCATACTATCAATCAGGTAATAGGGAAATGCGCGTAATACAACCAACCCCTATACATAGCCATCATAAATTACGAGAAGGTGTATGACTCACTCGAGACATCAGCAATAATGCAGGCACTACAAAATCAGGGAATCAAAGAACCTTGCATAAACATACTGGAATAAATTTAAGGTTGATCCACCACTGCCATAGTTCTCCATGAAGAAAGCGACAGAACCCCAATAGAGAATTAAGGGTGCAAGGCAGGAAGACCCGATCTCTGCAATGCTATTCACCGCATGTTTACAGGAATTTTTCAGGACCCTAGATTGAGGAGAGTTAGGGATAAGAGTCAATGAAGAGTATATCAGTAACCTGCGATTCGCTGATGACATTGCCTCGATGAGTAACTCAGGGGACGAATTACAGCTCATGATTACTGAACTGGACCCGGAAAACAAAAGAGTAGGTCTCATAATATCATAATATAATCTGGTGACTGCCACTAACAAATCCCTGGGATTCATTAGACGGCCACTGTCATTATCACTACTTGTGATCAGCAAACTGTACCATACGATACATTTATCCCCACTAAACTGGAATTCGCATCGGCAATATGGAATCTACATCAAGCGTATACCTTGTTTACCTACTTGAAGCTGTCCAAAATCGCGCAGCCCGGTTTATTACATCCCAGTACGGTCATCGGCTAAGTGTCACATATATTAAACTATCTTTGGACATCAAATCATTCGCACTTCGCAGAAAAATCTTTCGCTTATGCCCTGTATTAGAACTTTCAACACTTACGTAACCCGTTTCTTTTCTCGCCAAACCGCACTTGACGCCACCTGTCAAACTTCCTCACTCTTCAAATAGTTCATTTGAACTATTTGCTTTGCCAATTCGATCAACAACGCCTTCTTGTCATTAGCCATTGCAGAACAGAATAGTTTACCTGACCGTGTTGTGATTTAACGTGACCCCATCTGATTTCGAAACGTACTAGAAAATTTTCTGAATGCTGATAAGTAATGAATTGAGATTTTTGTTTATTTGCGTTTTCTTCTTTTTGAGCGCATTATCCTTCACGCGTAGTTTAACTGTTTGGAATTTCACCTGTTTCACTGTAAATTGATTTGTTGTATTTCGTTTATTCCAACTGTTTAAACGTTGCGTGTACTTCTCGCTTAATGTAATACCCCAACAGGGGCCACCGCTCTGTTATGCTCCTGTAAACAAACATTTAAACAACGGTCGGTTTGGCCCACGTATACATGGCCGCATGACAGTGGTATCAGGTACGCAACGCCTGAAACAGAATGAACGAAAGGCGAGCTGTGTTTGACCACGTATATAGCGGGAAGGTTTGGTCCGCTGTATACGTGGGCCCGACTGGCCGCTTTACAAACATTCGTTTACAGGAGCATCCCACTTGGCACAGCATTGCACCATGTGCGGCTGTTCGCCTTTTTTTTTTTTGTTGACGTGACCGTCTTACCAAGGCATAAAACCACTCGCGAAAAAATTGAAGCTTTTCACATTAAGAGTGCGGAAAAAGAGGAGGTGAAAACTCTGCACTAATCTCCTCTTTGTCCGCCTGCAATTCCTTAATTATTTTCCCCAAAATTTCCCCCTTAGGCGCCTTGATGACTCTTTGTGGAACGACGATGCTTTTTTTTAGTTTTTTGTTTTTTTCAGGCGAGAGAACTTGCGCCATGTGCGAATTTTTGGTAAGCTGTTGCCTCTTGAATGAACTTCCAGTTGAGAGTGTGCGCCTGTGTTGTTGTTCTCTTCTCGAGTCTGCGCACAGCTTCTTTCTTTCACACAGAACCGCTACCAACGAGCCCAAATGGCTGTTCTAATTCAAGGGAGATAGTGGAAGCCTTCTGTAGTGAACATCAAAAAGAAGCATTGCTTTGGAAGGAAGTTTCGCTCTTGTCCTTATTACTTCAAGGCATTTGTGACCACGAGCGCCGTTAAACAATTTCCATCAGCTGGCGAAGATCGAAGGTTTGGTTTCGGAAAATAACAATAAAATCTGTGGTTTTACGTCCCAAAGCCATAACTGATTATGAGAGACGACGTAGTGGGGGACTCCGGAAAATGTGCCCATCCGGTGTTCTTCAACGTGCGCTCAAGTGGCATGGGCCTCAACCATTTTGCTTCCTCCGAAATGCGTCCGGGATTCGGAAAATATATCATTTGTTAGACTGCGCTTTAATAATAGACTAGCCCATTCTCACACTTTACTCATTTGTCCGCGTTGTTTTAGCGCAACATACTTAAAACGTTTCCAACTGGGCCAGTCCGCATGCAGTTTTGCTTCAGAATGACTTTTGTTATTTAAGTTTTCTCGTTTACGAAGCGCCTTCTCGCGGCAGGTGCATATTGCCAGGTTTTTTCGGGGGGGGGGGGGGGCATTTTTTAAAATCTGAAGTAGGGCCAGACAGGCAGATGTGGTCGAGTGTTATTTTTAGCTCTGTATGCCACAGGTTCGTTGAGCCAACCGCTGACTTGGGCAATGTCTCGCTACAGAAGTGGTGCTTTCGATATTGCAAGAAGGTCTTCCACTAATTCGAGGGAGATTGCTTTGTTCTTTAGTGTCCATCTATCTTCACGCCAATCATGCGCCAATCGATCGCAAGCATCGTTTAAATCTTATAAGCAGCTCAATTCAGATTTATAGCGTGGTAATTTTTCTTAGCGCGAGCATTAAGCCATATAAATAGAACCTCTGCGGTGGTTGCATATGCACAAGCCGCGGAGAAATGCCAGTAAGCCTTTTGGCCTTGAATTTTCGGGCTGAAGTCATCATCCTGCTCACTGAGCAGCAAAAAATTCTTGTGTTGAAAAAAAAAATGTGCATTCAAAGTTAATTTTAGGCACTCACTATGATGCGATGCCAGATGACAGACCTCGAAATTGGCAAGTCCTAGTGAGAACGTACGCAGATAAAGAAAAAAAAAACATTACTAAGGACACGTGTTTTGTACAGCAGTTTTATTGCGCAATTTCAAGCAACACGTTACAAGCGGTTTTTGTAGGCACTGGTATACGGCCATAACAAGAACGATGCTAGTTGGTTGATCATATTGTAGAGCACGGAATCGCTCCTCTTCCTGCTAGTCCTCTTTCAACTGCCCTGGCGAAGCTTGGCTTGCTCGTCATCCGTATGACCCTCTCGTCACAAAAAAATTTTAAAAAATCACAGCATATCTACGGAGTGAACGATGATGAGTGGGGCGAAGCATCCGTGTGTCCGTTCATGCATCTGTACGTCCGTCCGTCTGCTTATCTGTCTGTCCGTCCATGCGTCCGTCCGTCCATTCATCTAGTGAACGCTCCAAGTACCGCCATCTCGCATCTTTTCATAATATATTCATACTACACAAGCACCGCCATCCAGCGGACATTCCAAGGACTAAACGAGAGGTGGCTACCTACTACTACGATGACGATGACAACCACATCAACAACGACAACAACAACAACTACTGCTACTACTACTACTGCAACAATAACTAATACTACTGCTACTACTACTACTACTACTACTACTACTACTACTACTACTACTACTACTACTACTACTACTACATGCATCGCGGACGCACGACCGACGGCGGCTTAAGGAGCTTCGCCCCTGAAAGCATTCGTGAAAAGGGCTTCGAAAATAGCGAGATGACAAAGCCACCGCGCAGAAATGTAGCTCGGCAAACGCGGGGCACGGAAAAACCAAGCACTAAAACCTAAATTCGTGTATTTTATACTAAACAATAAGAGCGTGATTATACGTCTAAGCTGCTTTGCTGAAATTTAAATGCTGCCTAATTTATTACGAGACTCGAACAGTTTCGAGAAGTCGTATAGGTAACATACGGTTATTATATGACTAGCCTGTGTAACGATGTGTTTCCGTGTGTCTTTTCCAACGCGCCGCAACGCACTCCCCTCGCTGCAGGTGTTGGAGCGGAGCCAAGTAAGTCACGCCGCAGCAGCGCGATTACGTCACAATCCCCTCGCAGTGCACGCTGACGTCACTCTCTCGCTCGCCTGCCTCGCGCTCGCCGCAGCGCCCGCAGCTGCCGCCTCGTCCGTTTTCTCGCAACACCTGCCGCAACCACGGCTCGATCCACGACCACCGCCGACTCGTCGGTTTACGTGCCAAAAAACTGACGCGCGCCTAACGTATGCGTTGAAACCTGTCTGTACGGGTCACCTCTCTCCCGCTTCACTCTCTCCACCGCTTAAAACGCTCGAGCGCACATCGAGTGGTAGCACTCTTTCGGCTCTTTTACCTGCGATGGAGAGCACGCCGGAAGACGACACTCATTCGCCCAAGCGATTAGGCCTAACCCGGTCGTCGCCACTCGTGCGCAACGCTGCTGCTTCGCATCCCATTTCCTTTGGGAAGCCGGTGTGAATTTTTATTATATTCGTAAGAATGCCTTTCTTGTCATTCCTTAGACGGCACCCTACACTCATTCCAAAAAGTGAAGATATGTATTTAATATGGCTTTAAGATGTACACTAAACATCGAAATGTTTTTTTCCATTCACATTTTCTGTGTATAGTTTTCTAAACACGTTAACGATGCAAGCGAGCAAAACCGAAATCGCCCGCCAGCTGCCATACTACGCGGTGGCTCAAATGTGCGTCGCCTCCGTGAATTGTCGCGGATTAATGTTAAGATAAGTTGTCGCCGAGCAGTAGCGCATCCACAGGGGACGGTAGGGGCGATCGCCCCCTCTGCAAGTTTGGAAGCAAAAATGCTGTAGGCCCGTGTGCTCAAATTTAAGTCCACGTTAAAGAAACCCAGGTGGTCGAAATTGCCGGAGTCATCCACTAGAGCGTCTCTCTTAATCATATGGCGGTTTTGGGACGTTAAACCCCACATATCAATCAATCCCCAAATCTGCGTCAGCCCCCCCCCCCCCCTTCACTTCAGTGCTCGTAGTCCACCTCCCATCACCATTAGAAAAAATGAATGAAACCTCTGTGAGCACACCCTGACGGTATTTATGCTATGAAGGGTTTTTGCTGTTAGTAAAAACAAAAAAAAGTAATCACCACGCTCCCCTCTCCCGTGTTATTCTAGGCGACCCCCCCCCTCCCCGGCACTAAAAAAAAAAAAACGACTGGCAGGCTCCGCCCCTGTCGCCGAGGGGCAACCGCCCGTTGCAGCCGAACCCGGTTGCAACAAACATGATATATCGAGTATTTCGATGTAGACGAAACCGCTATTGACGAACAGCAGTCCGGAAAGTCGATTAGTGTACGATGGGAACCGATCGCCTCCGCGACTAAAGAAAAGTTTTTTCAGCTCAAAGTGACTTTGAAAAGAGGTAAAAAGGAAGAAAAAAGCGCAGTTCCGTTACTGCCTCTCTCGATGAGGGCACCTCCACGGTTCAGTGCAGGGAATGGGAGAAGGGGAAATAAAGAGACAAAAAAAGGGTAAGAAAGGGGTAGTGAAAGGCATTCGATCGCTCGCATTGCGCACGCGCGTCATGCCCCAATAAAAGCGGGTTCACTAGCAGTCAGCACGGAATGCGCGCCCGGACGGGCGGAAATGGCACGGACTTGTAAAGTTGTATCCGTCTATTCATAATGCCAAATATTAAGCGAAAAAAAAAACGCGCAAACATTATTGTGAGCACGCGCATGTGAGAGCTCGGAGGTTCATTCGAAATAAAGCAATAAGTCCTCCTGTAAGCTCGTCGTGGATGTGCACGCCGAATAAATATCCTGGATGGGCTCCAAAGGAAATTTCTTGTCTCTCAATCTGCACTGACGGCTATCTTGGTTTACACCACGCGTCTTGCAACATCGATATGGAGTGCATTTTCAGCTCGTGAAACAATGCTCAGGTCAGCTGCCTCACACATCGGCACCAGCGTTGCAGCACAATCGCCGAGATCGATTCAGCAAATGTTGGACGTGTGCGATCGTCTTGCGGTGGCCTTCCATGTCACGCAGTCGCCACATCAGCTATGGCTTCCGCGTCCAGCGGGCTTGCCATGACGTCATCATAACCACAAAGAAATCTCGAGGAACAACGTCAGGAATGCGGGCAAGTTCCCCGCACTCGCCATCTTCTTCAGCTGTACTAACAATCGTGGCTTCGGCAGGTTTGGTATGTTGCACAGTTCGTTGCAGAAAGACTGCTAACACATCTTCACGTGTTCGATATGAAACATTATTCGTTGTACCCGGGTTCATTATGTATGGGCTTAACCATATAACTTGTTTCCGCATGCGTGCACCAAAAACAAGAATATTAATCAAGTATATATTCAGAATCAACGCGCGCTCACTGTTCAATGCACTCGAGTACTCGCATATCTTCATACGTACTATAAATTTCGTAAATTACGTAAGTTGCCAGATCACGCGAGTTCTACTCACACAGAGGCAGTGAGACTGGCTGCGGGTGTGAAAATAAAGGTCCCACTTTCGCCCGCGCAGTGATCTACAGCAGTGCATGTTGCAAAGGCACGAGGTCCGTGTATGCTTTCGATCGGCCGTATAGTCCTCTGGTGGCGCCAATCACTCGCTTCAAATTAACCAGCATTGTGTAATCTTCGCGCACGCCGCTAAAGGAGAGAACCTGTGCTGGAGGCAGACGCTGTGCATAGGCGAATGCACGGGGATTCGCTCGCAGGATTTCAAGCTGGACGGTTGTGCCCTCGCGATCTCCGACTTCAGCGTAGCTCCCGCCGACGGTTCGCCCTCCGCGGTCTCCTGAAGCCGTGCAGCTCTCGCATTGTGGCGCCCCGCCCTTGGACTACTTCGACCGGATCCCCACTTTCCTATCTCCTTCTTTTTTCTCTCGCTTGGCTGGCTTCTTCTCCTTCTATTTTCCTTCTATTCTTTTTATCCCTCCTTATCCCATTCCTCTGCTGACCTGTTGAGGTGTCCTCGTAAGGAGAGACAGTTACGGGTCGGCACCTTTCTTTTCTTTTCTTCTGATATAACCACTTATATATAAATGCACGGGGGGCGCGAATATGGGAGAAGGCGCTGTGACTTGTGGAAGAGGGGCCCTCCCTGACCACGCCGACGGTGCTGCTTTCTGGATTACGTTACGTGCAGCACCGAAGAGAGCGACATTTTAAAGAGCTCTGTATACGCCGCACCTTTGTGGCGACCGAGGAAGTGGTGCACCGCAAGCAGGGGCGGAGATGCAGCCAGTTATTTTGGGGGATGGGAGGTGGTTGTTATAGTAATACCAGAGAGAAGGGTTCCTAGATTTTTTTAGTAACTATCATTACAAGAACCCTATTGCAACGTAATTTGTGCCGCTTATTTGTCCTAATCAGTGAAAGAGGTGGCAGAAAGGCACAAAGCTTCCTCCCTGGGCCCGCCACCGATTAAGTCTGCGGCTCATTTCAAAGAAAAACTAGCACTTCTTTCGCAGCCGTTAGGCGACTGTAAATCCGGACAAATACAGCTCAACGTGCTGTATTAGCGTCACCGGTTCTGTTGGCACATATTATTGCAGACCACCATACTCATCAGGAGAAATGCCCCGCCGCGGTGGTCTAGTGCCTAAGGTACTCGGCTGCTGACCCGCAGGCCGCGGGTTCGTATCCCGGCTGCGGCGGCTGCATGTCCGATGGAGGCAGAAATGCTGTAGGCCCGTGTGCTCAGATTTGGGCACACGTTAAAGAACCCCAGGTGGTCGAAATTTCCGGAGCCCTCCACTACGGCGTCTCTCATAATCATAGCGTGGTTTCGGGACGTTAAACCCCACATATCAATCAATCAATCAATCATCAGGAGAAATTACTTTCGTTGGAAACAGTGATCTCTTATTTTATAGCTGATAACTTATCGCTTGCGTTAGTAAGTCAAAAGAACGTCACGCCTGTATTCGGGCATCACACGTCTGTGCTTTGAATACGAGCAAGTACCGGCGAGTCGCGAGATATTCCACGTATCTCCTCAAATTCAACGACATTAATACGACCTATTACACAGGCATCACGTCGTCCTGCAAAGGTGCTGGGAAAAGCTAATGAACGCACCTCGCTGAGACTTTTCACTAATACTTTCTATCACGAAACATTTCGATTCTCCCTTCACTGGCAAGAGTCAGTTCTGTGGGCAGGCGGCTGACACCTATCACATCGTTTGGTCTTGCCAGCTCAACTCAGCTCTTCCCCACTACCCGAGAGGAGATGGAGGCTCGGACTTTTCAGGCCCAAAAAGCCCTGTTCCGGAGGGCTAAGCTATCGGCTGTTACCAATGGGGTCCGGAGTATAGAATTCACTCATTGCGGAGCCTCCTAAAGAGCCGCACCTGTGTTGTTTTTAAATAAATGACTTCAATCAATCACCTTTCCTTAAAAACCTCATGCGTTCGATGGAAGCTTCATCCACACAGTTTCTGGCAAACACTATTATGGCACGAAGGAACGCGATTTGTGCCGTCGCATTCATGCCTTCATATTGAGCCGTATCCTCTGTACAATTCCATGTATCTCCGACTACGGCAAGAAGAAATAATAAACACCCTGGGTACCGCGCTTCGTAAAGCCCTCGAGGTGACCAACTTCTCTAGCCATGGTGTCCAAACACCACTCACGAACTCATAGGGGCACACAGACAAGCACAAATATACTCGTCTGTCCTTCTCAGTCCCACGAATGCACTGGTGAAAAAAAAAAAGCTTTTGCAAAACTGTATTATTTGGCTTGCTACCATTATAAAAACATGTAGAAAAGTTATCAATTCGAAAAGTTGAACGGTTGTCTCAAAATGTGATGGTACCCATTTGGGTACTCCTGATCTTTTGAAGTCTCCGTTATTGCGTGCAACCAAAGCACCAGACCAAAATGACTATATGATCTTCAGGGCATCCACAGTTAAAGGAATGTACTATAGACGTTGTCCTTCACGCCACAACTCAGAAAAAATCGCAGCATATCCACAGAGTGGATGATGATGAGTGGGGCGAACCGTCTGTCTGTCCTGTGTGTCCGTCTGTCTGTTGTCTCTCTGTCTGTCTTTCTGTCTGTCTGTCTGTCTGTCTGTCTGTCTGTCTCTGTCTCTGCTTGTCTGTCTGTCTGTCTGTCGACGAGCACGAGCCGCCGCTCTGCTTCGTCCATGCCCATCGACGATCCGCCACGTACGGTGACGATCCAGGAAACTGAAAGATGCATTCCTTCCTCGCGCATCCAGGCACAATCCGCGCAGCAGCCAATTGGAGAGCAGCGGTACAGCGCCATCTAAGCTATCCTCACTCAACTGCAGTTTGTATGTACTTCTATGAAACAACGTCGTCTGTTATATTGTTCGGGAGATACTGTTTTGCTTTCTTTCTCGTCTCTTTTTCTCTCTGTTACGCCTGACGCAGGACAAGGGAAGACTAGGAGAAGCTTCGCCCCTAAATAGTTTTCACTTACCACGATGACGCAGCCGAGCGCTCGTGCAATACTCATTTTGTTCCCTCGTTTTCCAAATATGACTAGACACATGGCGCCACTTCTTGGGGATTAGGGAAAGCAACTCATGCTTATTGTGACAAGACAAATTTGGACACTGGGATATCGAATTGTGGTGACCTGCAGCCTTTAAAACAACGTCACCCAGTAGGGTATCCTGGGACATGGAAAGATATAGGTGTCACAGGACGTTAAATACTTGATACCCTTGAAAAACCCTTCGCTATGAATGCCCATACCACATATTCAGCATGCCGCAAGGCCAGTGGAACAGCTCTCCACGACTCTTCCGAGGCGGATCCATTTGCACAGGTGATGACGCGGAAGTTGACCGTATACACTCCAAGCCATGGATCGCAGTTCTGCTCGTTCTTCATGACAATAAACTCACTCACACCACTCGCTCACGCACGCTCGCTCACTCATCCACCCAAAAATGTTCGAAAAAAGCCGTGATCGCGCTTGCCCTCACACACATGATTGTACCCGCCGATGCGTTCTCAGGATTGCGGTACACGCCCGGCCCGCCACGTGGAGCTGATCTGGTTGCCAGTGCGGAATCCCGGCAACGATTCCGTCAATGCTTGAGGTGGCGGTCACATCGCAGTCGATCCCCCGGGAGCGCATGCCTTCTTTCGACTAGATGACCCCGGCATATTGCGCAGAACGCAGGCTTTATCGACTGATTTAGCCTCATTTGTATATCCCCTATCCCACGGTTTGCTCGATAGTATTCACCAAAACTTATGGTGCCGCCTTGACACTCTTACTTCCCGTATCCACTCGAGATCCTTGTCCTGTGCTCGGTGCAGCCAAATCCTGCTTGATCAAGACCCCCCCCCCCCCCCCCGCGCAGGCCCCGGAGCCACTAGGCAGGAATACCCGCTCGGTGGACCCGGCCAGCCAGGATACCACCACTGACCGTCACTGGAACTGCACGAACTTATGAACGTGCAGCGGGATCCTTGTTACGTACGCACCCGAGTCCACGAATTGATCTCTCTCCTTGGTCGCAACAGATGTTTCTTCTTCAGACCGTACTGAGACGAATCCGCACCTAGACACGTTGGCCTTGAAAAGACAGCAAGCATTCTCGCAGCAATTAATTTGCGGCGTAAGTAAATTGGCGTCCTTCAATCTCGTTAGCCATCGTTACGAGGAAGCGATTTTTCCCGGTATCACCTTCGCCACGGCTCTTGCGTAACGGAGACCTTGTTGAACAACTCCCGCTGGTGCTGACGTCAATTTGACGTCGTGCGCGCGCACACCCTCTCGTTTGACAACGTTCCAAGAAGGCCTCTGCAGGAACGGAATAAACATTTCACTCTCGTCACTTGACTGGCGGCATCATATCTCCCATACTGTGTCCAGGCACACATGAAATGCTGAGCACGCGAACGATATAGCCGGGAGTGACTCATTTAGGGCACAACTGCATTCTAAGAGGATCGTTCGTGTTAGCCGACAGTTTACGAAAATAGCGTCCTCCTACTTGTAGAGAAAAGGTGCGCGCAGTTCCATGCACGGACTGACGTAGTGCGTTCACCAGGGCGGCTAAATGCGTCCACGAAGAAGCTGTTCGAAACAAGTTCATCTAGTCCATCACGCAACAGTCCGCAGATACGGACTGAGGTATCATGGTGAAATCGCATATTCGTTTGCACAGCGCTTAACGCCTTCAATATTTGCAAAGGGCGGGCGACTTCGAATAGGGCACGTGACGGGTGGAATGTCCGCTCAGGTTTTCGCTAAGCTACGCAAATGAACCGATTATTTTGTTTGGAGCAAGAATCTTCGCTCGAGCGAGCATGCCGGACTGTGGTCTTGTACTTGCCATGTCCGGATTTAGTTTTACGGATCTTAAAACGACGATAACACGGACTCCGCAATTTCGACCACCTTTAACGTGGACTGACATCCCACGAACCGCGGATGAGTCAAGCGACATAAATGGTGCTCCGTCTTGCTTAGCTTTTCTTCGATCGCCATCGTATCGGCAGTGTATAGGGAGCTTGCATGAACGGCGGCGACGTTATCCACTCTGAGTAGGCAGCCTTTTTTTTTTAACTTATAGCCTTCCGAAAAAAAAAATGGCTGCCTACTCACAGTGCATAGCGTCGCCGCCGTTCATGCAAGCTCATTATACTGAGATGTATGAAGACGTATTTACGACAGCTGTCGGTTAAGTGTTTTTTGATGACGGTGACACAGCATGGCTGACCCCACCACTGCTCAACAATTGTTGGGGTCTTGGCTCCCGGTATATGCGATTATCCGAAAATTATCTCCGCTTATTGCGGCTGCCGATAGATGCAGGTCACTCACTGGCAGTCTTCCTGGCGGTTCTCGCTGGCTCCTCCCATCGCTCCGCTCTAATGGCCGGACACACGATGTGATATCAGGAGGCTCGAGCGCCCGTCCTGAGGAGGTCAGGTTGGCTGATGCGCCCTTGCCAACCCGACCTCCGGAGCGGCTTGCGCAACTGTATACATGGAGTGGCGGCAAGAGTCCGTCACAGCGTGTCTATGGAGCGAACGCATGCGCGGAGTGTCTCGGTGATGCTGCACGCAAGCGCTGGTGTATACCGATTCCTGTGGTCCCCGACTGCGGCCTTGCTTCTTGAGATCGGTCTCGCCTCTTGGCCCTGATGTATGGTCCACGGGGGTGAGCCTACAACTCAAGCAGGACACGAGCGAGCTCCTCGCATGAACAACGCCTAACAATACTGTTAGTTGGTACTCACTCAGAGACAGCCGCGGATTCAAACGCAGAGCACGATGACAGGACACGTCGAGTGTTCGAGGCGTTGACCCTGCAATAGCGAGAGGCAACACGCGTGTCCAGTCTCATTGCAACCCTATTGGTCATCCAGCGATCAAACAATCTCGTTTCCGATACGTGCAACGTAACAAACGTATGGCTGATACAACTTGCTCCTTTCTATTTTATGTGATACGCTTCCATCGATTCACGCGTTCTCGGGTACATGATTTTGCCTCGAATCGTCATCTCTTTAAAATGTGGTTGACAGGTTTTCAATGCACTGGTGAATGCGCCATCTTGTTGGATGCAGAGACCGCTCATTCAATGCAGAACCTCGCGAAACGTCACGTCCCTGCAGCGCCTCGACGGAAGCAGCTCATCGCCCAGTCGCGCCTTGTGGGAATCTGTTTCATGCCAAGAAGTCAGCAAAGCCTTCGATGCTGCAGTTCTGGATATTTGAGCCAATTAAGTGCGACGACGTGCGTGAATGGACGTGTTTTTGCAAGTGCAGTAGTTGTATGCACTCTTGGGCTCACCAGGGAACCCACACTATAGGGAGGGAGGCCCACTCCTATATCTGCGTGCCCATAAGAGTCGAAGAAAAACAAAACAACTCGTTAACCCGCGCGTAATAAAGCTGTCACCATCTACCTTATTTGCACACTTCGCGCAAATAAAATATAAGATATTCCCGGGTCCTGGTATTGTTTTAAACTGCAGGCGAGAGAACCAGAAGCCAGGTGATGCAAAGGAGCTTTAGTTTCTCAATGACAATCTGAATTCTCATCACAGTCACTCACTGAGTTATGTGCTCGAGGACATGAGCAGATTTCGTTTCTCTATATTCACTCAATTTTTAATAAAGTCTTTTATAGTCAATATTTTTGGCTTCTACTCGGCATAATTCGATTCGAAATAAAATTTCGCAATTCGCACAGCCCTGCAAAGGAGAAAAGAAAAACAAATAAGAACAAGTAAAGCAAGAAACAGCGTGGCTGTGTCATAGACGTTAGCAACCTTGTGTTACTTCGTGCGTGGTGAATGAAAGAATCCGCATCAGCAGGCTCGAGCCGGCGTGTCGAGAAGCGGACTTCTCTTCCTCGAGGCCAAGTGCAATTTTCGAAACGTCGGCTTGATACCCTTCGCTCTTAATCATGTCCTGGTTATATGCAGACTAAATCCAGGAAACCAGGCGGGAAATGTAATGTCTCCTGAATATATCTAGCACTTTAAGTGCGACCTGAATAAAGGTGTTGCAGACGGATTTGTTTCCATCGCCCATCTTCCCCTTCCTGCGGTTTCTTTTTTTTTTTGGACTTTGCCGTGGTGGTAACTGTCACGTAGTAGCGAATTTGCTTACCTGTAAGTTACTGTGTGTATAGTGAATGCAGAAGTACTTCTTTTTGAGAGAATGAGCGTGAAAGGGTCAATTAATGCGGACATCTTTGCGACGGGCGAAAGCAGCGCGGGGGGCACCGCGACCTGCAGCCGTTGTCCAAACACGTCTTATCCGCGTAAATTGCTGGCCTCGACTGGATTGAGCCGAGTTTCCTGTTGTGAGCGCATTTTTACGATTCGTTTTCCGGCTTCCTCCGTGTGTACTAAAATTCTTGCCAGACGACGGAAATGACGTCATGCAACTGGATCTCGTGGGTGGCTTCTCCCGAGCGGAATCGTTATATGAGAGCGCGGCCCGAGCAATTTGTGGCACGCGGCATATTTTCACAGTCCGGTGAAAAGGATTACGGGCCCGCACGGGTGCAGCTAAGAGATACGCGGGACCACACGTTTAGCTATTTTCGATGAGAAACGCTTTTGCATGTGCATGGGGCTATATATAGTATACATCGAAGCTTTTTTTTTTTTTTTCGCGGTCGCACGTCATGCACTCTACGCTTCTTTACACACCCGAATGAACGAGCTCCGCGAAGGCGAGATGCCAACGCCATCATTTTAGTTGCCTATACTAAGCCCAAAGGCAACTTGAAGCGCCTGAACAGGCAATCTGTTTCGGCGCGGCTCGAGCGACTGGAGCCGGATGAAATCGTCGACATCACAGTGAACCCGCGAAAGAATGTCATGGCGATTGGTGTTTTGCATGCTGCTGCACGGAACGTCAGAGGTGGGTGGTGTCAACGTCCACTCATACATACCACTCAGCTCCAATATCGGGTGGGATCTACAACGTTGACGCTGCCATTCCCAACTTGGACTTAGGTGGCCTGGTCAAGCCAGCTAATGAAGCAAGTCTCGTTGTCAAAGTTGTTTGTTTGGGCACCTCACGCTGCCTGAAAATGAATCTTAGTCAGCCATCTACCTTCGCACGTAAAGGTGGGCCACTTCCGACACTCTGTAAGACCGTTTGTGCCGAAGTGTCTCAACTGCATGAAGCTCGGTCATGTAAGAAGCGTATGCGAAGGCAAGCGAGTATGTTCTCGGTGTGCTAAAATCCATTGCGCAGCCACTTGTAAAGCGACTGTTTTCAGGTGTTCAAATTGAAATGGACCTCACGAAGCTCCCTCAAAAGATTGTCCCACCAAAAAAAGAGATGGCTGTATTGAGGCAAATGGTGAAAGACCATACACCGCATCGCGAAGTCGCCACAACCGTCAGAAAGTGGCAACGACGGTGCCGAAGTTCCTAAGAATACTCCAATGCATCCGAATCCGCAGCGACCTCTCGACGCCTTTCTTCAAAATATCTTCCTCCCGGATTATACTCTGCTGTCGTCTTAAACGAATATTAGCGCGATGAAAGCAGAGACGGGAAAGAAAAGACAAACTGCAGCGCATTTAGGATGGAAGTGCACCAATTCTACCAATCGTCCCTTCTGATGCAATATATACACTGCTGGTATGAAGCGGAACGCCGTGAAAAGCGTGGGATCTGCGGACTCCACTAGGCCTACATTGCCAAAGCCGCAGTCACATATGTATCAGTGATGGTCGATACCAACAAGACCACCATGGACACAGTTTGGAGCGTCATGCTGATTCACAGCTCATCTCGGCATTGCCAGAAGACAAACCTATCCTAAAAGTTCTTCAATCAGTGCTCGACGCACTTCAAGTGTTCGTCGGCAGGTTGAAATCACCACACACTGAGGCCATACAACAGGCACTGGACGTTCTGCGTCCAGGGCTTGCAAGCCTTCAGAAGGCATCATGAACCGATGACCTATACGGTGGAACGTGAGACGCCTAATAAAGTTCGTTTGGGGGGGGGGGGGGGATTTCTGTCACAAAGATCAGCTTGTATACCCTCTGGAAATGTAGTAATTTTGTATTGTTGAGTCATCCTTCATGTTTTAATAAAGTGTGTGTGTGTGTGTGTGGAGGGGGGATTTCAGTGCTGGCTTTTTGAAAAAATAATCGATGAAACCCAGAGTGTAGACTAAACTCCCTCTCACCGCCCACTTACACGGCAAGGTCTCGATTTGTAAAAAAAAAAAAAAAACATGAGAATTACTTATCTATTTTTTTTAATTGTAGACACATTCATATAGTTCAGATATATGCACGATATACAAGATCTGATATTTAGCCGAGGGGGTGGGCGCTTCCGGTCTTTTTTGTTTGTTCTTTTTATGCAAGATGGCGGCGCGCATAGACCCTATCATGCGTAAACTCCGAGACGCCTCTGGGAGTGCGCATGATAGCCTCAGAGATCTGGGGGAAGTCTCGTGGGATTGAAAGAAGGGTATTGAAGGCAAACTGTGTCATCAGAAGTATGAGCCGGCAGCTCGGATACAGCGTAATGGAGGTGAACCAAGACGTGTACGATCCCGGCACTCGCCCCTTTGCACAAGTTGGAATTCATTACAGTGGTGCAACAGGCAGGAGGGTTGGTAAGAGGATGGGTCGTCAAGCCACAGCTTTTTTAAGGGGGGCCCAGAGCCCTGAGGCCAACAGTGTAGCCAAAGACGGACCTAAAGGGGCACAAATATTCAAGCCACACGAAATACGTGGGAGAAGAAATCGACGTAAGCACAAGGGCCGAGCTAACTTAGACGTAGGCTATATTAACATACAGGGTGGCAGGAATAGGCTGAAGTGGGAAGAGATAGAAGAGCAGTTGAGGCAGGAGGAGCTGATGGTATATGGGGTTGTGGAGACACATCTTCGGAACCTGGAGCAACCACCCTGCAATCCGGACTACTGTATGGGAACATTGCAGTAGAACAGAAGGCAGCAAAAAGGAAGGTGGAATTGGTGCATTCATACATAAGAGCATGAGTTGGCAAATAGTGAAGCAGAGATGCATCGAACATTATGGTTAAGAGGGAAAGTAGCTGGGCAGATGACATTCCTTGGTTTGGTGTACTTGTGGACAGGAAAAAAGGCCAGAGAGGAAAACCAGGCAATGGTGGAGTGTATATCAAAGGAAATTGGAGAATTAAGAGATAATTATACTAGGAGATATGAATGCACACATAGAAAATATAGATGGGTATACTGACCCAACAGGCAAAATGATCATGGATATGTGTGAAAGGCATGATTTCATCATTTGCAACAGTACTGAGAAGTGTGAAGGGCAAATAACATGGAAAGTAGGAAGACTGCGGTCGACGATAGATTATGCACTGATATCGCATAGGATGTATGATTGGCTCAGGGAAATGCACATAGATTAATGTAGCTCCAGAAGTCTGGGTAGGGATCACAAATGCATAACTACAGACATAACTACAGGTCTTACATTGCGCATAACTCTTTAAAGTCTCTTTTTATGGAGCCAACAACACAATATGAAATTAAATCCCAAATACTAAAGTTAAAGAATGTGTCTTTATGTGGCAAAGACGAGATGAAAGCCGAGCGTATCAGCAATCCTCTATCACACATATGCAACCTCATTTTGGCTACAGGCAAGTTTCCTGATAAACTAAAAATTGCTAGAGTAACAGTTATATACAAGGGAGGCGACAAAAATGACATGAACAACTACAGGCCAATCTCGGTATTACCACTATTTTCAAAAGTTTTTGAACAAATTATTAATGTAAAAATTATAAATTTCTGCACTAAAAATGATGTACTTACAGGCAATCAATACGGCTTTCGGAAAAAAGAAGTGAAATGGCTCTTTTAGGTATCAAAGAAAAAATAATTCAGAATTTTAAAGACAACAAGAATACTCTAGGTGTATTGCTTGATTTTAAAAAGGCATTTGACTCTATTAAGCATAATATCTTATTAAAAAAGCTAAGCAAATATGGCATTAGGGGACTTACTCTCGGCCTTATATGTAGTTATTTGACAAACCACTACCAGTACACAGATACCAATCATTCAACATCAGTTCTGGGGGAAATTAAATACAGTGTTCCTCAGGGTTCCATCCTTGCACCACTTCTTTTCCAATTATATATAAATGATATAGTGAATATTGCGTTGACGCCAGATATAATTCTTTACGCCGACAACACGAACAAATTTTTTTCAAGAGAGCACCTACATATGCTTCAGTTGCAGGCTAGTAAATAGCTCAACAATTTGGCTTAGTGGCTAAATGTAAATAAACTTGAACTAAATACCAAAGAAACTGAATATATAATTTTTCGCTCCAGAAATAGGACTATCGGGAACGCCGTACATTTGAAATTCCGTGGCGAGAACATCGAGCAAGTAAGAATAAATAAATGTCTCTGTGTTCTTTTCGAAGAAAACCTCAGCTGGTCTCCTCATGTCCATAACCTCACAAGACGCATCTCACGCTCAATAGGTACTACAAGTAGAGCAAAGGAACTTTTGCCCTGGTGGTTGAAAATTCAGCTATACTACGCACTAATCAATTCCCATTAACAATACTACCTCCTTCTGTGGGGAACAACAACAAAAAGTAATCTTAGAAAGCTGCATATTCTACAAAAACATATTTGCGAATTATTGAAAATGTGCCATATCTAACTCACTCCGCTTTTTAAAGCAAATACCATATTAACACTGCAACAATCCAAAAAATAAAGTCATGTCAGGACAGCTTTTATCGGCAATTCCTGGGGAAGGGCAACACTTACGAAACTAGAAAAACTATATATGATAATGGTTTCATGTGAACTAACTATGGCATGCAAAAACAATCTTATGCTTTAGCAGATTTTTTAAATCATCATCCTACCGTAATAACTTGGTACAGGAAACGATGCACACGAAATGAGTAAAAAAAACTGAACTTCATACCTCATTTCAATACAAGAGTAATTCTGTTTTTTACCATGCTGCAGTCTATATTGTACATATACTTAGAAAATCTTTCTGTTTCATGTGTATATAGAAAAATGTATATATCTATAGAATCCTGTATACCTTTTGCCTAACAATGTATAGAATATGTAATCTTTTGTATGTATTTTTGATTATCTAACTGTCACTGATGCTTGAGTTGTGTGTGTCTAGAAAGGGATGTGACACTCAGTCAGGCACTCATGCCTTTTTGTCATACCTCCTAGACAGGTCAAATGGACACATTATTTGTCTTTGTCTGAAATAAAAATCAAGCTAAGTTTTGAAAGAGCAACGAAAGTGGGAACGAGACAAGATGAGTAACTACAGCGGAAATTTTATTCAGAAAGGCAAATAGAAATAGCTACTAAATAAACTGAGAAAGTAATCACTGAGGATAATAAAACAGTGTGGACATACACAAATCTAATTAGACTGTTTGGGCTAGAGCTTGCTAAGGCACGTGACAAGTCACCCCGGAAAAGAAGACACAAGCCCAAGAGTTGGTGGGATGAGGAAGTTAAGAGAGCCATAGCAAAACGTCAGGAAGCCTCTAGGGAGCACAGACATGCTAAGCAGCGGGGTGAACCGACAGATGATGATGAAAGAATATGGGACATTTTTTTTAAGCTGTAGAAGGGATGCATCCCTTCTGATCAATGAAAAGATTAGAAGGAAGGGAGCTCAGTGGCTGGCAGAAGTACATAAAAAAGATAGAAAGGCAGCTGCGAAATTTTGGAACCATCTAAACTCCCTAAGAAATGAGACGAGCCTAGAGCAGAGGTTTATAGTTACAGCTCAAGGTGTTAGGCTCGAAGGGAACAAAGCTATTGAATATATAAGAGCAAGGATGACAGGAAAAGTTCAACAAGGAAGCGCTTTATGCATTTTAATAGACAAGGATAGATCAAGTGGTGCAGTGGCTCCATTTTCACAACGAGAGTGGGAAAGCGCTGAGAATAGGGTTGTACATCAACAGGCCCTGACGGCATCCCAATCATGTTGATAAAGGAATTAGGTCCCAAGTCTAAGCAGACTTTGAGAGAGGCAGCGAGCAAAACAATAATCGATGGTGAAGTCCCAGATGGATAGAAACTTAGCAGGATGAGCATGATCTATAAAGGAAAGGGGGACAAGGCTGACATAAACAACTACCGTCCTATAAAATTGACATCAATGGTCTACAGGCTGGCGATGCAGATTATAAAAGAACGACTGCAGGCATTGACAGAGGATGAGGGGGTGCTGGGAAAACTGCAATATGGGTTTCGGAAACAAAGGAGGTTGCAATACAATCTGTTCTCACTAACGCAGTCCATCGAAATAGCAGAAAAGGAACATAGGTCTTTGTGGCTAACATTTTTGGATATCAAGGGAGCATACGATAGCGTGTTTCAAGAGGTCTTGTGGAGAATACTGGACACACTAGGTGTGGAGGATGGAGTCACGAAGCTCTTAAAAGATATCTATAAAAGTAACAAGGTAGTTATAAAATGGGAAAAAGAGGTATCGAAGTTCGCAGAGATAAAATGGGGGCTTAGGCGGGGTTGTCCTCTGTCGCCCTTGTTATTCATGAGGTACCTACAAGAATTACAGACCAAATTAGAGGGAAGTGGACTTGGCTTCAACTTCTCGTTCGTCAAACAAGGAAAACTCATTGAACAGGCACTACCAGCATTGATGCACGCAGGTGATATAGTGCTAATGGCTGACAACAAGGAAGATTAGCAGATATTGATGGACATCTGCGGTAATGAGGAAGATAGGTTAGATTTGAGATTCTGTGAAGAAAAATCAGCAGTCATGATTTTTAATGATAATGAATGTAGTGAGCTTAGTATACAGGAGGTCACGCTAGAGATAACAGATAAATACAAATATCTGGGCGTATGGATAAGCAATGGGACCGAGTACCTAAGGGAACACGAAATATACGTAACGACTAAAGGCAACAGGAATGCAGCAGTGATGAAAAATAAGGCACTGTGGAATTGCAATAGGTATGATGTTGTGAGAGGAATATGGAAAAAGGTCATGGTTCCTGGTCTGACGTTCAGCAATGCGGTCTTGTGCATGAGATCAGAAGTTCAAGCAAGATTAGAAATTAAGCAATGTGGAATAGGTAGGCTTGCTTTAGGAGCTCACGGGAATACACCAAATCAGGGAGTACACGGTGATATGGGTGGACATCATTCGAGGGCAGGGAAGCTAGCAGCAAGATAAAATGTGAGAAGTGATTGAAAGAAATGGAGGAGGAGCGTTGGGCTGGGAAGGTTTTCAGCTACTTGTACATGAAGAATGCCGATACAAAATGGAGGAAGCGAACCAGAATATTTACGGGTAAATACTTAGAAAAGAGCAGGGGGCCAAACCAAAAAGAACTATCGGTAAGAAGGTGAAGGAAACGGAGACCGATATGTGGAGAATTGGCATGATTAAAAAGTCTGCACAAGAGATATATCGAACTTTTAAGCAAGAAGGATCTAAGATAATACTAAGGGTAGTTCTCTACTGTTTAAGGCCAGGACTGGAGTATTGCGAACCAAGACTTATCGGGCCAAATACGAAGGGGTAGACATGGTATGCAGTGCACGTGGAGAGGAGGAGGAAACTGCCGAACAGTTGATAATGCTCTGTAAGGGGCTTCACCCTATGAACCTTTTTTACGGAGAGGAGGATTTCCTTCTTTCTGGGCTGTTAAACGAGGGTACGAAAGCCGATGTTACGTACAGCCTCGGCAGAGCATTTTTTAGGGGGTCACGCGCGCTAACAACAGCCCAGGGAGGACTATGGCGGCACCCAGAACGCCTTGAGTGAAAAGGTCTATAGTTCAGGATGATGGCGCAGAATTTTTCAAAGCACTGGGGTTTAGGGAGAGCAAAATAGACATTAAGTGGGTAGAATTAACTAGAAGGAAGTTATCTGATCGATGGCTAAAATGAAGGCATGAGTGAAAATTAAACCCTTCACTGCAAAGTACCGATCCTCAACTTCACTATCTAAAGGGAAAAAAAAAAAGAGAAATCTAGGTTTTGATTCACTCAGTATTACGGCTAAGTGGCCTGAGCCACCACCTGATCTAAAGGGTACTGGGTACAACGCCGGTGAAGCTTGTTGAAGCCGTAGGCTGTAAAAATTACGCCGAAACGTGTGGGGTTCTCGCTGACGGTGTCGCTGAAAAGAGTTGTGTTGTTACACAGGTGGTGTCCTCCGATTTTTCATTTATTACCCTTTCGTTTGTTTGGCAATACGCCGTAGAAATCACGCCGAAACGTTTGGGCGGGGCACGGGCCGAAAAAATCTGCACCTGTCTGAGCTAGCGGGCCCTCTGGTCCCGTTAAGTTTCTGGCACCTTTGGACCAAAATGAAGTTGTCACTCACTTGAGAATCGAGCTCGCTGGCTCGCGAAAGCACTGCCTAACGCATTTGATGACGATGGCCTCTCGACTTTCGATATGTACGACCCTCGTTACACGTGCCCGAAACAGAAAATCCTGCGAAAATCAGTACCAGCACGTTTAGTTTGTATACCACCGAACGAGTTCTACTACTACTGCCCTTTCGCACACATTTCTTTCCTTTCATTTTGATAGTGTGGGGCGCCGGTGCGAGCGACATCCAACAGCCCCTTTTCTAAAAATTACGCATTCAGAATCTCTTGATGGCGATTCTGTACACCGCACTGAGCGCGGCGCACGGCAGTAACGCCGAATGCCCTTTTGAATTGGTAGTGGTTCATGGCGGGTTCACTAGTAAAGTGGCCTTCAACGCTGCTCTAGGTAGTTGGCTAGTTCGTAACGCTTATGAATGAATACTAATGGTTATATTATGTTTACACGCTTAATGCCGAATTTAAAAGTAAAGAAACATGTGACTGTTAATTAAAAACATACTCTGAGGCTTGTAGTAAAGTAAAATAAGCTAATTACTGTGACTACCCTGGCGTTTTTCGTAACATCTGTTCTTGTCGGGGCGGGTTGCGAGGTTGTAACGTTCACGGCGCTCAAGAAAGGAAGTAACTGAGATGTCCTGCGAGTGTCTACCCAATTACCAGCTTCTAAAACCGACCGAGTTTACTGTTGCCGTTTCACTTGCGAAATACGCGATGTGATAAAATACCTGCGACGAGCGCTCACTCTTGGGTACGATCAACTATGGAACAATTATTCGAGTTTTAGAATGGGTGGTGCCATCTATTGTCACGATAGGTATTCGCACGGAGGAAGGACTCCGTACTGCGTGGGTGGTGTTCGCGTTCCAATGGGAAGGAAAATTAGACGCATAGATAGCGCCGTCTAGATTGTGGCGGCAGTTGTACAAATAGTATAAACTACTATTTTACTGACCACTTAACTTTTTTCTTATCTTCTGCACACAAATAGCTTTTCGAACAAATAATAACTAAAATTACTGTTTGTATAATTTATAGTTGCGTATAAAACGAAATGGGTTTCAAAGCACCAGTGCGTGTTGGTAGGGCTGTTGGCTGTTCGCATAGCAGACGACACCGTCGTCGTCTGCTTCTTCGTCATGGCTTTCTCCCGCTCGTTGGACAGCTCCCTGTCTCAATTTCTCTCGTTTCCATATAGTGCGATCAACGCCTCCTCTGTTTAGATTCGTGCCGCATGAGAAGAAAAAGAGCTGCCACACCCTTTCTCTCCTTCATTTTGGAATGTTGACGGTCGCTAGCATCACCTGTGGCGGGCGATGCAACAACGCGACATTTTGCATAGCCTCCGAAATAGTGATGTACAGTTGCAGGTCTTGAACAACTCTCGACTGACGCGCCTCATAAGCCGCAAGTGAAAAACGCTTAGTTGATACCACGGAGGAAGGAAAAAGGAGGCTGATACCATGGAGGAAAAAAAAAATGGCTGATACCAACGTTTCTAGACTAGTTCTAGAAACGTTGGCTGATACCGCCCGCCGCCGTGATGATAGTGTCGGTCGCGAGTGTCACCGCGCGGCGCTTGCTCAAAGCTGAAGGCAGGCCAACTCTGGTAGGTGTTCTGTGGCCAACTCCCCTGGGAGCGCGAGGCATTCCTCAGGCATCTTCCTAGAGGAGGCGTTGGCCTGGCTGGAGCTCGGTGCAGTCACAGAACACCTATACACTACCATTTGCTGCAGTCTTCTAAGCTGTATGCGTAGATGGTTTACGTGCTGTCTAAGAATTGGAACACAGCGACAGTGTTCTAGAGGTATTTCAAAAACACTGTAGTTCATATTACCACCACCACCCTCACACACGTCAGAGAGCCAGACGACACGTGACACGTTCTGGAAGAATCGGCGGCAGCACTAGCTGCACCAACTGGTAGGTGTTCTGTGGCAGCACCCGATCGACAATACAAACGCGGCGCCAAAGTTCGTATCCAACTGTTCTGTGGCTATTCTGCACTTCAGGCGACCGTTCGCATACATCGGCTTCTGTCATCTTGCGTTTGCTCAGGTTGGTTCGTCAGTCCCAATTCCCGCTGCACACGAGATGAGTTACACCAGCGCACGAATATTTGACGTAATGAAAATCAGCTGCGACAAGCTCGACCGTTGTTGTTGCGCCGTTTAGTGCGATCAGGAACAACTAGTAACGTTGGGAGCAACCAACTAGTCCAAAATTACGGCCCCCGAAAAGGCGATGACACAAACGCTTATAAATACGGCCGTGTGTACTGCAGTTGCGGGCCGGCTGCTGTGCCATATCGAAGCTCAACCAACAAGCCTGAGATCCTTGATTATCGCCTTTTATCTTTCTCTTATTTGTTTAAACATGTTGATACTGACAATGTCCGTGTTGCCATGCTGCGCTGTTAATACAGTGCACCGAAGAGCTATTCTTTTTAATATAGTTTAGTGCGAAGAGAAAAAACAACTCCGCTCAGCAGCACGAAGACACTTGTATAGCTGGAGTTTAGCACATTTCAGCTTCACCTTCTACTTATTAGGCTCTTGGAATGCTCGATTGAATAATTATTCAATGTTCAATCGTTCGCCGATCTTACCTTTACTCATTATACAGATGTCCATTAGGACTTCCACACACATTAATTGTAATATTTAATGAGCTATATATTTTTTTCTTTTTCCTGTGACAATATGCTGATATCTTTTAATATCATTGCATAAGTGGTGGAATCGGCATGAAGAGTGTTTGGAGGTATGCAGTATAATCTTTAGCATTTTGAAGAGTCGATGTATTTGATGATAGTGACTTGTAAACAACATATCTGAAAATATTACTTGATGAAACCAAGGGGGAAAACCTTTTTTTGAACCGCACACAACATATATTTCAGAAGTAAATGCACAAAGAATGCCTCTACATTGCACAGGACCATTTGTCAAATATGTATGATGTAGAGACCCATCCGACACAGTGGTCAGCAGCATTGACCACCTCGTTTTCAATACTTTTCAGCAATTTTTTTTCGTGTATTAAATATGTTTTTTGTAATCTTTTCTCATAGCTCTTGTACAAAAATTGAACATTTAAAGCACTTACAATTTCTGTGCTTTAACGAGTTAGTTGAAGGGGTACTGACACAATTTTTCGGAGGCGACTTTACTCTGCCATACAAATCTCCTTTATACAGAGACAGCTGTCAGCGAATGCTGATAAATTTTTGCATGGCGCACATACCAGCATCAACACTATCTTAACAACCCAGTGACAACAATGACATGCTAGGGACGTTTACAGGACACCCCTGACTGGATATCGGATTTCCACTGCATTTCGGAAACGCTGGCGAACGTTTCTTGCAGGGCGATTTGGCCGCACTTTCCTAAACCCAGGTTTACCCCTTGATAGTCCCAAACACGTCTCGTAGAACACACTGTGTACATGACGGGAAGATTAAGGGTGTATTTTATTCTAAAAGCAGTCTTTTATAGTCTCTTTTTAACTTTCCGAAGTTGAAATCGAGAATAAGTTCTCCTGTGCTCTCAGGTGCTATTTTAATTATTTCCTCTGGCCACTCACTAAAATTACCGAAATGAGACTAAAGCACACACAATTTTTTAACCAAAGTGCATTTTTGAAAAGAATTAATCATATTAGGACCTGAAAGCACAGGAAAACTTATGCATGATTTGAAGTTCTGAAATTGCAAAACTTTCAGTAATGAGATTTGACAGATGGCAACATATAACGCTAAATGTCCGTTTGGGCTAGAGAAACACTGATCCAAGTGTATTGCACACACATTTTCTTTATTCAGGAACAAAGCACAAAACACATATATTACGTATTGTGACTAGATGTTGCTTACATACATAAGCAGTTTACATATAAACCGGAATTGAATATTAAAGAAATATGAATAGACAAGTACGGCAGATACTGCAAACGAGAGAAAAAAAACTGCGATATAATAAAACAGTACATGACACGCCCATTAGATACGTGCGTATCAGGGGATTATCATATTCAGTAGGGTCGTGCCTATCGATGTCTTCAACTGATGCCCTGACGTCTTCATGTTGCCTTAGAGGTGACCTGTTAAACTAGGAGGTTTCCTTTAAGTAAATGCAAAGAAAGCAAACTCCTCTATAAAATGCTATTTTTCTACTACATGCATCCCATTCACAGGAAAAGTGTCAGAGGAAGCAAAAGTTATTAGAAGTAACTGATAAAAACGAATTCCAAGCTTGCTGTCAATCGTACACATTGAAAAAGTGAAATGCTCTACACAACAACATATTCCCACATGGTGCATTGGTTCACATAGCCAAGGTATGTTGGCACTGAGCCTGAGAAGGCGGGATTAGGTCAGAGCTGATGGAGCCACACTTTGATGGGGGCATAACAACAACTACAATAATATTAATCATATGCTATGATATAATTATGAGGTTGTCATAGCGGAGGGCTCTGGCAATTTTCACCATTTGGTGCTGTTTAAGGTGCACAGATATGGCACATGTGCTTTTAGCATTTTACCTCCACCCGAATGGGACTGCCACCCAAGACCTTGAAGTTTGCAGCCAAGTGCTGTAACTGCTACACCATCGCAGCAAGCAGGAATAGTACCATTATGCCTTCGTGCTTTTGTTGCAAAGCATACCATACTACCCCAGGGGGTAAAAGTTAATATAAAGCCCTCCACTATGACACATAATTCGTAATAGTTTTTGAAAGTAAGACAACAGTGTAATGTTCAAAACTATGTTCTTTGACAAAAGGTGGAGAGCAGCAAGTAATGTGGCTCTGGACAGTGGGGGCTGGCAGCAGCAATTACTGCACTAAATTTAAGAAGCCTACTAAGAATGGCACGAAAGCAGAATATTTGCACAATTAACGAAAAAAATACAAAGATGACTTTCCCATGTTAGTGGTCGTACACGTAGTTGGCCACATAAAGCACATTTTGCTCACTGAAAGCGGTCACCATAGAAACACATTACCAATATTATAAATCTGTAAAACTAATATTATAAATATTATAAATCTGTAAATATATTATTTATTTATTCATACTGCAATCCCTATTACAGAGATTTTAGCAGGTTGGTTACAGATATAATTTTGACAATGTTGGCACTCAAGATTGCATAAACCAAACAAACAAACAAAAAATAGAACAGCATGATGTGAACAATCGGGTCAAATTTGCTGCAAACAACTCTAAGGACGGCTCCATCACTTGGTTATTAGTTAATCCATTCCACTGAGTTACTGTACGAGGAAAAAAGGAATATTTGAAGCAGTTATTTCGGGACCGGAAAGGGGTTATTGTAAGTTGATGCCTTTGGCGGGTGGCGTACCCAGAAGAAAAGGAAATGATGTTGGAAACATCAAGCTTATAATGCCCTTTAATTATTTGGTAAAGAAATTGTAGTCGTATTAAACGATTTCTTTCGGTAACTGAAGGCTCATTGGCACGATGTAGAAGTTCAGTTATAGAGGTGCGTCCAAAGCTATTAAATATAAAGCGGACTGCCTTCTTCTGCACGTTTTCCAATTTAGTTATGTTAGCTTTAGTGAAGGGGTCCCAAACAATCACTCTATATTCTAACACTGGGCGAACGATAGTCCTGTACGCTAGAGTACGCACCGTGGAATTAGAATGTTTTAGAGCTCTTCGAAGGAAGAATAGTTTTCGGTTAGCGTTTGTAATTACGGAGTCAATATGTTTAGTCCAGCTAAGGTCATTGGTAATCCAAATGCCAAGATACTTAATGTTAGTTACCTCAGAAAGGGTGAAACCTGCGGTGGAATAATTAAATAGTAAGGGTTTTTTCTTGTGAGTTATTCGCATAAATACTGTTTTATCGAAGTTAATTGACATCTGCCATAAATCACACCACTTCACAATGTTATAAAAGGCACTATTCAGAATGATTTGATCGGTTACATTAGATATTTCAGAATATATGACACAGTCATCTGCATACAACTTGATTTTTACAGGAACTTCATTCACAATATCATTGATAAAAATTAAAAACAAAAGGGGTCCAAGAACCGTACCCTGTGGGACGCCAGAGTCAACGGTTGCCTCTTCTGAACAGCATTCGTTAAAAACAACAAATTGTTTACGGTTTATAAGGTAGTCTGCTATCCATTTTATTAGGCGCGGATTTTTAAGTGTTTTCTCTAACTTAAAAAGTAATTTCTTGTGTGAGACTTTGTCAAACGCTTTTGAAAAGTCCATAAAAATGGCGTCAGTTTGTGTCCCATTGTTAATTGAAGTTGCGAAATCGTGAATTGTCTCGACAAGTTGCGTACAGGTTGAATAGCCTTTTCTGAATCCGTGCTGGTGTTTTGTTAAGATATTATGCTTACTAAGAAACTCAGAGATATGCGTATGTATTATGTGTTCTATAAGCTTACAGGTAGTTGACGTTAATGAAATAGGACGATAATTTGAGATAAGTTGCTTTTTACCCGACTTATAAAGAGGCTTGACTCTGGCGGCCCTCCAATCATCTGGTACTCGACCTTCGTGTAGCGATTTTGAAAATAAAACATACAGATATTTGGCGATCCACCCGGCATAACGCTTTAAAAATGCGTTTGGAATGCTATCCGGTCCGGGTGTCTTTTTAACATTGAGTTTAAGTAGCATATTTAGAATGCCGTGCTCACTGATAACAACGTCAGGTATAGGTGGATAATCTGCATCGAATGAGGGAAGAACATTATTGTCAATGGTGAAAACCGATTTAAATTGTTGATTAAAGGCATTCGAAATAACCTTACTATCATGCACATCAACGCCATCAATTACAAAAACATTACATTCAGTAGATGTAGGCTTAATGCTCCGCCAAAATCTCTCAGGACACGTTTTAATGAAGTTTGGTAATGATTCACCATAATACAGCTGTTTGTCAATATGGATTTGGTGTTTTAGTTTAGTTGCAATTTCTGAAATCTCTTCATTTATACCAGTGATATTCCCAAGACTACGACGCTTTTTTAATCGTTTTAGCTTCCTTTTGAGATGCAACGTGTCCCGAGAAATCCAGGGGTTCCTTTCTTTCTTCTTTTTAACAACACATGGAACGAAGCGATCAATACATTCATTCACTAAATCTTTAAATGAGTCCCAGTGGCCTTGCACATCAGCAGTACTGTTTAAAAATGAGTCGAAGTTTAGGGAGAGGAGATCTATAATTGATGTATCGTCAGCTCGCAAAAAATTTCAAAAACATGACGCTTTTTGTTTCCGTGCCATAAAGCCATTTGCCAGGGTCAATAGTACAGCACTGTGGTCAGAAATACCAGGAACCACTTCACAGGTGGCCGAAGACTTAATACATCCACTAACAAAAAAGAGATCTAGTACTGACTTCGAACTTCCCTGCACCCTAGTGAAATCGTGAACAACTTGTAACAAATCAAAAGTAAAAGCAACGTCGAGCATTGCTTCCCCTATGATATCGTTATGCTTAGTAGTTGAAAGAGAGGTCCAATCTATATCAGGTAGGTTGAAATCTCCTGATAAAATTATCCGAGCTCCTGACTTAGCATGAGTGCACAGATATTTTTTTAATTCATTGATAACTTCAATGGACGAGGTCAGGGGGTCTGTATATGGAAGCTACAATATATTGAATATTATTGTGGTACATTTTGCAGAATAAGCCTTCCACTTGTGGAATATCTGGCATCCTAATTACTTTGAGACATTTCTTAAATACAACTGCAACGCCTCCTCCCTTACTTTCGCGATCTTTTCTTAGGATACTATAACCAGGTGGAATTATTTCACTATCAAATATTGTACTATGCAACCATGTTTCTGTAAGTGTTATTAAGTCTGGATCATGAGTAAGAAGCAATAATTCTAATTCAGTTGCTTTGTTTACCACACTTCGGCAATTTACATTTAGGATTCTTAATGGCTCAGATACAGGATCACGACGTCAGTTTCCCTTCTTCTTTTGAAGTTTAAAACGCGATTTTTCGGTTTCATTCCAACCATACAGGGTGTCATCAATGCTCAATTTGTCATATATTAGCTTAACCTTTGCGCCATTTCTCTTTTTTTCAGCCACGCTCTTCCACAAATTTCTTCGTACTTCCCGTACCCTGCTAGAGAAGTCCTCAGAAATAGACATCGTAGTTCCCTTTAGCTTAAATGCGTTCGTTAATACAGAAGTCCTTTCCCGATAATCTAGAAATTTTATGATTACTGGACGTGGCTTATTTCCAACCTTACGGCCAAGCCTATGGCATCGTTCAATGGCGGATGTCGTTACCTCAAGGTTTTTCTGAAAACATTCTGTTACTTCATTCAGTAGTTCCTCGTTAGATTCTCTAGCAGGTTCTTCTATTCCATATATAATTAAGTTACTTCTGCGGGATCTGTTTTCGAGATCGTCAACTTTCGATACAAGCATACAAATCTGTTCATCTCGTTGTGACATAGCAATCTCAATACCTTGTACTTTACTTGTCAGGGTAGCTAAAGCAGATAACTGTGCTTCAACCCCTTCTATGCGCTGGGTTAAATCAGAAATTTTTTTCTCGATTCCAAGTTGAGAGCACTTGATGGCGTCAAGCGAGACAGTAATTTGTGCCTGACCATTTAACAGTTCTGACAACATCTGCTCTGTAGGACCTGGGTTTGCCTCTACATTCCGCATCTCAACAGATCTAGCGGCACAGAACAAACAGCAGAAATTACACCCCTTAAACGAAGTGGGCAGGGCAACAGCACCAGAAATGGGTCATCACTACGAAAACACTGAACGCATGAATAATTACAAACCTGCAGCATCAAGCGAAAAGGGTTGAGCATCATGCCAGGAATGCTACCGCCAAGCCCACTGGTGAAGTCCCGTTCCGCTGACGCTCTTATAGCCGGCGATTCTCCCACGTGAGGTGACGTCACCGAAGATAGCAACCATGTTGAGTCATTGGCGTGCAGCAGACACAATCCATCCAGGGCGAAGTTATCACCCTCCGAAGATGACACGCAGCCAAAGGCCACGAGTCTGTGCGCATGCGTCGTCTGCGAAGCGTAGTAGTGCGGCCACGAAGAGGCTCCCAGCAGAACGGTGACAGCCTGCAGCATGAAGCGAAAAGGGTTGAGCATCATGCCAGGAATGCTGCCGCCAAGCCCACTGGTGAAGTCCCGTTCCGCTGACGCTCCTATAGCCGGCGATTCTCCCACGTGAGGTGACGTCACCGAAGATAGCAACCATGTTGAGTCATTGGCGTGCAGCAGACACAATCTATCCAGGGCGAAGTTATCACCCTCCGAAGATGACACGCAGCCAAAGGCCACGAGTCTGTGCGCATGCGTCGTCTGCGAAGCGTAGTAGTGCGGCCACGAAGAGGCTCCCAGCAGAACGGTGACAGCCTGCAGCATGAAGCGAAAAGGGTTGAGCATCATGCCAGGAATGCTGCCGCCAAGCCCACATACATATATACATGTATATATATATATATATATATATATATATATATATATATATATATTGTAAGAATTCATTGAACCATCATCAGTCTTTGCCCGTTTCTCTTTATCATCGGCACCATTTCGCTGTTGCTTGAATAAAGTGTCAGCTGAACCCGTGGTATTTCAAGTGGTGGAAGGTGCTTTCCGATCTCTTCGACCTCTCTCCATCCAAAGCCACCTCCTGGAGCTCCGTTCGGGACGTTGCTTACGCCAGCAGAGCACCATGGCGCAAGAGCAAGCCCAACCGAACTTCCCACCGGGTCAACCACCCACCGCCAACCCTAGCCCAGTCAACAACCCCCCTCGGGAACCTCCAATCTTCTCCGGTCTGCCTGGCGAAGATGTCGAAGACTGGCTCGACAACTATGACCTAGGTGTCTACAACAACTGGAACGAGGCATCGAAATCAGCACGCGTCCAGTTTTACGTCTCTCAGGTTGCCAAGACGTGGTTTCTAAATCATGGGAGCGACTTCCGCGATTGGCCTTCCTTCAAAGACCAGCTCCGACACATTTTTGGCACACGGACCGTCCGTTCAGAAGTTGCTCGGAAAAAATTGGCAGAACGTGTTCAACATTGCGGTGAGTCCTACACTTCCTATATTGAGGATGTGCTTGCACTTTGCCGCCGTGTCGACGACACCATTCCAGAAGGTGATCGTATCCGGCACCTTTTGAAGGGTATCGGACCTACCACTTTCAGCGCCCTCGTCGCGCACAACCTTCGACGGTTTCCGACGTCGTCTCTGTATGCCAGCGGCTTGATACCTTGCAGTCAATCCGCCTGCGACCCGACTTCTCTGAGAACCCCCTGGCAAACAGTATGGAGCTCCGATCCATCATGCGAACCATAATTCGTGAGGAACTGCAAGCCTACAGTTTACCTCCTTCTCACAACGTTCCCGCTCAACCCGCTTCTAGCGATCTGCGTGGCATTATTAGGGAAGAAATGTCAGCGTTTCAAAGCACCCACCATGCTCCACCATGTACCCAACCCGCTTCATATGCACAGATCGCTTCAATGCAACCCTCGCCGTCTCAAGTACCACCACCTGTGCCTGATCACGAACATCTCGCACCTCTAGTCGCCTGTCCACCGAACCCTAGCTACCATTCTTCCTGGCGGGCCCCACGGCCTATTTGCTACTACTGCGGAATTCGAGGACACATTTCCCAGGTCTGTCAACGTCGGCAGCAAGATGAACGTCGTGGTTATGCCGCTTTTGAACGAGACGACACATGTGCACGAGGTTACTACCGTTATGGCGACAGTCCTGCCAACCACCTATCCCCGCCTCCTATGCGCATTTCCAACACGACCAACAATACACGTGCCTCCCGACCACGCTCCCCTTCGCCATGCCGACGCTCTGTTTCACTCCTTCGACCTGTCTCTCAACTGGCTGCCCAGCGATCGGAAAACTAAACAGTGCAGTTTTTGGAGGGAAAACTGCATCGTGGCGAAATGTCACAAGTCCTCCTGAACGACCATCAAACATGTTATTGGTAACTGTGCAAAGTGTACGGGTGTTGGCTTTGGTGGACACGGGAGCAACTATTTCAGTTATGTGTGCCGACTTGTGTTCTCGATTGCGGAAAGTGAAGACACCCTACCTTGGATCATCTTTGATTGGGGCCAATGGAGCAATAATTAGACCATCGGCCCAATGTACAGCGCGTGTCTTCATTGATGGTATTCGTCACCACATCACCTTTGCTGTCTTAATTACATGTGCTCATGAACTAATTTTAGGTTGGGACTTTCTCTCATCAGCATCTGCATTAATTTCTTGCCGTCAACGTGTAGTCGAGATGACCGAGACCGATCACTGCAGCAAACGTGTCGACAAGAAACCATTGCATTTTTTCACAGCTTCCGATACCATACTGCTCCTGGGTCAGGAGAAACTCATTGCCATCACTTCTCCGAATATTGCCAATGGTGACGTCCTTATCACCCCTTCCAGTCACTGTCTAGCTCGCGGCGTTGTAGTCCCCTCCAGCCTGGTGCGGTTCAAAGACAGTGCTGCGATAATCCTTGGCCTAAACCCTACCCCAGAACCTGTCCTCCTACCTCAAGGTTTTGCATTGTCGTGTTATGTGACCAAAAAAAAAAAAAAACCTCACCAAATTTTTTCCGTGTTTTCTGCAAAAGCAACAAAACACAACACTTCCTGAGAGAGGCGACATGCTAGTACATAAATTGATCCAGCCAAGAAATTACACAGATGCATTTGACAGCTAAAAATTTTAAATGATTTAGATCTGCATGTCTGTTTGTCAATATAGGATTGTGTCTTAATAGTCGCAGCAGTTTGAGACTGGTGCAATTATCTACTACTTCACAGAAACAGTACCCTCCCCCAACTTTCCCAAACTGGCAAAAAGTGATATTAAGTTTTCTTACTTTTTAAAAACTTTTCTCAACACCTTTCTCAGCGCAACATGAAAAACATTAAAGTAAAAGCTTGTTAATTTGACTGTCACAGTACGAATAAAATTATCTGAATCAAATGAATGCTGAATTACCAAGAATACAACAAACAGCTTCATTACAGAGTTCGTTTTCATTTCCTCTATGAACACATAAATCGAGTGCCTACTTTGCATAAGAGCAGTGTAAAAGTTGCCATTTTCGTCATTCACAACATTCATTACGTGAGTGCAGTTAAAGACCACTGTCTACAGCCGAAACCTGATCTAACCACCACCACATACAAGTGCATAAAGCACTTTTTCACCGTACTCATAAGGGCACACTGATTATTTATCCACATGAGTTCCCTACAACAGCAGACAACACCTACTACTCAACAACAGCCGAAGAGCCTGCGGAGAGCGACAATATCGCGAGGCTGGCTGTGACACCTTCTCTAACATTGCACCGAAACGAACTGGCCCACGAAATACCTGCAGGTATCCCGCTTTGGCGCATCGTGAACACTGTACTGCAAGTTCGTAGACGATGAACTTACTTCTGTATCCACTCTGAGACCTTTCAGAGTTCTCAACGTCCACAGTGTTGCTGTACAGAAGCTGAACCATGGAGCTGAGGCCATAATTTCTCACTCGTGCGTACACAGCTGCTAAGAATAAAAAAGGCAAAACAACCCTACAGCAAATTATTTTGCTGAAATTTAGTAAATGCAAAGTTCGTATGTTTTATTTAACAACAAAAATTTTGAGTGGATTACTGAAAGCAAGTAGCACTTCCATTTTTTTGTGTCGTTTCAGGTTTTTAAATACCTATGAAATGGCAGGGTGTAAAATAAAGTTGATCGGAATTTCTGTCATTCACTGACGCACACAGCTTGCCCGTTTTGAAGACGTGAAATTTTAATTAAATACGTGATCTGTATGCTGAAAATATACCTCGTCGTTATTGTTTATTCATTTTTACTATATTTATATTTTCTTTTTTTTTTGCTTCACTCGATGATCATCTATGAGCGAAGCCAAGCGTAGCTAGTTTCATTTTGTGTTCGATGGGTGCCAAGACGCAGTCAGAATTACCCAAAGCAGGTTGAGAACACAAAATGTGTACGAAACGACATTTTGTTATGGACGTCTGAGACAGGATATCTTTAGGAAGAATATTAACTCAAATTGTAATGAATGTCCATTTGCTGTCCCTCACAGGTCTGTTGATGTCGGCGAATGTTCGGGATATTTTCGGATGGCCATTGAATATTTTGTTTTCATTGGGAAAAGGCAACGGTACTAGTTCTGGTCACTTCACGCGGCAGTCTAGCTAGTTGTGATGACTTCAGGTATGAAAGCTTCCAAATCGGCCACTTGTGCATTGCCATCAGACCCACGGTGTGGAGAAGCCATAGAAAGATCGCAAGCGAGTGATGAGAAGCTCACTCACTTGCGGTGACTTCAGGATGCAGTTGGAACTGGGACAAGCTTTTAAGAACATATCGCAGTTGCTTTCTTTAGAGTGCACTTATACTTAGCCGTACATTCTCTAGGCTCTTGGGGGCTTAACCTTTTATATGATGAAAAAATAAAAAGGAGATCTTCGTGTCAGTACATCTTTAAGGAAACACTAAAGAGCAAAACTATTTATTGCATATTAGTTAAGTGCTATTTCACAATCCTGAAAACACCACTCTTACCGCGACACGACACTTGGTAAGCGAGAAAACACGCGGAAAGAAGATGTGCGTGGCGATGCCACCTTGAGATTCCCGCACCGAACACGGTGACACAAGAAATTTTAAAGAGGCCCTGCAACACTTTTTGAGCATGGTCAAAAGACGCTGCCGATCGGTAGTAGAGGCTCCCGACAACACGCGAGCCAAATATTATAGCGCAGCAGGCAACCTGCAATTCGCAATAAATGATCAAAGTCAGCTAAAAAAAGCTCTGCTCTTGACAAATCATGGAATAAGCCCAAAAATTACTCGTAGTAGTCTATCAGCCATTGGCTGATTTGAACATGGCGCGCCCGGACGTTACAGAGATCGCTGCGGGAGGCCATCGCTTGCCCACTCGTGTACGCGCGATCGCGCTGAAAAAGCCACATATTCGAAGAACAAAAAAGAAAAAAAAAGTGCTGAAAGTCACGAGGCACTTAAAACATTTTTTTGTTTGCCCCTTCCATCCCTCCCTGCTTAGCTTTCAGCGCTTTCATCGGGGCAAGAGAAGAGAGAATGCGATTGCAGCGTGTGACATATCTTTGTAACTCCGCTCGTACTGGGTGGATTCTTAAAACTTTTGCGGCGTTGAATTTGTGAGTCAATATGCTTTTCCAGTGAATTATTTCCATGGTTACTCAAAAAAGTGTTTCAGGGCCCCTTTAAAGGCATCTACTGGGTCCTACGTAGCTTCTGATTGACAAAAATAAAGTACTTTGTAATCTGTGGGTGCCATAGACTAAGCATACCAAGTTTCAGAAAATTTCATTGAGCCAATGCCACTAAAATAGCGAAAAGACTTTTTGAAATTTCTTAAGTCACATGTGGAGATTTTGGGGCAAAATTTGAAAATCAAACTTCAACCTTGATTTTCTCTGCTAATGATAAACTTATGATCGTGAAACAGATGCCATCATACTTTTCAGAGTGAATTTTGTCATTCTAAACCAGGTCATTGTTCCTCTTTTAACTGAATAAGGGTGCGCACACAGACACTAGAACAAGAAATGCACATAACATAAGCGCCACGCTCAAAGAAGCCCCTACTAAACTTTAACTCGGGGCATTCAAAAATTGTTAAAATGGGATAGCCTTGTCTTCTCTGAGTTCTGCCATTAAAAAATCGTGCTCCGATAAAACGGCAGAAAGTTTCTCAAATCAACTTGAAAGATTGAGCAGCGCTGGTTTCCCCCAGCCCGTCCTTTACAAGGTTGCGCAGAAGCTACTAAAAACAGTAAAACTGGAGGACCAAGGAAACTTAAAGTAAAGAAATCAGTTAAAAAGCCTTTTGTCATCCCTTACATGCACAAGATGTCACATGGTATAAAAAAATTATAAAAAATGTTGCGAATTGATATTCACATTGGGGTGGTATTTTCGGCCCCAAACAGATTAAACAAGAAATGTAGCCAAGTAGATAGAAAACTAGCACTACACGCAAAGGTTCGAAAACGAGGAGGATGCAATGTGAATCTTAGGCAGTCATGTGTAAAGTGTGTAACAGGTGTTGTATATTTGGTACCATTGTCTTGTGATCGCATATATGTAGGCCAAACGGGAATATGTGTCAACACCAGGTTGCAAGAATATGGGAGATTGTTGGACACAAAAGATAGTTCACACTTGCCCAAACATTGCAGCTCGTGCGGTTGCCACCCCCTTTTTTTATGATGCTATTGTTTTATCTAAACACCCAGACCGATCCACCAGAGAGCTGACAGAGGCGTTTCACATGAGGAGAAGCGGAAAGAAATGCATAAGCGCACCCTCCATCACGTTAACAGAAAAAAGAATTTTCATACCTCATGAACACTCTGAGGATCTGATCTGAGGCACGTGCTTTATAGCCCCATTTGGTGTTTTTTGATGTTTCATCTGCCAGGTCATGTGGCAGAAGTGATATATATGTACCTACCTTTCGTATAAACTTTAGTTGCAAGTGGCGCTTATGTTGTGTGCATTTTCTTGTTCTAGTGCCTGTATCTGTGCGCACACCTTTGTACAGTTAAATGATAAACCGATACCACCTAGCCTAATTATCTATGCTACTGCAATTATTGTTCTTCTTTAGTTGATGGTCATCGCCTAGTCCTGCATGGTCTGTTTTTTCACAAAGGCAGTGAGCATATCCTGACATCTGGTGATCCATTCACTGCAGCTCTGACCCACAGAGACCATGGACAAGAAACGGGAGCAGTGTATAGATCGTATCCACGAAGCTTTGTCGGAGGACACTTTTATCACGGAGAGAAACCAGCGAATTCTTCGGGAAGTTCTGGATTGCCTGTGTGTACAGATGAAGAGTGACCCCTTGTTTGCACGGATATTTAACAGGTATTGCAGCAGTATTCGCTGGGCAGAGATGTGAGCATTGTCCTTGAACTGGTGCAATGAAAAGTTGGCATCTGTCTTAATGTGGCTCCTATAGAACAGTCAAAGAGGCCCAGGATCTTCATAAAGAAAGCCTGACAGTTGAACAGGCTGGGCTATGGTAAAGTTCAAATTATTGGTAGGCAGCATGATTCTACATATCAACTTGGTTTCAGGTGGGTGACAACTTTTCCTTGCTGAACAGGTCTGACACTAAGCCTTGCTCACGACATTCTATGTTGTTGCTAGCCACACATTGACCTTGATAACAGCAATGTAAGTTTACTTGTGAATATTAAAAATTTCAGATTGACTTACACTGGAAGCAGCTTCGAAGGGTTGCGCATTCGTCAAGCTGATGAGTTCGACATCAATTTAGTTATGAAATTGCCCATCCAGGAAGGTGAATTTAAGGTAACAGTCATTGCCCTTCTTCGGATAGGCGTCATGTCTTGCTTTCAGTGTGTGCATGATTTGCTTTTTTTGCTTCAATGCTGAGTCACTTATGAACAACTTCTCAGTGTTGTGGACCTCTTTCACGAAATGTTAAAAAAGCTGGAATTCATGACAAAATCACCAAATGAGTTAAAGCATTTAACTTGCCTAATTGGGATTGACCTGTTTTCATATTATAGTGCTAACACGTGCGCAGTGAGACAGAGTGGCGACATGGTAATGGTGACGTTCGTGCGACATTTGTGATATTGTGGTAGACACGTGTCATTTGCCTGCCATGATACATATGTGTTTGGATTTTTTAATAAAGATTAGTTGTAAGTTAGCACTCTGTCCAGTCTCCTCCTTTCTTTCCTGCCATTTTTTGTGCTGGGTTTTTTCATATGTATCATAGTGGCCATTTAAAACTCCCTAAGAGAAGTCTTGTGCTGACTGTCAATGAAAAAAATCACATGTTATAGAGAGTTTGAACGTACAGGTGGATTGGTGAAAAGCTGGTAGCTTACGTGGTTCAATAATTGTGGCTGTTGCTAAGCAAAAAGAAAAAAAAAGTTGTAAGAAACTGTGAAGCAGTGTCGTTACTAAGGCTCTGTGAGGACCTTAGTAATTAATACGAGAGAAAACCAAGATGAAAAGAAATGAGAAGTTTTTTCAGGTTGATGTGGCATTTGTATAGTGTGGTAAAAAAGATACACGAGACAAACTTCAAGGTGCCTTTACACAACGTTTAGGGAATAAAAGTATGATTGCCAATGCATAACCTACCCCGAGAATTCAGGTATCCGCTATAACCGATTCACATGCGCATCTAATTTTGAAAAAAAAAAAAATTATGAAGCTGATCAGAGATGACAAAGAAAAAGTAGGTTACGAAGCTGTACTCACTATCATCTCTGGGTGCTGAAATATATATCGGTGAGCCACCATCAAAATTACCTCCTGCTGAAATTGATATTGGACAGGCTTTACATAGGCGGGGACAGGTGCATTGTTTCTTCCCGTGTGCATCATAAATGTAGACTACTCATGAACAGTGAACCAGTTCAAGTTTGTGCTTGCCCTGTTATTTTTTGTCCTATCATCATGAACCAATTAGCCCCAGTCTTTGCATTACTGAAATAATATGAACGTTAGAGGCATATTCTCGCTGTTGTCTTGAAGTTCTTCATGAAGTCTGAGGCTGACGTCTCCCAGGGCATCAGGTTTTTTCTGTGTGATACACTCGGCAACAGCTTATCTTGACTATAATTGTATCTTGACTATAAATTGTAGTATGCTAGTATGGGGCACTACAAGTGAGAAGAATTTAAATAAACTAGAAATCTTACAGGAAAAAGTTCTCCGCCTATTCGATGATTATTATGGCAACCCAAGGGAGATGCCTATTACTTTACATTTATAAAAATAAACTCCACACTATTACGGCACAGGAGTGCACACTCAGATACTCGCTCCGTAGGCAACAAATTCGCGTTCCTGCTACTAGGACTGGATATGGTAGAGCCCCAATTGCATACCGTGCCCCACAGCTTATAAATCATTTAGGTGAATAATTAAATTTTAACCTCTCATTAATGCAATTCAAATATCATATAAAACATCTTCTCATTGATTGAGTAAAGTAAACATCATGTTTCCAATAAACTTCTGGCCAAGCTCCACATATACACTCACCTTTAGATACAAAACGCGTGTATATACAGTAGTATGTACGTACATATGGGCAGATGCATGTATGAATATATTAGTGTATTATATGAATATATCAATATGTAAGTATGTGTCTTTTTGGATATGTAATTAAAAGAGCCTCGATGTCTGATTCTGTGTGTCTATGCAGCCTATTTTTTTGTATTTACATGTCACCTATTTTTGCTTTTATGCTATTTCTGTGTTCTGTTATTATACTGCTCCTTGTATTGTGATAATTATTATTCAATGTAGCACTGTTTACTGAACTTTTATTATTTCGCAAACCACGTCAGGCCGAATGGTCTTTAGTTTCGCTTCGTTTTTCTGTATCTCTCCAGAAATAAGATCTGTTCATTTTCAAAATAGGAAAGTGGCTCAACATCGGATAAAGACGAGAAACCCATAGAACCTATAAATACACTAGAGGGAACTCTGGCGCTAGTCTCTATGGGAGCTGAGACACACGGCGCTTCAGTGAGTATGGGAATTATGGGTAGTACATGAATTCATCTAATTTTCGTACTTTTGGCTCCGGTTAACTACATGCGGCTTGAAGTCGCTTTGCCACGAAATGACAATCGGTAAATGTTTAGCAGTTTCACTTCACTAGTTTTATCTTTCAGGCTCACCATTTCAAATCAGCTTGCAAAGTTTATAATGTGAGTGCTAGGTGGGCCAGGCATAAAGGCTGAGGCATGGCAGTACCAAACGAAGGTGTTTATTGACAATTAAAAATGTGCGTTCGCCCGTAGGTGGAAGCGGGAGGGACTGGAGTTTCTGCACACACTTGGGCCTTTTGTTGAGCTTACGCATAGGGGCCTTAGGTGGCACTACTAATCGGACGCTATGCTACCGTGCATGCGGGCGCTCACATCCGGCCCCTCCTTGTTATACCAAGTTTCTTTGGTGGCTTCAATGTTAAAGGTAGTCCTTGAAGTGGTCGGGCGGGAAGCTTTGGCGATGGGGCGGCGATGAGGGTGCCGCTGGAGGCAAAGCTACAGGACTGGTGGAAACTGGTGGTTGGGATGCGGCGTGGTTCGTGGACTCTGACTCAGCGTAGTTGGTGGGCTAGGTATTGGTGTAGTCGTGCTTGAACTTAGGGTAGCTGGTGGGCTAGGGCTTTGGCTGGATGATAGGCATGAGATCGGTGTTATTGGGGTCCTCAGGCACGGCGTAGTTGGCAAACTGGGGCTTGTCGTAGTCTCTGCACTCTGTGTTGGTGTTATCGGCCTTGAAGCCGAGGTCACACTTGGAGGTGGTTTTGTTGGACCCATAGGACTAGGCTTCACAGTTGTGGTAGTTCGAGTAGTTGCTGGAGTCGGGCTCGGTGTACTTGTTGGACTGGGCCTTGTCGTAGTTGTACTCTGGTTCGGCGTTGCTGTTGGACTGGTTGTTGGCATAGTTTGTGAATGCTTGCTTGACGTAGTTGATGCGCTCGTGTCACCGAGCTGAGCAGCGGCAAAAGATGGGTCAATGCAAACCGCAATCGTTGAAGAAGCAGCTTGTTTGCATTCAGAAGACTGGCTGTAGGTGTCTGAAACCTCTTGGTGAGATAGTGCTATCCACGGGAGTTCATCCGGGCCTAGTAGTGGCTTTCACTGGAGGCCTGCTGAGCTGTGGTGTTGAAGTACATGGCATTTGAAAGATGACCCCTGTATCATGACAACGTTTGACATGCTGGGCAACAGTTGTTTATGGCACTGTACACTTGTTCCTGTTGTGGAATGGTGAATTTCTGTTGGCATGGGTGGCTTGACCACCAACTGTGCGGGGCTCTCAGAAAACCAGTCTTCACCTAATATAAGTGGCACAGCATTATTATCAAGGGTGGCGGCTTCAACCAAACCAGGGATGTGTCCTACAGATATCTTTAAGCAGATGTTACCTGCTGGAGTCAATGTCGTTCCATCAACGACAATCAGAGGGGGCCTGGTCAAGGGTAGGAAAGGCTAAGAGTTGACCAGGTGGCAAGAAACAAGAGTCACTTTGGATCCACTGTCAGGAAATGCATCGACTAGGCCAATCCCAGCAATTGTGCAATTGTCAAGGGCATACTGGACGAGCGATCCATCCAGGGTCTTTGAAAGGGTACTGTGAAGAGCTGGGAAAGCATGGGCTTATAGACGTTGGGGCTGTAGTTCTAGATGAGCACTTGGATGCGAGATGTCCCTTTTAGCGGCTCTGAAAACACATGGCTTCGGCCAATTACTAGCCAGGACAGTGGGGCTGGAGCACCATGCTTCGCAGAGATGGTGAAGTATTGAGCTTCTTGCTGGTCTGGTAGTAGAGCTGAAATTTGCTGTGGCTGGCTTGTTTTGTGTGATGCGGCCTGAAGATTTGTGCACTCTTCACTGTGGCGGGGCACCTGTGGGCTTGGCATTGCGGTGCTTGAATACCGCAATGCCAAGCCCAAGTCATTGGGCTGCAATAGTAGTGGCCAGTTTCACGTCAGCGATGCCTTGAACAGCGTACACTGTGTGCTGAGTATCCGTGAGAGTTACAGGGCATCCAAAAATGAGCTTCAACTTCGCTAGGGAGTTCTCCGTGTGCTTGCACACGGCAAACAACAGTTTGTTGCCACTGTAGCAAGGCTTGTTTGGCGCTGAATTGATCTATGAATACCTGTCCGAAGGTTTCTCAGGTGGGGCACTGATAGCCAATGACAGATTTGGCTCGCATGAAGCGGACGATACAGAAGTTACACAAAGGACAAAGTTGATACCAGTGCTGTGTGGCCAGTCGGGCGAATAACTTGATGAGGCGGGCAAAAGGCGACCTTCTGCGCATGCTTCGGGGTCAACTGCGCGAGTTGTGAGGGCGAAATAAGGTGGGCCAGGCATAAGGCTGAGGCATGGCAGTACCAAACGAAAGCGTTTATACACAATTAAAAATGTGCGTCCGCCCGTAGGCGAGAGCGAGAGTGACTAAAGTCTCGTCACACACTTGGGCCTGTTGTTGAGCTGACGTATGGGTGCCGTAGGTGGCGCTACTAATCGGACATTATGCTACCGCGCATGCGGGCGCTCACAATAGCTGCCTGTTCTTTCATAAGAAACAAGACTGAAACACAGCAATAAATGAAGCCACAAGGGCGATTCGAGTCCTGAATGTGAGAAGGCTAGGCAAATCCCTGTTCTACCCTTCATTCCTATGGTCGCTAAATAATTGCATCACCAGAATCCCCTCTTTAATTATGGGAAACTATAGAGGGAACAGCTACAAGCACACTTGTACCTGTGCCTTCGTCTTCGTCCTGTGTTGCGCCATATTCCTGCATTTTGACTATGCACCAACTAGCCCAGCAACAAGCTTTCTGAGACTTATTGTGATATTTGACTGAAGGCTACGAGGCGGAGGTTGTGCACGTTTGTGTTACTATGCAAGTAGTATGGCAGCTTGGGCTGATCTTAATTTTGCTCCCTTGCATCATTAACACATTTAAAGAGTTATATTCGCAACAATGTGAATGGGAGAAACATTTCAATAGTTCAGGGTACATGTTCGTGTCATATTAGGAGCTTATTTTTCTTGGAGAATTGACTAGCGCATTTGCAAGCTTACCCCAATGAGCCACAAAAATTTCGTGGACATTCACCACCATGCCAGTTTTGAACATACGTACGTCCGATGGAGATTCCCAGAAATCCGCCAGCTGCACTACAGTTGTCTGTGGGACCCTTATGTGCGAGAAAAAAGTCGATATGTCAAACGTCCGACGGGTGACGAAAACTCTATGTTCGGACACAGGACAGATCTGCAGTTAGCCCTTTCTGTACGTACACTAGATGTACCTAGGAATATCGGTGAATTTACAGGACGTTCATTGGACATGCATTGCCTTATGCCGCACAATAGAACGTTCACCCTCACCATACGTGTTTGTTCGAGGGTCACGTGTACGCACTACGACAGGGACGATTACGTGGGCATCGACCTATTGCACATGACAAAAACGAACGTTCCATTTTAGCACGCAAATAAGATCACGCTCATAATGAACACCTTGGTACAGAAGCATTAAACCTGTCAGGAACAAACTTGACTGGCTTTTCTTACAGCATAGGATGCTGCAACTAAGATATCAAGCAAATAACGACGTGGCACATAGTACGGAGTGCAGCAATCTATATTTATTTTAAAAACTTCAAATGACTTTCGAAAACAATATAAGCTTTCACATCACATGAAATTTCATGAACAATGACAATCATATAATGCACTCCGGGTCCAGTCAAAGAAAGTGAACTGGTGGTCGCGTTAGCAGGCGTGTTCCCAGGCCCATTGTCTTGCACAATCAGCAGTGAAGAAAAGCTGCATACAATAAAAAAGTAACTAAACTACATGAGTTCGAAAACAAAAGGCAGATCTACAATAACAGATCTGATAAAATGCTGTCATGTATATGTAAATAATAGTCAATCATAACTGCTCTCAGGCGAGGTGCGTGTACGGTAGAAACGTTACACTTCGTCGGCAACTAGCCGGCATAACTGCAAGCATGCTTGTCTACAAGTATGTCAGCTTGTCGCTCTCACCCACACGCCCACAAATGTAAGCTGCTACCCGCAGAACAAAATTATCCAGAAAAGGTCGAGTCAGTTACGATTCGCACCGACGGGTTTTCTATAGCTATGTGTTTAACCAAGATTCACACGCCAGCAAACAATTGTCATACTTACTGTTTTAATGACAATTTTGAAATGTTCCGGTAACGAAATGATGAAAAGTCAGGGGTACTTAGCTTGACTTACCGAAAGAAGTATGTTATCTAAATGGGTGACGTTTAGCTGCATTCTATATCGGCAACGAAAGTGGCAAGCAGATCTGGCCATTGAATTGAAATGAACCGTCGACGAGAACGTGCAGTAGACCTTGTTTCACGAAACACTGGTGCAAAATATGTGCAAAAGAGATTGCGGACTGTTACTTGACTTCGGATAACAGCTGCATTAATCTGTACAGGAAAGCTGAACACGTCAAGCGATGACCGCCGGTCTGTCGATCGAGGCACTGCTCATCATTGCGAGGGGAGGACAAGTTTCACAGCCACTGGATTAAGAACACGGTCGTGAAAGTTCCAACATGCGTGACATTGTACTGTATCACCTCTTACCTGAAGCCACGGAGTGCCCGAAACATGCGAACTGGCGTGCGCGCTGATGAGCATCTGCATTTTTCGCATGTGTCCTACCCGTTATTGTATCGGTTGCAGTTGCACAGGCTTGTTGCTGCGAATGTCGTTTATGAGCACCTTGGCTTGAAAAGTATATGCCACATGCACATACAGCCACCCATTTTTTTTTACCTGAACATGCTAGTGTTGATTGCCTAGTCTATGAGAGCCTTATTAACTGAGCACATTGGCGAAATTATAGGAAGACAATACGTGCATATGCATGCTATTAACAGTCTTCAACTGTCGTCTCCTAGGCTGTTCTAGGATATGCGCAATGGGAGACCGAGAATAGGGAATTAATGACTCTGTAGTCGGTGCTCGCACTCAGGGTAGAAAAATCTGCAGCTGTACACTCGTGCTTGCCGTGTCAAATCAATTATTTTGAGGAGGTTGTTAGTAATTGCGTAATTTGTTAGTAAAACCGATGGTCACCGCTCTTTCGACATGGCATTTGGTCATTTTGGCACTTTCTCGACACAACCTTCTCAGAATCATTGCAGTGGACGTTGAACGCTCCTGGCTCTCTATAGTTGCTAAACAATCTCTTGATGTACTATCGCGCTCAGTGTGAGCTACACCACGTGGGCGCGTGGCCGAGCGCGTCGGAAGGTTGTACAGTAGCGCCGATCATGATATACTTTCGAGTTATCTGGAGAGAGTTTGGTTGTTGGTGCAAATGCACATCACCCGTATTTGCTTTCACGCTCGCCCTCGCTTGGCCCTGTGGTGATATCAGCTTCAAAAATGATAACTGCCACCGTGTCCTGAAGACCAAATTTTGTCCTCGAGAAGCCGAGCTTCACAAAACACGTAATATCTAGCCTTGCTCTTTTTGTTTGCTTTGTTTTATTCAATTGGGAATACCTGACTAGTGCGCCGCTTACCGTATCCCATGAAAGTGGCTGTGTATAGTGTGCACTGTGAAACACTGGAAAGCTTCATCACATTGGAAAATGTCCCGAGTGCCTAACAGTGAGTGCCTGCGGATAGTTGAATTGTCCCAGAAGCAGTACACTCAACGCCAAACTGCAGATATGACGACGTGGTCTAATAAGACCGTAAATCGCATCATCCAGGCTTATAAGAAAGAAGGCCGCATCAGCGACGCTCTACATAAACGGCACCCTCGTGCAACGACTGCTGCTCAGGATGACGTGGACATCTGCGATGCCGCGAAGGCAAGTCCCTTCAGTACTGCCAGAGAAATCGGTGCGGCCCCTGGAGTGTCTGCAAGCGCGTCGACAACAAAACGATGGCTAGCAGAAGGCAAACTGAAGAGCCACGTTGCGACCCAGAAGCCGTGCCTCTCCTTGTCTGACAGTATGGTGCGTCTTAACTTCGCAAAAGAACACGTCTCCTGGACCATGGACGACTGGAAAAGAGTACTTTTTTCTGACAAGTCCACGTTCACCACAACCTGGGACCAAAAGCAACATGTGTGGCACCCTGTCGATGCCCGCTACGGCCCCCTCTACATGCAAGAAGGAGCATCGAGTGGACGCACAGTTGTGAATGTTTGGGGCGCTATGTACCGTGGTGGGCTTGGTGTTTTGCACCGCATTGAGGGAAATCGGTAAAGTACTGTGACATCCTCGATTATGTCATAATACCTTACGCGTTGGACGGGCCTTTTCTTGACGGGGACTTCCTGTTTCAGCAAGACTTGTCACCTGTTCACACTGCAAAGTTTGTTGAAGAGCTCCTGAACATGCGAGGGGTGCGGTGACTGAGTGGGTCCCCAAAGGGGAAGACGTCAACATCATTGAGGTCTTATGGAGCAGAATGAAGGTCAGGCTTGTGGGGTCTCGACGAGGCGAGAGCCGGGCTCTTGGAGTGAACGGACACAGAAGACGCGGTTGGTACAAACCAACACAGCATACATTTATTTGACTAATTTACAACGATGATATCGTCCGCCGAATTGATACATCAATCGTAATTAACACACTAGGACATCGTTACACAATAACATGACAAACACACAACATGACAAACACGCTAAACACCCAAGTCGGCATCGCCAATGCTTGACTTACCACGAGGGCCCCCGACGTGCAGGCCCGGTGTGCCCTGCGTCGAGGCCCCACGCTAGAGACAGCCGTTCGCGGCAGCCGCCACTCGCAGAAGAGGCTCGCTCAACTCTCGCCCGCCACCAAGGCCTGCCTTCCGCCAGGGGTCACCGCCGGCGCTACTACTCTACCAATAGTGGTACTCAACGCGAACACGCCACCTATCGCCTGGCGGTCAGCACCCGAAATGCGGCCTTGGGGCGAGACACATGCGCCACACGGCGCAAACAACTTTACAGGGGGTGTCAGCATCCCTACAGGCTGTGTAAACGAGGGTTACATAGTTCATCCGCCGATAAGCTCTGGAGCGCTGTCGAAGAAAAGAGAATACACCTACAGATTGAACACAGTTTCATTGACAATTTCTTTGAGACACTACCATCCATAGTGCACGATGTGACTGCCGTGCAAGGGGCTATGACCCGCTACTAAGGCGTGGCGACCACTTCATCTGCTTTTATTTCCCGTCAGTCGCATTCTTGCATCTTAATACTATCAGTGCCGACACTTCATCGGTTCATCAGCAGCCGTTCAGCATTGGGTCCGCAGCCAAGCGCCATCGACGAAGTTACTGGCCGGAATAAAAATTCCCATGTACTTGCTTCTTATTTTATGCATCTTAGTGAGCTTCATCAATTTACACGTCCCCAACGGCTCCGGATGGCCCTGGACGCCAGTGCCACATTCGTTTCTCTCGGGGGCCAACTGGAAGCTCCGCCCACTGGTCCGGGATCGCTCGGACGCATGTTCGGTTTTCGCGTGCCTGGCGGCCTGCGGGCAGCTCGGAACCGCTCGAACAATTTCTTTCAGGCAGCTGGCAGACGACAGCGCGGTGCGCATGCTGTGCGGCCATATTAAGTTTGACATGGGAAATTTTCGATGCACTCTTGCTCTCTCTTTGCTTTTCTGTCCGCTTCTCGCATGTTTCTGGATTTCGCATTGTTTGTGCACCCAGTTCTTGTCATCAGTGTTCTGAGCCACGTTGAGCATGTTAGTATTTCTGAAGGTCGGGCAAACACGCGTTATACTCGCTATAGGAGAAACAGCGGTAGAACGACCGCGCCGGTCTACGATGCACATGCGCTCGAGTAGTTCACTTACAGTAAGTTGCATCACAACAAAAATAGGTATAACTCACTACCTAACTGCTGTTTAGGTTGGAATCGGGTCAGCGTTGTGGCTTGTGTCACAGCTATGGAGGGAGCAGACGGCATAGCCTGGCATAGCTGACGCCACAGCGGATGCAGTCAGCATCAAGCACGCAGATGGCCGGAGGCCACTCGGGCTGGCTCGGGACATTTAGATCACGTGCATGTGACGTAGCCGCCTGTGAGCCGAGTCGTCCGCGGGCCATCCGCGAGTGATCCGGGACTTGGTAAATCGATGAAGCTCAGTGTAACTTGATTTTGTTTCATTTTTGTCCTCAATTCTGCTTTTTTAGAGTACTCGTGGTATTATTCTGTTTTTAATTTTTTGACTGCGGGAAATTGACTTTCCTTCACCATTTCAAGCAACACTTAATGGATATTAGACAAGAATAAAAAAGAAACAGCACAGCTTTTGTTCTCACTTTAATATCATTTACCTTTTTTTATTCTAGCAGTGTTTTGCTCTCTTTTGATGACCATGCAATTATTTCAAAAAGCCAGGTAAGTTTATTATTCAAAAACACTGAACATAATCTCACGTTGACGTACTTATGAAAAGCGCTTTCTGCCTCCGGACTTCTTTGGCAAGCTGACTGGAGGGTGGTATATGTTCATAACTAGTGTTATTAAAACGTATTATCAGCGTTGTTCTAAACAAACAAAGTAACAGCTGCCGCGCCCATAGAATAGATGCTGCTAGCAATTACCCAAACGGTATTAACAGCAACACGTTGGACATTGGCAGCACAGCTCTGCAAGAAAAAATCATTACTGGAAATACTGCATAGCCCAAGTCGTCGCTGGCTCTCTATTTTCTCGAGAAGCATGATGCAATCTGAAAGTACCCAATTCAAGTAAAACCGCACTTTCATATCCATTCTTGCACGAAGTTAACGCTCAATTTTCGATAAGATTCGCTTGACACGTCTAGTGGGCCGTGAAGTCGCTGCATTGTGCTCACATTTTTTTTTCAGTAAAGACAGAATCGGCAAGCAAAACGAAGTGCAAAAAGTTTTTCCCAATACAGAAGGGTGAGTGTGAAAGCAAGCAAATGGGGGTGATGTACATTTGCAGGATCAACCAAACTCTCTCCCGATAACTAAAAAATATGTCACGATCAGCGCTTCTGTACAACATTGCAGCGTGCTCGGCCACGCACTCGCGTGATGTAGCTCATACTGAGCGCGATAGTATACGTTATGAACTTGTTTGAAAAAAATATTAAGAAATTGCTTGCAAGCACATTTGAGGTGCTATTTTTTTCCTTTTGAAAATGTCTGTTTTATATCTTCTCTTAGACCAAGGCATATATAACCGTCTGTAGCCGTTTTGAAAGTCGTTAAGGTTTGTTTTTGAGTTGTGTCGTGGATGTCCATCTGCTGTCCAAATTATTGCGCCCACATGAAATATTTTGTAGATATCCTTTGGATGTTCCGGACAAAAATAAAGTGGACATGAATGAGAACCGAAATGCAATAGTCCTAAATCGTCTCTTAGATAACTGGCTTCGGACGTGGATTTTAGGCTATAATTCGAATGTCCACCAGATTTTTGTGGCCCATTGGGACACTGACCGACTGCATCATGGACACCATGTTTACTTTAAAAAACTGGTATGCAGAAAAGATGGTGCTGCCTAAGAAGTGAAAAATAAAAAATAAAAAGCAAGGCCTTCTTGCAAAGAGAACCATAACTGTATCTTACCTAGGATTCCTGCAACTGTTCAAGTATCATAATGAATAAGGCAGCATTCATTTCAGCAAGGCCAATGATAATAATATTAGTAAACTTGCGTGCTCCTATATTTTGGCACGATAGCAGACATGCTCTTTGGTTCTGTTGCTTTCACTGTGCTGTCAAGGGAAGTTGTCGCCGAGTATAGTGAACGTATATACAGCTGCATCTTACTGGTGCTCGGCTACGGAGCAGAAAGCTGGAGGATTACAAAGAGGGTTCAACTTAAGTTGAGAATGACGCTGCGAGCAATGGAAAGGAAAACGGCAACTCTAAGGGTCAAGATATTAGGGGACAAACGGATGTTAAGGACATTATGGTCGAAATCGGGAAAAAATGATCATGGGCAGGGCACGTAGCGCGAAGGCAAGATAACCACTGGTCATTAAGGACCACATACTGGATATCAAGAGAAGACAAGTGGGTGAATGGGGAGACGGAAAGTTAGGCGAGCGGACGAGTTAAGTGGCAGCAGCATGCACAGGACCGAGTCGACGGGTGGAACATGGGAGAGGCCTTTGTCCTGCAGTGAACGTGGTCAGGCTCATGATGATAGTGAAAGTGCGGGAGGGCAGCTGATCACCGTGGCTCAAGCAGATGTGAAACACGCTGGCCATCCTCTGTTGTGTGCGAGGCTCATGGGTTTGGTGCCAAAAAGAGGGCTGTATGGTAGCTGTGCACATTGATGAGCCATGCGCAGTTGTGCATGCCATATCTTGGTCGGGATCAGCAGATGATTCATACCATTGTACATGTCATGTTCTTTCCACTCCGTTTGCACCTAAGATAGGCAGTGTGAAGGTTGCTGTGCCTAGGTTGCTGTGCCCGAGGACTGGCGGTTAGAGGGTGAGGGAGAGCGACGTCGGTTAGTTGAGCGGGACATGCGTCCAGAGGGTAACAGGGAGCGGTTCGGTTGGGCGGTCCTGGATGGCGAAGCATCGTCTTGTTTCACGTGGATCAGTATCCGAGAACCAGCAGGTGGGTGTTGGGTGTTGGCATAATGCGACCATGGCTGCCAACCCCAGGATGTGCGGCAATGACGTAAAATATGGCCAACTCGTCCACAATTGAAGCAAATCGGCTTGTCATCGGAAGTTTGCCATTCTGTCGAGTTCCGGTAACGTGGGCGGTTGTTCGGTCCGCGGGACATATTAGGTGTACTGAGGCAGTTGTTAGTAAAGTTGGTCAAAAAGGCATAGAGTCGGAAGTCCGGCGTTGGCCAGTTTCTGGCGCACAACACTCTGGATCAAAGAAATCGTGGCATGAAAGTCGTCGGGGACCCGGACTTGGTCAGACAGTGGAGATGCTGCCCCGATTTCGCAGCGCATGATGCGCCCAATATTGTCGGAAGCAGCAGGGGCTGGTGGCAAACGGGCATCCTTGCAGGTAGATGTCGAAGCCGTGTTGGGAAGGCGCGAAAGTGTGGAGTGATGCGACGACTTTTCGCTTCTTCGAAGCGTCAGCATACGTTAATAACATCGTCGACGCTCGATGAGTTATGAAACACGAGGAGAGTGAAGGCATCATTGGTGATTCCTTTGAGGATGTGCGCGACCTTTTCAGATTTCGGCATCTTGTCGTCAATCTTCCGGCAGAGGGTGAGCACATGTCGTATGTACGTAACATATGACTTGGTGCAGGACTAGAGTTGGCACGCTAGTTTTTTCTGCGCAGAAGGACAATGCCCAATGGTCTTGCCGAAGAGATTGATGAGATTCTGTTTGCAGATGTCCCAACTCGTGATCTATTCCTCGTGGTTGGAAAACGAAACTTTAGCTGTGCCATCAAGGGATCCAACATGAGTGTCGGATCCCAGTTGTACATAGCGTTCACTCGTTCATACAGCTGAAGCCATTCCTCCACGTCAGTGCTGTCGCTGCCCGAAAAGATGCCTGGGTGACGCGGTTGGGTGAGGACGACGGTGCCGTTCGTAGCAGCTGGATGCGGTGCTGTTGGTTGTTGTGTAGTTGGACGAAGCACGGTTGGGGTAGTCCTCGAAGAATCGCCGTTCTCATCTTGATCAGGCATCGCAGATGCAGCCAAGGAACGTCCGTTGCGTAGAATCATCGTGGATGTTGACTGTGGAAAGACCCGCACTCTCCACCAAAATGTTACGGGAAAAAGGCATCTGAAAAATATATTTACTTTAGATAAACAGGCAGGCATACAATATTGCCACGTGCCATGCCGTTCTGCGCAACTGCCGCTATAGAGCGACAGCCGTCGCGTCATTTAGATAGGCTAGAGCAGACTGCGAATAACTTCCGATGGGCCCATCGTATCAGACAGTGCAGTATCTGATGATAGATGTGCGCATGCTCTGTGTTGTCTTCTCAGCGCTTAAATAACTGGCAGCGCGTAAGCTGTGGGTTGTTCTTTGGTGGAACGGCAGCTGTGCGTGGGCACGCCGCTCCGATCCTGTTAGTGTTCCTTTTGTGTCCTAAGCGAGAGGCACGAGTATGCCTCCTTACTAATAAACCTTGTCTGCCGCACCCTCGTCTTCTGTGGCTTCTAGTGACGACGACGCACGTGACAATATGGAGCCCAGTCTGCACGAGCTCGCACTAAACATCATCCTATTTCCTGTTATGTTCATCTGTAGCACCCCATAGCAATACAGTTTTTTTTTTCGTAACAGTTTCCAGCAGTGTTGTACCTCTGTGGTCAAATAGCTACATGCCATGGTGAATGCGTGGGTGCGATTCCTAGCTGTAGAGCCGAAGACAACTGCATCTTTCTCATGCGCCAGCCTTTCTGCAAAACAAGCTCTTTAAGGCTGTAGCGATAAAATTTGGAGCCGGTGACACGCACAGGTGCACACCCAATTGGACGTGAAGCACAAACAGCGAATCGGAGAGCAGTGGCTTCAAACTAGGGCGTGGTGAGAGCGGCATGCGCGCTTTCCCTGCTGCCCTAGCGGAGTTTCATGACGGAGGGGGCATAAGTGCTGTGCCCGATTTCGTCACGTTTTCAAGGCACCCGTGCGAGTGCAGTTTCACCTCCTCAAGAGTTCTTGCTCCGTAAACAAGGAACAAGAAGAAACACGTACAGATGAATACTGAACTTACAACTGAAGTTTATTTCCAAAATGATGCATAATAATAAAAAAAACGAATGCATGGACGAAAAATTGCAGATCAATATTTGTAAAAAACCAAAATGAGGAATCAGCCTATGTCATTTTCGATGGTCATGTGTGCGAGGTAAACAGTGCACTCCTTTTTCTGTTACTGCCAAGTCTTCCAATTTCTGTTGTCTCAATCATCTTGTGCGTTAATTGAGAACCTCATCTCCCCACCTCTTGGCACCTTTTGAATAGAGGTTTCCATTCAGGAGTGCCACATGTTCTGCAATGAAGGGCTTTGTTTCGGAAATAAACTTCAGTTGTAAATTTAGTGCTCGCCTGTATTTCTTTGTATTCCTTGTGCATTTTTGCACCGTTGTCAGTATAATGGACCACTGACCTGCCCAAACGTTTGCTCTCTTGAATTCCGCTTTGTTTGCTGATGCAGCTGTATTTCCTTATGTCAGCAATTAGTTGAGTTATTATTAAGGCGAAAGCCATATGTGCCTAATCAAACATGAAATTTGGCTGTCAGCATTGGTGTCCCACGGCATAAGAGACGAGGGGGACAAAAAATTACCATCATGTGATGACGTCACTATGCCAGTGTCCTGTGGTGTCGGGAAGGAGTGCTGCGAAAAATCATCACCACGGGGAGGTCACCATATGATGTCACGATGCCGTCACATATCACTGAAAATCCTGGCATCATCATGGTGTCACTGTGATGCTATGTGATGTGATGCAATGTCACACGATGACATTACCTCATTACACTATACTTTGTTTGAAGGTGATCAGATCATAGAGGCAATATGAAACCAAGAGAAGGGCCTCTGATCTTGTAGGCAGTGCACTGTGCAGGAAGCCTTCGAAGGATGGCAGGGCAGGTCAATACATCAACCGAGAAGGAAAAAAAGGGAGATGGCTTCTAGTCATCTTCAGCGCCCTGTGAATTCTGCAGGTTGGATGCTAAAAGAGTTGGTGGTTAGTCTTACTTCGTATTGCATTCAAATTTGTTGCTGTTGCATTGATGACCCATTGTGGCGAAACTGTCACTTGTTTTGTATGATATATGTTTCTATTATAGTGCAGAAGTGAAACGCTAAAATTCTATCGAGATTCAGGGCCATACAAACTGTTTCTAAAGCCTTGGTTCGCTGGGTTTTTCCAGATAGTTGCTGAAAGGCCAGGTCATGTGAGCTACATGCTAACTATGGCTTGCAAAGAGCGTCTTAAGGAGACCATGGACGGCCAAGAAATGCATTGTTTGTTTAACCTCTTTACCACTGATCTCAAGTTCATGCCCACATGGTGGCGGGAGTGGTTTCAATCTGTTGTGGACAAGGCCCTGAAAAATTTTACACCACCACGTGCTGAGGATGGCTCTCAACGGTTCACAGTGAGTGCTTTGTTGTTTTTATTAGAAAAACTAGCCCTGGGAGAATTCATTCATCAAAGGGACTTAGTACTAAAGTAAATTATTACGTAGGACAGGTAGTAACCGTGGAGCTTAACCGCAAGATTGAAGTAACTAGAGGAATGGGGTCGAGCACATTCGGCAAGCATTCTCAAATTATGACTATTAGATTGCCACTATCCTTGATGAAGAAGGTACAGTCGAGCCCGACTATACCGAACCCGCTTATATGAAATTATCCCGTAGAACGAACAGTTTTTAATATGGTATATTTACATTGAGAATATTGTTACCAAATATGTAATTTAGGTATGTGCACCTGTGTAGCGGGGAACAAGGTGGTGGCAGAAGAAGACGTTCGGTTGATGGTAAGAGCTTGCTGGTGCTCATTCACTGCTGTATACCGTCCAGTTGACCGTTACGTCGGCTCTGAATAAACCCCTCTCGTAGACGTAACAGTGTGGTGGAGGTATGGGATACGGCACGTCGACGTACCACGAAGCCACAGCTGTTCGGAGTTCGCTGGAGCCGTCGTCTTGCCGGTCTGTCACCGACAACAACCGTCATGGCCAAGAGCAAAGGTCGGGAATAAACTCCCTCAACTTCGCGCAGGTCTACGCTGGCTACACCTAGGCATCACTGCATGGAACCCCGCCCGTTCACGGGAATGGCAGGAGAAGATGTGGACGCGTGGCTAACGCACTACAAAAGGGTGAGCTGGTACAACCACTAGAACTCTATCGATCAGCTGGATAACGTAGCACTGTTTCTCACGGACACCGCCTTGATGTGGTATGGAAACCACGACGAGTCCTTGACAACAAGGGCTCTTTTTTCTCAAGAACTGAAGAAGTGTTCTGGTGACTCCTACTCAAAGAAGAAAAGCGCGGAGCGGACTCTGGCTGGAAGAGCTCAGGCTCCTGGAGAAACATGCACTGCTTATATAGAAGAGATTCTTAAGCTTTGCAAGATTATAAACCCGCAGATGTCTGAAGAAGACAGGGTCGGACACCTCTTGAAAGGCATAGCGGAAGACGCTTACAATTTTCTGATAGGTAGGGATGACCTCACCTCTGTCTCCGACGTCCAACACCACTGCCGCACGTTTGAAAAACTGAAGACTCGTCGCATTGCCCCGAAATTCAGTAGGCTGGCAAATGTGACAACGGTCGCCAGCGTCGACGTGAGCCCACCCACCGACCTTGCCGCTACTATTCGGGCAATAGTGCGTGAAGAGCTGCAGCGACAAGGTGGTGGGGTTGACGAAACCATTCCTCATCCACCTACCAATCCACCTTACTACACGGCGGCACCATTAGCTCCTTTGCCACCATCGGTATGTGTGACAGACGTCAGCGAAACTGGAACTCCGTGGCCACATCTTGACTCATTCGCGGCCGACCAGCGCTATGGCCAACGCCTTTGTCACGGCCCCGCTGCACAGAGGTGGGCAGCCCCCGCTCAGCAAGCTCGTCACCGATCCTTCACAGCTGAGTCAGCATTGGTTCGGCGAGCGTCCTCTACCAGTCTGCTACAACTGTGGCTATGAAGGTCACATTGCCAGGTATTGCAACTACCGGCAGCCGCCAAGGTACGACTGATCACCGAGATATAACCATTCGGGCGTTACCCGAGCACCGACATTCCCGGGAAGCGTGACTTACGAAATTTCAGGACAGCTACGAAACCAATCTCCGGCCTCTGACCGCAGTGTGACACCACCGCCTGCCCCTCGCGCTAACTGATCACCGTCTCCTTGGTGCTGCCACTCTACGCCTCCTACAGACAACTAGCCGGCGCGGCCGTTGGAGGTGAGGTCGCCGGACAGTCTTCGATTTCAACATATATACCTCCGTTTGCTTCCATGTTTAGAAATAAGGTTCGAGTGCTTATCGATGGTGTACCAACAATGGCGTTGGTGGACACAGGTGCGACCGTGTCAGTGATGAGTTTAGTTTTCACCCGTATCCTTGGACGAAAAGTTATGTTTCGTTGGGACCGTCCTGATACCTTTCGTGGAGTGAGCGGAGAGGTGTTACAACCTGTTGGTGTCTGCACTGTGACTGTTAGTTTGGTGTGCCAGAACTTTGTTACACATGACGTTATTCTGGGACTCGATTTCTTGAAGCTATATGGTGCCACTGTCGATTGTCGTGCAGGACAAATTACAGTAGATTCTGATATCCCAGTTGCGTTTATAGAAAACTAGCTCTGTCAGGAAAGTGCTCTTTGCGTGTCCGTGGACATAACTGCGCCACCATTGTCTGCGAAATGTGTCCCTGTTGTCTGTTCACCTGCCAGCGAGAAAACATTTGACGCAACTGTGGAGCCCGTGCATCTCAGTTGCATAAAGAAGACAGTTTTAATACCCTACTGCATGCTATCCGTTGCGCAAGGGCATACTGGTTTATGGGTGATTAACTGCTCTGACGAACCAACAGTGCTGCCGAAGGGTGTGAAACTTGCAGAGATTCGTGAGCACCAAGTATTCTCGCTTGCCATCCTTGAAGAAAGCAGCGATTGCCCGGATAAGACCCATTGCGATAATCTGCACACTTGGGACACCACTATTATGGCTATGATTGACAAGTCACTCAGCACCAAAAAACGTAATGAACTGGTGAGTATTCTGTGCAAACATGCCGGTATTTTTGATTTCGCTCAGCACGATCCACCGTCATTTCCTGCTTCTCATATAAAGCACCAAATCGTCACAACATCCCACAGACCTCTCCGACAGAAACCATATCGTGTATCGCCTTCGGAATGCGCAGTGATCAATGAACAGGTTTGTGAAATGCTCAAGAAAAATGTAATTCAAGAATCATGTAGTCCGTGGGCCGCTCCAGTAATTCTAGTGAAGAAGAAGGATGGGACATGGCGATTTTGTGTTGACTACCGCCGTCTCAACGCCATCACTAAAAAAAGGCATATACCCACTCCCGCGGATTGATGATGCTATCGACTGTCTATCATCGGCCTCTTACTTTTCGTCTGTGGATTTGAGGTCAGGCTACTGGCAGATTTCAACGCACAAGGAAGACAAGGAAAAAATGGCATTTGTTACAACAGATGGACTATTTGAATTCATTGTGCTGCGGTTTGAACTCTGCAATGCACCTGCAACTTTTGAGCGCTTTATGGACAACATTCTCCGTGGATTCAAGTGGGAAGTGTGTATGTGTTACTTGGACGACGTAATTTTTGGGCGCACCTTTTTGAGCACAACACGTGCCTTGGCCTCGTGCTGGACTGCCTAAGCAAAGCTCGCTTGGTGCTCGACTCAAATAGATGTCGTTTTTGAGAGCGCCAAACACTCATCCTTGGACACTTAGTAGACAAAAAAGGCATACGACCAGATTCCGCCAAGACGGCCACAGTGGAAGCATTTAAGCAACCTCACTCGGTGAAAGAACTGCGCAGCTTTTTGGGCCTTTGTTCATACTTTCGCCGATTCATTCCTGGCTTTGCCAATACCGCATACCCGCTCACGTGTCTGCTTCAGAAAGGTGCGCAGTTTTACTAGACCCCTGATTGTGAGTCTGCTTTTTCGGAGTTGAAGTTTCTTTTGATGTTTCATCCGATTCTTCGGCACTTCAATCCTCTGGCTGCCACTGAGCTTCACTCAGACACCAGCGGTATTGGTGTAGGTGCTGTCCTGGTTCAATGCTTGGATAACCAAGAACACGTCGTAGCGTATGCAAGTCGCTCGCTCAGCAAGTCTGAGCGTAACTACACAGTCACAGAGCAAGAATGTCTTGCAGTAGTCTTCGCAGTGCAGCTCTTCCGGTCCTACTTGTACGGACGCCCCTTTACCGTCGTGACAGACCATCATTCTCTCTGCTGGTTGGTCAATCTGCGTGACCCATCTGGTCAGCTGGTGCGCTGGGCACTTCGTCTACAAGAATATGACTTCACGGTTTCCTATAAAAGCGGCCGACGTCACGCTGACACAGATTGTCTTTCGCGACTAGCGCTTCCAACGACGGAATGTGACGCGGACAACTTCGACACCTACATCGCATCACTGGACCAACCATTTCCCGATGCCAAGACCTTTAAGGATGAGCAACAAAGGGACAGCAACATACAGCAACTTCTTGCTACCAAACCAAAATCATCGCCTACACGCTTCTGCATCCGAGACGGGCTAGTTTACAAAAAGAACTACACCAGCACCGGTTTACGATATCTTCTGGTGGTTCCAAAGAGTCTTCGCGTTTATGTCTTACAGGCTATGCATGATGACCCAACATCCGGTAATCTAGGCATAGCGAAAACTTTTTGCCGTCTCGAAGAAAGATTCTACTGGCCCAAAATGCGCCAGACGACGGAACAATACGTGTCTAGCTGTAACGACTGTCAAGGTCATAAGCACCCAACAAGTGCTCCTCCAGGGCGATTACATCGGTGACATCCGGTGCCGACCACTAGAACTCCATTCGAGCAAGTCGGGATTGACCTCCTTGGGCCCTTTCCCTGGTCTTCTGATGGAAATCGCTCGATAGTCGTCTGCACCGACCATTTAACACGATACTGTGAGACAGCTGCCATACCATCGGCAACTGCAGCCGATGTGTCTCTCTTCATGCTACGTTTTGTAATTCTTCGACATGGACTTCCCAAAATTGTAATCAGTGACCGTGGCCGACAATTCACAGCAGACGTAGTGGAAGAGATGCTTCGTGTCTGTGCCTCAAGGTTCCAGCACTCTACACCACATCGTCCACAAACCAACGGTCTAACTGAATGAACGAACAGAACTATCTCAAACATGCCGTCTATGTATGTCGCATCAGATCACAATGACTGGGACAGTATTCTATCTTTTATCACATATGCATTCTACACCGCACAGCATGAAACTACCGGCTACAGTCCTTTCTTTTTTCTATATGCTCGACCACCTCATCATACCCTGAATACAATCTTCCTGTGTTTGGACCATCACGATCCCTGCATATCCGAGATCATCTGTTGGGCAAAAGAAGCTAGACGCCTTGCTTATTTGCGCACTCTTGCTTCGCAAGACCGCTCGAAGGCACATTTTGACCACCGACGCCGACACGTGACGTACAATTGCGGCGACCTAGTGTTGCTGTAAGCACCAACTAGAAAACGCGGTTTGAGCGAGAAACTGCTAGCGCACTATGCGGGGCCTCATCTTGTTCTAAACCGTATCAGTGATTTAGTTTACCGTATAGCGCGCCTCTGTTCGAACGGCCGACGGTCTGCAAATACTGAACTTGCTCATGTTGCACGTTTGAAGCGTTTTATTCCTCGAGAGACTGTTTGACTCGCCCAGTGGGCTTCGTCTCCGCGAAGGGAAATGTTACCACATATGCAATTTAGGTATATGCACCTGTGTAGTGGGGAACAGGGTGCTGGCAGATGAAGAGGACGTTCGGTTGATGGCAAGAGCTCGCTGGTGCGCGTTCACTGCTGTATATCGTCCAGTTGATCGTTACATCGATTTTTAATAAACCCCTCTCGTAGACGTAACAATATATAGCAAAAGTTACTGTTACATCGAACGGAAATAGCAACGACAAGCGATACATCAAACTCCATGCGCCTCAAAAGTGCCCCAGCAAGTTGGCTTTCCCTCATGGTGGCGGTGAAAACTGGTGGTGCCACTCTAGAAAAAAGGTTTAGACCCAGCTGTACATAAACGCCCCCCTGCAAAAAATTATCCTGGCCTGCTTGCAGCACTTACAGCTAATCAGAGGCCGTCGTGCTTTCTCCAAAGCGCAGATGCGGTACAAGTCAGCGCCATTTTTTCATTCTTTATGTTTGTGTACCTGCTGCTGCCTTTCGAATTCTCATCCAGTGTAGTCCGTGCTCGTGGTGTTGCCTGTTGGTGCTCTGTTCTTGGCGCACTGTCATCATAGCTTGTGCAAACAGGCAGAATATGCCGTTCGCAGCAAGCCACGAAACTACTCAAAATTATAAATCGAATCGAGCGTGGTGAGAAGTCCGACGTCGCTTCGACGACCTCCTGCAATATCCAGCTGTGTTTTTCACCCCCAAACACTACGCCTGTTTTGCAACCACTGGATCAAGGCATCATATGGGCACTAAAATCTGGCTATCAAAAGTGCCTGGTGGAGAGGCTGATGCAGAACCTTCGTGTTGGCAGGGAGCTGAAGATCGACTTGCTCGGAGCTCTTTCTATGCTGAGTAGATTGTGGACAGATGTCATGGAAGAGACAATGCAGAAATGCTTTAGGCATGCCGGTTTCCGCATGCCTTAAGCTGGCAGAGTTCCTGTGTGCTATCGACGAATTGACATTCGATGAGATTGTCAATGTGAATGATGATGTAGGCATCACGGGCCAGCTACAAGATCAATACTACGTTGCATAGGTCGTGTGGATCACAAGTCAACGCGACTGCAATAAAGAAATTGATGATGGCTTGTTGCCTCCGAAGTGATTAGTGCACTTGCGTTAGGCTGACGCGTGAATATAAAAGGTTTCCGCCTCAGCTGCTCCGACTCGTTGGACAATGTGAAGGTGTGCGTGCTGTCGCAGGGAGTGAAGTCACTGAACATAAGAAAATCCAGAGCTATTTTGTTCCAAAGTAGGGCACCAAGTAAACCACCGTATTAATAAAGTACTTTTCTTATGTGCTTTTGCATCATCAAATCTTATAGCGGGCCTATATCAAATTGTGCTATATATCGAACTAATAAACATTTTTTGGCGAGTTAGATATACCCGGGTTCGACTGTATATTACAGCTGCATCTTACCGGTGCTTACCTACAGAGCAGAAACCTGGAAGTTTACTAAGTGGGTCTAACTTAAGTTGAGGACGACGCAGTGAGCAATGGAAAGGAAAATGATCGGTGTAACTCTAAGGGACAAGAAGATAGCCGAGTGGGTCACGAAACAAACAGGTGTTAACGACATCATAGCCAAAATTAAAATGAAGAAATGCTCATGGGCAGGGCATGTAGCACGAAGGCAAGATGGTCATCACAAACTGGATTCCAAGAGAAGGCAAGCATATGAAGGCGAGACAGTGAGCAGATGAGATTAGGATGATTGCGGGTATGAAGCGACAGCAGCAAGCACAGGATCGACCTGACTGGTGGAACATGGGCGAGGTCTTTGTGCTGCAGTGGGTGCAGTCAGGCTGCTGCTACTGCTGCTGCTGCTGCTGCTGCTGCTGCTGCTGCTGCTGCTGCTGCTGATGATGATGATGATGATGATGACAAAAGTGTAATAACAATTTTCGTCAGAGTGAAAGCTCAATATATGACAACGGGTGAAACGACAATATTATCAACAGCAGTGCCCTACTTCCCGAGAAATTGAGGTAAATACATGTGAATGCGTGTTCCATGAGTAGGAAATTTGCAAAATGATCCCAATCACCTCAGAGTTACTGCCGACAATTCATCACTAGTAATTGAACTAGCTGCACTAAATAAAGAACTTTCCATGCATCAAGAGACGTAATGAAATGCTCCTTGTTCGTATCTGTTTGATTCATAGAAAAAAGAACCTCTGCACGTTACTATGGGGAATGGTGGGAGTGGTTCAAAAGTTCAATTTTCGCTTGGTTGAACTGAACAGGTCGTGCCATTTAGCGGAGCCCAGTTGAACCGAACACGCCGGCCATATCAGAGGCCATGGTAGAAAATTGTTCAATCGCTGTTGCTGTTGCAGTGGCTTCCGCTACTTTTGCTTTGCTGCTACTAGTGTCAGCGGCCACACAGTAAAGCCAGGCAACGTTGTGCACAGCAACGGTGACGAGAGATGGCCACTTTCAGGTGGGTAATTTAAGGTGTGGGAACACAATGCAGACCACTTAAACATGATTTTATTTCAAAATAACCACTTTCTTGGTACAGAACTAGCACTACGAGGTTTCTGGACCGCTATTTCAGCAATCAACATAGATTTGACATTTGCCTTTAGTGTCTTTTTAAAGGAGTCATAACATGGTTGCCCTACGATTTGCACTTTTTAGCAAAAAATAGAAAGAGAGGGTGGAACAAAATCGTTCGCTGGAATGCTGAAGCTGGCACAGCAAGAAGCTTGTTACATTATGGCTTGCAAGTGTGCCAGTGTTGCCAGACTTATTTTGTCAGGTGCATTTTTCTTGTATTTTGCACTCTTTCTATGCAGCTTAGAAAAAATGATACACGTGAGGATTTCTTTATTGCAAATACTAATGAAATTGTAGTTGCTGAAGACACTCTTAAACTTTTAATCCCATTTTTTGCCTAAGCTCAGTGTTTAAGAATTCAGTTAAATATTTATAATTGACAAATTAGTTAATAACAAAACATCAAAATAAAAACTTGTAGTGCGAAAAGTAGCTGTTGGCAGTATGAAACAGATTTCACTGACCTGTTTCTAATATTCTATTTTTAAACCTTATCTTAAAAAGGCCCTCCAACACCTTTGAAGCACCTATGTGTTATTTGTGGTTTGCGTAGACTGATACCTGGAGATAATCTTAGCAAAGGTCAAAGCACCGGTATGAAATAATTTGCTGCTGACCTTACCAGCACAAAGTGGCGCTCGCCAGAACATTGTGGGCGGAAGTGACACCTGATGGTTGCCGCTGTATGATTGGATAAATGTAACGTTAAAAATGATCGTGGTGTAGGATCAAGACTGAGGCCTCTAATCTTTCATTTTTCTTCTCCAGGCTTTTTCATCGAGCCATGAACAAACGCGGCCGCAACAACAACAACAAAAAAAAACTATGAAGCACGACAGAGAAGCTGGCTGCCGTTTAACTACTAGATTTTTGCCTTGTGCGGGTTGGAGGCTTATACGGAAGACCTCTTCGTCTTGCTTTTAGGAATGTGCGAGCTATTTCCACACGTGGAGCGATTAAAGGAGAGCAGTTTGGGCGGCTCACCGAACAACGCACAAAGTCAATAAAGTCAACATTATTTTGGAAAGAACAAGCAACCATGGTGTGCGAGCTTCTTTTATGCGGGCCCTCCCTGCTCATTTCATTGGGTGAACCATCCGACATCATCGAGCGAGTGAAATGTGGACAGGTGACCCCGTGACAAACAAGTTGATTGGCATTTTTTTCGTGCAATTAGAATTTTCTAAATCGAATAGCTTAGAACTGTGTGCCATTATCACAGCCGTTCTTGCTGCATTATTGTGTCTGCACATCAGTCTACACAAACCATTAATAAAAAATGGGGCGTTAAATAGTGTTGGAGGGCCCCTTTGAGATAGCTGGGACCCAGCATATATAATGTATATATCTGATTAGTCTTTTCTTTTCACAGTGAAGCGGTTCTAGCTCAGCTTACGATGTGGTGACCCAAAATTATTATCTTGAACCAGCATGCTCTCCTTTCATCTTCTTTCTCTTCTGCTTCACTCCCACAACATGGTGCCGGTTCGTCTTGCGTATAGCAAAGGGGAAGCTCAAAGCAAAGGACAGATGTAAGGATGAGGAGGGCAAAGAAGAAAAAAGAGAAAGATATACAGAAAGAGCAAATCTTGGCTAAAAAAATTACTCATGAGATGGCAAGACTCGAATCCATGTGTAGCTTCATCATTGTTATTCATCATCATCATCATTTCATAGCCACCGCTCGCACCTCTCGCATAGCTCATGGCTAGCTCGAGCTGCGCGAGCAACAGACCAAGTTTACTCGCCTGGCATGTCAGATGCTGGCAGTCACTGCCGCTCTGCTTTACCCGACGTATAAAGTGCCGAGATTGGCATGACCCCCATTCCCTTCATGTAGTACCACGTCTCATTTCTCTCTTGCTACAGTGGTAACCTAGAGAACGCGCCCTTCGACGAGCCTCCGGCGACCATGCTTCCGCGACTCTCCATGCTTCCGCGTTCACGGCGGCAGTAGAGGATCTTTCTTAGTTTGTCGTACAGCAACCGCACTTTTATCAGTTTCTGCCCTTAGTTTTCCGAGTAAGGGCTCGAAGATGGGCCCCGAGGAGGGCCAGTGTACTGCCAGTGGTGCGGTGAGGCGTAGCGGCCTGGCGACGGAGAACGATAAGGTCGTCGTGGTGTCGACTGCGCTGGGTGTCGACTGCGCTTCCACGAGAAAATCAGCAATGTCATGCGGTAGTTCACCTTGTTGTGGACACGGCACGATGATATCGAAGCCCCGAAGACCCATTTGTCATTACTGGCAACAGCAGTAAGATTGCCCGGGCTAACCGCAGTGGTAGCAGAATGGGCGGTTGTCAGGTGCATGCCAAGCATCGGCTTTCCTTGGCGGGCTGCGCTGTCCCATTGGTGAGCGGTAGGACGTCGGTGGTAGAGGTGGCGACGGTGGCATCTGGCGACAGAAGTGCGATGGAGTGGCATCTTGGCATGGGCGTGGAGGAGGGGTGTGACGGCGGGTTGCAGCAGCATAGCTCATGGCTTGCAGGTGCGGCTCTGGAGGCCGAGGAACGCCCAGCGATTGCTTGATCTCCTTGCATTCGACATCCGCAATGGAGTCCATGTGAGGCTGCACTGAAGGAAGCTATTCTCACAGCTCTTCTTGCACAATCGCTTGGATCGTCTCACGCAGGTTGGCGGTTCTTAGCGCTTGAATGTCGGCCTAGCTTGTAGATGAGAATCTACGGTTGTATTGCTGTGTCCACATCTCGTGTGCCTTCTCTATCATAGACGCTTTCGAAATGAATTCAGCGACTGTCCTTGGCGGGTTCCTGATCAGCCCGGCGAAAAGTTCTTGTTTGACTCCTTTCATGAGAAGATGGACGTTCTTCTCCTTGGTCAGCGTGACGGAAAGTTTCAATCATATCTTCCGTAAATAGCGCCATGTTTTCATTTGACATCTGCGTACGGGCTTTGAGGAGAGCTGCAGTCTTTTTTTTGTGGACCACACTTGCATAAGCGGTGAAGAACCTGGTGCAAAAGACGTCCCAGCATTGTGAGGCTTAGCTCTTGATTCTCAAATCAGGTCCGAGCAGCATCTTTTAAGGTGAAATAGGTACACATGCTGAAGCTTGTGCTGTCGGTCCAGTCATTGAAGATGGCGACGCGGTCAGACCTTTCAAGGCAGCTTTCTGGGTCTTCCAGTTGCGAACCGCGGAAAGTTGGCAGCTCTTTGGGTTGCTGAAACAGGAGTAGTGTAGGTGGCACAGGCGTTGTCATTGTCATCGTGGTCAGCGTCAACGTCTTGGTCTTCCGGGTATTGCCGGGTAAACGTACGTACTTTGGTATCAGACCTTGTAGCACCTCCTCCAGATGTTACAGGGTCATGACGGGGATGGAGGGAGCAGACTGCAGGTCGAATAATAAACTGTTTATTTGGGTCGAACTTGTGGCCATGTAAACGGAAAATCAGATTACAGCAAGACACTGGCACTGATAGCGGTGAACAGAGCGTCAGCCGTCGATCCACTGACTAGCAATGAAGCGCGTCGGCATTTATATATATGTGCCGTCGAATATCTTAGCGTTATCGCTAGCAGCTATGTAGGTTCCAGAATAACCTGTAATATTTATGAAGTGGGTGTAATCTTAACAAAACGATCTGCTACAGTCTCGAAGCTTCTCGAACACCGTAGGCGCGGTTTGCGCTTAACATAGTGTAACAGGGCAATAACAAAACTTGAGGAAATGAACGTGGCAATATCATTTATCCCCTTCAAGCATAGATTATGATTCACTGTCGAAAATGCATCAAAGTTGCATAGCATGATTCCAAGGCACTCAATATTACACTTCAGGAAAGAAAATTAAGGAATGTGTTGTTTTCTCGGATTTTGAGTAATTAATCATAATTAGCATTTAAATAAGTATCTAATTCTGTATTAAGTCTCCTTCAGTACTTGCATTAAAAGAATGAAATATTAGGCCCAAAATTCATGCAGAGTTCGATGTTTGGTTGCACTCAATTGGAACAAAAAAAAAAAGACTTTTTACTTTGTTTGTGAAACGGGCCACATTGAACGACTGTTGAACACTGTACTGTCTCCAGTAAGGTGACCATCTGTAACAATACACTGTGCAATGAAGTCAAGTGACTACTGTTTGTCCATTCACGAAGCCTCCACAAATGTGTACACTTGTTTTCAAGGCGTTCGAAGAAACATGCTGTGCGTGACGTTTCTCCGAATTCGATCCGCACAAATGTACGCACCGCTGCCGAAGGGGATGTACTACCTCTGTGATGCCTCCACATGTTAGAGCAACCCTCAGAGCAGTGCATAGAAGTCTGTGTGCACACATTTCTTGGCAGGTGCGTCAACGGGCAAATGGGCCTGCCAGGACACTGTTTGTGTACCTTCCGGACCATAGCCGCATAGACATAGACTTGGTGCCAGTATTGGAGTACACCTTCAACCAGCTGCCTGCTGAGGTGCCTCGCCATGGGTGGTTTAATGAACTTCTGAGCGAGGTGTGTGTGCTTTTTGTTCAACTCCATGTGAGCGTCACCTTCCTTTCTGGCTTTATAAAAGATATTTGCACTGGCAGTTTTGAACAGGATTAGAGAAGCACTTGATTTAATCAACCTAACGAAACCAACTGATTATGAGGCTAAGAAAGGTGTAGGGTAGATTACTAGTATCTTATACCTTTAGTACATATAGTAATTATGGAATAAATGAGAAGGAGCTTAAATGGATAAAAAAAATCACTTTTCTGCAACAACAGAAGCAGCAGCAGCACAAAATTTTATTAGATGGGAAGCAGCTCTTTGACGAGACTGTGTAACACTATTCATTCATGTCTCTGGGCCAAGGTGCCGCGCCGCGTTACCTTCGCCATAATTGTTGGAACGATGCCAAGTAGGTCAAGTCGCAGCTGCACGTTAATGTCACTTTCTTTCTCACCCGCAACAGCTGCTGGCTCCTCTCAGCACACCTAGGTGGTGTTGCTCTTCCGCCCGCTTGCAATGCACTTCTCTCTCACTTCACCATCTCGACCGCCTGCAACGCTTGACCGCACGTTGAGTGAAAACACTCTTTCGGCTCGTTTATCTGTGATCAAATTTACACGAAACCCAGCCCGCCTCCTGTGTCCTTGTGTTTCAAAGAGACGTTTACTCGAGTAAAGACTACACAAAGTTTCGCTTCAAATCCTTCTTCCAACACCCACATTGACACTCATTTCAACCAGGTCAACAGCGGGCGCGGCGCTGCTGCTTTGCATCGTATCATGGTTTCCTTTGAGGAGATGGTCCCTAATTTTTTGAAGCGGGTTATGCTAGATAGCCCTTATCCTCACTGGGCTGGTCTACATCCCTAGAACGTCATTAGTTCAAGCCACCACGCGAGCCCTCCAAAGCAAAGTTTGCTGTTCTGCTAGCCCCAACCCTACCAAAAAGCTCAGAAGGATCAAACCTACGACCTTTGTGTAACGCACTCCATGCTCCACCAATGAGCTGCTGTGGCCGTCGCTTTCAGATCGACTTTGCTGGGTCTGTGTAATCTACGAGCCAAAGTTGCTCATAGCCGTGACACTGAGTGTGGAACATTCTTTTTCATGCGAAATGGTGTGTTGTAGCCGGGGACTAATAAGTCTCTGTATAAGGCATCAAATCTGCTAGAATGACATTGCAGAAGAATGAGGGCTCATTTGTTTTCGTTAGACACGATTAGGTTGTGTCTCAGCATTCTTGTCAGGATGAGAGAAAAAGTGATAACACGCGACCAACTCCTGTGACTCTTGTAATTTTTGACGAGTGGGAGAAACATTTGTGGCAATTGATTCATTAGGCAAAAAAACTCTGGATAGTAAACTAATTACTTAGAAAAGTTGATGACCCCTTCAAGGTTCATGCATAATGCAATGGAACAGAAAATCGAGAAACAACTGAATAGATAACGAAACATACAAGTGCTGCTAATCGTTTAGTCCATAGTTAGGGCTAAAAATAGACCTGAGTGGACCATGTAATGCGAGGAACAAAAACATTAAGGTCAATTAAAGCCAGAGTTATTCAATCATACCAGCAGCGAAACCGCGTTCCCATACCCAGACACGCAATAGGCCCAATTTTTCCGAAGTTAGCAGTCTGTCGCGCCATCTGCGAACAGTGACTCGAAACAAATAATGCATTTAAATGCTGGTGTGCTGATTGACAGATGGCACATCAATCTGCACACTCCTGACATCTGGGCTGATTACGTGTCCTAATTTTGATACATGGAGCCTATGTGGAGTTTCGTAACTCATATAAATGAATAACTCAGAGTTAAAACCAAACGCAATCATGAACTGTGTCAAGTTGTGTGGCATGTTGCAAGGCCACAATAAAACCACTTTGTTTGAGGCCTTTGTACTGCATACATAAAACATAAGCTGACGTCTCTTTGCATTTGTAAATACCTATATGTAATTGTACTGCTTCGCCCTCTTTTCTGACAGGATGAGAAAAGGTGGCTCATGGTTCCGAAGCCTCCCAAAGACGACGACCACCTCTGGCGCGTTCACTTCCCAGATGCAGAGCGAAAGTTAATGAAGGATTTGGAATGCATTAAGCCTACAATTAGGCTGATAAAAGTGAGTCGGGTATTGGGGAATGGCCATCAGCATTCCTGCTCCGGTTTGCACTAAACATATCCGACTTGTGGTAGAAAGCAAGCCAGACATTGTTATAACTTGAAAGTGTTGTGCGCAAAGACGATTATACGTTTATGACATGTGACAACATGGGCTTTCTTCTGCTAGTGGCATAGTTAGATGGTGGTACACCAAGCCCGTGCACACCCTACTTTGTGCCCATCATATTTAGCGCACAAAATAACGTTCTACCGCATATGGCTGCCTGGACACAATTCTAATCAAGGTGGTGCTCCCTCCGAAAAAAATTTCGGCCAATGCCCCTGTCGTCCACGACTTTAGCTCACACGGTTCCTTGCTTATAGATTATGTCTGCAGAATTGGCCCGTAACTACTGTCAGTTTCTCTCAATGTCTCTTTGATCTACAGGCAAAAACGGGGTCAGCTTCAAAAATCGATTCATCTTCTAAGAGCTTCCGTGAAATATAACACAGCTTATGAATGAAGCCATAAAAAAGAAAAAGTAACTGGACACTGGCAATATTACTTAAACATGACATTGCCGTTTAGACCATAATATGCAAGACCTTACAGCATGCTCATTCAAAGGAGCAAAATGATATGACTGACTGATCGTATTTTTTATCACGATTTACCCTTTGTAGAAGCTCTGGAACTAAACGAATCATTCATAATGTTGTGTAGCTCGATGGTGATTGAATGTGCAACATGTGACTATTGCAGAAATTTTGTGTAGTAAATGTAGGATTGTGCTGCAGGGAAAAGTTAAAACTCTGACAGAGACGCGCACATGCTTGATTCTCAGGTTTGCCCGCCGTTATAACAGAAAGGTTGTGGCTGTAGGGATGCTGTGTTCTTCTTACGAAGTGGGAATTCTGCTTTCGTTGTGGTTCCTAGAACTATATGTTAGTACCCATTTGATGCTTCAATTTGACACGGAGTGAATCGTTACTTATTATAGAGGCAGCGCGCTTGGCCCCTGTGGCTTTCATTTAGGTGGCCATAGCAGACAACGTCGGCAGTCAGGCATTACGAGAAGCCTAACACCGGGGCAGTTATTTAGCACTTCGTACAGTCAGGGAAAAAGCTGCAGCAGTATTTTACTGATTTGGTTAAGTGAAGTAGAAGAATGATAATAATGAAAAAAAGGGAGACGCAAGAGCAGCTGCGGGCAGTGCATGAGAGGGCGGGGAAGCAATCCAACCACGTACGTCACAAAGATGCCTCCGCATGGTGGTGCCATGGTATGTCCTCGCGCTCAATACCCAGTAAAGGTAGGTGACTCCTTTGGTTGCACTTACCATTTTCTTACTCTTATGATTTTCTATCTTCCACTACAATGAGTTTTCAAAATAATGAATATTTTTCAAGGTTTTCTTGAGATTAGTCGCATGGAGGTTTGACTGTATAAAGGCCTTGGCACCAGTGATGCAGAACTATTGATAGCACTACAGATACTGTTGAAACAGTTAAACTTGCTTATAACAAACCTTCATATAATAAATTCCTTGATATAACGAAGTTTTTTCTATTCCTTGCCGTTACTCCATAGAAGCACATGTATTTGCGACCTTCGCGTAACAAAACAGAGACAACCTTGATATAACGAATTCTTCCCACGGACGATCTAAAAATTTTGCCCTGGACTTGGTAATTTTGGTGCGAGCATGCACCTTCCGCGGGTGCCCCGCCGCTGACGAAACGCAAAGTGACAGTGACTAGCACGGCACACCAGGCGAGGGCGAGCGCTCGTTATTGTACGCGGGTGAGCTTGAGGTGGGCGGGCGGGCCTGTGTTTCCACAAACTGGCGTTGCTACTGTTCTTGCTGCGGGCGCATGCACGGTTGTTTCCCCCTCCTTCCTCCAAACCAAAAAAAAAAAAACTGCTTTTGCGTTGGCAGTGCCATGCTTTTAGTTAGCGTCACATATGTGGGGCCGCGCTACATATGGAGGGCGCTTTGCCGAACAGTTTTCTGCGGTATTCGTGTCTGTGTCAGTGTCGTTCGCTCTTCGTTTTTGACGCCGTGCATATGCATAGTGTGGCCTCTGACGACTTTCAGTTTTGGGTTTCTTTTGCTTTTTTTAAAATTAAGACAACTGTCTTGTCACCACCGAGGAGATGTCACATTAGGCACTGATGAAAACTCTCCGAGACCGCGGTGACGACAAATGTTCGGAGGTCGACTCGTCACGCGCTTCTGTTTTGCGCCGCGCTGTGAGATTGCAGGCTTGTAGCTTTCTCGATTAGCCGATTAGTTCTGGCAACACGACGGCACTAATAATTAACACACATCAAAACTGGAGACATGAGCCCTTACTCTTAAAAAAATTTAACATGCACAGGTTGCACGCGCTTATAGCTTATCTTTCCTTGGTGTCTGTAGAGTACCAACGTGCTTGAATTGCATAGTTGCTTCATTAGGTACCTAATGGGGCCCCATGCACTGCGCACCTTATGTTTGTTAAAAATTCCAAGAATGCCTGTCGCTTGTCTCGTCAAAGTGTTTCTGGCTGACATGCGGCTTCTTGTTTACCCTTGACCTTTTCTTCCCCACCATAGTCGCCCCTTTTTCCTTTGTGCCATTCATATCCTTCTACATTTTCGCTGCGGCGAGATCAAAGCCTGCAACCACAGCCGCACTTCGTTGTCCTGTTCGCCCCGAGTCCTTCGGCCGTCGGCGATTAGGCAACCTACTCTCCCGTTTTCGCCACCTGTGAGGGATCGTGCTCCGGACAATCGATATGCTGCATTTGACTAACAGTGCTAAAAAAGCTGCCGGTCAGTCTACTTCAGCGCTTTAATTGATAGTTGTTTGGAAACCCTGAGTCTGATCTTGCTTTAGGACATTACTTTTTCAAAGATCGAAGGCCGCCACACAAAGACGATAAGATAGACATTGTCAGGGAACAACAAAGACGGCGGCTTGCTTGCTAATTGGTCTGACTCGCTTTGACAGATATATGGAACTGCGGTGGTGGCGACTTGGGGAAGAAATGTATGGCAAAAAAACCTCCTTGTTTTGAGCGTGAAAGCAGTACGGTGGAGACAGCTGAAGAGCCGACACGACAGCTTTAATACGTGTAATGCTGCCCAGCCTGGTGTATTCCTCCGAGAAGTAGCTAGTGTTTTTTTTTATTATTGCATGATGTAATAAATTACGTTTTCAAGAGAGTTGTTCTTATTCAACAGCCCCGGCTCATATGCAATTTATGTAGACTCAAACTATAGATGTTCGCCATGTGCACCACTTAATGGGGATAGTATATTTTGTACTCGTTCTTTGAAATGCAAAAAAAAAATGTGTGGTTAGCACTGTACACGTGATTCAGTCAGCTCTGACTGCAAATATATTTTATATTACCCTGTAAATGTTTCACGAAAAGAGTTACGGACTTAATTACCCAAAAGTATACGGAGTATACCAGTGAAAGTCATGACACTGAAAGGAGCTCCAAAGCACTCACTAGAACGTATCTTGTGTGAGGCAGGTATCTTCACAATTATTCGATAGTAAACAGTGCATTGTTTATGGTCTAGGCATAACTGGTGGAAACGGACTGGGCCCAAACCTGTCGGGTACGGGCTGTATTTAAAGACACCGAGCTGAGTTCGGGAGCATGATGTTTTCGGGCCAGAAAAATCGGCCCCTGCAGTGTTCTAAGCCGTAGTACTCCCGATGGTGCTATCGATAGTGGTAACAACAATACTACTGATAGGTTATTGATAGTAGTACTATTGATAGTTTCTTTACACTGTCAATAGTTTTGAAAGAACTATCGAAGTTATAGCGACACACCTGTAGTGACATAGCCATATATATTAACATAATGGCTATAGTACAAGGGGACGTTAAAGGGCCAGTAAACAACACCAAAAATTGTTATAGAGAGAAATATGTGCACTTTTGCTTTGTGAACATGCTGGCGCAAAAATTTTGCAAATATGTGCTATATTAAAAGAAGTTACAGGGATTAGAACATCGGTTTTAGTTCGATTCAAAATTTTGCACGGCCTCGCCACACTTCTTCCTCATAGGGAGGGGAAGGTGTAGCCCGTTGTCGTCACTGGTTGAGCCTAATTGACGAGCTGCGTGCTACATCAAGTCTCTGATCGGCAACTTTGATTCACTGCGCATGAAACGAGTATAAGTCAGGCATAAGAAAGGAGCGTGGGAACTGTGTGCGGTGCGCAGCGCTCTAATATTTGGAAAATGTGATTTACTTTATGAATTGCTGAGCTTCTGTGGGGGGTGTAAAAAAAAGTCCGAGCTTGCTGACTGTCCCTTTAATATAGCCATCTATGTAAACACCCCTTGTCCTTCAAAATGGTCACAGACATACTTTACATCATCATTCTGAAAATGTGCCTTTTTCGATCATTCTTCTAGCTTGGCATGCACATTGTAGGAACACGTGAAATTTCGTCTTGCACTGATATCCCTCCATTTATTTTTAATGCTTTACTACAGTGATGTGCTAGCTAGTTTTGTTTCGTCTTTCGAACCGTTCAGGCTTCTTGCGGCGTAAAACTGACGCCTATCTGGTTTAGAAAATTTTGAAGGGCGACCATTTTGTTGTTGTCTTGGGAGCATAGTTACATCTATCTTTAAGCAGGTGTTGACTGACACAAACAGTGCCGCTGTGTTTGTGTTTCCTGTTTTGGGGACTTGCAAAATTGGTCTCGTTGGCAGTGAGGAGATAGATTATTATAGTTTTCTGACTAGCTGTCTGGATGCATGTCAGCTGTACAGTTTTCTTCAGTGTGCTCACTGGTGCAGTTTGCTTGTGCTATGGACCTGTGAGCCGGTTTCTGTGCTGCAAGTGGGTGTAGTGGTGTTTCCCATTGCCGTTGGACTAATAAATCAGAATCCGTTTGATTGGATGCCGGCCCGTGGCACAAAGAGTATGAGTTCAGACTTAAATGTTGATGAGTGAGTGACATTTGAAAAGCGTGTGCGGCGAGGCAGTGCTAACTTGATCGAAGGTCAATATTGTCCCTTGATGTTTGAACTTAAAGGGACACTATAGGCAAATGAGTGAAATCTCGATGTATGAGAATATCTAAAGCATAGTGTTTCATACAATAACACCTAGAGAGGAATCTGGCGCTGCAATCTTGTACCTTCATAGGAATTATGGGAGGTACAGGCTTCGAATTAGATAAGGTTAGCTAGCAAACTGTCAACAGACATTTTTCTACAGTTTCAGTTTCGCTATTTGCGCAGTCTGAGTAGTGGAGTGCATTGAAAAGCACTGAAGCAGCGCCTTTGTTGTTCAAAGAAGCTGAAGACCGCTAGGTCTTAAGTTTGCTGCGACGTTGGAACTTGGCATGTCGTATTTGACAGTCTGAACAAAGCGTCGTCCACTCACCGCTGTGCATAGATGTAGCGTCTCATGCTAGTGCAGGATATTGCATCGAGTTCGTGTTTTCTTTTTTTTTTCCACAAGTATGTCTTGCCTAATCTCGTCTTAAATCGACTGCAAAACTATGACGAAGCTAAGTAGATGCACCGTCACGCTCCCCTGACTCTACTTCACAACAAACCAGAGGTGCGTTGGGGGCAGACCACTTGGACGGACGCACCTAGCATAGTAGAAGACGGAATCTTAAGTATTTCTCACTTAATATAGTGACGTGAATTACGAGGTAGTTCCTCAAAGCTCGGATACCAGTTTAAACCGAAGACGTCCACGTCCAAAAGTAGTTCATGTAGTACGAATGAAACCATACCACGCCCGCGAGTTATGAACTGTTCGAGCTTTTTTCATTATCCACAACAGCGTGGGCTTATGTGGTTTCTTTTTTTTTTCGTTGACGTGGCCATCTTTCTTTATGACCATCTCTAGCATCTTAGTCAATCGACCGGGACGGTCGCTCTTGAAAGGGGGGAATAGACGCAAGGTAGGCTGGCAACTATAGTGGCAACCTCTGAGGAGGATAACGAAGTAGTTCTGTGGGCGCGTGCTCTGGTGTTCATGCTTTTGGCCTTTGGTCATGAAAGTTAACGCCCTGCTTTTGTGCCTGCGTCCCTTGCATCAATATTGTGCTGCTATTTTCATAAATGTATAATGCGTATTGTCGAGAGAAAGACAAGCATGTTTGTTTTGAAGTGTTGTAAAACATAATTCATTAAATTTTGATGCCAAGTCTGCAATGCAAAGGCAGAGCAATGCAAACCCTAGTGGTTAAATTTGCCTAGGTTTCACTTTTGCCGCCTTGTCACAAAACTTTCTGCAATAATGTTTGTGTACAAACAAATGAAGGAAGTTTCAATTAAATATAAGGTCATATCATTTTGTTTTACACTCGTAAAAGAAGCGTCACGAATCTCAAAAAAGTAATCCATTCGAAGCGGATCCGAAGCCTGTACTTCCCATAATTATAGTGTACTAGAATATGGGGTAGTGTGTTCGGGCACCTTCTCTCGCCATGCATCGCATGAAGCGGCGCACGTGGACAAAAAACCGGTTCTCAAGGCGGCGCAGCCGTAGCATGGGCTGGCAGTATTGTCAGCTCCGCGCCGCTCTGCCTTTTCAGTTCAGTGACCTGTTGCTTGTGTTCGCACCCGCTTAACGAAAGTTTTTTTTGTCAACGTTTTTGCTGGCCACACGGCAGTGAGGCAATGTCGAGTCATCGGCGGCAACGACACTGCTTTGCACCTGTAGGTGCAAAACAGGGTACACCATAGGAAAAAAAAAAGTGAGCAGCCGTCGCTTTTCGCTGCACCCAAAGACGAAGCACGCAAGAAGGTTTGGGAACAGAATCTACGTAGAAAGGATGGGACCTTGAAAAAAAGCTGCTCTGTATATGAGCTAAACTTCGAGTCTTCATGTGTTCTCGGAGACTACGTGCACGTTATAAATGGCGAAGAAGTTCGCGTATCGTGTAGGAGACCAGAGCTAACGGCGGACGCTGTGCCGATGATAGTGCCTAACGCTCCAAGCTACTTATCGAAGAAAGCGCCGCATCCAAGATTTCCGAGAAAGCGGAAGAACGCGGCGGTTGAATCTGCAGCACCCTGTGTTGATGGTGAGGCCACTGATTCAGGTTCATCGATGGACGTTCCTGCTGACTACGAACCCGACTGCTAACTGCGAACGCTACAGGGACTGCAGCTTCGATGGAACGCTTACTCAAGCTTTGTTTACCTTGAATTTATATGAGCTCGATCACACCGCATCTCGTGTCAAAGAGAGCGGTAATTTACGTGCTGTCACGACTTCATTTTTTCGTGAAGGGCATCGACCAGTCTCGAGAGGCAAAACGAAAAAAAAAAAAGCTGCACGTGAAAATCAGCTGTTGTTCATAAAGGTGCCACTGATGAAGCGATCGTGAACTGATAATTCCACGGAATGACGTCGAATTCGATCGGTGTTACAGCTCAATGCTGTATGTTCGCTCGTAAATAAAGGGTTTCTTCGTACAGTGTGACAGTGGTGCCAAGTGATGTTTTCTTTTGACTGTACAGTGCAATATCTCGGCCACAGCAGCAGTATTTCGGCGGACACGTAATCGTTTAAAGACCAAAGATTGTCAAAATTATTGCCAAGTCTACAGCTATAGCGTGCCTCTCAATCAAATGGCAGTTTTGTCACCTTAGCAACATAATTAAAATTGCATGATGCAACTATAGACAAGAACGGTGTTGTGCGTGTAGCGAAAGAAGTCAAAGCTGTCGCAGAGTGCAGACTACGACTTGATATAGCAGTAGTATAACAAGAAACTTTCAGGTTTATAGCTGCTCCTTTGATATCTCAATCTTCCTTATTTTTTATTCGTTCACCAACCGAGCTTCAAAAATTGCAGGCAGTTTTCCCAGGAATGACTGCTTCGCCGTCGTTTGTTAATACCTGCATTTGGACCGTGTGTTGCGGCTTTGACATTTCGTTTTGTTTTGAATGCAGTACAAACAAACCCATTAGGAAGCTTTTCGCGGACGTGTCAGCAATTACGTATGCAAGCGTATGTCACGGAATTGAATCCCGGCCGCAGCGGCTGTATTTTCGCCAGAGACGCAAATACTGAGGTGCGTATACCTAGATTTAGGTGCACGTTAGAGCACCCCAAGTGGTTGAATTTTCGGAGCACTCCTCTACGGCGTCTCTCATAATCGAAGGGTGGTTTTTGTACGTTAAAGCACAGAAGTGCATAGAAGACAACGCGTGAGGTGACAGCCCATGCTAAGGTGGCGCCATCTCGCGGCTGTCGATACCAACTGCGTCAGCCACGGCTCCTCCCTGAACACACTACCCCATATTCTAGTACACTGTACTATAATTGCCATGGGTATGGTGGCTAGAAGGAGAGGTTTTAGCATCGCACGGCCGTGCCTTGAAAGGAGGCGTGCTGGTATTTCATTCCGCCGCGGCGCGCAAGTCGCCACCGTGATCGGTTGATAGCGCTCGCCAGCCGCTAGGGCGGCACTTTCAGTCACTTGCTCGAGTGCTCGCGAGTCGCAACGTCTGCGCTTTGCCTATTTGGACTTGCTCTGGATCATTACGTGCCAATGCGACCATGCCACAATGATGGGTAAACAGCAAAGACACTGCTTTGCACATGGATGCAATGTGGGATATGTTTCGGCCCGCAAACAAGGAAAGAAAGGGTCTGTCTTCTCTGCTCCCGCCGACGATGAATGGCACAAGGCCTGGGAGTGTGCAATTCCTCGCGCTGAGAAACCACTGGAAAATAAGTGCGTTGTGTGCGAAGCTGATTTTGACGAAAGAATAATCGTCCGTAGCTACATGCATGTTATCAACAGGTTCTTAGCAACTTGGGAAAAAGCTGTGCCTAAGGAGTGTGGGTTTCTGAGTGAATCAACTGCCGAAGGACTCTGCGTCACTCTAACCAACACCCTTTTTATCCGGCACTATGTCACGAAAACCTTGGGCCATAAATACTTGATGACGTCTCGCCTCTGCCAAGACAAATTCTGAAGCAAATGTCTAGCTCGTATTATCACCCTTCACTGACACAATTTTTGATCTATGTGAATTGCCTCAGTTTTTACAGTTTGGCACAGTCACCCTCCAGTGGAAACGTACGTTCTGGAGTTCCGACTAGCCTTTTATGTCCGGGCATCCACAATAATTCGATAACATTGCAGAATAAGCTGGATGACCTGCTAGATATGGGGTGCCTCAATGAGGTTCGCGAAATTATAGTTGCTTGTGAAGCCCTCCCTGACCACACTGACCACACTGATCTCATTGGACACAAAAGTGGCTCCCGGATCACTTATTACGTCAGCGGCTATGTGGCCCGGAAGATGGTGAAAAAGACGAAGTGCAACGAATGTAGCAGGTTGTTGCATCACGCTGAAAATTCCAGCTTGCTTCTGGCGGAATCATGTCTTCTGTACCCATCCGAGTCCTTAACAGACCTGATTGATTGATTTTTGGTGTTTAACGATTTTTTGTATTTAATGATTATGAGGGACGCCGTAGTGGAGGGCTCCGAAAATTTTGACCACCTGGGGTTCTTCAACGTGCACCCAAGTATGAGCACACGGGCCTAAAACATTTCCGCCTGCATCGGAAATGTAGCCGCCACAGCCAGGATTCGATCCCGCGACCTGCGGGTCAGCACTTGAGTGCCTTAGCCACTAGACCACCGCAGCGGGGCGAGACCTGGTCAAAGCTCTAAGGAAGATGCATTCACCCAATACTTCAGTTTCAACAAGCTGAAAAGTGACAGCATAACAGACCTTATCTTTTTCTTGTCTGTGAAGAGGTTAAATATGGTCAGCTGTGAACACCACAAACAGGAAGTGACAAATCAGATAATTATATTCTTTACACTGACCGGAATACATTTTCTCGTTGCTTGAGAAAATGCGTCCAATTAAAAAAGAGAGAGAAAAAATGTTCTTGAAGTTGAGACATATGACCTAATTGTCATAGTGTTAACTCAGCGAATAAGGTCTCATTTTATGTCACACTCTGTTGTTTCTTGTGATTTTACTATTGCCTTGTTCACATTGCTATAAATTTCCCATTAACAACTGTGATGTCACTGTCTGGCTGTGTCTCACATATGCAGAAATCAATTTTTTCGTGAACTGGTTTGTGACTGTATTTATGTTTGCCAATGAAATCTAAATGACGTAGTGTATGTATGCCCATTGTATCATCGTATACTTACTGTTCTCTTTAGTTGCCTTATTCACTTGCTTTAGCTGAGTTTCATATAACTTGCAGTTGTCTTCAACCTTAATGCATATATTGTTTATTTTTTATGTCGTTTTTCGCTTTCAAGAAAATAAATGTCTTGCTTGTAAAATTATACCTTGATTGCACAAGTCCTAAAAATAACGGTTGCCGATACCTTTACGTGCATTGAGACTTCACGGAGAACACTGCGGCATCAAATTTGAAAACTGCACGGACTTTGTTTTGGTGTCAAGTTCATGGCAAGTCACTTTAATCTCTATCTTCTAAGCTTCGTAGCTGATATACTATGAAGTGAATTGAAAACACTAGTTTTTAGTGCCAATACACGCTTTGCAGCGCGCCGCCGGAATCGTGACAGGTAGACTTCGTTATAATCCGCAAGGTAGCGCGAAATATTTGCAACAAAAAACGACTGGTACTACAGTGTCTAGAAATATACTGCCTAGTGTGCTTAGCGTGCCCATTCCGTATGAGAGAGGGTGGCCGCGCATGTGATGACTGCACTCAGATGCCACAAGCGGCGCTGCGTGTCGAGAGGGTGCACGAACGCGCGAAATTCCTCTTGCCCTGTTGCTGCTGGAGCCTCGCCACGTTTAAAATCACTGTGTGACTGCTGCCATCTGATTTACTGTGAAGTTCGACGGCGCTTATGTACACTGCAAAACCCTAAGATGTTAAAAGCTAAGCGGCAATGCAAAGAAAGGGCGTGTATTGTGCCGCTGTGTCAACGAAGTTATCGGTCGAACAAGGTAAAGGTGCATTGTTCTCCGCACCAACGGATCCAGCATGGTTTACTGAATGAAAAAGTAGGATAAAAAGGGCATACAGAAGGCTGAATCCGAAGGCTGTCATGTGAGAAAAGCATTCCGAGAGTGACTCCATCGAACTATCTTTTCGGATTAGGGTGAACGGTGTTGAGAATGAAATCGCCGGTTAGGGAAAATTTCAAATATTGATATTTATCTAAAAAATTGAAAATACCCTTTCCAATTTCATTCACACAGTTTTTATCCCATGTCATCGTCGGACTCCCTTTCCAACAACGTTTTGAGTGTCATATGCGGCGAGTGTCAGATTATTCATTGGCATGTTATCATTCTTTGTTTTCACTCCAATCCTAATGGAATGCAGGCTAAGAGGTAAAGGTTTTAGGGTCTTTTGTGATAATTCTTGCTCTCAAGAACAAAGCACATTTTAAAAAATAACTCTGGTGGTTATACTGTCAATGGTTTTTAAAATGAATTTCTTTGCGTACTGCGACCACATTGAGCGTCCATCCATCCATCCATCCATCCATCTATCTGTCTATCTATCTATCTATCTATCTATCTATCTATCTATCTATCTATCTATCTATCTATCTATCTATCTATCTATCTATCTATCTATCTATCTATCTATCTATCTATCTATCTATCTATCTATCTATCTATCTATCTATCTATCTATCTATCTATCTATCTATCTATCTATCTATCTATCTATCTATCTATCTATCTATCTGTCTGTCTGTCTGTCTGTCTGTCTGTCTGTCTGTCTGTCTGTCTGTCTGTCCGTCCGTCCGTCCGTCCGTCCATTCATCAGTCCGTTCGTCTGTCTGTCCATCTATCTGTCCATCCATCTGTCTGTCCGTCCGGCCATCCGTATCTCTATTCGTCCGTCTGTAAATCTGTGTGTGTCTGTCCTTCTATCCGTCCATTCGTCTGTCCATCCGTCCGCCTGTCTATCCGTTGGTCCGCCTGTCCGTCTATCTATCTATCTATCTATCTATCTATCTATCTATCTATCTATCTATCTATCTATCTATCTATCTATCTATCTATCTATCTATCTATCTATCTATCTATCTGTCTGTCTGTCTGTCCGTCTATCTATCTATCTATCTGTCTGTCTGTCTGTCTGTCTGTCTGTCTGTCTGTCTGTCTGTCTGTCTGTCTGTCTGTCTGTCTGTCTGTCTGTCTGTCTGTCTGTCTGTCTATCTATCTACCGCCCGCCCGCCCGCCCGCCCGCCCGCCCACCCGCCCGTCTGTCTGTCTGTCTGTCTGTCTGTCTGTCTGTCTGTCTGTCGAATCGCCTACGTCTGGGTGTCCTCACGATCACCCCCTTAACTTAGGGTCTTCGAAATACTTTGCAAGAATAGCCAAATGTTCGTGAAATGCCAATGCTGGTTCCAGTATTGACTATCCAATTTCTTTCATATATTTAGCCCCACTTCATAATGTTTCACTTCATAAAAAATTACAACAGTGTCACCTTGCATAGCATTGGTTCCCAAGTTACGTGGGATCTGCGTCTTTTTTTTTTTTTGCAGGCAGTAGCGGATGGCGAAATCTATGTCACGAAATGATCTTCATTTGGTATTCCAAAGCACCAGTTTTGTGAAAGCAATCGAGTAGTTCTTGTACAATAAAGCATTATGTAAATAAACACTCTGAAAATGCAGGAAAATAGCAGTTGGCCTCGGGCGGCTCGGCCTCCTGCAGGCTTTGCAGCGCTTGCGGAGCGCAAAGATTGAACGCAAATGCACCCACTCGCACAGCAGCGCACCATGCGGGCGCTGCCGGCAGTCATCAGTTGCGGGGCCATCTCCTAGCCCGCGTTCAGCACACTAGGCAGTATATTTCTAGACACTGTAGTACAAGTGCCGCTGAAGAGGCCTGCGTAGACACTAGCGTCAGATTTCCCACTATGTATTATTGTATAAAACTGTATGATCCAAAGTGACAATACTGTTGAACTCCTTTATAAGAGGCATGGTCTGGGCAGCGATTCTCGTCTTTTATATGAGATGTCTCTTATTAGCAGGGTACCTTGTATGCATTTTCCTATCAATCCGTATTTTACTGTAGGCACATTGGTGTCTCATATACCAATTTGTCCCTTATATCAGTGTCTCTTATAAAGGGGTTCGACTGTATTATCAACAGCGGTGCTTTACTTACCAAGAAATTAAGCTAAATGTATCACACGACGTGCACCTCAAGTGGGACATATGCGAATTGATCCCGATGGTGTGAGAGTGTCCACCTACAATTAATTACTAGTAATCAAACCAGCTGCAGTAACAAAATAACTTTCTGTAAGGCATAATAAAATGCAGATTGTCTGTTTCTTTATGATTTATAGAAAAATAACTGCCTGGTGTTACCTTGGGGAATGGCGCGAGTGATTCAAAAGTTCAGTTTTTGGTTGGTTAGACTGGATAGGCGGTGCCATCTAGTGGGGCCCAGTTTCAAGCAAGCAGCATCATGGCCTCCGAGATTGCAGAAAATTGTTCAGTGACGGTTTTTATTACTGTGACTCCCGCTATTTCGCTCTGCTTTACTACTGGTGTCAGCAGCCACATAGTAAAGGCGGGCAACGTCGGGCCTGACAACAGTGGCGGTTGAAGGACCGCATTCAAGCGCGGGTGATTTGAAGTGCGGTAACGTGATGCGGATCATTAAAACATGATTTTCAGAATAAGCACTTCTTTGGCACAGAACTAGCACTATGAGGTTTCTGGACTGCTATTTCAACAATGCCACATTTAATGCAACTTTTAGTTTTATAACCATTGTATAATCAATTTTTTCCTGGAGTTTATCTTAGCATTACTCAAGATTAAACCATGTGTTTGTAGTGACAAAAACAATATTCTTTCACTTCGCGGTCACCCAAAAAAAATAAAATTTGTTTTTTTTTTCTGAAATAAATTAACCTACGGAATTTGAGTCAGCGATAATCTATAAAACACATTGTGGTGGGTAGCATCTGGTGAACAACCCACAGAGGGTGCAGCTCTTTGTAGCAATTTAGATGTGAAGAAAGTTAAGTGGATGACTACTTGCTGCCAGCAGGAACCAATTCTTTGGGTGGGACCAAGTTTAGTGTTTTTGCAATAGCAGTTCCCGATGGGACAGACTTGGTGATATGACAGTGAAATCTAAATTCAAGGATAAGGTAGTGCGGGAAATCGAGGAAGTGTATTTTATCAACAAAGCAGGTGATTCATACATTGCGAAACCTTTCGCCATGTCACTTGTCAATAATGTAGCTTTCATTAATCTTCTCGTCTTATCATTTCTTCTATATGTAACAGCTTATATATGTCTGTATGTTCCAGTAAGTTCTTTAGGTGTCTTCCTTTTGTACTTTGCGCACCTCAGTTAAATTGTAAGACTAGTATTTTTCTATTGCAGGCTCTGAGGGACAAGCACAAGTGGGTGCTAGCCTCCTACTCTGTGAAGACTGTGGTGATGCATCACAGGCTGGAACAGCGGAGCATGGAGTACTGGCAGAACAAAAACCGGTGGACAGTATTGAATGATGTAAGTGGATTTGTGTGTTTTTTGACAAAAAGGTCTTCTTTATAAATATCATTGATGTTCAATTTAGTAATCACTTTATCTAGCTGGGCCTCACCCTGCATTGCAAAATCCCAAAATTAGAGCTGTGTGACCAGGCATCGTATATACTACATGCATGAGTGTACATAAAACTCATGCACATAAAGTTCCCTTCCCGAATAAAATCCTGGTTGCACCTTTGCAATGTGTACATCAGAGATGTGTTAAGTCAAATTGTCTGCCAGGACATATCAAGGCACCAAAAGTAGAAGCATCTGAAAATTGCCTGTTTCACCATTAGCGGAAGTATTTGCTTGAATGAATTATGGCCGCAATTTTTATGGGTTTGTAACACCAAGCATTCGACAAGCATTCTCAAACTATGAATGGTAGTTTACCACTAATTTTCAAAAAGAAAGTCTACAACAGCTGTATCTTACCTGGAAACCTGGAGGCTTACAAAGAGTGAGGACGACGCAGCGAGCGACGTTAAGAAAAAGGAGAGGGGATGAGAAGAGAGCAGAGCTGGTCAGCGAACGGGGTGTGAAAGATATCATAGTTGCAATCATGAAGAAGAAACGGAGATGGGCAGTGCTCGTAGCACGTAGGCAGGATAACCGCTGGTCATTAGGGCAACTGACTGGATTCCAGAAAGTTGGGTGGGCTGATGAGATTAGGAAGTTTGCGGGTGTAACGTGGCAGCAGCAAGCACAGGACCGAGTTGACTGGCGGGTAATGGGAGAGGCCTTTTCCCTGCAGTGGGGTAGTCAGGCTGATGATAATAGTGATGACTGTCAAACAGTGCGTGTACAGGCAGGGTGAAAAGAAATTTGTACCATGCACCGTGCTGTTATCATTGTGCTATGACTTTGGTCACAATAAAAAAATGCTAGAGTGGCCCTCGCTTGTATCATGAGTTCCTCGAGTGGCTTTTATTACCATCAACTCTACAACCATTTTAAAGGAAATGTGAAAATGCTGTGTGCATTGATTCCACAATGTTGACATGTCTCTCGATTGTAATAATACACCAAAATGTAACAACCTGTAGATTTTATATCAGCAATCCATTTAGAAATAAGATGCATGCTGCAGGTAGACCAACTATAACTGCATATGAATTTGTTGATTGATATGTGGTGTTTAATGTTCCAAAACCACCATATGGTTATGAGAGACGCCGTAGTGGAAGGCTCTGAAAATTTTGACCACCGGGGGCTTTTTAACGTGCACTCAAATCTGAGCACACGAGCCTACAGCATTTTTGCCTCCATCGAAAATGTAGCCGCCGCAGCTTGAATTCGATCCCGCGACCTGCGGGTCAGCAGTCAAGTACCTTGGCCACTTCATGTCGTTCGCTCCCCATGTCTTAACGACTCCACACCCACTTGTAAATCAGACGGGAGATTATATCTAGACTAACTTCTATTCCAGTCTCAACTTCCAGAGTAGTTTAATCATTTGAGTTCCTTAACTTGCATATTTAAACCTTTTAGGGTCTTTATCCTTCTGCCTATCGTAGTTGCCAAAGCAAAACAAAGTCACTGTCATCACTTCCAAGCTGGTGAATGTTTTAGGGGTGAAGCTCTTTACACTCAGTCCGTCATGCGTTGTCATAGCTACCCACACAGCATAAGTTACCATGGAGTGAATGATGATGAGTTTGATAGGATGGCAGATGGACGGACCCACTCATCATCATTCACGCCATGGATATGCTGTAAATTTTTTGGCTAAGCAAGTGCTGCACTTCTCACAAAATCCACTTTTTGGCCTCCGCCTGCAGTGTACGTGGAGTCTGCACACAAGAGGGAGCAATGTAACTGTTTTGGGTCCATGGCTGAGTGGGGGCAAGTAGCCCATCGGATCCTGAGGCATTTTCAGCCAGTTAGGTGGCCCACAGTTGTTCTTTCAGGTCCGAACCAGGCATTACGGCTTCCCACTGGTACCCGTTTAGTAATTTTCTTGCCCTGTCAAAACATTAGAGGGCTAGTCTATCCCACAGGTTGTGGCACCGATTTTTTCCCCTACATAACTGGGATTTGCCATTATATCATTCAGAGTAATAACAGCTGTAGGCCACCAGCTGTCGGTTTTTCTTTTTTCTCAGAGCATTTTGGGTCTGTTGTGTTATTTTTTTCTACTTTTTTTAATTTATCATCATGCATTTTTCTTTCCTTTTGATAATTTTCTGCTGTCTTCATTCTTTTTAACTCTGTGTTTAACAGTGATTCAATTTGAAGACTGACATAAGAATGATCAGCTGGCAAAGTTGTTTAGCTTGGTATAGCACGCCGTTTTATTTCAGTGACGGTTTGAAAAATGAGGAGTGTCATGCACCGTGTAGAAGAGTGGTACCTTGCGTGCAGTGGACTGCAATGAGGATGACTTGTCATCATCAAGTGATATGGCAAAATGTGAAATGTATATAATATATAAATTTTCATTCTTTTGATTATTAAAGAAAAATGTTTTCGCTGCTGGCAATATACACATTTTATGCACACGGTATAACACATAATGACCAGATTGAGATTGCTGTCAGTAAACAGGTTCAGGGAAAAGGGTGCTGACGAGTGCAGCTGTGAGTGTCATTCCGTCTACACTGTAGAGATATTATTACACTGTAGAGGTATTAAAAACTGCATAGCCTCAACAATATCTTTCAGGAAAGCCCACAATTGCGAGTTATCAGCTACTCTTGTTGTGACAAAAAGAAAAGGAAAGGGGTAAGCAAGGGGGTTCTGTATAACTGCCAGAAGAAATAGGTGACACACATCCTTAAGGTAAAAAAAAACGCTTCACCAGTTGTCGTACAAACAAATGCACAAGACTGAGCCCCCCCCCCCCTCCCTTCTCAAGCGATAGAAAAAGGTTGTCTTTTTGCATGACTTCCCATGAAGAATTCCAAATGAAGCAGGCAAATATCCGGTGAATCGTCTGGATATGTACACGAGAGCAATCCAATACTTGTAGAATGTAGACAAGCTTTGATGCTAGAATGATGTCGCATGCTTTGGCTCTCAAAAAAAAAAACGGAAAGATCCTGTCCTTAGTAAGTTAACACCTTTCAACGGATAGAGGTTATGGCGGATGTCCAATGAGGGTCACTATTGCGATGGTTATCAAGAGGCCCACCAAGAGGGAGTTAGTGCTCACGTGCCTATCAGAATCACTTTAGTTTTATCAAGACTTATATTAGCTCCGGAAATATCTCAAAAACGCAAAGTAGTGTTTACTACTTTTTGAACACTCGGTTTATCCACGCGGAAGAAGGCAATGTCATCTGCGTAGGATAGTACTTTAATTTCCTCGGCTTCATATTTGTATTCTCTAGTACCAGAATTATGTAGTACACTTAAACAAAGTGGTACTTTGTCTGGTGTGCTAACAACTAGCCACTTATATACACCTCACACTTTTGGCAGTCCTCAGAGCTTCGAAACTGTAGTGCATTTTCGTTATCAGTGGCGAAATGGCGGTCATGCGTTCGACATGCTCTCAAGGTCACCGCCTCCACAAAGTGCCGCCCTCTGGTGTACGAATTGTGGTCTCTTCTCCATGCGCACTTATTAGACTCATAACTCGGGAGAGGACGAAGGTGACTTTGCAAACTGCCATGGCCGCGTTTAGAAAAGGAACGTGCTGCTGACACACGATGCAGAAAGTTGTTAGCCCACACTCGTCCTGTGTATGCCAATTTCGTGCGAGCTTTCTGCTTGAGGTGTGCACTGCAAATTTCGAGCTGCTTGCCATTCCTAACATGACTTTTCAATCGGTTGCTGTTGCTGAAACAATGCACAATAAAAGCTCAACTACCTTTGAAAAGGCACGTTTCACTTTCGTGTCATACTGATTCCTATACAAGGGGATCAGCCACGTTTTTTTTTTTTGTATTCTTGCCATGCACAGGTCCTTAAGAGGCTTCATGACGTCGTGCATCCTTCTGGGCCTGGAATCTGTTCTCTATATGATGAAAATGTGAGCTTAATCCCAGACGTGTCAATAGACACAAGAAAAAACATAGCACAACGCCTTCAGAAAATTCTGAACGTCTTGGCCAGGGACTCCGACAGAGTTTGCGAGTTTTTTCTGGAAACTACCGATAGCGCCAGTGTGGCTTCTATTATGGAGGAAAATCTTAGTGACCAATTGGAGATCTCTTCTGCATCGACCACAGCAGTCTGCGAAACGCCTTCCAGCCCTGGAATAGGCAGCGTTGTCGATGGCATGGTTGGTGAAAGACCCTACCGTCCCCTTCTTGGCTCTACAGTGAACGCATTAGCCTGCGAGAATGCAATAGTTGTTAGGCAAAAAGTGGTTTGCAGCAACTTGGAGCATGAAAATGGATGTAGCGATGCTCAAGTCACATTGTGTATTCTAGCTGATGGTGATCATTTGCTTGCTGAGACCAGCTGCAGTTTGTGTGGCTGTCAAGATCAGAGAATAGAAGTTTCTAAGGATATGTTGGACGGTCTTACAGTGCCGTCTTTCTTGGTCTTGAAGCAAAGCTTTAAGCTGACTGGTAAAGTAGCACCACCTCAGTCAGTGCAAACAAGGCTAACGGTAATGAAAGAAGGGAAACCTCTTGTGAAGACGTGCTTTTACCTGCAGTTACAGAGGTGTGTTGAAGAGTGTCAAGTAAGAGTGCCATTTCCACGAGCAGAGCCACATGCCAAGTTGTAAACATTCGAAACTGGCGAAAGTTGGGCAAGTGGAATGGCTGCTCTTCGAAGTGGTCTTCCCAATTACATCGCTGTATCACCGACACGAAAATATGTGTAAAATTTGACTTACTTAGCTACCATTTGTTTTAATTCTGTAATTCTCAAGTGTATTGCTTTGTATATATGTAAGAATTTGTGCCATGTTTATTCCATTACTATGTGCCGATAAGCACACAAGTGTTTGTTGACATTGCTTTGTTTTATCTATTTCACATGCTGTGTTTATTATTTCATTTTTGTTCTGTTGATATGATTATTGCTTCAAAGTTGTTTTTATCTGTAACATGTCCTCCCACAATGCTTCTTCTGAAGCCTGGTCCCTGGTGGTTGGTATGATGGCATCCCGACAACCTGAACTATGAGCCACTGGTCCCGTTGCACTGCCGCACGCCTACTTGCATCCGGCATTTGGTGCAGAGATATGACAGCTGCTGTGTACTCTGGCAATGCTGTGCGCTGAATGCTGATGCCGTGCTTGTACCTTGAGTCCATCAACCGCCTTTAAGCTTGAGTATAGGAACTTGCCGGCAAGTGCTTTTGACGCAGGAACACCTCCACCGACTCTTCCTTGCCCGATCGGACATACATAAACACCTTTGAGTTCTCCTCAGGCACCTTCACTGCTTCGTGTGGATGGAAGCGAACTTGAGGTGGCACCACAGTTTTGCGCCTTCCGTGCACACGGTCGTCGCCAGGAATGTCCGCACTGAAATATATATATATTTTTTGTCGTGTTCTGGCGCTAACGGCTTAAATGAATCAGTGACTGTACAAAATTTTCTATTCACTGTTAAAAAAAAACTTGTCATTTTCGCTCTCGGATGAGGGAGTTAAAATTGGAGTTGAAATCGCGCTACCATTTGTGCACGTGTCGCACTTGCGCACTGCCGTGCCATCATTGACACGTCGGTTTGTTGCTGAACTATGTGCACCAAATTATTGTGAATCCCTGCCCATCTCCATTCGTAATGTTTATTAGGCCCAATTTCTGCGCATGAAAACATCCCACACACCGCGCTCAACACTCCACACCAAGGTGGCTCCACATGCCCTCCCTCCCGTCTTTCTTACAGAAGGATGTCCTCGCAGTGGGGCCGTTGCAGTGAGGAAGGTTACTTTACTGTGAATGCCATTTGTAATTCCAATGACCAAGTCCGACCCAAGAAACGAACAAAAATCATATTCTCAATTAAAGGGGCCATGACATGGTTGCCCAACATGCTTTTTGCGGTTTTCCTATAAGTCTATGCACGTAGAAAAAGTTGTCCGTAAGAGAATATCTCAGTGCAAAACAAGCCTTAGATGTCGCCGCCGGCGACTGCCATTTTTACCATGGCCAATGATGGAAGTGCTGTTCCAATTGTTCCAAACTGCTCCAAAAGAGAAATGCTACTCTGAACAGTAATTTTTGTCAGTAATTGCTCCAACCCTGCTCCGAAATGGCACTAAGAGAATGATAATGATAAGCTTGTACTGTTTGCCCAGCTCGTAAGTTAAAGAAACTGAAAATAATTCGTATACTATCATCTAAGTATGCTACTATAGTGTGTAGCACTATCGATAAGAACTGGCATATTAATCATATGGCTACTTTGGCAACTTTTATTTTTCCAGCTAAATATGCAGGCAGTGTAGTGAAATGTGCAAATGAGCAGGATCGCTTTTATTTGGTAACAGTTATGTGAGGCGTGGTTACTTCTAAAATGTGGTGCTCAGTTTAACTAGGTAGATTTTTTTGCAGCACATTTTTGACAACCAGCCATCCTTTTAAATGCTGCTTTTAAAAACTTACATTGATTGGTGTCTGTGAAATATATATAATAATAAATTTTGATATTGACAAGATTTTTCGATGATGCTTTTGAACTCCGATTGGTGTATAGCAAATTTTGTGTCTGCTCCCAAAACACTTATGGCTGCTCCAAAGTGTGCTCCAAAAAGTAAGAAGTCACTGTCATCACTGCGTGGCGTATGTGACGTCATGCACTGCATGAAGCGGAGCCGTTGTCTTCTACCTAAGTTTCAGGCACTGTAAATCGTTCAAACGCTCCCAGACACCGTCGCGTTGACATCTCTTTGCCCGACTGCACATCAGACATACAATCTGTACGGAAAAGCACGTACACATTCCTGAAATTCGGAAATACTCCTTGCATGTGCGCCCTCTTTCTGCTGACATGGCTTGATTGAGTGATATGTGGGATTTGACGTCCCAAAACCATCAAATGATTATAAGAGACTTTGTAGTGGAGGGCTGCGGAAGTTTCGACCACCTGGGGTTCTTTAACGTGCATCCAAATATGAGCATACGGGCCTACAGCATTTTCGCCTCCATCGAAAATGCAGCCGCCGCAGCTAGGATTCGATCCTGCGACCTTTGAGTTAGTAGTCGAACACCATAACCACAGGACCACTGTCCAAATGACTACAGTTGCCGACGCCTTGTACGGGCAGGAGGCTTGGCTCACCACTACGGTCACAAATTCAAAGTTTTCTACGTGAAAGCTTTCGACCCGCACTACGGAGGTTGGTACACGGCCGTGGTCGTCCACCGAAACACCCAGTAAATGAACTCGCCTTCGGTGCACATAGCATCGTTACCACAGATCAGGACTTGTGGGTCTTCATCACCGACTCAAGGGGTGCCTGCCGCAACATTGAACAGGTCTACGTTTCGTTCCTGGCCTACAAAATTTTGCAACACAGCGAATTACCATGGTGTTCCCACGCACTGAGCGATCGCATGGGCTTTGCCTAAAACTAGCCTCGATGGTAATGAGGGGGCCGATGCCGCAGCGCGCACATTCATTCTACGGCACCGTGCTCATCCCGTGCCGATCTGGACTTCGAAACCAATCTACCTTTCAGGAAATCAAAAATTATTACCAATCCGGCCATCACATCTATCCAAAACCATGTAAGGGTCTCACAGAGGCAGAGGAGCGCATCCTCCTACACCGAAACCACTACACCAGCAACACTTCATCCCGTATTTGACGGGGACGCGCCCGCACTATGAGGAAAATTCTTATGATATTTTCCACACGGTGTGGGCTGCATAGGAAAAGACCTCAGCCCTACATTCAACCCTTTCCAGGAGGTTTGGGAGGCAGCCCTGCTCGGCTTTTCTGATCCAACAGGTCTTGGTTGAGCATGATCGCGCCGCGGCCGACGCAAATGGGCTCCCGTAAAAGAGTGCTCACCCCCTAACTTCGATAAATAAGTGTTTTTCATCACTAATGCTAAGCCGAAGAAAGCTGAAATGTTTCAATTCCACGCCGAGCTCACAATGCATGGAGGACAAAATAAACTCCATGCAGGCGCTCACACCATAGAGAACATCTACCACTCAATGGCTCGCACCGAGTCGCACGGGAAGCCACTTATAGACAAATTCCACTGGAAATACGCCGCGAAAATGCGGTGGCACTGTCGTAGGGCATTTGGTCTTTTAAAGGATATCTATAAAAGTAACAAAGTAGTTATAAAGTGGGAAAAACAGGTATCCAAGCCCACAGATGTAAGACGGGGGCTTAGGCAGGGGTGTCAACTGTCACCCTTGTTATCCATGATGTACCTAAAAGGATTATAAGCCAAATTAGAGGGAAGTGGACTTGGCTTCATCCCCTCTCTCATCAAACAAGGAAAACTCATTGAACAGGCACTACCAGCATTGATGTACCCAGATGATATAGTGCTAATGGCCGACAACAAGGAAGATTTGCAAAGATTGAAGGACATCTGTGGTAATGAGGGAGGTAGGTTAGATTTCAGATTCAGTAAGGAAAAGTCAGCAGTCATGATTTTTAATGATAATGAATGTAGTGAGCTTAGTATACAGGAGGTCACGCTAGAGATAACAGATAAATACAAATATCTGGGCGTATGGATAAGCAATGGGACCGAGTACCTAAGGGAACACGAAATATACGTAACGACTAAAGGCAACAGGAATGCAGCAGTGATGAAAAATAAGGCACTGTGGAATTACAATAGGTATGATGTTGTGAGAGGAATATGGAAAAAGGTCATGGTTCCTGGTCTGACGTTCAGCAATGCGGTCTTGTGCATGAGATCAGAAGTTCAAGCAAGATTAGAAATTAAGCAATGTGGAATAGGTAGGCTTGCTTTAGGAGCTCACGGGAATACACCAAATCAGGGAGTACACGGTGATATGGGATGGACATCATTTGAGGGCAGGGAAGCTAGCAGCAAGATAAAATGTGAGAAGTGATTGAAAGAAATGGAGGAGGAGCGTTGGGCTGGGAAGGTTTTCAGCTACTTGTACATGAAGAATGCCGATACAAAATGGAGAAAGCGAACCAGAAAATTGACGGGTAAATACATAGAAAACAGCAGGGGGCCAAACCAAAAAGAACTATCAGTTAAGAAGAAGGTGAAGGAAACGGAAACTGGCATGTGGAGAATTAGCACGATAAAGAAGTCCGCACTATCGATCTATCGAACTCTTAAGCAGGAAATTGCCAAGGCAATGATCTATGATAATACTCGGGGTAGTTCTCTACTGTTTGAGGCCAGGACAGGAGTATTGCAAACCAAGACATATCGGGCCAAATACGAAAGGGTAGACACGGTATGCAGTGCGTGTGGAGAAGAAGAAGAAACTGCCGAACACTTGATAATGTTCTGTAAAGGGCAGGTTGATGGCACAGAGTTCTTCAAAGCACTCGGGTTTAGAGACAGGGAGGGCAAAATAGACTTTAAGCGGGTAGAATTAACTAGAAGGAGGTTATCTGATTGGTGGCTAAAGTCAAGGCACTGTAGTGGAGCATACGCACCAACGCGTATGCGCCTTCGGAAGACAACAAAAAACCCGTGCTCTGCTTGCGCGAGAGTTTGTGCCGCCTTTGCTAGACTGGCCGTACGCCCACTTTCTGTTGCGACCTCGTTGCGACTTCTCGGCTCGAATAAACGTCATCACATTTGGTGGAGGCTGCTGAGATCCCCAAGAACACCTGGAGGCTGCTGAGAGGCTGCTGAGATCCCTAAGAAGACCTGGAGCTCCGCTCTCGCAAGTTGCCTGAAAGACTTCCGCGAAACATGACTGACGCAGTCGCCAACCAGCCCGTCCCAGCCCAGCCAGCACCATCAGCTGCCCCGTCTACCTGCCCCGGCGCTACTCGCCAGCGGGACCCACCAATCTTCAGCGGAAGTGGTGAGCAAGACGTCGAAGACTGGCTGTCCTTGTACGAACGCGTAAGCGTCAGCAACAAATGGGACGACGACTCTAAACTCGCTTACGTTATCTTTTACTTGGCAGACGTAGCTAAGCTTTGGTTTACCAACCGCGAAACCGCCATCGCCAACTGGTCCTCCTTTAAGACCCTCGTAACAGAAGCGTTCGGCCGACCAGAGGTCCGCAAGCTCCGCGCTGACCAGCGTCTGCGCCACAGAGCCCAGCAGCCTGGCGAAACGTTTACGAGTTACATTGAGGATGTGCTCGACCTCTGCAGGCGTGTTAACCCATCTATGCCCGAAGAAGAGAAAATTCGGCAAATTCTCAAGGGTATTGAGGATGGCGCATTCCAGATGTTGCTAGCGAAAAGCCCGACCTCGGTGGCGATCCTCGTAAGCCTGTGCCAGAGCTTCGATGAATTACGCCGTCAGCGTTGCATCGCCCGACAGAGTGTCTCACCACCAGATTCGATCTCGGCTTTCGCACTCGCAAATGTCAACGTTCGCCAAGAAAGTCTGTCCAACCAGATCAAAGACTTCATCAGGGAGGAAGTCGCCCGACAGCTTTCCCTGCTGCCGCATAGCGACGCGCCCACCGCAAGTCTGCCTTCGACACTGCAGCAGGCCATACGCACTGAAATTTTCGATGTCCTACCTACAGTGCAGGCCCCTTACGCATGCACTTCTGCAGCATCTAATCTCTCAGCTGTCAGCTACGCACCACCTGCACCATCTTCACCTCTCAGCTACGCAGCTGTGGTCGCGCGACCCCCACCGCATCCAGTATCCTTATCGGCTCCACCTCCTCCGGCAGCGCTTCCGGTTTACAGGCCCTCACCTCGCTTCTTCCGTCCATCTAATGAGTGGCGCACCCATGACAACCGTCCTATCTGCTTCGCGTGTGGCATCGCTGGCCACATTGCACGCTACTGCCGCCGCCGTCCCACACCTGCGTACGCCTCCTTTGGAACTCCTACCTATGCGTCGCAGCAGGCCACCACGTCTGCATACGAACAGAGGCACTCTGACTCGGATCGTCGCCCATCGACTTCTCGTTTCCCATCTCCTCGTCGCCGATCGCCATCTCCTATGCGTCGTAGACCACCTCCTGAGGAGGGAAACTAATCAGTGCAGTTCCAGAGGCAAGAACTGCAACTTCTGCGCAATTATCAAGGCCTCCATTTTCGCCGCGAAATGTTGTTGATGTCAATGTTGAGGGAGTCGCCACACAAGCGTTAATTGATACTGGGGCCGCCGTTTCTGTGATGAACGCAAAATTTTGTCGCAAACTGAAGAAAGTGACCACATCTCTCTGTGGCATCGTACTGTCCACGGCTAGCGCGCAACGCATTCAGCCCTCGTCTGTGTGTACGGCGCGCGTCGTAATCCAAGACGTTTTGTACATCGTCCAATTTTTTGTACTACCATCTTGCTCTCATGACCTCATCCTGGGTTGGGATTTCTTATCAGGTCATGAAGCTATCATCGATTGTTGCCGTGCGGAAGTGTCCCTAGTGCCAAGTTGTGAATTTCCACCACCCGACCATTCACCACTGCTCTGCAAACTCATCGCTGACGACGACATCACCTTGCCTCCGGAAGCTTCAGTCCCTATTAGCCTTTCATGTGTGGCGCAACCTGATGCCACGGTGGTGTTTACGCCATCCACTGTTTTTACTGAACGCAAGGGCATCGTGCTCCCATTTGCCGTTCTTACGATTGCGTCTGGTTTAACTGTAATGCTGGTTACCAACCACTGCAACTACCCCATTGGCTTGCTTCGTGGTGAAACGTTAGGATATGTGCAACCTGTCGACCATATCAATGATATTATTCTTCCCGACGAAACGCCATGTCAGATTGCCGCAATCACTCAGGCGTCTGAGCCATCAAGCTCACCAGCCTTCGACAATGCTATTGACGCCGACCTTCCCCCCTCGCATCGCAGCCAACTTGTTGCTCTCCTTAACAAGTTTCGCTCTTCTTTCGACTTTCAGAAACCTGCTTTGGGCCGCACCACGACTGTCACTCATACTATTGACACCGGCTCACATTCGCCTCTGCGACAGCGTCCTTACCGCGTTTCTGCCGAAGAGCGCCGCGTCATTACGGAGCAAGTAGATGACATGCTTAAACGTGGAGTCATACAGCCTTCTCAAAGCGCTTGGTCGTCACCCGTGGTTCTGGTAAAGAAAAAAGATGGCACCGTTCGATTTTGCGTGGACTATCGCCGCTTAAACAAGATTACAAAGAAAGACGTCTACCCGCTACCACGAATAGACGATGCTCTTGACTGTTTACAAGGCGCCGAGTACTTCACATCCTTGGATCTGCGTTCTGGGTATTGGCAGGTGCCAATGGCTGAATGTGATCGCCCTAAAACAGCCTTTGTAACGCCGGATGGCCTGTATGAGTTCAAAGTCATGCCATTTGGGCTCTGCAACGCGCCTGCAACGTTTGAACGCATGATAGATACCATATTGCGGGCCCACAAGTGGAAAACTTGCTTGTGTTACCTAGATGACATCGTAGTCTTTTCAGCTGATTTCCCGACACATCTTCGTCGTCTCCACGAGATTCTGACGTGTCTAGCTTCTGCAGGCCTACAACTTAACACCAAGAAGTGCCACTTCGCAGCCCGAAAACTAACCATCTTGGGACACGTCATCACAAGAGACGGTGTTCTTCCGGACCCCGATAAGCTTCGAGCTGTCGCTGACTTTCCAATGCCCACATCACTGAAAGCCCTAAGAAGTTTCGTTGGTCTTTGCTCTTACTTTCGTCGCTTCGTGCGCAACTTCGCGTCCATCATTGCACCTCTGACTAGTCTGCTTTCCAACAGCAAAGGTATATCTGCATGGTCACCTGCATGTGACGACGCATTTCACCAGCTGCGCCGCCTGCTGACCTCGCCACCTATTCTTCGCCACTACGACCCCACTGCTGCCACAGAAGTTCACACTGATGCAAGCGGCGTTGGTCTTGGCGCAGTTTTGGCACAACGGAAAGGCACCCAAACCGAATACGTAGTCGCTTATGCAAGTCGCGCTCTTAAGAAGGCTGAATTGAATTACTCCGTGACAGAGAAGGAGTGTTTGGCCATAATCTGGGCGCTTACGAAGTTTCGCCCGTACCTTTACGGCCGTCCTTTCGACGTGGTCACAGACCACCACGCTCTATGTTGGCTGTCCTCCTTGAAAGACCCGTCCGGACGTCTGGGCCGTTGGGCACTTCGATTGCAGGAATACGACATCCGTGTCGTATATCGTTCCGGTCGCAAGCATGCGGACGCCGATGCACTTTCCCGATCGCCATTAACACCAGATGTGGCTTCTCTGTCACCCCCTTTTACCACCTTGTCACCACTCGACAGCACTGACATGCTTTCGGAGCAGCGTAAAGACCCATACCTTGCCTTGTTAGTCGACTACCTTAACGATCCGTCTTCTGTCCCTTCCACGAGAGCGCTGCGCCGGCAAGCAGCCCACTTTGCCTTACGTGACAACATTCTGTACCGCCGCAACTACACGCCTGGTGGTCGGAAGTGGCTCCTTGCTGTCCCAACTCATATGCGCTCTGACATCTGCATGAATTTCCATGCAGATCCCCAAAGTGCTCACGCAGGTGTCCTGAAAACCTACGAAAGGCTGCGCCAACGCTATTACTGGCGAGGAATGTATCGTTTTGTGCACAAATACGTTCAGTCTTGCACCACTTGCCAACAGAACAAAACACCTCCGCGGCACCTTACTGGCATGTTACAGCCGCTCCCGTGCCCGGCTCGCCCATTCGACCGCGTGGGTATAGACCTCTATGGCCCCCTCCCATATAGTAACTCTGGAAACCGGTGGATTATTGTCGGAGTCGACCATCTGACACGCTACGCTGAGACTGCAGCTCTACCGGCAGCGACCGCCCACGAAGTTGCACCCTTCATTCTCCGCAGCTTCATTCTACGCCATGGTGCTCCGCGGGAATTACTCAGTGATAGGGGTCGAGTGTTCCTGTCGGAGGTCATCCAAGCTATCCTCGCTGAATGCAACATTATCCACCGTAAATCTACCGCATACCATCCACAGACAAATGGTCTTACTGAGCGGTTCAACCGCACACTTGGCGACATGCTGAGGATGTACACCTCCTCCGACCACACTAACTGGGACGCTGTATTGCCCTTTGTTACCTTCGCTTATAACACCGCGACGCAAGCGACTACCGGTTTTTCCCCGTTCTTTCTATTGTACGGCCGCGAACCTTCCCACCCACTCGACACTATACTACCATACCGCCCTGATGCATCTGAGTGCTCCCCACTTTCGGAAGTCGCCAGATACGCTGAAGACTGCCGTCAGTTGGCTCGGTCTCTGACAAGTGAGGCTCAAGGTCTACAAAAGACTCGACACGACGACGCTCACCGCATAGCTCCTACATTTCGTGCTGGCTCCCTTGTGTGGCTTTGGGTGCCCCCGCACGTTCCTGGCCTGTCTTCTAAACTTCTGGCCCGGTACCATGGTCCGTACCGTGTCATTGACGCGACCTCCCCGGTGAATTACATCATCGAGCCGTTAACACAATCACCAGATTTGCGCCGTCGAGGACGCGAGACCGTACACGTCGACCGTCTCAAGCCCTACTACGACCCCCTCATTGTGCCTACTCCCTGAGTCGCCAGGATGGCTACCCTTCATCCCGGGGGTATTGTAGTGGAGCATACGCACCAACGCGTATGCGCCTTCGGAAGACAACAAAAAGCCCGTGCTCTGCTTGCGCGAGAGTTTGTGCCGCCTTTGCTAGACTGGCCGTACGCCCACTTTCTGTTGCGACCTCGTTGCGACTTCTCGGCTCGAATAAACGTCATCACAGCACGAGTGAAAATTAAACCCTTTACTGCAAAGTACGAATCCTCAACGTCACTATTTAAGGGGAAAAAAATAAATCCAGATTTTGTTTCATAAAGTATTACGGCTTGGTGGCGCTAGCCACCGCCCGATCTAAAGGGTACAGCCATATCCATCCATCCATTCATGCGGCGGCTCAGCGATTTTGATGTCATGGCCTCTCCTATATTTTTCCTTCCTCCATGGGTCTATACCAAGGAGGATACATAAAACTTTTATGTATCCTCCTTGGTCTATACGTCACTGGCGTAACGCTATAGTGTACTAGAATACGGGGTAGCGTGTTCAGGAAGGAGCCGTGGCTGACGCATTTGGTATGGACAGCCGGGAGATGGCGCCACCTTAGCGTGAGCTGTCACGTCACGCTTTGCCTTTTATGCAGTTCTGTGCTTCGATATTGGTAATAGCAGTGGTTTAACGTCACAAAACCACCATACGATTATGAAAGACGCCGTAGAGGAGTCTTCCAGAAATTCGACCACCCGGGGTGCTTTAACGTGCACCTAAATCTAGGTACACGCCTCCGCCGAAAATGCAGCCGCCGCAACCGGGATTCGACCACCTCGGGTTCGTAGTCAGCAGGAACGTCCATCGATGAAGCTGAATCAGTGGCCTCACCGTCAACACAGCGTGCTGCAGATTCAACCGCCGCGTTCTTCCGCTTTCTCGGAAATCTTGGATGCGGCGCTTTCTTCGATAAGTAGTTTGGAGCGTTAGGCACCATCATCGGCACAGCGTCCGGCGTTAGCTCTGGTCTCATACGTGGTACGCGAACTTCTTCGCCGTTTATAACGTGCGCGTAGTCTCCGAGGACACATAGAGGCTTGAAGTGTAGCTCACATACAGAGCAGCTTTCGTTCAAGGTCCCATCCTTTCGGTGTAAATTCTGTTTCCAAACCTTCTTGCGTGCTTCGTCTTTGGGTGCAGCGAAAAGCGACGGCTGCTCACTTTTTTTTCCTATGGTATACCCTGTTTTGCACCTATAGGTGCAAAGCAGTGTCGTTGCCGCCGATGACTCGACACTGCCTCACTATCGTGTGGCCAGCAAAAACATTGCCAGAAAAAACTTTCGTTAAGCGGGCACGAACACAAGCAACAGGTCACTGAACAGCACCCGAGAAGACAGAGCGGCGCGGAGCTGACAGTCATGCCAGCCCATGCTACCGCAGCGCCGCCTTGAGAACCGGTTCTTTATCCACGTGCGCCGCTTCACGCAATGCATGGAGAGAGAGGGTGCCTGAACACACTACCCCATATTAAAGTGTTCTAGAAAGGGGTAGTGGCACGGAGGAAGTGGGCTCCGTGGGGTAGTGGTCTGACTGGAGGCCGTGCACTGACGCACTTTATGTCTCACCTGGTAGATGGCGCCACCACCACCTGCAATGGAAGCGACGCGTTGTTGCTCTCGTCCAACGCAGCGCGAAGGTTAGTTTGCCAGCGCTTCAAGCACAAACTACTCTTGTGCAACCCCTGTTCATAGCCATTTTCGTTGCTTTTCTTCTTTTGCCTGAGCATATTCTTGCTTTGGCCGTCGTTCTGGCGCATGAAGTATCGCTAAACATGAGCGCGTCATCAGCGGGATGCAATATACGCTGTAAACAGCCAGTTTTGTATTGCGCTCTCGCAGTTTTATTGCCTTTAGATAATTGATTTATGAAACCACTTTCTGCTTATGAAGCACGCCGTAGTGGAGGACTCCGAAAATTTTAACGTGCACTGACATCGATTGCCTTTAGATAAAAGAGACTAATGTTTTCATGATCACTAATTTAATAAGTCGCAGAGTGGCATATAAGCGGCTCACATTTCTCCACCAATATGCTAGCGTTTGTACTCAATAGTAACTTTAGTGAAGTCGTACTCTCACTAAATAAAACAATATTACTACAAACTTAAGCACCTTACGCGCTCTCAGCTGATATATTCTCCTGAAAAGTGCAAGAAAATGTGTGGTAGTGCACAGAAGGAAAGACCTATCCTAATCATGCCCAAGAAATAAAAGTGAATTTGTAATGAAGGTGTGGAAAAAAATATAGACAACAATCGTTCACGGGAATAAGTTAAAAGTTTATTTGGTGGGACAGCACAACGACTGTACTCCACAAAAGCCATGCATATCAATCACTTTCATTTTTTTTTTCTCAAAGTGAAAGCAGATGGAAAAAGCTGAAATAGCTTGAAGAAGGCCTTGCCCCATTATGTACTTATCAGCGTGTGCGACAAAGAACATGTCTCCTAAGACAGCCCATTAGATGCTAGAACTACAACTACAAATAATCACGAAGAGATGCTAAATATTTTCAATAGCACACTTGGCATAAAAAAGTTCACAAAAACACATGAACACTCAACACATATTGTTCACACAATAAGTAATGACACTGAATCAGAAGAAATACTAAAAATGACAAATAATAGACACATTTCCATTCAAATAACATGCATTTTATAGAGATCTACAGATGTTCTCATAGATCATATTAAACGCACTGTTGATGGTACGCCAAGGACCAAAGTCACCATTCACAATTGAATTCAGCAGAGTCGCCACTTAGTCAAGGGTTTATTGCAATAGTATGCGTGGCGAGTGGCAACATTCTATTTTGCTTGTTTTTCAAATCTGGCATTCTCTTGTATTTGGGTCAGTGAAACAGAAAAAGAATATTCAGAAAGGATTCATACATCAAGTTTAACCTACACTTGTAAAATCCACACAGGAACAATATTAAATTTTTAAAATCTTCTAAAGCAAGGAAAAAATATTTAACTGCAGCGGCTTATCTTTAAGTGTTTTGCTTTCTGGCGTTTGCCTGCTCTGTCTGTATTTAGCCCCTTAATGTAAAAATGAAGTCGTGTAACAACATAGAATTGTATTATTTTTTGAGAGAGCATTGAGACATGGCTTGGGCACCCAACCTCTTGCCAAAGCCTTGCTTTCACAATGGTCAGCACATCTAAAATGCTGTCTGCATGGAGTTGTTCACAAGAAAAGCAGCCCGTGAACAAGTCTTCAAGCTTTTTTAAGAACCGAAATAGGCAAGCACTTGGGTAGAGGAGTCCACCGTTGTCACGAAATAGTGTCAACCTTGCAAGCTGAAAGCTTTCGTCTGGGGCAGGCGCGGTAAGTAGTATCAAACAATCTCTACAATTGCTTTTCAAAATGCACTTTCGTGCCACGTAGCCAGCAGTGTAAAATATAATTCTTGAGTCGCTCCTCGCAACATGCTGGCTGTGGTCCTGGGAAGGTATAACCAACGCCTGCGCATTCGGAGAAGAGCTCGGTGCCAAATCCATGCCTGCTGCATTTTGCGATGTGTCTCGTGGGCTACTAACTTCCAAAAGGGAACCTAGCATGCCCTGTTCGCAGTTTCCTTGACTGACACCTTTAACTAAACCATAGAATGACATGCAGCTCACTGTAATCAAAAACTGAGTTGGAGTTGGATGATCATTACTGCCAGAAGATTGCCTGATAATACCGAAAGGTTTTCCAAAGGAACCTGGCAAGTTTTTGCAGTCATTAGGTATTTAAAGCCAACATTTTCAGTGAGATAGTCAAGCAACTCTAGTGTACTCGAAATGGTCACACGTTGGCCAGCAGCAGTGGAATTGCTCATAAAGCCTCCTCCACCTTTCGTATGCTGCTCCCATGCTTTGAGGTAGGACAGAAAATTCTGCAGCACTGCTGTTCCTGATGAACACGGTCTGAGGGCTTCAGCAGGGAACCGCGATGTCATCACTCTTATGAGCTGGCGGATTTTGCTGAAATATGCAAAACAGCTGTTTTCATAATTTTGTAGTTTACATTGCATGATGCATTCTTCAAAGTTATGAACGGCGCAAAACACACGAGACACAAAATGACGAAAAACACAAGGACGTCATTTTGTGTCTCGTGTGTTTTGCGCCGTTCATAACTATGAACCAAAACCAACTCGCCCAAATGTCGGTGCTAATGATGCATTCTATTAAGATATAATTTTCATTTACAAGTTGGTTATATCAGACATTTCACTACCTAATTTTAACCAGCATATGACAAGAGACGACTCACCTGAAGAACTCTTGTGTTACATTCATCCTTCCAAGTGTTGCTTCCAACTTGTCTTTGTATAGGTGGAAAGCTTGGAGGACTTTTGTCCCAAAAAGCCGGAAGGCGTAGCTGACCCTCATCTTCTCAAATCCATTAGGATCCAGGTGACACCGTGTTATGCTCGGCATCACTTTAAGGGTCACGTTGGAGGAGTCTATTTTGTGAGCTTCCCTTACATGTTGCATATCAACCTGCAATGAAATTAAGTGGACCATATTGAAATGCACCTAGTTAAGCTTGGAGATAATGTAAGCATATATGAAATCCAATGTGTGATATGCGTAAAAAACATCAGACTTACATGACCTGCAGGGGTGTTGAATCCAGACTTCAGCAGCGAGTTCCGTAGGCATTTGATGAGATGTGGGAAGTCAGATATAAAATATAGGTGCCGTGATGCATCACTGGGGTGTTCAATTTTCGAAGTAGTAGAGTCAGCTGTCGCTTGGATCCCAAGTACTTTCCACATATTTCTATTCCAACTTGCACTATCGCAAGTAATAAAATCCACAAAGAGACCACTCTTTTCAGCTAGTATGGTGTCTTCAATGACAACTTTGGCGAGTGTGTCACCTTTCATGTTTCTATGTGTAGCAAAGTAACCAATAACTTGACTCCATTTGCCTTAAAATGGGACGAAAAGGATAACCATACCGTGGTCACATGGTACACCTTTGTCTTTGGAAGTTGTAAATGGACCTAAATCCACAAAACCTTCAATTGCACCCGACTTCTTCACTGAAAAATGTTCTGACAGTTTCAGTTCATCGATGACCAATCCACCGTGTTTCTTCCAAACATCAAGCTCTGCTGTCTTTTCCTTTAGCTGCTTTAGAACTCTCTCACTAAAGCCAAACACAGTGCGGTATGCATGTACATAGCGCTTCAGGGTTGATTTACATGGAAGGGCTAGGATGTTATTGCGACGAAGATCTTCATACAGGCGAGGGCTCATCATCTTCATGATTAAACAATCTAAAACCCAGCTTTTCGTATAGCGCAACCTATTGGGTTTTACTCTTGAAGCTGCAAAGCACTGTCGTACAGCTTCCTGCTGTCTTGGTGGAAGCCTTGCAATCTGTGCTTCTAAAGTTTCTGTTTTTATAGCAGCATTCCTAATTTGCATTTGTTCCAGCTTCTTTTTCACACTTTTCAAGCGAGAAAACAATCTAGTGTTTCTTCTGGCCACAACACGCAACTTCAGCGCTGCATATTGGCCTTGTTGCTGTTCGCTTCACCCGGGCTCGTCGGATTTGCAGTGCTCGTTTCAAATAGCGGCAAGACACACATTGTGCACCTGAAAGAAAGGTGCAGTGAATTAAATTGCAATAACTAGCAAGAAATCTTTCGTAGCGACAAGAGTTATAGCGGTCATACTAGTAAAAATGCACATTATAAATACCTTTTTTATCAACCTGGCCAAGACACTTAATGCTGAAGTACATTTCGTTGCATGTAATCACATGGTCCTTTAGCTTCTTCGTAAAAAATCGTTCTTCATAGTCTTCGTGAGATATTGCTCCAACGCAAATGCACATACGATCACTTGTTTTCAGCACTTCTTCTGCTGCTGCCTCTGTTTCCGAGGTGCCTTCTTTCAACAGGGTACCTCTGATGAACACTTCTCAGTAGCTCGCAATGCGTGACTCAAAAACATGACCACTCTTTCCGATCGTACTTGATTCTTCGGAGTCAACACGGACGTGCAGTACACAATGCCTTTGTGATCTGGAAAGATGTGCTTAGTCCAGTGCGGCGATTGTACCTCAAGACAGCTAAATAACGACGTAGTCTTGCGGTGTTCCTGCGGATTTTCTGAAGAAGAAACATCGATGGCCAGCTGTTCGTCTTCTGGCCTCGATGCTGCAGGGTCTGGATCCGGAGTATTTACGGCGTTTGTGTGCAACACCGTGGAGTTGCCACTCGTGCACAGCCGGCGCTTCACTGGCGAAGCATGACTCTCAGACTTCCTTTTTCGAGGCGGCCTTTCTTTCACTGCTTTTTTGGTGGGATACGATGGCAAATTTGGCAAAATAGTGGGAACAGCGTCACTGCTCAACATAGGCCTCCCGCGTGGGATCCGCACTTCTTTACCGCCGATGGTGTGTACATAATCGCGAATTACGTACCGAGGCTCGAAGTTGACAAACCGCACTTGTGTCTTCGAGTGGCTTGTCCGCACGGTGTAAATCATTCTCCCACAGTCTTCTGAGTCTCTCATCCCTGGGGACGACGAACAGTGACGGCGCACCTTTCACGCGAACGTAGCCCGTCTGGCATCCGGGCGCATAACAATGGTTCTGGCGACGTGGCGCCATTCCGCACTAAGTGTCGATGACCGCGAGGTGTTCACTACCAATCTACGTTATTCACGACTATAAGAACTGAAAAATGGAACGTATTGACAAAGCACTGCTCGGCCGTAAACCTGCAGCGACGACGACGCACAGCCAACACAGAAGCGGAGTGAAAAGGTGAAAACTCCCATTGCTGACGATGGTAGCAATTGGAGTTCTTGAGTGCCCGCCACGCGGGCACTCAAGAAAACGAGAACTCGTTGACATTTTTTGCGCCACGGCAACGTACCCTCTCCCCGTAGAGTGGGCTCACTACCCATTATTCTAGAACACTATACCCATATTCTAGTACACTATAGTACTAGAATGGGGCAGTGTGCTCCCTGAAGGGCGGAGAGAAACGCACTTAATGTCGCCGACAGGCGGCGCGGCTCGCAGCGTCACGAGTTACTGTATCATATACAGTATGAAGATTGCCGCCAGGGTGAAAGGCGCAGCTATTGCGTGTGGCTGTTATCGCGTAAGAAAAATTATGCCGCGACTTTTCTGTTGTGAAATAAATTACTGTCATCGTGACTGATTTACGAAGAGTGGGGAAGCGGCTACTGAATGGGTGAATGCTCCTCCACACAGCCGCTGCAGTAACAGGGCTAAGGAAAAGTTGTGCATAGTTTTAATAAGTATATAACAAGTAATATACATCACGTGCGTCAACATATTTTTACTACACCATAGAAATAATTTCTTCAGCAGCACGAAGAAACACGCGACAGCATCTCGTGCTGACAAATTGATTTTATTTGCACAATGCTGTGCCTATGTATGCGCGAATGCTTGCTATATCACAATATATAAATTAAAAATGCAGGAAAAATTGTTACTCGTTGTCAAAGAATAAACAGATGCAACAAGCGTGTATAAGCATCTGCTACTCGATCACAATAATGAAGAAAAAAAGATGGAAGGATTATTCAATGTAATTTCAAAGCCTATCAGTACAGCTAAAGGCCGAAGACAGAAAAGTCGTTGCTGTGACCCCGATAAAAACGATCAATGCACGCGCAATAAATAATCTACGCAGTGATCCCACTCCTGCGCCAAAGTGCGCCAAATGACACTATACTGCGCTATCCTAATATCGACGAAAATTGCGCCAAACTGCGCCAAAGTCGGATTTGGGAGAGCCACGCTGGTGCGTCAGAACATGTGCATGCTTGTTCTCGGGGCTACCAAAGTCACAATCGCGCGCCTGGAATTACTCCGTGAGTTAACAGCGGTCGCGCGTGCGTCCCAAGTAGTCCACGATGTTTGGTGCCGACGCAACTGCTGTCGTGCAAGTCCGCTTAACGGTGAAACAAGCTCTCCGCAGGGGCTCCTGATGTCTAGTCCAATCAGTGCGTCAAACTGGCGGTGATTCGCCGGTGGACTTCTTGATTTCCCGCGCTTCGCATCCACAGAAAAACACGTGTACAGTGAGAACGCGTCGACACTTTCCCTTTAATACGCTTTATTCATCCATCTTCATCAGAAGTTCATTTTCGTAATTTATTCCACCGGCACATTGCGGTAAAAGCTCCTAAAACACCCTGTCATTTCGAACTCGAGATTAGTAGGGTCTGTATTCAAAATTTTTCGTATGCTTTGTTTTAATGTTAATCTCTTTATTAAAAGAATGCTTTCTGCTCGGAGCAGCCGAAATTCAGTTTTAATACGCGCAGCTTTCAATAGGCGGGCTTTGGGGCCGGAAGGCCGCAGTTGCCGGGTGAAGCGTCTACGCCTTTGTTACACGTCCGCCTCTTCAACACGTCATCGTCATCGCACTCAGGTTTGTATAAAACACGTCATCGCACTCAGGTTTGTATAAGTTTCCATAACTTTTTGTTCTGATTTCAAAGCATGTGCATTGCTGGTTTAAACTGTACTTTGGTTTACTTTGCTTTTGCCGTTTTGTTGTCAGTTACCATGGAGATATGGGGCTCTGTCAAGCTGTTTTTACACAGCTTTTTCCCCCTGTCCCAGCCACTTAGTGTACAACTGTACGTGGTAAATAAACTCATTTCATTGATTCGTTTTTTTTAGGGGGGATATGCTTTGCTTGAAGGGTGCATTCGCGAGCGCGCTATCTCGAGGCCTAATGGGACATTCTCGTGAACTTTCTGTACTCAGCTTCCCGTTTAGATAACTGACGGGGCAAAAATCGCTTCGGCAATTGGAGTGATCGTTTCGCCTTTAGGCAGCGTTCGTCTGAGTTATGCGTCCCCGTGTCTTGGGCTCTTAGCAATGAATGTGATAGCAACAGTCTGTTCGCATGGTGAGTACAAGATAGAAGAGTATAACAGACGTCTTTAATGCCTGCCGAATTAGAGCGAGTGCCAGTGATCACAGCCGAAGCTCATAACAACGCCCTCCTTTTGCGTTCCTATAGTTGTTTTTTGAATATGGGAGGCACGTTCCTCTCTGCTTTAGTAACGATCGATGGCAGGCCTGGCACACGGGGTGATATCGCATCTGCACTCTGTACAAAGGAGGTAGGTGGGCTGTTTTGTTGCGATAGCAATCATATGGTTAGTCTTGGCTTGTGTTTTGCCGCCGTCATTCACCGTATATGTATACGTATCTATACATGTGAAAACTCAAGAAAGGAAAAAAAAGCCGCCGCTCTCGGCGCCCAGCTCGTCGCGATTTGCCGACGCGCGCTATCTCAAACGCGTACTCAGTTGCCCTGTGAATGGAGGGGGGGGGGGGGGCTTGTGTGCGCGCGCTTATCTTTCTGTAGGGAAAATCGTGTGCCTTCAGTTTTCACCACAACGAGGGCATCAGTTGCGGGACCCAACACAAAGGTCATTTCGCTGGCTGCACAAGCCCCGTTTCTGAAAAGAGCGCGCTTTTCATACACAGCGAAGTATAACTGGTACACTTGTTAGTTTGCGCTCATCGCTACTTGTGACTACGTTTCGTTCGTTGTTTTCGTTTAGACAGTGCGTTAAGTGTTGAGCGGTAAACATTGTTAGTTGGCGCTCGTCCTGTGTGTGTTGTTTTCGTGCGTCATTTGTGCGTGACCAGTACTCTGCACGTTTCGATCGGCTTGCCGTTCTCAGCGTACATTTAAAGTAGCTGCTCTCGCATTCGTTGCTTCACCCTTGCGGTGGAACTGTCACTTTTCTATTTCTGCTTTAGCTGCGTTCGTCACCCCTGCTCGCGCGCTTTTGCCCGCTTGTAAAGCACTACATGCGTGGGGCGATAATATCGATTGGGAGATTACAGAAAACATGACGGCCACTATCATAGCCAGGCAGTAGGAGGCGCACATCGGGCTTTCCCCCACCTGAGATATTGTTTTGTTATGGCTTGTGTATAGCTCAATATTACCATTTGCATGCCCCCCCCCCCACTTCAGATCAAAATGCACTCCCCTTCTGCTCCAAAACAAAATAAAAAAAATTTAGCTACGCCCTTGACGATAGCGAAGACCGGTCGAGAATGTACTTGTAATGCTATCGCATTCAAAAAAAAAAATGGATCCTGCCTTCTAGTCGTCTTAGGCGTATGCATAAGGTACCCTGTGAGGTTCTCTTTTTTTATACACTGCTTTCCAGAACACTACAGGGGTATTTCGGAGTATAGACAAAATGCCCTATAGCCACATACAACATCGCTGCAAAAGTAAAACAAAGTTTGTCAAATTGTGTAGTTTCAGCACAGAAAAAATGTGTGCCGGAGAAGGTTTGCTTTATAAGATTAGCTAAATGCCGTCATGTTAAAACGGTTGAGAAGAAAAATAACCTTTCTGTACCCCTGGAGTCGTCTAAGAGAAGTGCAGTTGCGACTGTGTGTGTCTGTAGTGTTGTATGTCACAGCGTTTGTCTACCATGTATACTGATAACAGCATAGGCGTATAGATAGTTTTTTTACGAAGTGCAATATTATTCAACGAGTATTCTGTTTATTTTCTATGAACATAATCGCTAAACAAGTTTTTTTTTTTTCAGAATGGCCAACACAATGATGCCATATTTTTGCATCAACTAAAATAGGGTGTTCTCCTAAAATGACTGGCTTCACAAGATTCAAAATTAATGGAAAAATTTGCCCGGCCGCGGTGGTCTAGTGGCTAAGGTACTCGGCTGCTGACCCGCAAGTCGCGGGTTCAAATCCCGGCTGCGGCGGCTGCATTTCCGATGGAGGCGGAAATGGTGAAGGCCCGTGTACTCAGATTTGGGTGCACGTTAAAGAACCCCAGGTGGTCAAAATTTCCGGAGCCCTCCACTACGGCGTCTCTCATAATCATATGGTGGTTTTGGAACGTTAAACCCCACATATCAATCAACGGAAATATTTCTAGCTCATCACAAGAGACAAGAGCCCCAAAATGATTATTCATGCCCTTGAATGTAAAGCAACTTGCTTCTACTCCAGGATGTGAAGTTAGCTACTCCAGATTGTTCCGAAGTGGAAAATTTCGCTGCTCTAAATTGCTGCAAAATTAAAATTTTGCTGCTCCAAAATTTGCTCCGAATCAGAAGACCTCGGTGGCGTCACTGATCTACGCATATATGGTTCAAAGCGAGCGTCAATTATAAATAAAAAATAACAAAACAAAATAGGGCGAAACAGTGAGATTACCCACACAAAACCATCCAGAAAAGCAAGTTTACGCCATTTAATATGACTGGTTGGCGTAATAACCACCTAAAAGCTGAAATAAAAAAAAACGCCAATCTAGAAATATTCTACTGATCGATTTCTCTGGCTAAACCGAAGCATTATTGTGACTTTGCGGTCACTGCCCTCGTGATTTATTTTCTTGTTTTACTTTGCTTTTTTTATCGTGCTTGACAATGCAGAAGAGCGATATGCAGAAGAATACCTTCGGTTGCCGCAAGGTTATAAGTATAAAAGTAGATGCGCTTTCACATAACAACTTGTTTATTCAGCCGACGTTTCGATGAGAGCGCCGTCTTTTTCAAGGCATGAAAGGAATCATGCCTTTCAGAGCTGCTTCGCATCTAAAATATATTATTTGGAAAGCGCCCCTCTAGGCACGCGACAAGTGAGGGCAATATTTTTTTCTTGTGAGATAAATGTAGGAGCCCGATTCTAAAAGTCTGGATTAATACCACTATGACGTTGAACACGCGTGCCAAATTTCATGCTCACACTGTGTTATGTCGGGACATCGGAGCTCTACGGTGCAGAGAGCTCATGAGACGGCGGCTAGCGGGAAACTGTTCAATTACTCTTAAAATACTCATTAATATGTGGGGTTTAACGTCGCACAACCACCATGTGATTATGAGAGACACCGTAGTGAAGGGCTCCAAAAAAACTCTTACACCCGTATTCACAAACGCTCCTCGACCCGACTTCCACCCTTCACTTGACAGAGTTGAGCACTGCGTCACCTCTCGGATGAAAATGACGCTGCGCTACTCAAGAATGGCACCAGACTATCGCTGATATGCAGTGACTTGCCGTGCCTAGAGATGACGCTCCCATCGGCTTTCTCAAGTGAAGGCGAAGCGTTGAGTGAGACAGGTTTTTTAGAAGCGAACGCAGGAGATGAAAAAGGGGGACGTGAAGAGGGTCGTGCGTATGAGCACGCCACCTGGAAACCAGGCACAACTTTTGGAGTGTGTCGGTCGTTGTGAGCGTACGCATACTGTTTTTGAGACAAGCTATATTTCATTTCGTGCCCCAGTCTGAAATTTTGTACAGGAAGCAAGCTAGACAAGGTAAAATTTGTACCAGGTGAATAAGGCCACAAGCGTTCTTATTTAGAACGCAAGGTTTTTAAAAAAACATATATGATAGAACTTCTCTGCTGAAAACCTGTTTACACAGGTTACATACTCAGTAAAGCAGTTTTGCCGTGCTTCGACAAAGCAAAACACCTCTGCGTTTTGGAACCAAGACACTGGGTGTTTTTGTCTGTCAAAACACTCCTATCGTGGTGTGATAGGCAGGGCAAATTAAGTGTGGTTTACCCCTGAAAGTCCCGCTTCTTTTGTGCTTCCTCGCAAAAGTTCGTGGTGATTATTCGCTCGTTTGCTCAATCGGTAGCGTCCGGCAACACTGTTACGGGTAAGTTATACTCGGCAGATCTGCCTGACGCCGTACAAAGCATTGCCTGTTAAATGGGTGTGTCACCACTGTAAGGCTTGAGGCGACAAACGTCTGTTGCAGTCGATAGATTCTCACAGGTGCATGGCAGGTGTCACCCGATACGGGGCTCCACGTAGCGCGCTAAGGGTTAAGACGGGAGCCATGGTAGAACGAGAGAGCCCGCAGGAAAATCGGCATCTCGTAGAGAGACGACGATAACCGAGCGCGTGTCATGAAGGCACCAAGTGGAGGATGGACGGAAGCAGGGCTCGCAGGCGAAGGCACGAACACGCCGTGCATCGATGCTCGCGTACACAACGTCCGCCATTTCGCCAGGCGAGGACATTCCCGCCCAGTGATGGAATAACTTTTTTCAGTCGAATGCACCGATGTCGGAGTTTGGTGCGTGTGTCGATATTATTATGGTGACGTGAATCCCCGTTTCGGACGGCTTGGCGCGAGCTCTGAAGTGTTGCTCAGCACAGCGCGAAGAGTTTCAGGTGGTGTCGAGCGGATGGGCAACGTTACTAGAATATCTACACCACCGCAGGCAACGTTACCAGAATAGCTATTTTAGTAACGAGAATAGATTGACCGCAGTGGCGTGCTTCGCCGAGCGGTGGTGGTTAGTCTTCTATACACTATACTGAGAAATGGGGCGCTAATGTCTACGGGAGCTGCAACGCACGGCGCCTGCATGGGAATGACGGCTATGTCTAACCTTTGTTTTTCCGGCTCAGTGTGGCGTGAATTCACTTTGGCGTAACTTGAGCAAAGGTTTACCAGTTATGGTTCACCGCCTTGGTCTTTTTTAGGCTCACAATTCGAATTGGCTCGCGATGTTCCCAACGGCCTATACTTTTATTGGAAACAAAACCAGAACACGGCGATAAACAAACTCAGGTACGTTCGAAGCCCGCGAGCACGAAGGCTGTGTTCCACTTTCATACAGCGTCTTACACAGTCTACGCAGACAGCTGAGAAGGCAGCATCGAGCCCGTGTTTTCTGAGAAAGGAAACACACCTGGACGGAACTTACGTGACAACGAGCCACCTGGCGTCGAGAAGAGAAACAAACGTAACTGTTATTTTTAGCTTACTTCGTGTTCAATTCTAAAAATAAAAATCAAATGAAACGTTACTAACACGAGTGCCTGGAGAAGCGTATGCTCGAATGCTGACGACAAACTGGAAGATAAGACAGACGCTTGGTGATAGGGAATCAAGATATTTGCACAGCGCAAGACTACGAGTAGTTACGACGTAACTACAGAAGAAGAGAAGGAGCGCTGACTGAAATTTTACTAGCGAAAACGCTGGCGATATATACTCGTGACAGAACATCACCGCGCAACCTACTGCATCAAAGCAAGGCAATCATCGTCTCATTATATGGTTACAACACCACACCTCAGTGCAAATTCACAATCTATTGGGTCAAAGCCAGAAACTCGATATCTTCTTTGGTCTGAGCAAGCGAAGGCATGCTGATACATCGATCACCCAGCATTTGCATTTCGTTGGCCTCCATATTCTCTCGAGTTAGCTGCTGACGGTGTTTGACTAAACAGTGCACTTTTCGAATTCCGTTCTGCAACGACAATCTCTGCAATGGATGCCCAAATGACCTTGCACTGCGGAGTATACATGGTAATGATGCTCCTTTAAATGCTCATCATTCGGGCACCGGCCCGTTTGCCCAACATACATGTTGCCGCATGACAACGGGAGCAAATGAACGACGGCTATCACACATGCTACGAATAGCCTTCGATGTTTGATTGCGCAGCAGCTCCTTCGTGCGGACTGCGCATTCACCTGTTTGCAGAGCGCTGAAAGCTTTTCTGGGGCAGAGAAAACAACCTTCACATCTATCTTGTCACCTATTTTCTTTCAAATTTTGCGAAATCCTATGCAGATAGGGAATCACAGCCACGTGCTTTGAGCTGCTAGCCACGCAGTTGACGGGTGCTTCTCGTCCCTGTTTAATTGTCCTAAGCAACTTTTCCGCCACGGAAACCAGCACATGATCGGGAAAACCAGCGCTGATCAGACGGGAAGCCTGCTCAACGAAGCTGCTGATCAACGAGTGGCCGCAAGACTTTCGGAGGGCATTTCTCAAACAACGATTAGCAATTCCTCTCTTTACGAGCTTCGAATGAGCCGACAAGTACGAACTTTTTGAGCAGTTCGCTGAGCCGCCATTTTATTTGGACAGCAATAAGTAGCCTGCATCGCATTTGCCTACGTTGCGGTCTTTTCGAAGCTCTCAATTTGCCGGCTACGTGAGAATTATAACCAGACTTAGGATGGCTGCCGTCTACCTAGCTATCTATTTAGCCACCTACGGTCACTACCAATCATTCCCATGGGGACTGAACGATTGCAGTGCCAGAGGTAATTTTAAGAAATTTGCTCTTTTAGGAAAAGAAAAATGCTCATCTTTGCAGACCTATTGAGCTGCCAGAAATATGGTTGCAATGTACAGATATATACAGTCAAATAGGCAGTCTCGATTCGTGTACAGGATTGAATTGGAAAAAATTCGAATTGCACACTTGAATTAGATTTGTTCACTTCACTTGTGTTCTCTGCTGTGTCACCCAAAATGGTGGCTGTTTGAACTATGTAGAGCGATTCGCTTCTCAGATTTATGGTGCAGGGATCATTCGAAACCTATAATGATTCTATATACACAACATTGTCGTATCTATCGCCATTTTTTAGATGCAGAAGCATCTTATACTCGCGCCTTGTAGTGCGCCGTCCGCGCCATCCGCACCGCTTCTCGAACATTCGACAGCTGACGCGCGCGCATGCGCCGTCGCGCCGTCGCCCACCATCTGTGCCGCGCGCGCTTCTCCTTCGAGAACATTCGACAGCTGACAGCGCATGCGCCGTCGCGCTGTATATATACTCAAGGTCGGCGCTCGCTCGCTCAGTTGCCGCTCGTCCGTTGGTTTGTACGGCGCGTCGACGTCCGAAGTCGCCGTGAAATGAATGCCAACGAATCCACAAACAGAATGATCGACGTCCCTTCGACCAGCGCCGGCCAAACAGTTGGCGGAACCGCTTCCGCATCCTCCTCAGTGTTCCCCCGAGGGAAGCTGCAGGCAATTTTTTTCTACACTTTTATTTCGCGGACTTTTCCCACGGCGTCACTAATAACTGCAGCGTCCTCGGGTGCTCTAGCGGATGATTTGCACATGCTACTCTTCCATACGTAAGGATGAAGCTTTCTTGAATATACCCCCCCCCCCCCCCCAAAGCAGGGTAGATTGAAACCACAGTCAATGCAAATATGGCCGAAGCTCGCGCCAAAATGCATCCACCGCATGGGCGCTATCATCGAACGCGCTGCCCTCCTCCGCACAAACGCTCTTTTGTGCCTCCCCTCGCCGAAGCCGGTATTTACATGGCTGGCTAGCCGGAAGTGGCCGACCGCCGGTGACCCGGTGACCTCCCGGGAGGTCACGAACGACGGCCATCCCACGCGTGTTGACGTCGCGACCGGCGCCGCATTCCGCGACACGAAGTCTCGGGAGGTAAAATGAGTATATATATATATATATATATATATATATATATATATATATATATATATATATATATATATATATATATATATATATATATATATATATATATATATATATATATATATATATATATATATGCGTTTAAACTAGCGCGTAATAATTAACCTCTGATGAGCACAGCAAAAGAAAAATCGTTCGACACGTGTCACTGAGGTTGGAGGTAAATGTGATTCCACATTGTTCAGTATATTCCCATGTGATTATAGTTTTTTATGCGATATGAAAAAAAGTAGCGCAACAGTATACGTTCCTTGTGCAGTGCAATCGTGCCAAGCCCCGTCCGTCTTCGTCCGCACCACAACGATCATCATCATTATGATTTATTATTTTCTTTATAGACCTTTGTCTGGTTGTTATTATTAAGTTATTTAATTTGCAATACTGCTGCTATCTCCTAACGGTGACGTTGCAGAGTGGGTTACACTAATGTATAACACAGTTGAACGTAATTATTAAAAAAAAACGGTACCATAAGCCGCATGATGACAAGCTAAAGCAGAGAACAACCACAACTGTCTCGGGGTGAAAAACACCAGGCACAAGGCATGAAATACAAAGCAAGTAGCTTCAGATAATCAAGCAAAGATTCAAACATTTCTATGCTGTCAGTTTCCATGGTAAGTGCACCTAGGCCATCTCAGTGAAATATGGTTGGCCAAAAGACAGAATATACTTAACAACATTATGGCGAAATGCCGAAGGGGTTTACATAGGAAGTATAAAGCCGACAAAAAAGATCCAGTCGGAGCGTCGACGCGCAGGGGAACAAAATGCTTAAAACGAAAAGCCACAACTTGAATGAGAAGAACGGCGCAAGGCAATGCATTTTGTAGGGTTACTTCTCTAATAGAGTTTAAAGACATATTTTAAACTGTGCGAAGAGGAAAACACGTTGGACACAGCGATCACAAAGGACACTTTCAACTGTGTTTATTTTGCAAAGGTACGACATTTATAAACACCAGTAACTTTGCGCCACGCCGTGTTGGTCTAGTGGCTTAGGTACTCGGCTGCTGACCCGCAGGTCACAGGATCAAATCCCGGCTGCGGCGGATCATTTTCGATGGAGGTGAAAACGCCGTAGGCCCGTGGGCTCAGATTTGGGTGTGCGTTAAAGAACGCCAGGAGGTGGAAATTCGCGGAGTCTTCTACTACGTGTTCTCTTATAATCGCATGGTGGTTTTGCGATGTTAAACCCCACATATCAATCAATCAATCAGTCAATCAATCAATCAATCAATCAATAACCTTGCACTGCAGAAATGTGGCGGGACCAGGTGCACGTTACAATCTTTTTCTCTACGTGTTAAAGTGGGTGAAATAAAACAAGTGCTATGACCCCTCTTTCTGTTCTGGTTCTTAGAAATGAAACTGGTTTTTTACAGCTGCGGAAGACAGTTGTTGCACTGTAATGCAAGAATCAGTGCGCATGAATATGAATAGTTTGTTCATTGAAGTAGACCGATATAGACCGGCCACGTGAAGTCATAAATGAAATTTGACGCGCATCTTGTGTACTTGTGGTTCTTTTAGGGGCGAAGTCGTGTGTCCGCGATGTATGTAGTAGTAGGTAGCCACCTCTCGTGTAGTCTTTGGAATGTACGTTGGATGGTGGTGATGAAAAGATCCGAGATGGCGGCACTTGGAGCGTTCACTAGATGGCTGCACGCACGGATAATGGAACTGTGGCATATCAAAAGATGTTTCACGCAAGGGTTGCTGTTTATTTGCTGTAGTCTTTATTTTCTGAAGTTTGCTTTCAGAAGCACTGCGGACTAAGTGATCCGGTAGCCGGCGGACAGCAGGCTTTCAACCTGACGAGAAACTGGTGACAATCGAGTGTGCACCGGTTTTTTGTAGAGCTGTCAAGACACTAGAGGTGACGATTTATCGTTTAACGAGTTTGGAGTGTGCGCTCATGCAGGGCAATAAGCTTTTGTTCGACCTTGGGTTGCATGACCAGCAAACGTGGGTGGTGGTAAAATACCGCCTAAGATCTAAAAGCTGGACGTTCATAGGTGAATGTCAAACATTGCCCTTCGGAGAAGATGGCGTTGGTGACAACACTGTCAAGGTCATTTCTATGCTGCCAGGTCACTGTGAATGTTGCGGCAGGTGACGAGTAAGCCACAAGGTGTTGCGCTCGGTGGCAACATTGCCTGGCAGGATGTTCCACTGCGCGAGTGCGATAGGAGAAAACGATGGATTGAAGGATGGCGTTCATGTCGTGACGTCAGAAATTGCATCTGTCTGTGACGTGAAGTCATTGATGATACGTGGTCGGGCTGTATTTTTGTGCCACTTTTTACGTTTGCCGTGTTTCGCCCAGGACCACTGTGGTCCTGCTCGCATGATGGGTCCTATTGCCGTGCATCTGGTTCGCTTGCGAATGTGGTTGTTCGGCGACTGAGGCGATTCAAGTACACGCACGGTGTTCTTCTTACGTTGAGTGACGATGCTTTCACCAGAAAGCGCTATACTTCCTGACAAGGTCGGCAACCCGTCGAGCCGCCTTGCAGAGACACTCTGCAGGGGCCCGCATGGGGGTTGCTTTAACGATGGACAAAATGATGTACAAAAAAAATTTTGAAAAGCTAGGTGAGTTAAATATAGCAAGTTAAATTTAGCGAAACTGCATGACGTATTGTCACTCATGCCGGTGGCACATTCACGCGAAATGACCGGAGGTCGCTAAGTCCACTGTTAGTAGCGCGGTGTTTTCTTTCACTTGGCGGTCACCTCAAGTGACGACGCCCCACGGTTTCTGATCTGTCACGACGATTGCGCGATTCCAGGTCCTTTGTTCGTCGTGTTGTTCAAGTTGAATGCGCCCTTGTTGGCTCCAGCGTGTTCTTGTAACCGCTATTCCTGCCTGTTTCGCCGATGTAAGTTGCGCCGAATTCCCCGCATTGTACTTTGCCGCGCTTTGATTGTTTCCAGATGTGCGGTGTGGGCTTAGCGAACGCAAGATATAATGACGTCTGAAAATGGTATCGATGCTCAATGGACGCAAGGCTCTGCGAGCAGAGTCTGATAACGCGCAGAATCGACACAACGGACGTCATCTTTTAACGTGGCGCACTCTTGGCAGCACGCATGTCAGAAGATTGGATGGCTAGAAGCAAGCAAATAGAAAGAAAATAAAAAGGAAAGAAAACCCTTTTCCATGCGACTTTCGCTGCTGCAAACGCTTAAAACTCGCAAACATCTACATCAAGGTTGCTCACCGACAAATGCACAAAGTCGTGGTTCAGACGGGGGTTAGTAAGGGTGGTGCGGGAGGTTCTTGCGTCGTGCTTCATAATAGTGCCCTGCAAGCCGCAGGTAGAAGACACCTCCCCTGCACGCCGTTAATTATCTTTACCGTTTCTTTTTTTTTCTGCCCATGTCGTACTTGAAGAGTGTGTAACAGGTGACGCATGCTTTAATCCTTCGAACGAAATTGTGCGTGCATGCAGTGGTCGGAAATGCTGGGTCACAGGAGCACGAAAGGTTCGTGCAATTGGGAGAGTCTATCGCGGTCAAATGTCTAAGAAGCACGGATAATTCGACAAGATTAGGAGGAGGCTTGCTCTGTCGTGGATCGAAATTCAGAATGGCGGTGAATTAAGAATGCGCAGCCGTGCTTCCAATCAATGCTTTATTGAATGCGCGGACGTTCATTCGTTTTTTCCGCCCTAGAATACCGAATTGGCCCCGTATCTGCATGTTTCACTGCAAATGTCGTGAAGAAGGGATGCTTCTCGTCTACAGCGTAGAAAGATGTCCCATTTTCTTTCAACATCATCTGTCGGTTCACCCCGCTGCTTAGCATGTCTGTGTTTCCTAGAGGCTTTCTGACGTTTTGCTATGGCTCTTTTAACTTCCTCATCCCACCGACTCTTGGGTTTGTGTCTTCTTATCCGTGGTGACTTGTCACGTGCCTTAGCAATCTCTAGCTCAAACAGTCGAATTAGATTCATGTATGTCCAAACTGTTTTATCATCCTCAGTGATTACTTTCTCAATTTGTTTAGTAGCAATTTTTATATGCCTTTCTGAGTAAATTTTTTTCTGTAGTTGCTCATCTTGTCTGCTTCCCACTTTCACTGCTCTTCCAAAACTTAGCTTGATACGTTTGTGATCACTACCCAGACTTCTGGAGCCACATTCATCTATGCGCATTCCCCTGAGCCTATTATACATCATATGTGACATCAGTGTGTAACCTATTGTCGACTGCAGCCTTCCTACCTCCCATGTTATTTGCCCTTCACACTTCTCAGTACGATTGCAAATGAAATCATACCTTTCACACATATCCATTATCATTTTGCCTGTTGAGTCAGTATACCCATCCATATCTTCCATGTGCGCATTCATATCTCCTAGTATAATTATCTCGCACGCTCCTCCTAATTACTCGGTGTCCTTTGGTATACACCCCATCATTGCCAGGTTGTCCTCTCTGGCCTTTGCTCCCGTCCACAAGTACACCAAGCCAAGGAGTGTCATTTACCGTGCCACTTTCACTTTTAGCCATAAATGTTCCCCGCACTCTTGCTTGACCCTTTTCCAGTCTGTACTTTTATGAATTAATGCCCCAATACCACCGCTCTTTCTGCTGCCTTCTGTTCTATTACAATATTCCCACGCGTAGTCCGGATTGTTACGAGATTGTTCCATGTGCCTAAAATGTGTGTCTACAAAACCATATACCATCGGCTTCTCCATTAGCCGTTTTTTTATCTCTTCCCACTTCATCCTGTTCCTGCCACCCTGCATGCTAATATACCCTACGTCTGAATTGGCTCGGCCCTCGTGGCTACGTCTATTTGTGCCCTGGATTCTACCTGTCTTAGATATTGGTACCACTTTGAAATCGTATCTGTCCATACCACCTGTCAAAGAGTCTCCCTGGTTGTTTTCCTCGTTACTAGCTATCCTGCACTCCGAAGGGCCCGCGTTCCCCACCGAAAAGCTAACGTGGTTGCTTGGGCGAGTTGGTACGACATTATTCACATAAAAAACAGCGCCAATAACGAGAAACTTGAGAAAGAAGGAGACAGACAGCGGCACTGCCGCTGTCTGTCTCCTTCTTTTTCTTGTCTCTCGTTATTGGCGCTGTTTTTTACGTGAACTAAAAAGCTGCTGCGCGTCCAGCAAGTTGCCAACCCACCTCATGACTTAGCAGCCCATCGAAGTGAATTGTGTCTCGTTGAAATTCACCCCACCTATGCACCCCTCTGTTTATTTCCACCACCTCAAAGCCTTTCTTTCTACTCTTCGCCATATCTCTTGGTTTGCCTTGACAAAAGCTTTTTGCAGGTTGCCGTCACGCACCGGTACCTCCGGTATCGTGCATATCACCACTACCTGTACCTGAAAAGAATGGCGCGCATGTCATCGACCCCCTTCGCCAGTGTGGTCGCTAGTCCTGCCATATCTTCATTTTAGACATCGTTTAAACCGGCTGTGATTATCACGAGGTTTTGTCCATCAGCTGTAGTTTTGAGTTTTGCGCTCGCTTGCCTCATGACTGCTTCCAGCTTGCGTCCTGGGAATGTCGCTACTGCAACTCTCTTGTCACCTCTTACCCTCTCTTTGATTGCTCCTGCGCATCGATTTAAATTCGAGTCCCTGGCGATTATCACGAGCTTTGACTTTTCAGTTGGAGCAACATTCACCTGGGGGTTACTTGTACCTGTGACGCCGGCAGCTTTGTCCACTCCCAGTCCCACCACTACTTCGCTGATGCTGGGTTTTGCGACCATTGAACCGACTGAACCTGTTTTTTCCGAACTTGCTTGCTCTTTCTTCTCCGCCGTTCTGGTGCACCCATTTTCAAACCCAGCCCGCATGCTAAACATTTTACAGCCTTTTTAACCATGTCTTTTTGACACCAATTGTCCTTATGAATTGTCCCACTCGATAATTACAAAACACGGCGTACGACAAATCCTGCCCTACGAAAAAAAGTTAAGCTCTACTACAAAAATTTGTGTGTTTGGTGTAGTGCACCTCTCCCACGGGGTGGCAAGAGAAAACACACACACACACACACACACACACACACACACACACACACACACACACACACACACACACACACACACACAAAACAAGTAAATACCTGGTGAGTGACCCCCGAAAAAGCCGTACAATGTAATAAGTGCTACAAAAGTTTAAACTGCTGCCTTATCAATTGTAAAAGCAAGTTCGAAACACGCAAAACCTCTTATCTGCGCAGTCGATCGGAAGCGCTCAAAAAACACGTCCATTCACCGTGCCAGTCTGAACTCCACTCCCGTGGGTGTTTCGCGTTACCTTGCGGGATTTCTGTCAAGCCGCCAAAGAACTTTCTAGATGTGCACATACCACCAGCGCTAAGTATATATAAGTAGCTCACTGTTAATGTGCTACAGAGGATGCTTGAGGGTGTATACTTGGTGGCCGAGCGTCTGATGACATCGCGTTACGGAGCGAGAGGTCGCAAGCTCGAATCCCCAATCCTCCTCGAACTAAGTGTTTTTCTCGCTTCTTTATTTCCGTCTACCTCGAATTTTCGCTCAGTGATAACGCAGATATTTCGCTCCAAAGATACCGTCAGCAACGCCTGAAGGTTCTGCTAAACGAGCTCTTAATAGCGCTAAAAATGTTTGTTTCGAGGATCAAAAACACCCCTTGTGTTGGCGCACACAGACACACACATTTCAGGTGTTACAAGAAATTTGTCCAAAATCCTTTTAAAAAACAGGGAAATGTTGTTCGATGCCTTCAAAGTTCTCCTATAGCTGCAGGCATGGCCTCCAAGATGGTGGGCGCGTGGCGGGTTTCTCCCCGGCCGTCCCCATCGCATGGAGAGCGTTTCCAGAGGTGGGCGTGGCCCGCTCCTTTCTCCGCACCACGGCTCTCCTTCGTTTTGTCGAAAAGGCTGCCGCGCTGTTGGTGAAGCTTGCATGAGGAGAAAAAAAAAATGGTTTTGTGCTTTTATACAACTTCGCGCTTATTTATGAATGTCGCGCCAAGGTGTAGGAGAGGCAAAGTCAATGGTTGGGTGCATGTATTCTCATATGGGCTTTTCCTGGTGTGGATTTCTGCCGTACTTGGAAGTGTGATGCCTCTGGAAGATATCCGCATGTGCTGTAAACTTCCAAGTTTGTGGGCTGTACTCGGGGCACTGGCGAAGACGAAAGAAATGATCTGCAAGCGAAGTCGGAAGAGTGCCGCGTTCTACGCTTGCGGGTTATGCTCGATCGATTGAATGGTTTCCTTTCCTTTCTATAAATTAGCGCTGTTTTCCATTGCAACGCCATATTGAGCATCCTCGCAGACGTGCTGATGTAATCACAGTGACGAAGTGGTCACACTGCGAACAGTCACTCATTCGCGCTGTAAGTTTACGGTGTTTGGTGCAGACAATGTAAGAACGAAGATAGTTTGCTTGTTCAAGAATAACGTAGCATGCGTGCAGAGTTTGGTGTATCTGGTATGAAACACTGTTAGTTACACTTTTTCTTTCTTCACTATATCTTGTCTTGACGAATACGTAGTTTCAGAAAGACGCCGTTCATGTGCGACTCTTTGATTTGTGTACAGTCGATCGAGAGTACAGTAAATGCAGTCGATACTGATATTGTCACTGTGCTACCAAAGCATAATCAAAATACAGATGAAGCAACAAAAACACACACGATGACAACTCAGGCACTTTTTCTGCGAAAGACGTTGGGGGTAAATGTAGGTAGGCCCCACAATAAAGCAAAAATTACTTATCACCTCATTTCAGTGACATGACTAAGTGTCGGGTTCATTCTGCCAGGAGCTTAACGCCGACGACAATGTAACAGCAAGAAATGCCTGCGCCAGCTACAGTGCTGCCATGGGCGATAAAACAACCGTGGCCGCGACGCAGGACACGAGGCTGAGCCTCAGGCGCACGACATATCATCTCCCTTCCTTTAGTCCTGAGGTTGGTGCCGTAGTGATCGGGCACTCGTCGTTTGCGTGCTGGATATCGGTAACCTTGTTCAGGCGCCTGACTGGCAGCCAATGGCTGTTCTAGCAGTTCGGTCGTGCCGGTGCCGCCACCCGAGAGTCGGTGTCTGTAATCACCAGGTCATCGGAGTCTGGAGCACGCACTATATGATTACGGGGACGCACACACTGTGAGTCACAACACTCACACGATATTACAGTGGGCTCGTGCGAGCAAGCACGATAGGACTGAACCATCTCGATCTAAGTTACGAACACGCACGAGGTATCTTTCGTAGAACGTGCCCTCGCGACGCCCCTGCTTTCCCGGAAGTGCTTGTGGGCAACTTCCCCAGAAGTCCTGACGAGGTCCACCCTTGTTCTGAGACGCCTCCCCAACAGCAAAAGAGAGGGTGTCTCAACCGTAGTTGCTTGCGGATTGTTGCGGACGCCAGGGGGAAGTCTGTGAGATCTGATGGAAATCGAGAACGACTGGACTTCCGAAGTGCGGCCTTCAGAGTCTGGAAGAAACGCCAGACCGTTGCTGCTCGGGCGGCAGGGAGCCGTACGCACGTGCCGGGTTCCTGCTCGCTGCAGGCAGTCCTGGAAATCTGCTAGTAAACTGAGTACCATTGTCTGACACCAAAGTTTCGGGAAATCCGAATCTGCAAAATAATTCATGTAGTCACGAAATGGTTGCTTCAGTGCTGGTTGTGTACATCGGAAACACTTCTGGCCATTTTGAATGAGCATCCACCACTACGAGGTACATCAGGCCGCTCGTTGGGCCGGTAAAGTCCACATGCAGTCGCTGCCAGGGGTGAGTCGGCCAGGCCCAAGAATTCAAAGGCGCTTTAGGTGGCAAGTTGCGATAGGATAAGCTTGCTGCACAAGATGCAGTGAAGCGCTCAATATCATTGTCGATGGTTGTAGATGCCACCAAGCATAGCTCCTTGCCAACTCTTTGGTGCGCACAACACCTGGGTGACATTGGTGCAACTCATCTAAGATGAACGCGTGAAATTTTTCGGGAATGAGTACGCGCATTCCAATCATAATATATCCACGATGAATAGACAGTTCCAGGCGCATATGAAAAAAAAGGCTTAATTTTCTCTTGTACACTGTGCGGCCAACCTGACAGAATGTATTGCGTTACGCCGTGTAGCGTCACGTGAAGTTTTGCGAGCTATCTCCTGGCTGTTGACTGGCATAGTGTCATATTGAACATAATAAAATTATTCGTCCTGACCTTCGACAGTCGGTTGCACTGCAGGCCGCCTCGACAAACAATCTGCGTCAACCTGCTGCGGCCGGAAGTTTAATGAAAAGGAATTAGGCGGACAAACCAACTGCCCATCGTTGTATTATTGGGGTGGCGAATGGCGGTATTCCTGTCTGATGACTGAAAATTGTAGCCAATGTAGCAAAACAAAGTGCCAGGTGAAACTGTATGACACCAAATACGAGCGCTTTTTTTTTAGCTGGCTTCTCAGGGCGGCTCGAGGTGCGTGAAGCGTAGGCGTGATCTGACCGTTGCGGCAGGCATGTGACAACCTACCTTGTAAGCCGAGGCGTCACAACTGTACGGGTAGGCACAGTGTGGCGTAAGATGGGTGCAGCTGCACTGAAAGGCGCGATTGCAATCTTCATTCAATTCCCAGGCTACGTCTTTTTGCAGGAGCCTGTTTAGGGGAGAAGGAACAGTAGATCATTTGGGAACAAACTTTTCGTAGTAATTAATAAGATCAAGCAGTGACTGCAGCTGATGTTTATTGGCTGGCCGCGCTGCCTTGGCTATCGCGGCCAGTCTTTCGTCTGTTGGATGGATGCCGTGCCTGTTGATTACATGGCCCAAACATGTCAGCTCGTCGCGGAAAAATTCGCACTTCTCTGGCTTTAGGCGCACGCCACGTTCCGACAGCCTTTTTAGAACTGCTTCGAGGTTCTGCAGATGCTTTTCCTTGAAGCGGCCTGTAATCAAGATGTCGTCCATATAGCAAAACACGGAGCTCGACCCCTTCAAAATGTTATCCATGATCTTCTAGAAAACTGCAGGTGCAGACACGACCCCGAAAGGGAGATGATTTACGGCGTCCCTTGTGTGTGTTGAGCGTGAGGTATTGTTTTGACAGTATACGTCCATTTGCACTTGTTGGTAAGCCCTGTTGAAACCAATTTTAGAAAATTGTCTGCGAACAACTCGTTGGGCTTAGGCAACGGGCAATGCCCTGCGTCTATAGTATGGCGTTCAGCGTGAGCTTGTGATCCTCGCATACCCGTCGCGCTTCACGACTGGCACTACCGTACTTGTCACTGGCACGCCCATCTGTACCCGTCTCGACAGCTCCATTGGCGCTTTGAGAGAAAATGGCACGCTGCGAGTTTTCAAAAAATTGGACGTCTCTCCCCCTTTGAACATGAGAGTTGCCTTCTCGTGTCTGATGGTTCCTAGCTCGTTGCTGAAAACGTACTTATTGAAGTATCGTGCGGCGGACGCGGCACGCGAAGAACACAGGGCAGGGCGCTAGCTGAAGCCCCGGCCAACAAGAAGTACGCAGCAGCCGGTAGTCAAACAGTATTCCTTTATTATATACAATGCCGCGCATATATACACAGGGTGGCGCCACCTATGGGCGAAAATACTTCACATGAAAGCGAAACTAGCTTTTCCCGAAACCGAAACACACCACAGACCCCCCCACCCTTGAAAGAAAAAGAACATGTAGCTCTAAGGTCCTTATATAATGGTTAATGCAAACTATTGTCCTTATTTTGAATTATTATTGGAACTATATTGGCACATACGTAACTTGTACAACCTTAAACTACTGCATTTACAACCTTAACATCCCCCTCCTTCAGTCGTAAAGTAACCAAGTGAAAAAGAGAGAAGCGGCGTGAGAAGGAGAAAACAATCATAGTTATGTACACAGCGCACTATGTTTGAATGCAGTTATAGAAACAACATACAACGAAAAATCACAACATACCAGTGTATCCCTTATACCCTTATACGATAAATGTACAGCATACACACAACAATGTACACGTATTGTACAGATTGCAACATACGAGTAAGAAAGAAAACTTTAGGACACGAAGTCGTTAGACCTGGACGGTTTCTTACGCGAACGCTTAAAACGCCGAAGCTCATTGCGTTCTGAAGTGCTTCCTCACGGAGCAGCAAGTTCAGTAAGTGAGGATGAGCCTACTGGCTCGCTTACGCGCTGCACAGGCACAGCTGAGAGCGTACAGCAATAACTGGAGTCCGACGACTCGCTTAAGCGTCCCTCACATGCAGCTGAGGACGGAGAACCCTGACGCGAAACATGGGAACCTAAAGGTTGAGAAGCCTGTCCATTAGTGTTAGGAAGGATACTGGAATGGGAACTGGGCTCGTCCGTCAAGTATTGAGATAGAGCCAGAGAAGAGTCCGAGGACGCATGCTCGGTGCACGATAAAACTTCCTGGTGGCTGGGCACCACAGCCGGACTTGCAACCGGTGCTCGAATACCATTTTCCCCCGGGAAAGATGGATGATGCTGCAGGAATAGGGATAGAAACTAATCGTGGAACCGAGGCAGAGTATTGCGACTGGTTCTTCAAGGGTATTGAAGAGTGCAAGCGTGAAGGTGGTTCCCGTTCGGAATGGACCATCACAAGTTTAGAAGCATTCCAAATCGATCCATCACTGAGCTTAAATGACTGGGATCCCACCTACGACGTAACAGTAAACGGATCTCCATGCTTGTTTTTTTTTCCTGGAACGCGTACTTTGACTTTTTGGCCAACCTGAATGACTGAAGGTTTGGCTCCTCGCTTCTGATCGACATAATTCTTCATCTACTTCTGCCTATGAAAAACTCGCGTCTTTATCGTATTGTCTGAAAATGACTGCAAATTAGAAGGCAACGGCAGATCAGTTATGTCAACCGCTGTACGAGGTTGACGCATATGAAGCAACATTGCGGGAGATGATCCCGTAGTTGCCTGAGCAGGAAAACGGTAAGTACCCAAGTACTCCGTAATTGCCTTCTTTAGAGGACGTTGTTCTAGATGGGCTTGTTGAAAGTACTCCTTCAGGACTCTGTTGAACCGCTCAACCTGCCCACTGGCTTGAGGATAGCAGTTGGAAGAACAGAGGCGTTGAATACTTGGTTCGGAAAGAAAAGTTTTAAGCTGACGAGACTTAAACTGCGGACCGTTGTCTGTTACTAAGCACGTTGGAAAACTTTCCCGGCAGAAGACGGAAGTCAAGAAGGTGATGACTGCATCAGACGTAACGTCTCGAACGAAACAAAGCTCGGGCCATTTGGAGTAATAATCAATCAAAGTGACCGCAAAGCGACAATCTGAAGGAACACTTGAAAGAGGACCAGTAATGTCCATGCCTAACTTCTCCCACGGTTTCTCAGGAATAGAAACTGGTTTTAGGGGTGCAAAGACAGGTTTTGCCGCTTTGTCGGCAGCCTGACAGATGTAACAGTTCCGAACCGCACTTTCCACTTGTTTGCTAAGATACGGCCATCAATACCTGTCACGAAGCAGCTGCTTTGTACGAATTATGCCTGGTATACTCTCATGGGCTAACAGAATTAATTGCCCGCTGCAAGTTTCCGGAACTGTAACACGTTCTCCACGGAAAACGAGCCCATCAGCATAAGTCAGTTCGTCTTTCACTTCAAAGAAAGGTACAAGTACTGAAGTCAAATGCTTTTTTGGAGGCCAACCCTCGGCAATGTATTGAATAAGCTGCTGGAAAGTACCATCATTAGCAGTGGCTGCCTGTAACTCGTCAACTCGTCCTTATTTAAGCATGCAGCAACTAAAGAACTAGCCTGTGCTGGCCGAAGCTGGAATGGCAGCCGAGATAATGCGTCCGCTACGACATTATCGGCACCTTTGCAATATTGTACAGACAAGTTATAATAGCCGGGTGCACCATCGAGAAATTCGCAAGGGGCACTGCCCCTCCGCGCCAGCTGACAGCAGAGCAGTCAAAGCAAAGCGAAATATGAGTGGCCACTGGAGCCTTTTCGCGGCCCACCAAGAAAGAGTCTGACCAACCGCTAGATAGCGTACCGATGCGCGCTTTTACTCCCCCCCCCCCCACTTTTTTTAAGACATGTAATAGTCTTTTCAGGAGTACAAGGAATACCCAAGCTTAATTTGCATCAATTTTTTTGCAAAGAAGAAATTTTATTAATTTGTGCAAATATCTATACCCGCTCTAAATCATGTCCCGCTGAATACATTTAATGCCTTACAACAAGAAACAGTAAAATATGTTTAGAAAGTGTTATCTTCCTGCATTTGTTTTGCACAGAGGCACATTCATGTGGTTTAGATGTGCTGTATATGTATTCCCTTCGCGGAAGCATGGGTGTGTAGCCCAGTGGTAATGACACTCGCTTTCGGAGCGTAAGGGTGTGGGCTCAAATCCCAGTGTCGAAAAGGAAAAAAAATGTTATTTTATTTATGCTGAAGACATCGGGTCTGACCAACCACTCGAGGCGCTGATAGCAGCGCAGTAGCTGGGCCGCGGGGCCCTACGGGAGTGTCCGCTCTTTATGTAAGTATGCTTCTCTATAGTTAAAGACTGGTGGTCAGTCCGTAATGTAAAATGCCGACCCCAAAGATACACATGCCATTTTTCTACCGCCCACAAACAAGCAAGAGCTTCGCCTTCCCCTGCTGAATACCGGCGTTCCACCGGGGACAATTTTCTAGATGCAAAAGCAACAGTTAGCTGCTGATCTCCTCTCTGTTGTTGAAGCACTGCTCCTATGCCGACATTGGATGCATCGGTGGTAACCACCACCGGAAGATTGTTATAAAAAATATTCATGACCGGGCGGTCAGCAAGTAGTTCTTTAACATGGTTGAAACTGCTGACCTTGCCGGAGCATGCGGCGCAGAGGCTCAACAACATCAGCATAATGCGGTAGGAACTTTGCATAATATCCAACTAACCCCAAAAAGGATTGAAGTGCTTTAACATCAGTAGGAACAGGGGCATCAAGAATGTCAGCGACCTTAGACTCAACCGGCGATAATCCGCGGGCACTTATATTATGACCTAAGAATGGAATTTCAGTAGCAGCAAATACACACTTGTCATTAAGCGTCATGTCACGGGAATCTTTTTAAGACAAGACACCTTTCAAGTGCACATCATGCTCTTCCTGATTACGGCCCCAAACTAAAATGTCGTCTAAGTAGCAGACAACACCTGGGCACCCCTTCAGTACATCGCTCATCATTTTTTGTTTTTGGAAAATAGCTGGCGCAGATGCCAGTCCGAAGCCCACTCTGCGAAATCTGTAAAGCTCTTGATGCGTTACAAAAATTGTAGCAAGGTCACGACTCTCCTCTGCTAACTCAACTTGGTGGTATGCAGATGCAAGATCAAGTTTAGAAAAAACTGGTAGGTGTTCTGTGGTTATCGTGCAAGCTTACCGGAATACCGGGTGCACCGAGATGGCGGAATCGAAGTGCGCATGTGCAGATATGGACGTCAACCGTACCGCTTATACCATACGTGCGGTATTTTTTAGATTTAACGTTACCATGGTAGCGTAGGTGTACGTAGTGTACGTAAACATGGCGGCGCTCTCGGACGCCCGCTTCGAAGTGATTTTGGCGTACTTGTTGAAAGATTCACCTTGTTCGCAACAAATGACTGTTTAAAGTGGCTTCGCTTGCCTTCAGTTAGCTTCGATGACCGAGTATTACGGATAAGTTGGCGTAGTTTTTGAGATAGCTTCTCATTTCGAACGCGTCTAGGCCTAACTACAAGATCGATGTGAAGGCCGTTTCACATGACACAAAAAGTAGCAATTTTCAGTGCGCGAATTCGCTCGCAGCGAAAAAAAAGGCCAGTTCGCTCACGCCGCAGTGGTCCGCGACGAGCTTCCAACATGCTGGAAATTTTCGAAACGGCGGGAGCGATTTTTGGTCGAGACCCTTCGAAATAGGGCCGGGCCGGCTATGCCGTCGAAATAGCGTAGACGTAATTGCCGATGCTGTGCATTTTAAAATTATTTTACATTAAGAAGTGTTCTTAAACGTCGAAACACGCGGGCCCTTCGTTAGCGTTTATAGAAACTTAATGATATATTAATGCACAAAGCATTACATTACCTTCGAAATATTCTGCGGTGTCTGCCAGAAGGAAGGGTGGCAGGAACTCGCCGCTTCAGTCGAAGAGCGAAAATCATGGACCATTCACGGTCCATGTGAAACGAAACCGCCATTAGCGGCGGTTGCGAACAGAGCGAATGGAGCGAACGGAACGATTTTTTGTTTCGCTGCAATCGCGGCATGTGAAACAGTCTTAAATAAATCAGCAACATAAATGTTTTTGCGCTTGGTGCGTGGTTCATATTTATTTATTTTTGTTGTTACCTAAATAAACTTCGAACAATGATTCGCGCTGTGGAATAGGCAAAGATTCTCGTTTTATTTTCTTTTTCACTGTTCTTTAGCTTATTAACTATCCGATAGGTGGTGCCACCAGCTGAGCTGGGGCTCGTAAACCTTGTAAACGCTATCCCGCTAAACTGTAAGACACTGTCCATAAGGAACGTTTGCTGCACGGTAACGCCATTACCTTATCCTCCGCTATCACGCTAACGGTACACTATAACTGTCTACTAAGGCACTCATTTATTTAGAGCGCTATTGTGCTTCGGTTGACCACCTATGTGCACGATAAAATATTCAAACGATGTGTCGCAATATGAGGGCAATATGATTCAACGATAATAATTAACCCAGTTTTCCCCAATGCACGCTTCCAGAAAGGAGGAATGCTAGAATTCCTGTATATTTCTCAAATTGACGTATTTAGTTTTGAGATAAAACGCACCGAAATGCAAAAAAGTAATACTTTCACAAACGAATTCACAGCTCCTTACAATGATATATATTTAAAGATACAGCCGTTGCCATGGTTTTATTCGTAAATTGGACCAAAATAAATTCTGGCGGTGATTCTTGCTCGTACGCGAAAAAAACACAGCATATCCACAGAGTAAATAATGGTGAAGAGGGCGAATCGTCCATCAGTCCGTCCGTGCTTTCGTCCGTTCGTTCTTGCTTCAATCCGTCCATTGAACTGTCCGCGCGTCCATCCATGCGCCCGGCCGTTCGTCTGTCCGTACATGCGTCCGTCCGTATCTCGCACCTCGCAACACTAGTCCATCATTTCTCTCATCTTTGATTAACAGACGTATTGTTGTAGTAATTATATATATACACGCGAAAGCGTTTCTGCGGATCCAGTGCGTTGTATGCGTTTAGAAATGATAGACAAGTGTGTGAATATAATTCTTCCAACGTTCCAGCAGTGGGGCCTGGATTTGTCAGGGAATATATATGTATATATAAATTGATCGGTATTTTTGATATATATTCTTGATGGCCATATGAAACGAAAGTTTAGCGCACAAACAGAGCTAGTCACCTGATTCGGCACCACTGGTCATAGAGCACCGTGACTCTTAAGGAGACTGCGAATGCATCGACACCAGGTTGACGTCACGTGGCAGAGCAGTGTAATCGTGCAGTGACGTGCCAGTGGAGGAAAACGCGCTTTCTCGATTCGCGCAGCCTCACGTACACCGCGAGTACTTGCGCGCGCGAAGTCCGCCTGGAATCGGAAACGGCCGCGCTTCTCGCGCGGAACGTTCATCCGGGTTTCGCGTTGCACGATGTCGAGAATATTCGTCAGGCTGGTGCGTCACGCGCTCGTGGTCGCGCTTGTTATCGGCGCTGTCGTGTATGCTTCTTGAAAATTATTTCACTGAAATGGGAATCAACAATGAGTCCACGGCGTACTTTCTTGGCGAGGATTAGCCCTTCTTAGTTGATTATTAGGAATAATATGAAATATTTTAAAAAAAGACGATCTAGGAGGAGGGAGGGAGGGGAGAGGTCAACCAGGCACACTGGGACGAAGGACTTCCAAGAAGGGAAAAAAAAGCACCTCAGTGAACCTGTGCGCCTGTTCATCGCACGCCCACAAATCGTCGCTGAATCAGGTGGTCGATTCTTGAAAGAAATCGCAGAATATCCACGGACTGAATAATGATGAGTTGGGCAAAGCGTCCGTCGTTGCGTCCGTCCATCCGTGAGTCCGTCATTCAGTCCGTGTGTCTGTTCAAGCGTTCGACCGTGCGTCCGTCCGTCTGTCCGTGCTTCTGTCCATCCGTGCTTTCATCCATTTGTCTGTTCATCCGTCGTCTGTCTGTCTGCCTGTCTGTCTGTACGTCTGCCCATCCGTCTGTCCATTTATCGAACACTCGCATCTTTTCACCATACATTCATCATATACAAGTACCGCCATCCAGCGGACATTCCCAAGACTAAATGAAAGGTGGCTACCTCCTCCTCCTCCTCCTCCTCCTCCTCCTCCTCCTACTACTACTACTACATACATACATACATACATACATACATACATACATACATACATACATACATACATACATACATACATACATACATACATACATACATACATACATACATACATACATACATACATACATACATACATACATACATACATACATACATACATCAGGGACGCACGACCCATGGCTTAAGGAACTTCGCCCCTAAAGAAAGTACCAATGCGCGCGTCGCTTTGCTGGCCTGCAACGCTAAAGGCCTGCGCGACCACACGCAACTGTTGCAGCGTGTGGAATTTCGACTCGGTGTGTAGCCATCTTCTCATCGAGAGAGAAGGCACGTGACTACGCGAAGCTGCGCGCCCACTCTCTGAGGCGTCGCGTGGATATGCCACGCGCTGACGCAATGGAATTGGTGCGATAGGTCAGGTCTTTTAGCCACGATGCGACTGTCTTCGGAGAAATTAGCTGTGGCTTAGCTCGGCTATGTCAGCTACGGATGGACAGACGAACAAGCCACGCATGGATGGACGGGCTAGCGAGTGAGCGATCTCGCGCGTGTCAAGCCCCCTAGGGGGGGGAGGGGGAGTGATTTTAAATGAAAAGAAGAGAAAAGTGAGCCCCGTAACTGTCTCTCAGGGGGAGGACACCTCAACAGTAGTTCACGAGGGAGAGGGTAGAGAAGGGATTATAAGGACAGGATTAGAAGGTAGAGAGAGAGAGAGAGAAAGGCGCAGGGACAGCGAACGGCAGAAGTAAGGAGAGGACAGGAAAGATGGACATGGTTGCCGGAGTCCGAGGACGGGGCACCACTGGCGAGAGCTCTTGTCGGTGACAGAAGGTGGCGTAGGGCAAGTCCAGTAGGTCAGAGCTACGCTGTCGTCGAAGATCGGCGTCAGGAGATGACGTAGGGCCAGCCCAGCCTGCCAGAGCTACGCTGACGTCGGAGATCGTGAGGGTACAACCGCTCGGCATAAAATCCAGCGAGCGAGTACCCCGTCAAGCCCACTAGTAACACGTCACTCCAGGAGCTTCCATGCGTTCTCCGGCGCGCTTCCTCCATGGCGCCAGCGGCGTGTGACGTCGCTGCTCTTCGCGCTTCCGTAGAAACGCTCAAGCCTCGCTAAACGCCTCAACCTCGACAGTGTAGCTTAGGATACACAAGGTCTGTCGTCTAGTTTGTTAAGCGTATCGCGTAGAACGTTGCGTTCGCTCACGTAGCAGATCACAGGAACACAGTTCATTGGCGGAGCCAGTGAGGCCGATTTGTCTTCTGGTACAAAGACATCTGCTAATTGTGATCCGCGTGTGACTCGTTGAGAGCGGAAGAGACGTTGACTGATGTTGAATAGCCACTTGACAATTATATTGGGCGGCACACACATATGCGCGAAATTCATAAAGAGACCACGTACAAAGAGTCGACTGTCCCTCGTGGCTGCGCTAGTGTGCAGAAATTTGTGGGCTGGCAGTTTTGCGGCGCTGACGTAGTCATGGACCAGAGTGGCAGTGACGGAGAGGCAGCAGCCAAAGGTGAGTCACGGACCCACCGCTCGGAAGCCGCCATTGTCGGTAGCACCCAGGGCCTCCACAGTGCCAGGCCAGGACCTTGAGGCGCTCGCAGTCTCGAAGGTGCAACAGAGCCCGGGAGGATGAACCACGCGCCTAAGTGCGGGTTTTCTGACAGCAGCAGACCGCGTAGATGGTCTTACAAGGCGGAGAATGGGAGGCGCTCGCTGTCCCGAAGACAGGAACCTGTGAGTGTGAACGGCGTGCGTCGATGCGGGTTCGGTCGACCCGTTCTGCCCACGTTTGCATGCTTGCTTGCAGCTGTGTTTTGGTTCTTACCCACTGACGGGGATTAGCCAAAAGGTCGGCGGTTTATGCCAGTGAGAAATCAGGGTAGCTGTCTTGATGATGATGATGACGACGACGACGTCATATAGATGGCGCTCACCCGCAGAAGGGTATGGGCCAAGAACTGGGAGGCAGAATGCTTGAAGTACTGAAATGTACCAATATCGCTGACTGGAAAACCAATATCAAAAATTAGTCTCGAGCCCTTTCACCGAACCATCAGCTCTTCCTCGTCCTCCAACGACCGACCGCTCCGTTGTTTGCTCGTGCTGGCTCGTTATAGCGGGCTTATTCACACTAATACAATGTATAATAATAGGTTTTACGCCCCAAAATCACGATGTGATTATTAGAAACGCCGTGGGCTCCGGAAATTGCGACTGCCTGGTGTTTTTTTAACGTGCACTGGCCTCCATCGTTTCGCCTCCATCGAAAATCCGGCCACCGCGTCTTGTGGGTTCGAGCACTGAGCGCTAAAGTGGGTGCAAGTGAAGGTCTTGTATTTTAGAAAATGCCTAACACGAAGGTCTAGTGAATGGCTACAGGTTGTCAAATTATTTATGGTTCTTAATGGCGCAATTGGACAATGAAGGAGGCGATAGAATCAGCGCAGTGAAAAAAAACACGTGGATTGCCGATGTGTTTTGAGAGTTGTGCAAAAAATGAAACCGGGCATAAGTGGGTGTTTGCGCTCCACTAACGTCGTCTGAAAACTGCGTCGGAATGCAGCTTAGTTTGGATGTTCTTATTATGGCACGTGCAGCCTATGCTTGTTTGTAGCCTCTGGCCCCTAGCAACTCACAAAGAGTGCAGCTTCCCTGCATGCGTGGCCTCAGTTGACAGGGAAGGCTGTTTCTGCTCTATCGTCTTATTCATTTCTGGTGGCTAGCATTGGAATTTTTGGTGGAACGCGTGTTCATGGTGGACTGCACGAGAAGAGTCCCACAAGCCGAGAACTTATAAGGTGACCCGAAAGTGCACAGTTACCTTCGCAGCGCACTGAAAAGCACTTTGGAGGGTCACAATTAAAGCACTGACGAGTGGGGTGTGTTATACAAGTAAAATATTTGTTAGTGGAAGCTGATAGGACATCATGGTATATACGGCAATCCTACCACTAACAACAGGGTAAGTAAGGAAAGAGGTATGCAAAAAGGCAAAGCTGCTGGTGAGGATAAGGACCTCGTGAAAGATAACAGAGAAATCGAAAGAACTGGCCACCTTGTTTACGAAGTGGCTCTTGATTTAAAGGGTACCCGAATCTTGGAGCAACGCCAACATCATCTTAATTCATAAGAAAAGAGACGTCAAGAACTTGAAAAATTACAGGCCCGTCAGCTTACTGTCCCTTCTCTACAAACAATTTACAAAAATATAGATAATACAATTAAGGCCACACTAGAGCCTAATTAACCAAACGACCAAGCAGGATTTCGTACAGGCTACTTCACAATAGACCATATTCATGCTATTAATCAGGTGATAGAGAAACGCGCGGAATACAACCAACCTTTATAGATAGCCATGATAGATTACGAGAAGGCGTTTGACTCAGTCGAGACATCAGCAGTAATGTAGGCACTACGGAATCAGGGCATTGAAGCTGCAATGCTATTCGCCGCATGTTTACAGGAGGTTTTCAGGACCCTAGATCGGGTAGAGTTAGGGATAAGTGTCAATGAAGAGTATATCAGTAACCTGTGATTCGCTGATTACATTGCCTCGATGAGTAACTCAGGGGACGAAGTAAAGCTCATGAATACTGAAGTGGACCCGGGAAGCAAAAGAGTTGGTCTGAAAATTAATATGCAAAAACTAAAATAATGTGCAACAGTCTCGGCAGAAAGCAGCACTTTGCCATTGCCAGAGATATGCTGGAAGCAGTAAAGAAATATGTTTACTTAGAACAGTTAGTAACCGCGGAGCCGAACCATGATAGTGAAATGACTTGAAGAATGGGATAGATCACATTCGGCAAGCATTCTCAAATCATGAATGGCAATCTGCCACTAACCCTCACGAGGAGTGTATATAACAGCTGCAGGTCAACGGTACTTACCTACGTAGCAGAAACTGGGAGGCTTACAAAGAGGGTTCAGCTTAAATTGAGGATGACGCAGCGATCAATGGAAAGGAAAATGATAGGTGTAACCTTTAGAGAGAAGAAGAGCAGAGTGGGTCATGGAACAAACAGCGGTTAAGGATATCATAGTTGAAACCAAGAAGAAGAAATGGACATGGGCCGGGCACGTAGCACGTAGACAGGACAACCGCTGGTCATTAAGGGTAACTGACTGCATTCCCAGAGAGCCCCGCCACGGTGGTCTAGTGGCTAAGGTACTCGGCTGCTGACCCGCAGATCACGGGTTCGAATCCCAGCTGCGGCGGCTGCATTTCCGATGGAGGCGGTAAAGCTGTAGGCCCGTGTGCTCAGATTTGGGTGCACGTTAAAGAACCCCAGGTGGTCGAAATTTCCGGAGCCCTCCACTTCGGCGTCTCTCATAATCATATGGTGGTTTTGGGACGCTAAACCTCACATATCAATCATAGATTTCCGAAGAAGGCAAGTTCACGAAGGGGAGAAAGAAAGTTAGGTGGGCCGATTGGATTAAAACGTTTGCGGGTATAACGTGGTGACGGAAAGCACTAGACCTTGTTGGTTGGCGGATCATGGGAGATACCTTTGCCCTTCAGTGGGCGTAGTGAAGCTGACAGTGATGGTGGTATACAGATGGTGTGATGACATGAGCTCGCAGTCCCGCGTCGTGTACGAAATGCCGTTTCAGTGTGGCTCTGCGAGAACGGAAGTCGCACGGAGCCGATAAGGTGTAGAGAAATTTCATTTGTATGCCGATCACTACACTCCAGCAAAGCACCGCTATCTTTACGCCGCGTAATTACATTTACAAAATACTGATGTTGGAAAACAAATCAGGTGGGTATAGTTAATACTAATTGAAAAAAAATCACGCCATATCCACGGAATGAATGATTATAAGTGGGCGAAGCGTGAGAGGGGGGCAATCATCGCTAAACCGTAATTCTCCCGTGAATGTTGGCTTTCAGTTTGAGTTATTCGCAGCCGTCGCAAACGCGGCTGCGCAATGCCAACACACTCGGATGCTAATGTCAGGCGACGATTGTGCTGGCTCCCCGTGAAAGTCATCGTTAGAAAGACGTAACACTGTGCGCACATTATGCATATTAACTTTTACTTTGTTCTTGTTTTCAAATGATCTTTATCATCAGTCAAGTGGTGTATCGGTGATAGGGTGTAGTGGAATGTTTGCAAGGGCGAGGTAGTGGGCAGTTTGCAAAGGTGGGGTACCCGTCACACAGGACCACCAGCTTTAAAAGCTTCGCCCCAAATAATTACCTCGTATAGTGCGAGGCACACCTAGGAAAACGCATTCCAGTTAAATGTGAGGGCTTGTTTTGCGCTGTCGTGAACGTGCGTAGCTTTCAAAGGGAGGGCTATCTTTGCCACAAAATGCACACTCCATGCAAAGATGTCCCGGACAAAGGCGTGAATATATTGACACGTGGGAAGAGGTTAAGCATGTGTGTGTCTAGTGAAGAAATTAGGTGCCCTGTAAGCAATATTAGCAAGTTTACGAGAAGATTCGCCTCCTTTGTTTAGCGCATCGAGTCAGTTTATGAACCGAAGCTTAATTACGTGGACCTTATTATTAATTGTACCTTTGAAATCTGTGCAGTCTCTGCGCAAGCAGTGGAAAAACAGGTGAAAAATTACTGCTCCTGTAAGCTCGCGACGTTGCCGTCTCGAATCGGTCGCTGGTGTGCAGAGCGAGGAACTTGCACAGCGCCAATGTTGCCAGATGCTACTGAGCTAACAAGCAAAAGAAGTGGATATTCAAAGATAAGTCCCATTTTTGAAAATATATATAAAGATGTAACTTAAGTACGGAGTGGGATGTGACTAATTAGTCTGCGCAGAGAGAACATGCGCTGAACGAAAGCACATTTTTACGATTGTCTTCGGGGTTGAGGGCACATTTGCCGCCTTTTCTTGAACAAAAAACGGGCCCTTTTATGGAGATTAAAGTAGTGTTGAACGATAGACGCCATGTCACGTCTTTTGCATGCAGTGCCATTTAATGTATAAGCATTGCTTTCCTTGACTCAAATAAACCTGGTGTACAAGACAAAACGGCACACTGAGCTAACCTACTGGTTTAATTGCTGTCATAAAAAGTAGCAATAATTAAAAGACGATTCGATTATTGCTCTGAAAAAAAAAAACCAGCCAATGACGGCGGGTGCGGACCGGCAATCTGCCCGCTGTCATCGGCCTGAAACCAGACGCAATCCGATTGCCAGCGCATAATTAACCTTACTTGTTGATTATTTTCGACTTCAACACTTAACTACTAGTCCCCGACAAACGTGCAATTTGTGAACGATCGCCAAAATAACTGCTTGCTGGGAAAATGTGAATAAGAAAAAAAAAAGCAATAAGTGACCAGAAAATTCTGCAAGCGAGTCAGCGAATTTCTAAAACAAGCCCAATCCGCTCATTTAAAACGCGGGCCCCCGGAAGGAGGCGTTTCGTCTCGGCCATGGAGCTTCTTCACTTCCGCGAAGAATATTGTCAAAGCAAGTGGACTTGTCGCCAAGGCAAGCATGGATCATCACTAAACTGCGCCGCCGAGCACAAAAAAAAAAGGCGACGCCACAGAAGGCAGCAAAAGCATTTCCAACGACCCTTACTGAGAAGAAGAGAATGCAGAAAATACTCCGAAATATAATTGCATTAATAATTTCTTTTCTCCCTCTTAAAGCTTAGTTAAAATCCTTACAAATGGCGGCTGACTGAAAGTAATGACTTTTCAAATCACTATTATTTTAAAACTAATATATAGTTACTCCAACTATTGTTCATCATTGGTGCACTAACCCATGTTCACTTTATTTACAGAACGTGCACGTTGAAGTCTGAGATATCTTACTTCAAGTTCCCAAGCTTCAGCACTCGGATGAACGTGTCTCGATAATTTTTCTTCCCTACCCTTAATCATTTCTTTGCGCCATAAGGAAAGCGTGCGAACGTGTTTTCAGATGTAGCTGAGAAGGTTTAAATAGGTAGCCAGCCTTAAAAGAAAACAGTGACGTCCAAGGCAGGACGAGCGCTAAAGCGCGTGGGAGTGCATCAGTCTGAAGCGCATGCGTTACCCTGAAATATTCTTGAGGGTACAGTGTCTTTTCCCTGCCCTCTTTTGTCTCTTGCGGCGGTTCAGAATGCGAATCCGTTCGCTGCTCGGAATCAAACTCTTGATGGCAAAGACCGATCACGCGAAGTAGACGTTGGCCTTCTCAACCGTTCCCGCGTCACTGCAAAAAAAAAAAGAAAAAAAAAGAATGGAGACCCGGTTTCGTTTTTAAGAGTTGAACGTGATAGCGATATCCTATCTCTAGTGCGTACTCTCTTAGAAATCGCATGTGTCAGCGAAGATTTCGCGTACGGCTGCACTCAGTGTAATGGGTATCATGATTTAAACCACGGAAACCTTTTTGAGCTTGTTATCTACCAACAAATACGTGGCCAAGGCGCAGCAACGTGTGCCTTTTGTAGCGCGTGGCCCGCTTTAAACCATCGAGTCATGATAATCGCATGTTCTGACGCCCGATCGCAATGTACGTCTGTACCACGCGTAATTACTACGATATTACATGTTGCATTGTGAAGCATGCATACAGGATGCGTTTGTCTGCGAAGTATGCTGGTCACTTTCACTGCATTTACAAGTTATTTGCATTGTATTTCCATGCAGACGCGTCGCTCAGTGGTACAACACCCGTCTTCCACGCAAACAACCTGGTCTCACTCAGGCCGAAATTTTTTTATTAATTATTTTAATTGCATCTTTGTCGATTTTTCACTCACGCGAAAAATGATGATTTTTTGGTCACAACAAACGACGCCGACAGCGGAATTACAACGAAACAAGCTCTTTAACGGTAGACGAAGAAAGTGCTTAACAGCTCAAAAGACAGGAGGGGATAGAAGAGACGAGAACAGAGCGCTGAGATCAGCGCTCTCTTCTATCCCCTCGTGTCGTTTGCGCTGTTAAGCACTCTATTCGTCTACCATACAGCACCAACCAGCCCAATCAAGCACCTTGTTAAAGCTCTTTAACGTTCTCGCGTTAATAAAGGTGGCGCCTGCTCTGCAGAAACGTTAATGTTGCAGGCCTCACTGCGGGAACGCGATAATAAGCGCGCACGCCATCTGAAGCGGAATTGCGCTGCTAAGACATTGAACGAGATCGTTCCTGCTCGTGTCATAGCACGATTGCGAACGCAGCCACGAATCACGTCATAAGCTTGGCTTCCTTCGTGGACGGAAGCGAGCTGATATACTTTCTGAGATGTCGGGGACACGTCACCGGGGCAAGATAGGAGGCAAGCATGACGAAAACCTTGCGACGATGATGCGGCGCGGCGGGCGAAGATCACGAAGAAGCGTGTCGGTGCATAGAAAATTGGCCGCTGCGAACGCCGCCGCTTCTGGAAGTTTCGCGACCTTGGTTGGCTGCCCCCTCTCCCTCGTGGCCGTTGAAAAGGCAGGCGCGCGGCCGGCGGTGCGCCAGATGAGTGCCGGCTCCGTTGCGTGTCGTCGCGTCCCGCACAGTATGGCTCGAGTTGTGTGGCTGTTGGTGGTCGTGTGTGCCTCCGCATCGCTAGCCGTCGAGAGGGAGGGCGACTCGTCAGAGAAAGAAGGAAATGAGCCCAGACGAGGCGGACGGTTTTTCAACGCCTTCTTTACGCCTTACCTGCAACCCAGGTGAGATGTCTGCTGCTGCAAGATTTAATGAGACTGGTATCTTATCCACCCTTGATTCCAGTCGATGTTATCACCCCGTTTGCCCTCCTCGAGAGTTTTCCGCGGCTGACGTCCTCGAGACACATCCGTGAAAGAACACAAAAACATTTTTTTTTTTAGAGTGAGTACAGCTCCCGCAGGGCACCCGAGATTACAATCTCGCATCAGTAATTATGTACCTTCCAAATATATGTTTGGGCCCCACAATGTTGAAATTGAGAGTAAACAGTAGGGGCACGAAAGAGCGCGCTTTGGTTGACACGTTCTTAAAGATGGTTTGCAGTGACGTCACTTAAACCGCCGTGTTGGTGCATGTGGGGTCGGAATATCTGTGACGTCACATTGACCCTGTCAAAACACCGTTTCTTAGTTCGCGTATTGGCCCTGTCGCGTCGTTTTCACATCGATGCTACTTGCTCGTCTTCAAATTCACCACGCCCCGCCGCGGTGGTCTAAGGTACTCGGCTGCTGACCCGCAGGTCGCGGGATCGAATCCCGGCTGCGGCGGCTGCATTTTCGATGCAGGTGGAAATGTTGTAGGCCCGTGTGCTCAGATTTGGGTGCATGTTAACGAACACCAGGTGGTCGAAATTTCCACAGCCTTCCACTACGGCGCCTCTTATAATCATATGGTGGTTTTGGGACGTATCATGGAACATATCAATGAATCAAATCAGTCACCACTGCGGATAACGTCGAGTATAAACTGCAGGTCCTGTGGCAGATTAGTTATTGCATTTCTTTTGGGAATCGATACGCGCGTGCATACAATGCTCACGTAGACGACATTTTATTTTGCCTAATGACGGTGATGAGCAATTGCTCGTGACGTCACTACAAGTATGGCCGCTAAAGGCAGCGTTAGCTCTGCTGAATATTTCGAGCCAAAATTACGCCAATGTGACATAAACTGTTGACGCCGAAAAGAAGAGTGCATGCATGAGTTAGCACTTCATTTTCACGTACACAAAAAGGGGGACGACTTCCTTGTGGCTATGTGGTAGATCAAGCAGAATTTTGAACGGCATGAAGCCACCTTGCCGAGTTGCACTGCTAGGCGTTCGTTCATGCGCACCTTGCAAGTCGTCGTTGAGACGCGTATGAATGTTGTGCGGGCCTGGAACCAAGAGTGCCGTATCGCTGTCTTATTCAAACTTCCGAAAATGGGCTTGTGAGGTAGCATATCGCCATGCTCATTGCCAGACAGCTGTAACGTGGAGCACAATCCGACGAACAGGGAACTTCTGAACCAGTTTCTCCCGAGAGTAGCGTAATCGAGTTCTATTTCGGAAATGGAATGCAGAAGTCACATTTTATTCCGTCTTATCAATGCTCCGAAATATTCTTCTTAGCTGAGCATGTGTATATTTTGAGTGCTCGGGATTACATTAATCGCTTCCTGCATTCTACTCAGCTGCCGTCATTCGCCCCAAATCATTTGCCCCAGTTTGTTGTGCAGACGTTTGCATTTATTCATCTTTTGGCCCCTCTCTCAGCAAAACGAACGAGGGCGAAGGGAAGTCGCGCTCGACCGTGTACTCCTTGCTTAGTTCTTGTTTGTCTCGCGCAATGTTGCTTGGCCGGCCGGCGATTTTGATTGGCCTGTCACTATCAAAGGGTAAGGCGAAATATTTAGATGCGCCGTCAGGCACGAAAACTGAGCGGCGTCAGCACGAAGTGATATGCACACTCATCGTGCGATTGCGTCATCGAATGAGGTCACTCTGAGCTCGAGTAAACAAATTCTTCGACCTCATGGACTGAACAGACGACACTTGCCTTTTTTTTCATGTTCATTCATGACAACCGGTTCTTCAGATTCGTTCTGTTGCATTTCTCACGGTACCAAGCAGCAGTGTCGCGTTTTCTCTAAGGGCAGAGCGCCATCTTGGCACTTGGGCATTGGGTATTCAAATATTAACGTGCTGTCCCTTACCGCAAAAACTGCGACACTTCACTTAGCTCACGGCGAAAGTTTCCGCTGCAAACCAGCGCAGCCAACGTGTAAAACATCCGCCCCGCGGGTCCCAGGGGCGGCGCGCTCAGGCGTGATGTTCACTCAAATGGTGGCGCTTGGTACGCCCTTGGCTTTTTTCTTTCTTTTGCTTCGTTGCCTGCTGAAAAAGAAGCCACACTTTATATTCAAGGTCTCGTTTATTATTTCATTCTGGCGTCGAAACTCGCTATACAAAGCCAAGCTCGGCTGTATCCATGTCTGAGAGGGTGGGGTAATGTTGCGCGACGCACAAAAATGCCGACCTCTCTGGCCTTGCAAGCTCTTCAGAGATGCACACTTAATAGCCTCTCGCGAAGGACTTGTGGCACTGGTGGAGTGATACAGCAACACGATACCAGCCGGAAATACTGTGTGTTGCAGAGGACGGGAATGTTAGTAAGCATATAATAATTGTTGTCCCAGAGCCACGATATGATTTTGAGTCATTCTATAGTGGAGGGATGCGGAAATTTCGACCACCGAATGTGCACCTAAGCACACAGGCCTCAAGCATTGTCCGTCGGAAATGTTTCGATCCTGCGGGTCAGAAGTCGAGTGGAGACCAGAGGGGCGGGTCCACATGGCGTTAGAGGAGCTTGCTCGTAGGTGAACGGGGTAGTTCTTGGCAAGGCCATTTCTGTAGGCAGGCTTGTTAACGAGTAAGCGCATCATGTACGTCGACGGCAGCGTTGACGTTCCGCGCCGGCACTGCACCGTGTTGGCCATGTCGATCGGCACGTTAACGACCTGCCCCTTTATGCCATACTGGCATAGACCGATGTAATTTCGTTAAGAGTGGCCACTCAAGCCTTTTCGCGGCCGAGCAAGAAAGAGTCTGACCAACCACTCGATGTCGTGCCCGTGCTCGCTTTTACTAAATAGCCGCCTCGGGAAGACCATGAAGACCCAAGTTTTGCATCAAATTTGTTTAAAAAAAACGAAATTGCGCAATTCTCCATACCGGCTCTACATCGTATCCCGCTGAGGACGTTTACTGCGTCACCAAAAAAATCGGTCAAGTCCGGACTATAGATAGTGCTGTCCTTCTGCATTTTTTTTGCACAAAGGGCGCACATTATTGTGCTTTAGTTGTGCTGCGCATGTGTAGCCCAGTGGTAAAGACATTCGCTTTCGTAGCGTGAGGGTACGGGTTCAAGTCCTAGCATCATAAAGAAAATAAGTTGTTGTTTTATTTATGTTGAAGGCATTATCGGGTCTAACCAGCCGCTCGTGGCGGCGGCGCAATAGCTAGTTCAGCCGCAAGGCCCTACGGGAGTGTCCGCTCTTTACGGAAGTATGTTTATTGGCCGCTGCCGTGAGTCAAACGCCTAACTCTCATAAATGGCAGAGATGTCAACGGGGTTGAGGGCAGGCAGGTTATATACACGCGTGCACTCATCGTGTCGCGTGCTGCCCTGCCTACGAATCGACGATCATCGCCCGGCCTTATGGTTTTTTATATGCGAATGTAGCTCTTAGTCGGGCTATGTCAGGCATCCGGCGTTGTCCGCGCGCCGGCAGGTGTTATCTCTCCGCCATGCTCTCACTCCCTCTCCCATTGCAACAGCCGTGGGCGAGCTCGCTTACCCTTGCCCCTAGCATCTGGAGCATGTGTTGCGAGAGACTCTAGGAGAGGGTATGTGCGGCGCTTTGCTGCTACTTCCGTCGCCATTCGTTCTCTCTCCTCCCTGCGCTCCACTTTCCTGTTTATTCGCGCCTCACTCTCGACCGTTCTCTTGCTGGGCGCCTCACAAAAACATCCGGAAATGTGTGCTCGAGACGCCGCTGTGAAACGCCAAACCGAGAACGTTGTTTGTTTTGTTCACTTCATAGTAATTTTCAACCGTGCGGAAACATACGATCACACACTTTGGGAATGTAGCATGGTGCCGCCGCCGGCGGATATTATGCGTGATCCCTCTCTTGAGCACTGGGACGCTGTATTGACCAGCTCAGACTCAGTCGAAGGGTCGTGGAGTGGGCCACGCAGGTCACCGTCAGCCTTGGGATGATGGCCATCTCACACTTAATCATCCGTAGTTGCTTTCACGAAATAAAATTTTTCCATCCGAGACAGCAGATATGGCGCATATTGTTTGGGAGTGCGAGTGCGGTGTTCGCCGCCACTACTCGTACGAGCGTGTGTGTACCCCAGGACGACTGGCTGAGCTGTGGCCAGCGGCCCTTCTCAGCCCACGTGCAGTGAACTAAATCTGGGCTGTCCAGCGAGCCAGGGCTATCGCCGAGGACATCGCACGACGCTCCGTGGACGACGGCTCCTGCAGATCTAGCCTGGGCCAGGGATTCTTCGTTGGATTTCTCGTTATTACCTACCATCCATCTACAAGAGCTGGAAACGCATACCGCGTTTCTCGCCAATTGCGTTTTTGTGCGCTAACGTGCGTAACTCAGTTATGAACGCTACGCAATGCATTCGAATTTTCTCACGATTCCCTTCGGGGAGGTAGGGACATTTTTTCTCTAAACAGTGAGTGAATATTGAGCGTGCGCATGCCGAGTATGTGTGCATTTTTTGCTGCATTGACGACGTAATTTTTAGGGGCGAAGCACCCTATAGTCTAGGGCAGTCCCGCGTCCCTCCGGCGTGCCCAGCACAACGTATCTACGTACGCTTCGCCCCACTCATCATCATTCACTCTGTGTGTGAACACGGCCTCATCAATAAGACCCACGGGACCACTTCATGCTCCCCCGTAGCAGAGTACTAAGTATTCTGAATCGTTCACCTCTTTTTTAAAACCAAGTGTTAATTTCCATTGCCCACATTTTTAGAATATAAGCTCCTGATGGCCAACTCCGGCGATTTTTCTAGGTCAATTGATCTCGATGAAATTCGCTGGGTACGTTCGAGTGCACATTTCCGCCATTTATGCCAAATCACAGGCTTCGGAGATGCGATCATTCTTCGCAAATGAATTTTAAAGATTGCCTTAAAAAGCTCACCCTGCTTGCCAGAATTATTGGCAACACTGCCTGTGGGACGTCATGTTTGGCTTGTCAACGGAAGTGACGCAGCCGATGGCATCGCTACTTTGGCCGCTACAGCGTTTATTGTGCTGGCCACAAGGCGGCGGAAGTGGTGTTTGGCACAAGTATAGCACGGCAGAGCTTTCTTCCTTCCTCTACGGTGTTTGACCGGTGCTTCACTGGCCTGGCTTTGACAGTTTTCATACTATGCGCCGGTAGGACTACTATATGGCCTCCGGTTCTTACCAAATAGTACGTCATACGCAGACAGGGCGCCTGGTCTGGTTTCGGTTTCGCACCGTCTTGCTTACTAAAAATTATTTTCAAATTTCCCGAGCATTTCAGCTATTGGTTTCATGACAAGTGTCTCAGGAACATAGAAGCACCATTACCGTGACATGGTCAAAAAATCGCTGGAGTAGGCCTTTAAGTCAAGGGTCGTGCGTCCTCGATTCATGTAGTAGGAAGCCACCTCTCGTTTATTCCTTGAAATGTCAGCTGGCTAGCGGTACTTGTATATGATGAATATATGATAAAAATACTCGGACACTCCATTCCACGAAGGCGATCGTTTAGCGATGTCGTGTAATGCTTTTGATTGTTTCTTTCGTATTATACGTTTACTTGCATGTTTATTTATAGCACCCCTTGCAGAATCATATTGGTGGGAGAGTTGGTTTTGGTTCACAATTAAGTAAAAATGGCAGCTTATCCATGGGGTGAATGATGGAGAGTGGGGCGAAGCATCCGTCCGTCCATTCGTTCTTGCTTCCGTCCGTCCATGCGTCCGCCTATGTGACCGTCCGTGCGTGCGTCTGTTTGTGCGTCCGCACGTCCATCCATGCGTCCGTACCTGCGTCCGTCCATGCATCTGTCTGTGTGTCCGTTCGTCCAACTAGTCAACGCTCCAAATACCACCATCTCGCATCTTTTCATCATATATTCCGCATATAGAAGCCCCGCCACCCAGTGGACATTCCAAGGACTAAACGAGAGGTGGCACATGCACACTTCCTTACGGCTTGCGCTTCGTGTCTACTTCCCACCTTTAACCACCTCGAGTTCATGGTATATACTAGTTCACTGTATTCATGGCACTGCGGCCCAACGCTCGCCAAACCCTTCTAAAACCAAGGAGGTTACGCCCAGCGAGTATAATGTAGCAACCATTTCTTGTCAGATAGTGCTCAATGTGCATGCCAATGGCTGCTAATGGGGAATGAAGGACTAGAGAATCCGGCTTTTACTTAACGCGCACGCTGCGAATTTTTCATTGTTCAACAACGCACAGGAGAAATCTCCCACCGGCACCACTTTGCAGGTCAAAGCGTAAGACGTGTTACGTACTATGACGATGGATGAACGGGTGCCACTTTAAGGAGCTTCGCCCATAATAGACGCCAGATGGCGCTACTGTTAATATTCACTAAATAGACTGAATCATGGACGCTTCGCCCCACTCATCATCATTCAATGCATACTGTGATTTTTATCACTTTGGGGGGGGGGGGACCCGCTGCTTTCCCATAGTTGAGTACGGAGTACTCGAAATCGTCACTTTTTTTTCTACACAAACAACTTTGCTTTTTTTGTGTGTTTGTTCACTGGAACGGGTTTTCGCACTAAGTATTTTGAATCGTTTCTGCGGCTACTGCCGTAACAAGCAGGCAGTCGAGCAAAGTGTAGCGCGTAGACCGAGTTTGCGAATTCCGCGCCGGGAAACATCGACGCTTCGGTAGGCGGAGCACGAACGGGAATCGCTGCAGGTGCTAAGCTTCCCCATGTTGCCGCCGCATAAGTGTTTTTAAAACATTTGTTTTGTGTTAAGAACAAAAAAGATGTGCATATATATACTCTTATGTTTGGCGATTTTGGTGAGACATACGCCAACTTGTTTCCCAATCGGCTAAAAGGCTTGTTTCTGCAGAGGCTGTTTTGGAGCCTCACTGCTTCTTTTGTTATATTCCCACGTATCAGATCGAGGTGACTTCACCTGCCCGTGTGGCATCGCTTCGGCCAAACAGCAGGCCCACAGTGCAGTTCGACGAGCGGGCGCTTGTTGAATGCTGTCAGTGAATTACTTGGCCCTTTCGTCCATGCCTTAGCCAACAGAGGCGCGCAATAAAATTTTGTCCACATATATACCTTTCGAGCAGCGACATATTCGCGCAACGAGCAACTACACGTCATCACCCAAAAGGAGTCTGAAATATCGTGCCCCATTTTTATGCTTATTGTGCGCCTCTCTCCACACTTTCCACGCATGCGGCTGTTTTCTGTACTCAGGATAACTTTTCTGGCTTTCAGCAAAGAGTTCTCAGATTTCAAATATGACACATACAAGCACAATACATACACGTGATTCAGAAGAGCGCTTTCGTCGCCTCAAGTTCCCGAACAGCGAACCGCAATGCTAAGGTGACAGCTGAAACGTCGTCCGTTGAAACACGTGCTCTTTTCGCGAACAATGGGATTCCTTTCCGTTGCAAGGCGAAGAGCTCGCACGGTGCGCCGACCGAATAAGAATTCGGTGCGCCGACCGAATTTCATATCATGGGATTTTTATCTATTATTATAGGATTTCTTCCCTGAATTTCTTGAAGCGTTATTAAAACAGCAGTACAATTTAAGAAGACATAATCATTTTATTACTTTTCAAAAGTATACATAATGACATTAAATTGACAAAACCTTATTGTTGACCCGTTAACTCAGTTATGGCTTATCCAATACGCCTTACCTAGAAATAATTCCCACGCTTGTTCTTTAAAAGTCGGATGAAATCATCATTGTTATTTTTCATGCCTTTTGTGGTCAATTTTTTACGCCATACGGGCACCGGGCATGCTATATTTGAAAAGGAATGATTTCTTTTAAGTTGATCGCTTGAAGTAATGCATTAGAGCACTCCTTACAGCAAAGGGCGATTCAATTGTTCGTAATTTCATTGCTGCCAGGTCTGTACACCCAACTTCGGAAATGGATTAACTGCATGTGTACTGATCAACAACCGGTGCTGGGTCAAGCGACCGCACGGGTGTCGGGCCACGTTTCCCGTCGCGTGCACTAATTGTCCTTGAAGTCCAGGAAGCCCTTCATTGTCCCCATTAGCGGCTTGGCGAAAAGACTGCGTCGAGATGGATGTGTCTCGTCAGCAGGAGGCGCTTGTGGCGTTAGCTGATTGGCGTGGCTTTATCAAACAGCAAACGAGGGAAGAAAGGCATCTTCAAAGAACCCGCGCAGTTGATTATGATGAAGCTTGTGTTCCCAGCGCGAATATGAATGCGTCATCTCCGTGTTTTCTCACAAGGCATACATTTTTCTGCGGACTTTCTCAACAAAAGAAACTTCACACAGGTAGCACTTAGTAAAGCAATGAAGGCTGCTCTAGTGAACGTCCATGGTTGAATAGTGTAAACGTCTGCTGATCTACGATTTAGACTGCGCTTGGGACTGTCCCTTGCCTGGTTCGTTCTCTCTACTTCGACTCTTGTGTATCATCCCAATATCAGTATGAAATCGTGTATTTAACCAACCACACTCTAAAGAAAAAAAAGGGGGGGAGAGAATGGAGCAACGGGTTCCGTTTCTCCTTCGGCGCAGCGACTTGCTCCCTTTCGGGCGCTTTACCCGTCGCTCCCTCTCGCGACAAGGATCAAAGGAGCAAAGCTTCTCCCACGATGTTCCAGTTCTTCCTGAAACACGGGTTTTTGAACGCGCACGTACGCACGCTGAGCCTAGCCGGCCGTAGCCTGTCGTGTGCGATTACTTTTACCTACAATTAACTGATGCAATATTGGCGCTTATTTTTTGTTTTAGTGATATACAGTTTTATTTATATTGATATGCTCCCCACACTTGCGTGTGTGTCTCGTGTTGTTTTATATTACCAATTTGTCACGAGGAGCTCTGCTTCCGTAAACAGTCTTGCTTTATCGTATACCTTGGACTGCACACAAATAATTGATTTTTTCGGTGTTGACATACTTGGTAAGCATACGCGCTTTAGTGTCGCACGGCGCTGATAGCCATCATCAATTCAATGAGGCGCATAAAGAAGCATTACATTCTAGCAAACGTGATGCAGTCCATGCGTCAAAGCACGGTCATGTACAACTGCTTCAGTTCTACGTGCCGCAACCACCATGTGATATTCAGGCACGCCGTGGTGGGGTCTGCGGATGAATTTCAACTTGCTGAAGTTCTTTACCGTGAATCCAAACGTAAGCACACGGGTGTTGTTTGCATTTTGCCTCAATCCAAATACGGCCGCCGTGGCCGGGAGTTGAGCCTGCGCCCCCGAGCATAGTCACAGGACAGCCAATGCGGCTAAGCTACCACGGCAGGCGACATCACTAAGGAAAGCCGGTGCAATACTAAATTCGTGTAATCGAGCTGCCGCGACGTCAACAGCCACTGACATCGCTCCCGATAGAAAACAGTTCGGTGTGAGATCATCTTCTTCTCTCACTCGACCCGAGACGGCTGTTACCGCATCAAAAACACTCTCATCGAAGGGCTAGCAGTGTACTGTATCCATGGGTAACGATCACACTCGTGGAAGGCGCCTAAATAGAATGTAAACAAAAGTTAACGCGAGACAACTAAACCAAGTCGACGCGACGACAGACAAAATCTGGCCCGCACGCTGCGCCCTCTCCGAGTGGTAAGGAGAAGAATAAAAAACAAGACCTCCAAAATGGCAAGCGCGCGGTAAGGCCCGAAACGTATGCAGCGTTTTTGACAGTGTTTTCCCGGCGCCGCTTCCCTCGGCGCCAACGCCGCCAGAGAGGGTGACATACCATACGAGGAGCGCCGAGGCCAGCGTCAACTGTCCGTCAATGCAGCTACAAAACATCTTCCTAAAACCGGTTTCATGTCTTACTTGCAGCTTTGAGGGGACAAAAACAAATAACAGTACCACCGAAAAGGATTTTGTTTGTTTGGCAGAGATTGCTGCGCCGCGCGGCGCACAAGCCACCTTTACTGAAATACCTGCTGTGCCGCACGGAAGTGACGCAATACACTTTTCCGGTTAGGCGTTTGGTTTGAATAGTCGGAGTGTCTAGCGGTATGTCTAGATGTAACGATAGAAGTAATTAGAGTTACGTCCAAACGTAAAAGTAAAAAAAAATGTTAGTTAGGTCAAGCGTGACAATACAAAACCGGCTTGTTATTAATACCCAATCGATGGGCATTTGTGGCGTTGTTGGTTAGAACAACACATTAAGAATGAGTGAGGTCCGTGGTTCAAGTCCCATTGCAGTCCTGTAAATTTTTATTTTTGTTCGCGCATGTGTTCATTTAACATTTGCACCTCCTCATCGGCTTCCCATCAGCCTGACTTGCTGTTGGTGTTCCTGTTCACAGGCCCTTTAATATTGGATGTTGGACGACTCTCGCAGACTTGGCTATATTTATTATGATAAATTGTTTTGCTAATTAATGGCGAAACGCAAAAGGACATGAAAAACTCAAATGCAGCTGGCTGCATTGGTTTCTCTGGCACACGCGTCAGGCATGTTGATTTGTACGGTTTATGAAAGTTTTGATGGCAGAAAGCCACACTGCAACGTAGCCACAGGAATTTTTTTTTATGTCGCTCAGTGTACCATCACCTGACGAGGTAACTGGCAGGCTGCTTCAAATACTGACGGGTCACAGCAATGCTCTAGGTGGTTAGCACTTGATAAACGATACCCACGGGCAAGTGCCGACAGCGTTAGCCCGTCTAACTACAAAACAGCTTGTGCGTCTAGCTGGATAACGGCTTGTGACAGCACGGGAGCATTCACGTAGCAACGAATGAGAACGGTCGTACGTGTTCGCACTTGACAAAACAGCCGGCAATGCAGTAGCTTTGGCCCTCGGAGATCCCAGGCTTCGTAAAAACACTACAATAAAGTTGCTTCCATCCATCGTAAGGAAACTTTGCAGACACACTGGGGTTTCATGCATGTGCGTCCGGTCAGTCACATGTGAACTGTCACATGTGAAATTATTACCTAAAGCTAGTTAAATGTGTAAATTATTTGTGTGTAATGCGTTAAACCTACAAAAATTTTACTAAGCAGGTGTTTAACGAGTCAATTAGCCTAGGATTGTTATTCAAATACATAATACAAGTACTTTAAATACAGGGGGCGCCATGGGCGCTGCGGCTGTGAAAGGTAAACCCTGCGAGATAGTAGCCGCCTGCTATGTGTGTTGGTGATGAAAACTCCGACAAAATCGTGGCCATGGCATAGGCCACCCCAAGGAGGACCGGAGACCCTGTGTCGTCACTGATTCATGTAATTTCTGGATGCCTAGTTGAACCTGAAGGTTGGAGCTAGCGTGGCCGTCCACCGCGTCGCAGCTTCATCTGAGTGTGTGTGCCATGAAGTTTCTCAGTATGAAGTGTGGATTATTGTTGGACGTACTGCAATTTCTAGATTGCAGTGCCAAGCGTGGTATTGTCAAAGGTGACAGTGTTCTTGCTGCTGAGTTTTGCTTGTCGCGAAGGACAAGGTCGACGATGAAATATATGCTTTCGCACAGTTCACGTGTGACTGACTGGACGCACATGCATGAAACCACAGTGCGTCGGCGAAGTGTTCATACGGTGGATGGAAACAACTTTATTGTAATGTTCTTACGAAGCCTGTGATCTACGAAGGCCAGAGCTACTGCATTGCTGTCTGTTTTGTCAAGTGCGAACACGTACGGCCGTTCTCATCCGTTGCTACGTGAATGCTCCCGTGCTGTCACAAGCCGCGCGTGTTATTGAGCAAGGCAGACAAGTAGTTAGATGGGCTAACGCCGTCGGCACTTGCCCTTGGACATTGTTTATCAAGTGCTGATCGCCTAGAACATTGCGGTGACATGTCAGTATTTTTAAAGAAAGCGGCCTGCCGGTTACCTCGTCAGGTGATGGTACAGTGAGCGACATAAAAAATGTTGTCCGAGACTACGTTGCAGTGCACCTTTCTGTCATCAAAACTTTGATAAACCGTGGAAATCAACATTCCTGACACCTGGGCCGAAGAAACCAATGCAGCCAGCTGCATTCGAGTTTTTTGTGTCTTTTTGCGTCTCGCCGATTAAGAGCACTAATTCGCAAAACACTTTATCATAATAAATATGGTCAATCCTGCAAGAGTCATCGAAGATCCGATATTAAACGGCCTGTGGACGGGACCACCAACAGCAGCAAGTCGGGCTGATGAGAAGGCGCAAATGTTAAAACAATACATGCGTGAACAAAAAAAAAGAGACAGTATCGATAACTGCATTGAGACTTGAACCACCGACCTCACCAGTTGATGTGTTGTTTTAACCAACTGCGCCACAGCTGCCGATCAGTTTGAGAGGGCAAACAAGCCGGTTTTGTATTGTTGTCACGCTAAACCTAACTAACATTTTTGTTCACTTTTTTGTTTGGACGTAATTTTAACTGCTTTTATCGTTATGTCTAGACGTACCGCTAGACACTCCCGACTATTCAAACAAAGCGCCTAACCAAAAAATGCATGACGCCACTTCCGTGCGGTGCAGAAGCCGTCTTTGTGTGGAGGTGGCTCGTGCGCTGCGCGGCGCAGCAGTCTCTGCCAATAATTTTTTTAAGTGACGTCACTTCTACGCGGCGCAGAAGCCACTTCTGTGTGGGGCTGGCTGCTGCGCCGCGCGGCGCAGAAGACGCTGCTATGACTCATTCGGCAAACGTCCACCTCTCATCGTAGCCACCCGTACATCTGGTGTCAAATTACACACGGCTACAGTGTACAGCTCAGGGTACTAGTACGCTGTAACACGGCTGCTACCATTGCCGCCGCGCTCACCGACTGAAGAAAAATTTGGAGGCTGTTACGTTCAAGGACCACGTGACTCGTCGTACTGCGCCTACTCCGCTTTTCAAGCGGAGCACTGCAAACTGCTCCTGGCTTCTCTCGGCGCAGCAAAAGCACTCTCGCTCTACCAGTGGATGACAGTGCTCCTGCACCTGTTCAACCGCCGAAACACGCCGGCTCTGAAGAGAGCATTTTAAGCGTGCTTTTGAGTGATCCTTCTCTCCCAATGGAATTCGCCATTATTCTTACACCGTGACCACCATGTATACGAGGGACGCTGCTATTTTGTAACAAAAACGGAAACGCGAACAACGTGGTACCGCAGGTGCATCGACGTAAGTAAAAACGGTGGTCCTCTGCTAAATTTCCCGAGAGTGATGAGCAAGTTCGCCAACTATGGCGCTTCCGTCGGCACGCATTAAACGAATAACTGGAGAGCCGCATAAACACTCATTCAACAGGTAGATGCCCCACCGTAACTAATTATTTACACTGTTTACTCTTTCCGCAACGCAGGCGCCTGCCTGAAGACAAAGGATTCCATAGGCGCGAGTGGGGTCGAGCGGGTTGATGGGCAGTACGGAATGCGATGGATCTGTCTCCCTCTGGGGACGGTCTTTGGCGCTATCTAGAGAGGATGTGGTCGTATTCTTGTGAGTCACTCGGTTGTCTTGTACGGGCAATGGTTTCGCTGACGTCTCAGACATATGAGTGAGTGGTGTTTTTGTTATGGTCTTGATTCAAAGGCCGGACGTTGAATTTCTCGGCGAGCGTTGCCATCCTTTCAGATTAAATGTGCTGTGGTAGCTCCTCGCGAGTTTTTTTTTTTTAACAGCGTTTGCTTTTCATTTCTCTAAATGCACATGTCGCTGCTTATGCCCGTGCATCTACACTCTCGCGTTATTTGTGGACTGGGCAAATTCGACTGCGACATTTGAATAACGTACCCGATGACCTGGAGCTAAAAGTGTTGCTATCGTGCGTAATCTTAAAAAAAAAAGCCTATAGGTATTATGCGCAGTAGTAACAAAAGCGAATAAAGCAATTATGCGTCACAACACGTCGCTGAATTCCTCGTGCTTTGGAGGAAGTAATGGCACATTCTAAACGAGCTCCCGCGCCAGTAAGGAAGCCTCCACGCGAGGAGAGTGACTAAAAACATTCTATGAAAACACCTCACATTATAAATCCTATGGTAATATCTATTCAGAGGCAGTTAAACGGCTGAACGGAAATATATTGTGTGGCGGAAATTGCAGAGGGGGGTGTTTCCGAACCGTCGCTTGTACAGTAAATGGCACCCGGAAGTGTTTAACCCCAAATTTCGCACTGTAATACCACTGCGAGTCTAGTGCCAACTGTCTGGACGTACCGTTCTATACAACGATCCAAGCAGAAACGTACAATCCAGAGACGCCGGAGAACAACGTGAAGTCCCCGGTGTCGCCCTTACCGCCGCCCAAGGGATTCCAGCATAGCGGCATGAGCAGAGACCAAAAACTCCTTCCCCGTGCTTACTTTTCACAGATAATTTCCAACAGTATCATTGATCATCCAACGCATCAACGAGTGCTACAGATAAGGAGCAGCGACTCAGATTTGTTCCGTTACGTCTGTACAGCTGCTCGTGCCTCCGACGATTTAACTCAAGGTTAACAAGACGAAGTTGGCAGGCGTTTCAGTCGTGCATTGAAGCCAGCGTTCGACGCATGCTTTGCGCTCGTACGTGCCGGAGCGGCATTATATTCGCGCGCGGCCTTCGTGTTTGTCGTCTTCAAGCGACATATTGTCCTCCACGTTAACGAACGCATAAGAGAAAGGAAATCGGACACTTATTTGATGGTAACACACAATCATTCATGCTATTCCAGTGTCTATGGATTCTTTCTAAGGCTGGTATATTGAATATAATTTACTTAGAAAAAAAAAAACAAGCGGTGGCGGTAACCCACGGAGCAAGAATGTAGCCTCTACCGTATCGCGCGAGACCAGGACGTGGAACGAGCTCGTTATGATGAGCGCTCACGCCGCGTCTAAGGCGTTCACTAATTTCGCCTGCACCGATGAACTGAGAGGAGCGGCCGTGGCAGAGTGGAATTTGCCATGAGTTCTCGAAGCATTCATCAGGCAATCCACGGCTTTGAATAATTGCACACCGTGCGAAGGAAGCGGCCGGGTATGGTTGATTGCGGAAAGAGAGGACGCTGAACTTCGGCGACTTATTTATGGAAGTTCTTATTTATTGATTATTTATTGAATTTTGGTGACTCCATTGCCGGCCGCATTTCGATAAAGGCTTCGATGGAAGTGCTCGTTAGAGAACCCCAGGGGATCTAAACGATTTCGTCGTGCCTCATAATTTTTACCCTCACAGATTACCCGCAGAATCACTGATTACAAGTCGGTTATGTGGAGTAGGTTGCGTGTAAGTACGGTATCATGTTGAACTCATTTTTAGCGTGCGTGAAACTAGTCAAGGAAAGACGCATATGGCTCCGACACACAGCAATGTAAAGGACAAAGTTGATTCGACGAAAGTGGCAATCCCGTCGATACACCTCGGACCCAACTTGCCGTCTCCCTGCAACAAGAACTTCATGCTCAACATAACCGCTGTGTTAGCGCGATACATTCAGGCAGGTGCGCTAACTTGTGTCGTATTTCATGCTCCCTGCTAATGCACGCTACCTTCATGGACGACCAACTCTGCCTACCAGCAACCTTCGCGCGCAGAATCGCCACACGTTTATGCAACAGGTTCTGGGTGAATGCGGTTGAAAGAACATTCGGTACATTCGCCCAGCTAACTTCAATAGGGAGTTCAGGACGCTGGCTCAGTGGGTTTAGTGCTAATGTATCCCGTATACGTGATATATATTCGAAACGTTGGCTTCGGCACTGCCTGATGGATCATGTTCTGTGACGGTGGCTCACACCATCCTCGTTGGATTAGTCAAGAAGTTCCAAAATGAAACATCCATATCCACGAGAAATTTGTTGATATAATACTACATTTTTTTATAATCCGCTGTATTCTTTCGTTTACCCGATTGCCTTTAGTGCGATAATCTGCTTTTCTCTATCCACACTGCCCAGTTTTTTTTTAGTTTTCGTCATTGAGGCACGCTCCACAAACTTGCGTTTAACTTTTGTAAAGCCCCCTTATTTATGCTGTCTTGTCTATCTGCGGGCACAGTCAATAACGATTCGATAGCCGTTTTTTTCCATTATTCCGCGCAATATTTCTTCGGACTGCAGTGCTTGCTCAGTATTAAGGGACTATTTTATTTAAGAGGCCCGCATACGAACACACGTACGCAAAGAGTGGCGTGCTGCATTCAGTGGCCCGAAAAATAATACCGAAGAACGCTCAAAGTTGATGTGATCGCAGCAAACCTTTAACTTCGGCACACAGTGTCACCTACCGTACAGCACTGCTAAAACTGGGGAGTATATATATGCGAACCGCACGCATGCTTGCCCCGCAGAACACTTATAAATATTATTACGACGTGTATGTGCCGGATTGATAAGAGGGAATAGAAGTGTGGACTTAAGAAGAAGAAGATCTCTCGGCAGTTTTATCCGGTGCGGCCTCGCCATCCCAGCTTCCGTTCAATAAACCCCCGTACCCCTACTTCAGGCGTAACAGAGTGGTGGAAGGTGCTGGGTACAGTATACGTCGACGAACCACGGAGCCACAGCTGTTCGAACTTCGCCGGAGCCGTCGTATTGCCGGTCTGCCACCGACACCAACTGCCATGGCCGAGAGCGAAGGTCACGCCTTCTCAACCACACAAAGGTCAGTGCCAGCTGCACCTCGATATCACTATATGGAACCCCGCCCGTTCGCGGGAAGAGCAGGAGAAGATGTGGATGCGTGGCTGACACAGTACAAAAGGGTGAGCCGGTACAACTGCTGGGATGCCACCGACCAACTGGGAAATGTCGCGCTGTTTCTCACGGAAACAGCTCTGATGTGGTACGAAAACCACGAAGATTCCTTAACAACGTGGGATCGTTTCACTGAAGAGCTCAAGAAATGCTTCGGCGACTCTGATTCAAAAAAGAAGAGCGCGGAGCGCACGTTGGCTCAAAGAGCTCAGACTCCTGGAGAAACGTGTACCACCTACATAGAGGAGGTCCTGATGCTCTGCAAGATCATAGACCCGTACATGACTGAAGAGGACATGGTCGGCCACCTTCTGAAGGGTATAGCAGAGGACGTCTACAACTTTTTGATAGGCAGGGAAGACCTCACTTCCGTCTCCGCCGTCCAACGCCACTGCCGTACTTTTGAGAAGCTAAAGACCCGTCGTATTGCCCCGAAATTTGGTAGGCTGGCAAATGTAACAACGGTCGCCAGCGTCGACGTGAGCCCGCCCGCCGACCTTGCCGCTACTATCCGGACAATAGTGCGGGAAGAACTACAGCGACAAGACACACTGTTCCACGACACCATCCGTCATACGCCTACCTGTTCATCCTACTACCCGGCCCCGTTCGCTCCTCTGCCACCATCAGTATGTGTGACAGACGTTCGCGAAGCTAGGGCTTCGTGGCCACGCCGAGACTCATTCGCGTCTGACCAGCGGTATGACCAACGTCTTCGTCCCGGCCCCGCCCCACAGAGGCGCGCAACTCCCGTTCAGCAATCTGCTCCACCCCGTTCGGTTAGGCGACCCTACACAGCCCAGCGCTCTCAGCAGTGGTTCGGCGAGCGACCCCTACCCATCTGCTACAACTGTGGCGTCGAAGGCCACATTGCCAGGTACTGTAACTACCGGCAGCCGCCGAGGTACGACTGCCCACCGAGATCCCACCTGTCCGACTTTGCACAAGCACCAACGTTCCCTGGAAGCGCATCTTACGAGACACCAAGGCCGCTGCGAAACCGTTCTCCAGCCTCTGACCGCAGTCTGACACCCCCGCCAGCCCCTCGCTCCAATCGGTCGCCGTCTCCTAGGCGCCGCTACCCTTCGCCGCCTCCGGAAAACTAGGCAGCGCGGCCGCTGGGGGTGAGGTCGCTGGTGATTCGCTGCAAGAAGAGATACCTCCACCGGTGCTTATGTTTAAAAACAAAGTGCAAGTTTTTGTTGATGGTGTACATACGATGGCTTTGGTGGACACTGGAGCCACCGTGTCGATCATGAGTGCTGCGTTCAAAGCTCGTTTGGGAAGAAAGGTGACCTTTTTGTTGGAGAAAGCGATAACGTTCTGTGGCGTGGGCGGCAACTCGTTGTGTCCGATTGGTGTTTGTACCGCGGCAGTGTTACTGAGTGATCAAGTGTTTGTGACAGAATTCACGGTTCTGTCGCGGAGCACTCATGACATCATTCTAGGCATAGATTTCTTGCGAATGTGCGGAGCCACTGTAGACTGTCGAAATGGCGAAGTTATCATAAGTGACGCTGTTCCTCATGGACTTATCGAGAATTCGGGTACGGAAAGCGGTGCGCTCCGAGTCTATGAAGATACCGTTATCCCGGCCTTCTGTGCTGTGCGCGTTCCAGTAGCTTCTTCGCATATTAACGACAATAAGACCAGTTTCGATGCGCTAGTGGAGCCTTTCCATCTAAGTTGTATAAAGAAGAACACGTTGGTACCCCACAGCATAGTTTCAGTGAGTGAAGGTCGTTCAGACCTTTGGACAACGAATTATTCAAACGAACCGGTGCTGCTACCAGGAGGACTTAAACTAGCGTCGTTTAAAGAATACTCGCCAACAACAGTAGCTGTCCTCAGTGACGTTCGACGGGATGAACAAGTGACCGCCTGCTCAGACAGTTCGAAAGTTTTACCTATGGTTGATAAGGCGCTGACTGCCGACAAGCGTAGAATGCTTGTGGACGTTTTGTTAAAGTACTTGCAAGTTTTTGATTTCTCCCAGAGTGACCATACGCCTTCCATTCCTCCATTTCGTATACGCCATAGGATAAATACAGAAACAGCACAGCCAATCCGACAAAAACCGTACCGAGTATCGCCGTCCGAGCGCAAGATAATAGACAATCAAGTGCGTGAAATGCTCCAGAAGGGCATCATTCAAGAATCATCGAGCCCTTGGGCAGCTCCTGTGATCCTTGTGAAAAAGAAAGACGGTACCTGGAGATTTTGTGTCGACTATCGCCGTTTGAACTCCATCACGAAGAAAGATGTTTATCCTCTTCCACGAATTGATGACGCCTTGGACTGTCTCCATTCGGCGTCATACTTCTCGTCTATCGATTTACGTTCAGGCTACTGGCAGATTCCCATGCATCCAGCAGACAAGGAAAAGACTGCTTTCATAACTCCAGACGGACTTTATGAATTTAACGTGATGCCGTTTGGATTATGTAATGCTCCTGCCACATTCGAAAGGTTCATGGATACCATTCTGCGTGGCCTAAAATGGAACGTCTGTATGTGCTACCTAGATGACATCGTGATCTTTGGGCGCACATTTCGTGAGCACAACGAACGCGTGGACATTGTTCTGGAATGCATTAGAAACGCTGGCCTTGTTCTTAATTCGAAGAAGTGTCATTTCGGCGAGCGACAAACCTTAGTACTTGGGCACCTTGTGAACAAAGATGGGATCAGGCCTGACCCGAGCAAGACAGCAGCTGTGAAAGCGTGCAAACCACCTCGCTCAACGAAAGAGCTTCGCAGCTTCCTAGGCCTGTGCTCGTACTTTCGCCGATTTATTCCCGCATTCGCCGACGTTGCCTTCCCCTTGACCAGTCTGCTACGTCAAGGTACTAGCTTTGAATGGACACATGACTGTGAGACGTCTTTCAACCAACTCAAGTTCTTACTCACATCGCAGCCCATTCTCCGGCACTTCGACCCTTCGGCGCCGACCGAAGTTCATACTGACGCCAGTGGCATTGGCATAGGTGCAGTTCTAGTACAACGACACAGTGGAAAGGAACATGTCATTGCGTATGCCAGCAGAACTTTAAGTAAACCAGAACGGAATTACACAGTGACTGAGCAAGAATGTTTGGCACTCGTCTTCGCTGTACAGCGATTCCGTTCATACCTGTACGGTCGTCCCTTCCAAGTGGTCACAGACCATCATTCCTTGTGCTGGCTTGTAAGCCTCCGAGACCCATCTGGCCGCCTGGCACGCTGGGCCCTCCGCTTGCAAGAGTATGACTTCACGGTGTCATACAAGAGTGGCAGAAAGCACGCTGACGCTGACTGCCTTTCGCGGATGCCGCTTACTACAACACTTTGCGATGCCGACAATTTCGATCACCTAATTGCGTCAGTGACTCCAGTATTCCCGGACAAGACCACCTTTGAAAATGAACAGCGGAAGGATGTCAGCTTGGAGCCATTATTTGCTGAAGCACGAGCGTCCACTTTGGCCGGACGCTTTTGCGTTCGTGAAGGATTACTTTACAAGAGGACCTTCTCGGCCACGGGTTCCCGCTTCTTGCTGGTGGTGCCGCACACACTCCGTTCCTCCATTCTGCGCGCCATGCACGACGACGCAACTTCGGGTCACCTGGGAATGACGCGAACACTCCTTCGTACACAGGAGCGATTTTACTGGCCACGCATGCGCCAGTCAGTTGAGCAGTACGTGGCCAGTTGCACTCAATGCCAGACGCACAAATCAGTCACGACTGCTCCGGCTGGACTTCTACAGCCTGTGACGCCTCCCAGCACTCCCTTTGAGCAAGTTGGCATTGACCTCGTGGGCCCTTTTCCACGCTCGGCAAAAGGCAACCGTTGGATTGTAGTGTGCGCCGATTACCTGACCCGCTACTGCGAGACGGCCGCCCTGCCATCTGCGACTGCTGGCGAAGTATCCTCCTTTCTCCTGCACTCTATCATACTGCGCCACGGACCTCCTCGCGTCATAATAAGCGACCGCGGCCGTCAGTTTACGGCAGACGTTGTTGAGGAACTACTCCGTATGTGTGGCTCGGAACTTCGTCATTCGACACCTTACCATCCACAGACGAATGGCCTTACTGAACGAACGAACCGGACACTGGTGAATATGCTTTCAATGTACGTGGCGTCCAATCACAAGAACTGGGACGACGTCTTACCGTTCATCACGTATGCCTTCAACACTGCCCAACACGAAACCACCGGCCACAGCCCTTTCTTCCTTCTTTACGTTCGACCCCCTCGTTATACCCTGGACACTATCTTTTCGTTTTATGACAATGACGATCCTTCATTAGCTGAAACACTATGCCTTGCAGAAGAAACTCGGCGTCTTGCCCGTCTGCGTACTATAGCATCGCAAGACCGCTCAAAGCTCCGCTACGACAGCAAGCACCGCCACGTCACATATGAACCGGGAGACCTTGTAATGGTGTGGAAGCCTATCCGCAAGCGTGGCTTGTCCACAAAACTTCTCGCCCACTACACTGGCCCATTCGTTGTCCTTGAGCGCCTCAGTGCAGTAGATTATAAAATAGCACGACTGACAGCTAGTGGGAGACGATCAACCAAGACCGAGGTTACCCATGTGGCTCGCCTCAAAGCTTTTAGACTGCGGGACGATGCATGAAACGCGCGGTGCGCTTCGTCTGCGAAGGGGGAAATATTACGACGTGTATGTGCCGGATTGATAAGAGGGAATAGAAGTGTGGACTTAAGAAGAAGAAGATCTCTCGGCAGTTTTATCCGGTGCGGCCTCGCCATCCCAGCTTCCGTTCAATAAACCCCCGTACCCCTACTTCAGGCGTAACAATATGCTACAATAACTATAGCTACGCTGTAAGGAATTATCACCCTCCCCATTGGCGCCGCCGAAGGTATACTTCCGAGAGAGAGTATACCAGAGGACATTTCCGGCCAGGTCTCGCTGTTTCATGACCCGGAACCCGCTGTTCAGTTCCGCAGACGAGTGCTTTGTTCTTCCCGTCAGGATCGGGGCGGGACCATCGGCGAGTGCGGAGAGCTCCGAGGACGCCGCCGTCATTGTCGAGACTCGGCCCTGGAGGGACGACTTCGGTTTCCCCGTGCGACAGCCCTGGTGGAAAGGGTGAGCCGTAGACTCTCTCTCTCTTTTTTTTAGACAAAAGAAACTCTGCAGGCCAACAGTCGTAACATTGTCGGACTTGAATATTATGTGCGTTGGCGTTAGTTCAGCAATTAAGTGGTAGTTTATAATGAAGCAATGTTTTTTTTTTTGTAATGAATGACCACTAAGAATTCAATCGTAGTGCAGATAACTCAATTCTCTGAGCTGTCATACTCTGCTTTGTTATGCGTAATCAAGATGTTCTCCAGATGGATTATAATGAAGGAATGATGTTGTTTGACGAATGGCTGTTTAATGTGCATCGGCTGCATGCCGTTACCTTTGCTTCAAGGCCGACGAACGAGGTCATTCCAGGAGCCTACAGCAGGCGACTTTATAAGCGGATTTTTTTCACTTTTATTTTCGCCATCATGTTAGAAGAGGAAATGACGCCTCAAGTTGAGCACGCGAACAGCAGTGCAATGTTACGAATCTCAGATTTCTTGCGTAATCTGCCAGCATTGGTTCAGTAAAATTCTTTTGTAAACTGTTAAAAATTTGAGGTCCGTCGCGGGACGCGACGTAAAACGATTACGTTGGCCTCAGCAGACGCCGTCCAAATTAGTGAAATCTATTGCGGCAACACTAATCTAATGTGGCGTCGCCACGTGCATTTTTTTTTCTCGCTCGCCTTCCTTGTTGTGAGAGCGGTGCTTCAGCGTAATGTGAAAGGACGAGCTATCTGTGTTAACAACGCCGACTAAATTTCAAGGCCGAAAGGCTGCCGCAGTGACGTCAGAGGTTGGGGGCCCAGTTGCCCAACTGAGCATGCTCAGTAAGACTTTTTTCCCACATCTTTTATTCGGCCCAATCAAGCCACAGCAACTGCGAGAGCGGGAGCGTTGGTTCTCCTAAAACGTGAACGAAACACAGGCTTTCCACTGCGTTCGCGGCGTAACTGGGCCCCCACCCTCTGACGTCACTGCGGCAGCCTTTCGGCCTTGAAATCAAGTCGGCGTTGAGGAGAGCCGCTGCCCTCGAGCAGAGCAACTGTGTCGGCAGCGATTAACTTAAGCGCCTTGAACGGCGGGGGAATTAACCACAGTTACATGAAATACGAGCCCTAGGAGTGGCAAAAGGGCCTTTTGCGTGACATACAAATATTCTTCCAGAGATCAAGGCTAGTGCCTTAAAAGAAAAAAAATGGTAGATACCACGTACCTGAAAACCGACGTTATGCGCAGCATGCGGAGGGAAGGTGACCGTGCTGCAATTCTTTTTATTGAGCGACACGTGATAAAATGACGCTAAATATACGAATAAATGTTGCACGCACAGGCATATGTTGAAGATCTGCAGATGTTTATATAACCAACTGTTTGAACTTGCGCAACGATGTCAACTGAAACATGCGTGTTAGCAACACCAAAAGCTGATATGAAGCGCTCGTGCTCGCGAAGATGCTGGTCCTAGACACTGCTACTTAAATCAACCTCAGACCATGGCACCTAACCACCATGGACGTTAACCCGACTTTACGGCTCTATCAAAGGAGTACATACGTAACGTTTATAAAATTGGGTAGGCAGTACTGCAACCACTATCGACGTTTCACGAAGATTAACGTCCATTCGAAAAGTAGTTCCGAGACCTGGCGTAGATCTGTGGTAAAATGATTCATTGCCCCGCAGAATGCTTGGGTTCGATTCCAGGTGTGACCCTGACATTTATTCTTTGCATTCGTCGGGTTGACGCTACTGATTTTGGTTATTTCTTAAAGCTTGCACGTTAAAATTGCCCATGTGTGTTTTCGTCGTTCCTGGGTAGATAAGTGTCAATCACCTGTTGCAGATACCCGCATACCAGTGGCACATACCCACCCGTGGATATGTGACACTGTCTGGCGGGAAGTGGTTCACGACGTATGCGCTGGGGTTGTGACATTCATGTCTTGACCAGCGCGTCATAATTGTAAAATCTTCTTAGCCTTCCATGCTAATTTTGGTTCACGCCAAGTTAAGGGGGTGACCACGAGAGCCTTCAAACTTAAGCGGATGGATGGATGTGGATGTGGATGGATGGATGTGGATGGATGTGGATGGATGGATTTCTTAGCGAACGCCGCCGATGCCTAAGCGTGGCATCGCGGGACTAAGAAATGCTCCACATTTAAAAAAATTGGCGGATCAAAGCATTGGGGGAACTGCGAAGCACGAATGGGAAGCGATATGTCGCTTTAAAGTCAGCACAACGTTACGAGATGGACGTAAATTATGCCGTACATGACTTCCGTGCCATGATTATCATGTTTGCATGCGTCATTTACCTTCGTCGTCTATTCACATCACGTGATACCAAATTTATTATCACGTGACGTGATATGTGGAGCTAGCGACGTGGCCGTGAGCACGCTATGAGCATAGCATGTCGTCATGCTTTACATGACACGCATATCAATATTATCATGTTTGGACATGTCATTTACGTTCGTCGTCTATTAGCGACATATGATACCAAATTTCGTATATGATGAGTTAGTTAAACGTCCGTGCACTCGCTATGACTGTAGCTTGTAGTCATGTTTTACATGACATGCATATCATGATTATGTGTGGACATGTCATTTATCTTCGTCGTCTATTCACGTCACTTGATACCAAATTTGGTATATGAGAAGCTAGGGAAACGACCGCAAGCGCACCATGAGCGTGACGTGTAGTCGTGACTAGTCACAACGTGAAAATGATGACATGCATGTCACGATCTCCACGTTAGGGTCTGTCACTTATGTTCGTGATGCAGCCATGTCATACCATACCAGTTCTCCAAATTTCATCTCAACGAAACCACTGCAAGAGCAGAAAGAATATGAAATGTAAATCATGACATTCATGACACACATGTCATGATTTTTATGTTTTGACTTGACAGTTATGTTCGTCATACAGTCAGATTATGCTGTACCAATTTTGGTATCGATACCGAGACGCCCAGGCGAGCTGAAAGTCGTAGCCGGACTGACTAAACAGCTCGAGATTGCACAGCATGGTCTCGCGATGTTCGTTTGCAAGCGTTCGTGAAGTCCGGTGGTCCTAAACAAGCGCAAGGGAGATTTCGTGGCCTTGCGCGCATGCGGGACGGTCGGGCAAGGCTTGGGGAACGAGGTTGGCTTTCGTACCACGTCGTTGAGTGCGGTATACGATAAGCAGTGGCATAGAATGTGCTCAAGTGTCTCCTCACAGGCGGAATTGTTACATGCCGCTCTGCTGCTCATTCTAGTGAGACACGAATACCCATTCGTAAATGCCACGCCACATGCGACACAGCGAAGTTTAATCGCGTCGTAAGAGCCCGGATGGCAAACGAAGTTGAAAATTTGAGTCGATCGAAAACTGCAGGCGCGCGTTAGAGAAACCCCTGCGTGTTCCATTGGGAAAGTGTGCTACGGCGAGCAAGTGGCTGCAGTCGCTTCGCGGCGCCTGTTCTCAGGAGTGGGATGCGCGTCCGCAGGTCTTGCTCGTGAGCCGATTGAGCAGCTTCATCGGCACGGTCATTGTCGAGAACCCCGCAAGGACTGGGCAACCACTAAAATACAATATCATGTCCTTTTTGGAGTGCCTGGTGGTAGTCGTGCCTTATGTCATACACCGACTGTTCGTGTAATCTCTTCCGTAAAACGAACCGCAGTGTTTGTAGATGCAATGGATGGCTTATTGATTACATGGCTGCGGAGGAATGTACTTGAGCGCATCTTGAAGTGCTGCGAGTTCCGCTGCAGTCGACTTGTCGATGACTGCGCACCAAGTCGTCGGTTTGTTGCTGTCAGTAAGAAGCGCGTCGTCGTCTTTTGCAGGCCAAACGTGTGCAACTTCCGGCAGGAAGTAGACGACTCCAAAGAAGAAAACTCCTCGATTCTGTTCAACTTCCAGTCCAAGCAGTGCCAGGACACTGAGGACTCCTTCGTCTGCACCACCAAGTGAGTGCCGCGTTGTTTTGTTTCAGCTAAACGAGTTCCTTGTATTGCTTCATAGATTATAAGGCGAAACCTTTGTGCGACTCTTCAAGCATACATGAAGATCTAAATGGTGCGCATGGCGTCGTCGTTGTTACACGATGTCACACGACATCGCTAAACGTCGACAAATGTGCTTCCGGGGCTTTCTCCCGTGAGTTCACAGTTACGTAGAAGGGTTGATAGGCGGGCTAGTTGGTCACAGTGAAGTCACCGACAGGTTATCTGCGCAAGTACTTCAGCATGGTGGCTACCGGGAGCTCATTAGAGCGTGGCAGTGCAATTCTTCGGTCTACTCGTTTTTTTTTTGTGCTCCCTCGCTTTATTCTATTGCCTCAAGGAGGAACACAAAGGACGGTTTGGGTATACTGCTTGGGGCACTGATTTGACGGCCGTTTAACGCAGCCAGCCTCAACTAGCGGCGGCCATGGTGACGTCAGAGCAGTTGAAGGGATATTTCGTTGCAAGGTAAGGCACGCGTGCTCCTCGGCGCGGACGTGCCACAGAGCGTGCCTTGTCTCTCATCCAACGTTCTTCTTGTATATCACTGCGTGCACAACGCACATCGAGGAACACTATTCTGACACGTGGCTGTGCAGCAGAAAACGCGCCTTGAACTTCGCTGCTGCTGCTTCTCGCTTCCACCACGGTGTTCAGCGGCACGTCGAGTGGGAAGGACTCAAGGTTGTCCCCATTTACGATTGGTTCGCCGCCAAGTATCGCAATCGTTGCGACTTGCCACACAAATTACGCCTATAGAATGGAACTGAATAATTGCATTCATGAAGTAAGCTTCCTCACAAGTTGTTGAAGGCTCAAGGAAAACCGACACAATCTTGACGCACCCTGAGAAGGGCATTTTCCGTTTTTCATGGCTTTCCACACGCTGGGGCCCAAAAATGGGTATAAAATACTCTACGTTGCTTTTAAAGTTTTTGTCGACCAGCAGCTGCAAGCCATCCCCACCGCAGTGGACATTGTTATCCCATGGCGACACCGGTCACTAGACTTGCGGATTGTCTGTGTCCTACGTACAGCGTAAATCGCACAAATCGTATTCGGTGTCAATTCATTTATCGCATGTGACTGAAAGTGAACTGACTGCTATTCGTTTACATTTCCCGTGACGTCAGGCTCGTGTTGAAACGTCACTGCGAAGCCACCCTCTCGAAACCGATGTTGCTGTTTTAAGGTAGTGGTGTTAAAAATATATTAAAGGCATTCATCAAGCATCAAAAGCCGTGTTTTTTTTTATTAGAGCAACGATACTGGCCTCTCACGCTATAGACCTACTTTTCCTTTTCGGTCAGATTTTATGGTGCAGCTGTGAACCGCCAGTTTCCTTCGGATCGCTGCGTGTGTAGAGAACAGCGGCTGCATTTGGGGCTGTATAACGGCTGCAGTGTAAGCCCTCTGCATGACTTAGTCTACATCAAAATAAATCTCTGGTTTTGTGATAATCTGATGCCGAACGTGCATTTCGTGTGTTGCTGTTTAGCCTCTAAACTTACATGCATGTGGTGCACTTGGTTACAGCCGAAGGAAAAGCCATGGCTGCCCAATAGAGATTTTTCATTTTCTTGACGTAAAGCACTTCTCTGTTGAATTAGTTTTTTTTCTATCAGGACCAAATTTTGTATAGCTGGTTTTAGGACAGAAACTAGAACGGGTCTGGGCTATATTCTTCGGGGATTCAGACATCGCCGCTGAGCCAGATATTTTGTTAGAGGTAGTAACTATAGGCATGCACACGGGAAACGGGAGCAATGTCGGCCCCACAAGCGCCAGCTTTCAACAATAATGTATTTGAAGTCTGATCAGTGAATATATTACATGAAAAAGGCGGACACTCAGACGTGCGCAAATGCGGTGGCATAAATGACAATTTTTTCTGTATAATCGTAAAGATGGTGCACTGACACATTCTTAGCCATGTGCATTGTACTGTCAACTGCGTAGTGTCAGCTTTGTGCATGCGAACAACCACGCGTGCAGCAATGCGCGAATCCTTCCTTCTTAACAAGCCTGCTGTTGAGGCACCGTCGCATCTACCCACACGAAAAGTGGGAGCGGCAACGTCCTTGCATTGCACGTGGCGTCTGTCACAGCGGCGTGATTTGCGAGCAGGTGGCTTGCTGAGCCTGCAATAGTTCTCCCAGCTTTTCAGAGCCTTAAAAACGATGCTAATGTTTTATCGAGCGCCCACTTTATGTTCTGGAAAATCTTGAGTGGGTAGGGCATGGTCGCACACTTCTTCCGGATATTTAGAGCGGTCATGCTATTCTGTTGGCGACCTGCAGGCATTTTGAGCAGAGATTCTGCGACCGTCACCAGGAGATGATCGTGGTAGCCTGCTTGTGCGAGGGGAGCCTATTGCAGGCAGTATCCTTCACTGCGAGCGTCTATGGTAGTAAAAACAATCCTTTTAATTGCTTATGTGCTTACACTAGCGGAGAAAAAGTGCTCTGGCGGAAACCAGCTGGCACGGCTGTCTTTCTTCCGCAAGGACAGAGCTCGAAATTGTTTTCTTAGGCGAGAATTAATTCTGAGGCCACCCGAAAGGTTTCTGTTTTCTCCAGTTTTCTATACACCAACCAGGCGGACTGCTACCGAATGTTCGCGTTTGAATTGCTACTCGCACAGGAGGTTTTGCGCATGCCAGCTTTGTTGCTCAACCTCCTGCGTGGTCTCGAGCTATTCTTTTTTTATTTTAATGCTATTAAGTAAGCGAGCACGCTTATCAGAAGTAATTGGGAAAGTAGTTAGCAAATTTTTTGAATTAGGCCACCTGAAAACGTCTAACTTACCAACCAGCAGAACTTCAGGGAAAGGCTTGAAAGATGAACAATACCATTGATGCACTGCAGAGGCAGTGTCGCTGGAGCCTCTTCCTCTTGTCACAAAGTGGCTGGCCGTGGCCGTCTTTTTCAGGATAGTGCAACTCCCTTCATATTCATTTCTGCAGGATTCGAACCATGAACACGAGCAAGACTATAACGGACAAGTACGTGTGCTGCCACGGATTCGCTCGGGGACGAACTGGATGCGTCCAAGGTGCGTCAGAGCGTTTTTTGCGACTTCATTATACGTGCGCGCATCGACGATGATCGTCGCATCATGCACGCCCGGCCAACTTTTCCCGACGAGGGCTTCACCTTTTGTTATTTCATGTGGCCGCTGGGAGTCGCGGAGCATATCGCGGAAAAGAGGTGTGACTGCTGAACACAACGTTGCAGCCGCCATGGTCTTTTTTACAGCGGAGCAGAATTGAGCTTTGCGTTTAATGACGCCGGAAAACTATCGTCATCGTGAACCAGTTCGCGCTCTTCTTCGCTCCCAGAACACGAGTTCTTATTTGTGAGGCATGGGATGCAATAAGCAAGTAAACGAGTGTATAGAAAGAAAAAAAGATGGACATATAGAAATAGACTGCCCAATAAATAGCATAGCCATGAACGAGAGCGTACACTCTAAACGAGAAAGTGAGGATGACGAGGAGGAGGCCACAAGCTCCCGCGCTTCTTCACGCCATCGACCTCCCGAGAAAGGAAGCAGCGACAGTGAGTTCAATAACCACGATTTTTTTATTAACCTGCGTACTTCAGAGCAGCTCAGCTGATACTGTTAAACCTCAATAAAGTCTGTAAACATCACTTGCTCATATCTGAACTTCTCTAAATTAAATCGTGACCTTTTATGCAAAGTATAGGCGTTCTTGCAGCGGTGGTGCATCGTTGAATGCAGTGAACCTCAAGGGACCTAGTGACGACGATGAAGGACCTTGGCGCCTCCAAGTTCGTCGACCTCGTTGAGGAGTCCAAGATGACCGACGAGCTGAACAAGGGTAACGTCACCGTTTTCGTGCCCACCAACATCGCCGTCAAGGACTTCGAACACACTGTAAGTCACGCAAGGCTCGCACCATGTGCGCGACACAGTGAGACCGTGCCCTGCGGTCTTGCGCGCTTAGTGTCTAGCTTGCCACTCATGAGTGCTGCGCCTAATGTCACACGAATAAAATATTCACGTGTTCAACACACTTAAAAAATCATACTTAAATACAATAATACTCGTACCATCAAGGAAGAAAAATTGAGGACAGAATAGAAAATACGTCGCTAACACCATCACACCAGTGACTTATGTAACCGTAGCAAACATGCGCGCACATCACCTCACATGTGAGTAAAAAAACACGTAATAAGATTAACAAAGCAAGACAAAAAAGTCACTAAACTAAAGAAAAAAACAGATTTGAAGAAATTAAATTTGCCACCATGCGGAGCAACATATGTATCACCAGGACACGACGTACCTCTCTTCTTACGGATGCACAAAAAAAAACCAGGCTAACACTTGCAGGAACCACTCTGCACTGGCAAATGTGCCAAAAGTTTTTGAGGCAGTTCATGCTACGTAATTCTGTCGCTTGCGCAGCGGCCTGTTTGGCCGATGTAAACCCTGCCACAACTAAGCGGAATCTCGTACACCACGTCAACCGAGCAGACGGCCTTGCGTGTGCCGCTTCCCACTCGGGGAGGGCCTTGGTGCATCAGAAGTTCGTGGGTACTGGCTAGCCAGCTTGCGGAGCGCCGAGTACGCCAGAGGTACCCTGTACCAGTTGGCCACGTTCTTAATGATGTGAGCAACCTTGTGCACGTAAGGCATAACCGTGGGTCTTTTTTCCATCGGCTGCCTGTTTTTCTCTTCAGGGGTTTCTGACACTCCTTCAGAACCAAGGTAGCCATCTCACCTGATTGTTCAACATTTCCTGCAATTGTTGAATATTTCCTTAATGATGAACCAACTCGCTTGGGCCAAGCAGCAGCCTCCAACACACGAAGCTTTGTGGAGGCGAACATTGTTGTTGTCCAGCTCATGCAAGGGGGCTGCACGGTCACCGAACTACGCTTACGTCCATAGGCTGGCAAACTCGCTTTTGAGTCGCCTCAATGGAATTCGCTCAGATGAAGCCGTCAGTTAACCGTGGTGAGTTCAGTGGCTTTCAGTCTGAGCCAGTTCGGTTGAGCGAAACTTTAGCGAGTCCGAGTGAGGATGAATGAGTCGCTCTTTGCCGACTTATGCTGCCCAAGATGGAGCGCCACTTCACTGCTCGCGGGTGCGGGCGGACCACCTTTCCATGAAGTCGAGGATACTAGTCGTGCGTTGCAGTATGAACATCCTCGAATAATGCTGGCCTCGGATGGCTTCAAGCCTGACAGCCCTCGCCCGGTGTGTGATGCGAGTCTTGGATGATTCCCTTTCAGAACGAGGTGTCCAGCCCCCACGATGGCAAGGCCGCTGTTCGAGCTCACACCGTGGCTGGTTCGTTGCGCACTGGAGACATGGTGGACGAGATGGTTCTGCAGACCATCGACGGGCGCTCCAGCATTCGCATCAATGAGTTCTACAACCCGTCCAAGGTGCGAGCACCCCTTTGGAGGACCTCTAAGTGGATATCTCTTTAGGGGGTCGTATACTTTGCTTCTGGGCGTGATGCTTCATGTGGAATATTCGGCTCGCACCTAATCTGGGGCATTGGTCGAAAATCGGGTAGATTACACAAAAATATGTATATATTTATATCCTAGCAGGGCAAATTTCTCATGTGCAGCATATCGAGCGTGTGCTCGTGCTAAGCATCTTGGTCTTCAGGCGCCCCGATGATGGTCATTAGTAAAGAGACTGGTGTGCTTCGCGTAACAAAACCACGTATCGAAATAGAAAAAGACATGGCGAAATAAAAACGCACAGAAAGGGAGACAATAGGAAGAATAATGAAAGAGCAATAAATAGCGAGGTAAAAGTGAATTAGAAGAAAAGGAGAACAAAAAATTCGCAGAAAGAAAATGGAGAAGGATAGAAATACAAGTAACTAAAATGGATTTTTATAACTGAATCAGCGTGGTCTTGATATCAATTATCTAAACTTGCATCATAAATATATTCTGACCATTCTCTAATGCATTTAAAAATACATAAATGACGACTTGTATCTATATATTACTTGTTTCATGGCGCTTCCCATGGAGTGAGTGTGAGCCATTCATATAGGTCTTCATCATAATTAACACTGAAGAGAAACAAGAAAGGCTGCCCAGCTTCACTCTTCCTATAGGCTTGGCAGCCCTAGCGTGAAGCCACTTTTTTCGCCTTTAGCACCTTAACCGGCACCAGACTACTTTGATCGTCGTCGATAACATCGCAACATGAAAGATGCGTCTGGATAGCAGTCAAGACCGAGGGCACAGGTATGACTCCTGCCGACGCTAGCCGTAAAAACGAAATGCATTAACACCTGTATGTGAAACCCCAAAAAATCACCTTAATCACCCGTTGTCCGAGTGACCCAGTAACTGCTGGTTGGATCATTGTCATCGACTGTAAATACATACGCTCACGTGCTTTACAAACCACTTCGCACACTTCAAGCGATTTAAAGCAAGCAATGCATTCCTTTACCCAATAATAATAGAAACAAAATGTAGGTGTATAGGTTGTTATGCTTGCTTCAAAATTCTTTTTATTTGCGTAAGATAAAGCACCCTTTAGGAGCAAAGGGTGCTATGCCTTATTGGAACATCTGTAACCTTTTTGACTCGGTGCCAGCTGATAGTTCCGTCTCTCTGTCTGTCTGTCCTTTCTTAATGCGAGTAAAAACCGAAGTAAAAACTGACACTGGTAATATAAATGCGAGAGCTTTAAGCAAAACCGATACTGGTAATTTCAATTGATAGCCCCGAGAAAGACTGACACTGGTAATTTGAATGCGAGAACTCCGAGAAAGGCTGACACTGGTAGTTTAAAAGCGAGAGCCTCACGACAAATTGACACCATTAATTTAAATGTGATAGCCTCGAGAAAGATTGATATTAATTGCGAGAGCCTCGAGAAAATCTGACACTGGTATAATAATTGCTCGTGATATAATAATCATGAGCGTAGCACGTAGTCATGTTGTTACATCACACGCATGTTGTGATTATTATGTCTGGATGTGTCATTTACTTATGTCGTCAGTTCGCGTCGCGTAATACAGTTTGGTACATGTGAAGCTAGCGAAACGGCCGTGAGAGCGTCATAAGCATAGTGTAGTCATGTTTGCTACATGACACGCATCTCATGTTTATCATGTTTGCACCAGTATCATACTTTCGTCATCCATTCACGTCCCGTAATACCAAATTTGGTATAAGTGAAGCAAGCATAAAGGCCGCGAGCGCATTATGAGCGTGGCATGTAGTCATGTTGTTACATGACACTCATGTCATGATTTTCATGTTAGGGTTGTTTGCTTGTGTTCGCCATACAATCATGCCATACCATACCAGTTTTGCAACATGCCACGTGAACGAGACCACCGCAAGAGCTGCAGGACCATGAAATATAAATCATGGCATTCATGACACACACGCCGTGATTTTCATGTTATGACTAGTCAATTATGTTCTTCAGACAGTCAAGTTACGCCATACCAAGTTTGGTATCGATACCATTATCGAAACGGCCAGGAGAGTTAAAAGTCGTAGGCGGCTAAATAGATAGATAGATACGCTCAAAGCCGCCGAAGTTTGCTGAAGAATGCTCCGCATTTAAAAACTGACAATAGTTTTTTTTAAATACGAGGAACTTAAGAAAAAGCTAGGTTTGCCACAAAGGCGAAGCAATGAATGTGATAGCAACAAATTGGAATGTCACGTGAAGAAAGGCAAGCAGATTGAAACGTGCCCCGCGTTGCTCACGCGAAAAGGTGTCTCAGTTTTTACTTCGCTGTGTCCGAAAAGTGCACCTTTTTCGCAAATGGAGACTAACCATACAACAGAATTGTTTCGGTGAAAGTCCAAGGCGTATGATTTTCCCCACCGCGAGATAAACACGCGCACGCGTGGGCCTCCACCCTCTCTCCTATGCGCTGGGCAAATTACAAGTTGGAGATCTGAGATCTGACGATCTGGCGACGCGCGCTCATCGCGCCATCTCTCTTGTGATGCTGAAAACGTGATAGTTATCCCGAGAAGAGCATCGCCAGCGGTAAGTGGTGCATATTTTATTGCCGTTTCAACGTCGAATGAGGTGCTCCTTCGCGGCTCAGTGTAACGCCTCGCACTCACAAGCAAGAGATCGGGCGTTCGATTCCGCGCGCCGGAGTTGTATAATTCGATAGCAGGTGCGAATGGACAGACGGACGATTGACGGTTTACCGATAAAACCCTCCGACGCTTCGCCCCACTCATCATCATTCACTCCGTGAATATGCTGTGATTTTTTTCTTTCTCTCGTTTTCATATATGTAGATACGTATACATATACGGTGAATGACGTCGACGCCGATGCTGGCAGTAAAATCCAGCCGAATGTGTCCATATAATTGCTATCGCAATAAAACTGACATCGGCAGCGTTGAACTGATGAATGCAAGGAATCATTTTTATGGTCTCAGTAGAAATCGTATAACGATGATGATATCATCGTTATACGTGCCAGATGGTCTGTGTATGGCTGTATTGTACTTCCATGTGGTGCTTTATGATGTTACGTTTGCTTGTATGGTTGGGCATACATGTGTGCCTTCTATGGTGATGTGATTCCTGACTGTCATATTCCTTTTTATTTTCTGTTTAGAAACCCCCCTTTTGTCTTGGTTCGCGAAAATGCCCCTTTCTTAGGGTGTAAGGCTTATACGCTGGAAAGCTCTATAATGATTGATAGAATGGATAGAGTCAACAACGCTGTCTTCCCTCGGCGTGTGTGTGCAGCTGATGACCGCCAACTGCGTGCCCATCGTGTCCGCCAACAACCCAGCGACCAGTGGCGTGGTGCACATTGTGGACGAGACCCTTCCATCGCCCAACCGCACCCTGTACGAGATCGTGTCCGAGGACCCTCGCTTCAGCACGCTGCGCTCGCTTCTCTCCGTGGGCGACCTCGAGGAGACCCTCAAGGACCCCCAGGGACACTTGACCCTGTTGGCGCCCAGCGACGAGGCCTTCGCCAAGGTGCACAAAGACACGCTGGCCAAGTGGAAGAGTGGCGACGCCTGCATCGCCAGTGAGTACTGTCTCATCGTCACCTACGGCGGGCAGCCCCCACCGTGATTTCTGTCTGCACCACTCGCACGAACTCCGAGCGCGAGCGAAGCTGCAAAGCATCATTTGTCTCTCCCTCCGCGCCCCTCCCGCTTAAGCACCAACCAGTATAACAACTCCTTTCACTGGAAGAAGAAATAAGAAGAAATAAAACGCAAAATCAAGTTTAATATTTGGCCAAGAAGACTTGTAAAGAATTACACCATCTCTCGTTAAAGGGAACCATGGGCAGATGGGAAGCAGCGGGCGCTAACGCTTACACTGGCGGCGGCGTTGCCAAGGAAATCTGGGAAGGCTGAAAGCACGCCGTGACGGACTGACGTGTTTCGTACTGGAACATGCCAATCGCTGATAATTGGCAATGAGAGACTTCGATTGGACAGAGACCCGCAGTCCACTTTTAGTACGAGCACGCCGCAAATTTGTATTGTTCAACAACGCACAGATAACTCTCCCACTAGCACTACATTGGAGGCTTGGTGTAAGATTCAAAGTGTTTGTACCTGACACCGTGCCCCGGGCGCACACCTCCGCGCGGCCGGAGACGCACACTCCACGCGCAGCGGAATAGCCTCGGGTTCTGCATTGTCGACACACGTTGCTCAAACATATGTAACAAGAGTTGTTAAGCTCGTGCTTCTTTTCGCGCGTCTATCATTTGGCGTGCGATTCCGTGTCGATAGGACGTATCCTAGCATAACGATGTAGTAGAAGCAGCGGGGTGAGCATGCCGACGCTGCACTCGAAGTAACAAGTGATAAAACCGAGCTTGGCAGCTTGACTATTATCGCCAGCAGTGGTGACCCAAGCCTCCGGTGAAGCTGCGATGGTGCTGTCAGAAGCGTGTTGCAGCAAGTGGCCGTGTCACGCCCGGCTAACCAGTGACGGAGGCTGCGCAGGTTTGCGCGCAGTGGTCACCACAGGAGCAACTATTGAGCTGCCCTTCGTTCTTCGTGCATTGAATTTTTCGCTATCGCACTTTCCCGCCGCGGTGGTCTAGTGGCTAAGGCAGGCCCCGGAAACTCGGTGCTACTTTCGGTTTCAAAGAACATGCACGCTCGTAGCGGTTGCCGGGCATCCTAAGATCCTCTTGAACGGAGTGAGGTTGATGTGAATGTTCACATTTTTTTTGCTTTCACAAGTTTTTATAAATAAAAAAAGTCGACACACCTTTAAAGAACTTCTCCTTTGTTTATATGTCTTTTTTTTTCATTTCTCATTTTGTGAATTTTAAATCAGGCGAAGCGCGGAAGGAGACTGACTTGCGTTCTTAGCGCTTGCCTCCGCTCCTTCTCGCGACTCGATCAGCGATATTAAAGGTTGGATCGCGCTCGGTTATCTCGCTCGGTGGGCGTGTCAACTACGGGAAAGATAGACAGTAAGTTGTGGCGGGCAGGGAAGCCACAGTAAGCTACGCTGAACAAGTCAACCATGCATTGTCGAAGATGGCTTAATCGAGCAGCACATGTTTTGCGCGGCACTGCGGTGTGCTAACTAGGGAATTTCTACTTCCGCGAAGGTTTTTCAGCATTTCCTACAGGCACCTGGTGAAGACCTCAACTTTGGGTGAGCACAAGAATAAGAGCAGGTATTGATTTTACATGTGTAAATACGAGTAAACTCGGTTTTCGGCAAGCCTATCTCGACTGACAAAAGTACAGTGTCGCTTGACTAATTGGTGAAGACAGCAGCCTAGCTCCTGTCGGGAAAATGCGTTTATTGAAAGGCTTAAATTTGAGTAGGCTTGGCTAGATAGTTTTACTTTCGTTTACTTTCGGCGTGTAGTTCAATTGATGTCAAGTAATTATAGGCTGCTTCCTACTCGTGAAATTCTTGTAGGCGCGTTCAGAAAATTTGTCAGACTTTACTTCCAATAGTGTCTCTGAAGTGTACGTGATGGACTAAATGCTTCTAAAGATTATTATAGAGAATGTTGATGAAGCCAACGTTTTGACAAGTGAACTTTCCTTCGGCAACGCTGTTCTCTGACGAAGACAAGTGAACTTGCCGAAACACTGTTTCTAGCAACGTTCCTTCTCGAAGAACGTCTGATCGCTTCGTGCCTTTGAACTTCAGTCTCATTTGGTAATCGAGTTATGTAAGAAAGCTATATACGCGCGTAGTCGTAACAGACGTGATCCAGTCAAATACGACGTGTCTTACTTGCTATTGATAATTCTGGCATTGGCTCGTATATTCTGTGTTCAACGCTCGCTCATTAAATACATATGTCAATTGTGAATTAAAGCTGCGTTCATAAATTCACATTCACCCTACGTGTATCTGTTTTTTAAATGCAAAACGTGCAATAAGGAGTTCATTTTATTTGTGCCGGTCGAGTTTATTCTTACCGAGGAATCAGTAAGCTCAACGTTCCCGTCTTTAGAAAATACGAACAAAACAAAGAACAAAGAAAAATAAAATCAACGAAATTTCATGAATGGCCCAAGCGGACCTGAAAGAAGGCACGAGCAAATTCCGCTTGCATGCGAAGTGGGAAATGTGGGATTCAGCGGGAACGATCCTTCTCTCGATTTTTCGTTCCTTTCCCTATACTTGGCGTCCTCTTCAGTGACTTCAGTGACGCCACGATTTATTTTTAGTACGATGCCCGTCAACCGCCAGTGGTGCATGCGGCGCTCCCACTGCCAAGAGCGAATACAATGGGAGGTGTAGGGAGTTTCCGCCCTTGGCTGACGTATTCGGCCGCTGTTCGAATCCCGGCTGTGGCGGCTGCATTTCCGATGGAGGCGGAAATGTTGTAGGCCCGTGTACTCAGATTTGGGTGCACGTTAAAGAACCCCAGGTGGTTGAAATTTCCGGAGCCTTCCACTACGGCGTCTCTCATAATCGTATGGTGGTTTTGGGACGTTAAACTGCACATACAAATCTACCATTGCTTCGCCGTTACGACGAAACTGAGTTTGTTGCTTAAGACCCCTGGCACTTGCTGCTTGTACTTTCGGGATTTGCTTATCATGCCGACTTCGTCAGTGAACCAACTCCCTAAACCATCTACGATAATTTTTTAACATTTCAAGTTAACGTGAACATCGTATTCAAAATGCCGTCGCGATAAACAATTCCGAACATGGGAGTGCCACGGCCGGCTCACAAGTTTCGAGAAACCGTCCTGGCCATCTCCTCTCTGCTTCTTTCGGTAGTGTTCGTGCCTCGTGTGTTGGCCGTGACTTGATCGTGCATTTCATCTACAGGCCTCTTTGTCCGCTCGCTGACTCGAACAGGAGCAGAGACAATGAAGGAAAGAGCGAGGTTCTCATTTGTATCATCAAATGCTCCGCTATTTTGGCACCATTTCGAAAAACTCTCATGGCTACACGTTTGTTTTAGAACCGCGCACCGTACTGAATTTCGAGCTCGCTTAGGAGTATTTTTATCACTATACGCAGAGCTTCTTCGGGGCCACTTGCTGAGCCACGTGATCTGCACCACCGCCGTGCCTGGGTCGGCGCGGGTGCGCAGCGTCAATGGCGACGCGGTGACGCTGAGCCGTGATGGTGACCGGCTGCTGGCCGATGGCAGCCCCGTGTCGGTGCGCGACCTGATGGCCACCAACGGGGTGCTGCACGTGCTCGACCACATTCTCATGTCACAGGACAGCAAGCCGCTCATGCAGACGTTGCGAGACGCCAAGATGAACGATCTGGTGCACCTAATCGAGACGGCCAACCTGACCGAGTCGTTCGAGGCGCTCGACAACTTCACCTTCTTCGCGCCGTCCGAGGAAGCTCTCAAGCAGGTGAGTACCAAGTAGGTGAAAGGGCGCCGGGCTGTCGTCATTTGGCCTAATTACGCGCCAAATAGAGGTCCCTCTTCTTCTTTTTCGAGCGCCTTGATGATTATTACCAAAATAGGGGAACAAAAAGGAACCAAGTGCGAAATGAAGAAAAATAACTAGATTAAGAAGAGAAACAAAGTCTGCCCAGCTTCCTACTGGCTTTAGGTATTTTTTTGTTTCGTATGAGAGAAAACTAACAGATAACAATGCAAGGAAAGCATAGCTTGCATTATCTGTCGTTTCTTGATTGCAGTGTAATGATTTCTGCCCAAGTTGGAAGAAATTGAAGTAGATGAAAAATCCACTTTCCGTGGGCGGGATCCTAACGCACAACCTTCGAATTACGCGAATAGGTCACTTCAAGTAGACGAGCTGCCACTTCTGGCGTGCCCGTGACGCCCTCTGGCAAGAAGGGTTTTACTAGGCCACGAGTGGCACTGCCTAACACTGCCAGGTATTGAGCGCTCATAAGTACCCTATATGACTTTCACTGATTACGGGAAGGAATTGCATTCGGTCCAGATAATTAGCAGTCATTCAGGCACTACAGAATCAGATCATCGACGAAGCCCACTGTAAGAAACCCACAGTGGATGCAATGCATAGTTCCCATAGTTCTTCATAAGGAAAGCGATAGAATCCCAATAAAGAAAGGTGTAAGGCAGGAAGACGATGTCTCTAATGCTATTCACCGCGTGTTTGCAGGAGGTCTTCAGTTCCCTAAATTGAAAAGAGTTTAGGATAAGAGTCGATGGCGAGTATTTTAGTAACCTGCGATTTGGAGAATTGATGAGTGACTCAGGGAAAGAGTCTCAGCTCATGATTACTGAACTGGACATGGAAAGCAGAAGAGTAGGTCTGAAAATTAATATGCCTAAAACTTACGTGCAACAGTCTCGGTAGACAACAACGCTTTGCGATAGGTGGTGAGACGCTGCAAGTTGTAAACTAACATGTCTACGTAGGACAGGTAGTAACCGTGCAGCTGCACCATGAGTGAGATAACTAGAAGAATAAGAATGGGGTAAATCACATTCGCCAAGCATTCTCAAATCGTGAAGGATAATCTACCCTTAATTCTTAAGAAAAAGTATATAACTTTGGTGTCGGGGTTTCGGTTCCGGTTTGGAAACCGGTTGTTTGACCCGCCAGAGGGCGTTGTACATATGTATTTAATAGCATGCTTGTGTACATAAAGGAGCCCTGCTTGGCTACCGGCTGCTGCGTACCTCATGTCAGCCGACACTTCAGCGTCGTGCCCTGTGTTCTCCGTGCAGCGCGTCCACCGCACGATACAAACCGGAACCGAAACCCCGACACCACATCAATAACAGCTGCACGTTGCCTGTACTTACCTGTGGAGCAGAAACCTAGTGGCTTACAAAGAGGTTTCAGATTAAATTGAGGATGACACAGTGAGGGATGGCAAGGAAGATGATAGGTGTAACCTTTAGGAGAAAGCAGAGTGGGTCGAGGAACGAGCAGGCGTTAAGGGTATTACATATTAGGTCAAGCGGAAGAAATGGACATGAGCCGGCCACGTAGTGCGTATACAGCTGCATAACCGCTGGTCATTAAGGGTAACTGACTGGATTCTAAGAAAAGACAAACGCGTGAGATTGAGAAAGAAAATAACGTGAGCATACGAGATAACGAAGTTTTGAGGTATATCGTGGCGGCAGAAAGCACATGACCGGGTTTGTTGGTGGAACATCGAAGAGGCCTTTGTCCTGGAGTGGGCGTAGTTAGGCTGATGATGATAATGGTGGTGGCCATGAAGTATCCTACAAAAAGTGTTGTAGTGAAAGCGAGAGAGAACAGACACAGCGCCTGTGTGCCAGGCCGGCTGTTTTTATTCTGCTCTTCTTTCTGCTTCGCGCTAGTCGATCTCGGGACAGTCCCAAAGCGCCGCTCTTGTTTTCTTACTCTGCCGTGACTGTGACGTAGCAAGGTGGGCTGTGGAATTGTTTCCTGCAGGCGACACTGGCTCTGCCTTCTTCTGCACGCCATGATGTTTCTTTAATAGGTGCAGGAGACTCTTAAAGAAGCTAAGAGCTTGCACGAAAGTAGAAGCTACGACGGAGCACCTTCGGTCGTTGGTTTAAGACATCGCACAGTAAATGGAAGATTGTGACTTCGGATCGCACCCATTAAAAGGCTGATTTTTTGTCCACTTTAGCACCTTTAAATTTAAGTGGGTGTCGTTAGGCTATACGATGAAGAGCCCACAAATGTCCCCTAAGGTTTTCTTGCCCTAATTGACAATCATTTTCATTGGTTGCGTATAATCAAGGAGATAAGGTCGTCTGACCCTAGCAGAGTCCCATAATGGTCACAGAGCTGTTATTTGCGGCAGGTGTCATTGACCGAGTGGGAGGACCTGAAGAAGAGTGAGCGGCTGGCCGAGACCCTGCGCTACCACACCGTGCCGGGCCAGATGCTCTCCCCTCGGAGCTTCTTTAACAACATGCTGGTTGGCACCGCCCTGGGCGAGGAGCGCCCAATCCGGCTTAATATTTTCCCGCGCCTCTTCTCCTTCGAGCGGCCCACCGTGACGGCGCAGTGCGCCCGCCTGCTCAGCGCTTCCAGCCCCGTCTGCGGAGGGGCCGTCTACGTCGTCGACAAGGTGAGCTCAGCTCGCACTTTGTTACGCGCAGAGCACCGACAAACGAGAGGAATCGCTCCGCTTCTGCAGGTTATGCGGCCGCCGGCCGGCAGCGTGCTGGAGCTGATCGAGTCTGACCCGGAAGTAAGCACGTTCGCGCGGCTGGTCCGCGAGACCGGCATGTCCGAGCAGCTTCGCTCCAACGCGGGTCCCTTCACGGTGCTGGCACCAACGGACAGCGCGTTTGCGCGGCTGCCTCGAGGAACACTGGACTCTCTGCAGCCGGAACAGGTTCAGGCTCTGGTCAAGCAGCACATCCTGCCTGGTGGGTGCCCGTTCTTCCACCATATATCTATGTTCACCCAAGTGGATTCTGACCTCATTTTCATAATACTAACGAACACGTACTAGGACTACACAGAAAGACAAAATAGCTAGGACACAATCTTTTCAAGTCTGATCAAGCAGTCCAAGGATCGGTTTTTCAATGTGACATTGACGAAATACTTGAAGGAAGCCCCCTCAAGGTTTTGGCGCTTTATAACTCCCCCAGCAAGCTCTCCGAGGCCACCTGAAATTACTCAACAACGTGTTGATGATTTCAATTCTTTTTTTGCTTCTGTGTTTACTTATGATAATGGCATTTTGCCCGAGTTTTCTACGTCACCATTGCAGCGGCCGATCGATGATGTGGTAATTAGCGAAGAGGGTGTCCTAAATCTTTTACTTAATATAAATACAAGAAAAACCCCCGGCCCTGATGGTATACCAAACGAATTTCTGTACAGATACGCTGAATGGGCAGCTCGCTTCCTTACAAAAATATTTCAGTCGTCCCTGCGCAGTGGCTCTTTCCCACTAGCATGGAAGCAGGCTAAAATTACCCCTGTTCACAAAAGTGGCTCCTCTCGGGACGAGCGCAACTACCGTCCTATTTCGCTTATCAGTACATGTTCTAAGATACTCGAGCACATTATTAACAAACACCTGATGTCCTATCTTGATACGCACAATCTATTATTTTCGAAGCAGCATGGCTTCCGCCGAGGCTTATCTACAACAACACAGTTAATCGAATTTGTTCATGATCTTTCAAAAACAATCAATTTGCGTGGTCAAACTGATGTGGTATATTTGGATTTCGCAAAGGCATTTGATAAAGTGTCGCACTCAAAGCTCCTGTTTAAAATTGACAAAACGTTTCAAAATAATCACTTGACAAAATGGTTTTCATCCTATCTCAGCTGCCGTCAGCAGTTTGTTCAAATAAAAAATAAACAGTCTAGAGCAGTTGCAGTGAATTCCGGAGTTCCCCAGGGGAGCGTGCTGGGTCCCCTTTTATTTTTGTTATATATAAATGACCTACCAAACCGCGTTACGGTCCCGATAAGGTTGTTTGCCGATGACTGTGTTGTTTAGAGCAGAATCGAGACTGAACATGACCAAGTTAATCTAAACAACAATCTTCAAAGAATAAAGGATTGGTGCGAAGAATGGCAAATGAGTTTGAACACAGAAAAAACAGTCTTTATGACTATAACTAGAAAGAAAGCACCTCTAGATTACAACTACCAGATTGGCAATGCTTTCCTCAAGCGTGTACAAAACTATAAATATCTTGGGTTATGGTTCACGCCCGACCTCCGGTGGAACACTCATATTGATAATGTATGCTCCAGGGCTACCAAGGCATTGTATAGCCTTAGACGTAACCTTTATACCGCCCCATCTGATATAAAGTGTCTTGCTTACAAAACCCTTGTCAGACCTATTATCGAATATTCTAAAATTGTCTGGGACCCTTACACAAAGACAAACTGCAATAAAATAACAAAAATACAGCGACTTGATGCGAGATTTATTTTTAATAAATATCGCCGACATCATTCTCCTACTGAACTCTGTAAAAAAGCTGGACTGGATAGTCCTGAACTTAGGACGAGGATTGAGCGTCTGAAATTCCTCTTCCAGTTAATTCATAATCATTTTAAACTAAACTATTCAGATTACTTCCAGGTAAACACACAAGAACACTCCAGACATCGCCATAATATGTACATACCACCCCTAGTCCCACGTAACGATTGCTTTAAGTTCAGTTACTTTCCACGTGCTATTGAAGATTGGAATATGCTGCCAGAGTCTATATTTGGTTGTTCCTCGCTTACATCATTTGAACAGAATCTAAAACGTTTATTTTCTGAATAACAGTGACAAATGTTTTTTTTTTCTTGCGTGCGTGTGTACTTTTTGTTGGTTGCATGATTCTGCAGTAGTTGTCTTTCAAATCTTCAGCGCGGTGCAAAAGTGCCGCCTCAAATGCGTCATGTGCTGTTCTGCGCGTATGTATTGCATCGCATGTGTGTTCCATTTCTTGTTATGTATAACTTAGAGTTGCTGGTCACAACAATACCGAGAAATTATCTCGAGACCTGTACGGTACTTCTTTTTCGCAAATAATTGTTTGTACTTCCACCCTGTAAGGGCCCACTTCTGGGCTAACAGTATAAATAAATGAAATGAAATGAAGTACTTGACAGCCACTAGTGCACAATGGCTAAAGAAACGCAGGACAGCTACTATTCATCATCATCATCATCATCATCATCATCAGCCTGACTACGTCCACTGCAGGACAAAGGCCTCTCCCATGTTCCGCCAGTTAACCCGGTCCTGTGCTTGCTGCTGCCAATTTATACCCGCAAACTTCTTAATCTCATCTGCCCACCTAACCTTCTGTCTCCCCCTAACCCGCTTCCCTTCTCTGGGAATCCAGTCAGTTACCCTCAATGACCAGCGGTTATCCTGTCTACGCGCTACATGCCCTGCCCATGTCCATTTCTTCATCTTGATTTCAGCTATGATATCCTTAACCCCCGTTTGTTCCCTAATCCACTCTGCTCTCTTCTTGTCTCTTAAGGTTACACCTACCATTTTTCTTTCCATTGCTCGCTGCGTCGTCCTCAATTTAAGCTGAACCCTCTTTGTAAGTCTTCAGATTTCTGCTCCGTAGCTAAGTACCGGCAAGATACAGCTGTTATATACCTTCCTCTTGAGGGATAGTGGCAATCTACCTGTCATAATTTGAGAGTGCTTGCCGAATGTGCTCCACCCCATTCTTATTCTTCTAGTTACTTCAATCTCGTGGTTCGGCTCTGCGGTTATTACCTGCCCTAAGTAGACATAGTCTTTTACAACTTCAAGTGCACTATTACCTATCTCGAAGCGCTGCTCCTTGCCGAGGTTGTTGTACATTACTTTCGTTTTCTGCAGATTAATTTTAAGACCCACCTTTCTGCTCTCCTTGTCTAACTCCGTAATCATGAGTTGCAATTCGTCCCCCGAGTTACTCAGCAATGCAATGTCATCGGCGAAGCGCAGGTTACTAAGGTATTCTCCATTGACTCTTATCCCTAACTGCTCCCATTCTAGGCTTCTGAAAACCTCGTGTAAGCACGCGGTAAATAGCATTGGGGAAATTGTGTCCCCCTGCCTTACACCCTTCTTGATTGGTATTCTGTTGCTTTCTTTGTGAAGCACTATGGTAGCAGTTGATCCCCTGTAGATTTCTTCCAGAATGTTTATATATACTTCATCTACGCCCTGATTCCGCAGTGTTTGCATGACGGCTGATATTTCTACTGAATCAAACGCCTTCTCGTAATCTATGAAAGCTATGTATAGTGGTTGGTTATACTCTGAGCATTTCTCTATTACCTGATTGATAGTATGAATGTGGTCAATTGTTGAGTAGCCTGTTCGAAATCCTGCTTGTTCCTTTGGTTGATTGAATTCTAATGTTTTCTTTACTCTGTTAGCAATTACCTTTGTAAATAGCTTGTATACTACAGAGAGCAAGCTGATCGGCCTGTAATTCTTCAAGTCCTTGTCATCTCCTTTCTTATGTATTAAGATGATGTTAGCGTTCTTCCAAGACTCTGGTACTCTTCCCGTCAGGAGACACCTCGTAAACAGGGTGGCTAGTTTTTCTAACACAATCTGTTCTCCATCTTTCAGCAAATCTGATGTTACCTGATCCTCACCAGCAGCTTTTCCCCTTTGCATGCTCTCCAAAGCTTTTCTGACTTCTTCTATCGTTACTGGTGGGGTGTCATCTGGGTTACTGCTAGTTCTTATAGTATTAAGGTCGTGGTTGTCTCGGCTACTGTACAGATCTCTGTAAAACTCCTCCGCTATTTTAACTATCCTATCCATATTGGTAGTTATTTTGCCTTCTTTGTCCCTTAGTGCATACATCCGCCTTTTGCCTATCCCAAGTTTCCTCTTCACTGCTTTGACGCTTCCTTCGTTTTTCAGAGCGTGCTCAATTCTCTCCATGTTATACCTTCATACATCGCATACTTTACGTCTATTAATCAACTTCGAAAGCTCTGCCAGTTCTATTTTGTCTGTTGTACTTGACACTTTCATGATTTGACGCTTCTTAATTAGGTTCTTCGTTTCTTGGGAAAGCTTGCCAGTGTCCTGTCTAACTACCCGGCCTCCAACTTCCACTGCACACTCCGTAATGATACTCGTCAGATTATCATTCATTGTATCTACGCTAAGGTTGGTTTCCTCACTAAGAGCCGAATACCTGTTCTGCAGCGACACTCTGAATTCCTGTACTTTCCCTCTCAGTGCTAGCTGATTGATTGGCTTCTTGCGTATCAGTTTCTGTCGTTCCTTCTTCAAGTCTAGGCGAATTCGAGACCGTACCATTCTATGGTCACTGCATCGTACCTTGCCAATCACTTCCACATCCTTAACGATTCCAGGGTGTGCACTCATTATAAAGTCTATTTCGTTCTTATTTTCGCCATTAGGGCTCCTCCATGTCCACTTGCGGTTTTCTCGTTTTCGGTAGAAGGTATTCAAAATCCGTAAATTATTGCGTTCGGCGAACTCTACTAGTAGCTCTCCTCTGGCGTTTCTAGTACCGATGCCATAATCTCCTACTGCCTGGTCTCCAGCCTGCTTCTTCCCTACCTTTGCATTAAAGTCGCCCATCACCATAGTATACTGTGTTTTTACCTTACTCATTGCCGATTCCACGTCTTCATAGAAGCTTTCAACTGAAGCGTCATCATGGCTGGATGTAGGCGCGTAAGCCTGTACTACCTTCATTTTGTATCTTTTATTCAGTTTAATTACAATACCTGCCACCCTTTCATTAATGCTATAGTATTCCTCTATGTTGCCAGCTATGTTTCTGTGAATTAGGAACCCCACTCCCAGTTCTCTTCTGTCTGCCAAGCCCCTGTAGCAAAGGACGTGCCCATTCTGTAGCACCGTATAGGCCTCATCTGTCCTCCTAACCTCACTGAGCCCTATTATATCCCATTTAACACCCTCTAGCTCCTCGAATAGTACAGCTAGACTTCCCTCACTAGATAAGGTTCTAGTGTTAAACGTTGCCAAGTTCAGGTTCCAAAGGCGGCCTGTCCGGATCCAGAGATTCTTAGCACCCTCTGCTGCGTTGCAGATCTGACCGCCGCCGTGGTCAGTTGCTTCGCAGCTGCTGGGGACTGAGGGCCGTGAGTTACTATTACAAGGGCTATAAAGCTAGACACGGGACACAGCACACAGGGACAATAGCAGAGACTGACGGGACAACAGCTAACACAAGAAGATCACACAAAAAGACACAGGACAGTAGGCAGTGTACAAATACAGTGATTGCAGAGACAGACAAGATAACTGCCAGTGGACGAGGATAACAGAAAGTGACAAAGGGCAGCTGCTAGCACACAAGTGCTACAGAGACACAGAACAGCCACTAGTGCGTATAGAGAGACGCAAGACAATAGCTAAAGCACAAGTACAATGACTACAGAGAAACAGACAGGACAACCTCTAGCACAGAAATACTACAGAGAAAGATACAGGACAGCCACTAGCCCACAAGTACTACAGAGAAAGACTCGGGTCAATAAGTAACACTAGTACAAGTACTACTGAGAAACACGCGGCATAACCTGTAGTGCACAAGGACTACAGAGAAAGACACAGGACAGCCTGTAGCACCGAAGGACTGCAGAGAAAGACACAGGGCAACCTGTAGGGCACAAAGACTACACAGAAAGGCACATGACCACCTGTAGCGCACAAGGACTACAGAGAAATCCACAGGACAACCGCTAGTGCACAATGACTACCGAGACAGACGGGACAACCGCTAGAGCATAAGGACTACTTAGAAAGACGCAAGACAACAGCTAGTGTAGGACAATGACAACAAGATAACCGATAAGCACAAGTGAAATGGCAGCATGCAGTGAGTGCCAACTAACCCAGGTAAATGCACTTTCTGGCCCTACCTTTTTCCGCAGAGACTGCGTGCTCCAGTGGTGTGGGCCACAGCGGTTTCCTGAGTCGGCTGGAGTACCGCAATCTGGACGGCACTGCCGTGCCGACCCAGCGCAGCCTGCGTGACAACGTCTACTTCGGAGGCGCTCGCGTATCGCGTCCTGACCTCGCCGCCCGCAATGGTCTCGTGCACCACGTCGAGCGCGTGCTGAGCATGCGCACTGCCGACGAAGACACCGGCTTCAACTTCGGCTTCGACTTGCACCCTTTCTTCCGCTCGCTTTAGAACTGGGTTGTGTGCATGGCTGTAGAATGGCAGCCTCCCTCGCTATTGTAGCGGATTATTTATCTGCTGGTCTCAGTGTGATCCTCCCACCGAGTGTAGATTGTTTCTTTTGGTATGAATAAACGACATTTTTTTGTTACTGTCCTGCCCATTGTTGCTTTTTTGTCTGCTTGTTTATAAGCCGTTGGAGCCTCAGGGATAAGATTTTTGCTTAAGACATGCAGTAGCAACCTGCACGACGCTGGATCTACTGCATCGCAAGTCTATCGCAGAGGCCGAGGGTGTCAACCTAAACAATGTCGACTGTGTTAGGAAATTTGCTTTTGGTCAACTCTGATCGACCCCATGGTTTCTTACGGTCTCTCCGATTTCCTCAAAATACCGAAATTCGACAAGATGATCCTAATCCTCATCATTTCTTGTGTGGTTTATTTGGTAGGACATCCTGTGTAACCTAAGCTATCCGTGGCTGGAACAGAAGTCTCTGCAGAGATTAATGTGGTGGGCGCATGCGTCATGGTATCGTGAAAGAATGCGTGGAAGTCTTGGCTCACGCAAAGGATTGTGGTCTGCGTTGACCTCCGGTTCGAGATGCTGTACGGGAATTCTCCAGTTTGTCGCGCTTTCTGCCGCGTTCCTCCCAGCACTCGCGGTGCCTGTTTCTCACAAATTCCTGCATAATACTTTGGAGAACTATGCAGTTTAGTTGAACAAAAAAAAGTGTGGTCACTACGAGATAGTTATAAAAGTGTGGGTGGGCATTTCTTCAAGTAATATGAACATACGGAAATGCTTGTTGTTTTGCCGCAAATGGTGTCATCATGCATGTTTTGTCATACACAACAATTTTCTGGACATCACTGCATCACGAAATACCGATTCATTTGTTTTCATGTGGCTTACCCGTAAAATTTATTTGTTTTTTGTGTTACAAAGACACCATCCCCGATTTGATATAGTGAATGGCTATAGTAAACTCTGAAAACAAAATGTTCTCGTGCTCTTATGACTTCTTGACGCCTTTCCATTTTCCTTTACGCGAGATGTCGTTCCTTTAAGCACTCGAACAACGCGTTTGAATAAATGCGAAATGCTCCGCATGCAAAATCCATAACAGAGCCTATCGGCACTTCACGCTTGCAAGTTCCATGATATCGTGAACAGGGGGGCCCGTGTGCCTTTTACGCGATGAGTGGTTTTCATAAATTTGACAGAGTACGCGTACTTGTGTTGTCATCGAACGTCATCTGGCAGCATGTGCCCATATTGCCGCGAACGTAATAACAGACAGCGACGAAACGACGTCTTACTCGCCCTCAGACCAGGACGCAAAAGCCCTCTTCTTTCTTCACTTCCCAGGAATTCCACTTACAGTTGATGGCTCATACCCATTACCTGTGACATTACTCCCTCTCCTCGAAAAGCATCGGCTCGATGCTGGTAATGAGCGTTGAGCAAACAAATGAGAAAAAAAAAGATGCTATCATGGAACCCAACAACTCCGTCATAAGGGAGAAAAAAAATGGGCTGGCGTCCTAGAAGTACTCAATAAAGAAAGGAGTAAGTACACAAGACAATAAAAAACGAAAGTGACAAAAAAATAGTCATCGCATGGTAAGTTAGTCCACGTTCGATGGATGACGCGAGAAATATGGCTTGAGTCTTGACACGTGCACCACATCACTTTGTGGAAACCGACGGGAACGTCTTGAGGCGCCCTCAGGGAGAACTTCATACGTAACGTCACTGAGTCGGCGCAGAACTTTGTAAGGGCCGAAGTAGCGCCGAAGCAACTTCTCAGAGTGACCACGCTGTCGAATGGGAGTCCACACCCAAACTTCATCGCCTGGTTGGAAGGTAACCTCTCGGTGTGTAAGGTTGTAGCGTTGTGCGTCGGCAGTTTGGCGAGCCTGAATACGGCATCGGGCGAGTTGACGGGCCTCCTCGGCGCGTTGAGCGAACAATTCAGCGTCCGTGTTGAACATGCTCAAGTTGTTAGGAAGGAGCATTGCATCGAGCATTGTGGTGACCTCTCGACCATGAACTAAGCGAAATGGGGTGAAACCTGTACTCTCTTGGACTGCTGTATTGTAAGCAAAAGTTACGTAAGGGAGTATATCATCCCAGTTCTTGTGATCAACGGCTACATACATTGACAGCATATCTGCAATGGTCTTGTTCAACCGTTCAGTGAGTCCATTTGTTTGGGGGTGATAACCCGTGGTTTTCCTATGTTCTGTACCACTTAATCTCAGCACTTCTTGAAGCATCTCTGCGGTGAAAGCTGTACCACGATCAGTGGTTATCACAGCTGGCGCTCCGTGACGAAGTACGATGCTGGTGACAAAAAACTGTGCAATTTCGGCGGCGGTAGCTTTGGGCAGGGCTTTTGTTTCGCTGTAACGCGTTAAATAATCGGTGGCAACCACAATCCACCGGTTTCCAGACGAAGAGGTGGGAAATGAGCCGAGCAAGTCAATGCCAATTTGATGGAATGGTGTCTTCGGCGTGGCGATTGGCTGTAATAGTCCTGCTGGTCGGACAGGTGGAGTCTTACGGCGTCGGCAGTCGCGGCATGTGCGGACGTACTGCTTGACTGTCTTCGCGAGGCGGGGCCAGTAGTATGAGTGGCGAATTCTTTCCAATGTGCGCGTGTAGCCAAGGTGTCCGGATGATGGTTCGTCGTGACAAGCATGTAAAATATCGTCCCGAAGCGAGGTCGGCGCAACCAGTAGGTAAGTAGCCTGGGTATGGTCGAAATTTTTCTTATAGAGGACTCCATCCCTGATGCAGAACGAGGCCAGCGAACGTGCAAAGTTTCGAGGAAGGCTGCGTTTTCGGCCTTCGAGGTAGTCGATCAGCGGGCTTAGCTCCATGTCGTCGCGTTGTTGTTGAGCCAAGTCGGTTGCTGACACAGAGGAAAGGAATGTATCGTCCTCTTCAACGCCCGCGTTCGTACTTCGAATTGGTGCACGCGACAGACAGTCAGCATCAGTGTGTTTGCGTCCTGACTTGTGAATGACTGTAACGTCAAATTCTTGCAGCCAAAGGCTCCAGCGTGCTAGACGACCAGACGGGTCTTTGAGGTTGGCGAGCCAGCATAAAGAGTGGTGGTCGCTAACTACCCTGAATGATCGACCGTATAAATAAGGGCGAAACTTTGTTATAGCCCAAACAACGGCTAAGCATTCTTTTTCTGTTGCAGAGTAGTTTTTCTCTGCAGATGATAATGTTCGACTTGCATAGGCAATCACGCGCTCTACGCCATTTTGCCATTGAACCAGTACAGCTCCAAGTCCGACGTTGCTGGCATCCGTGTGTAGCTCTGTGGCAGCGTTATCGTCAAAGTGACCGAGTACAGGTGGGGCTTGGAGCTGGTTTCGTAGCGCGTCAAAGGCGTGATGCTGATCATGACCCCAAACAAACGGTACGCCGTCTTTCGTAAGTTCATTTAGTGGTTCAGCGATTTTAGAAAAGCCTTTGACGAAGCGTCTGTAATATGCGCAGAGCCCCAGAAATCGGCGGAGGTCGCGCTTGTTCGTTGGGACAGGAAATGCAACAACAGCTTTCGTTTTCTCAGGGTCTGGGTGTATACCGGCGTGGCTGACGACGTGACCAAGAAATTTTAGTTCCTCGAATGCAAAGTGGCATTTCTCAGGTTTGAGAGAAAGTCCAGCTGTTCGAATCGCCTGAAGAACTGCCTGTAAGCGCTGGACGTGCTGCTCAAACGTGTCCGAGAAGACGACCACATCGTCAAGGTAGACAAGACACGATTGCCATTTTAGCCCAGAAAGAACCGTGTCCATCATTCTTTGAAAAGTAGCTGGTGCCGAGCATAAGCCGAAGGGAAGGACCTTGAACTCGTAGAGTCCGTCAGGAGTAATGAAGGCGCGCTCTTTTCGCGGTCGCGCTCATCAACAGATATTTGCCAATAGCCGCTGCGTAGATCCATGGAAGAAAAGTAACGAGCATTGCGAATGCGGTCCAGCGAGTCGTCTATTCGTGGTAAAGGATACACGTCTTTCTTCGTGATCTTATTCAACTTTCGGTAGTCGACGCAAAATCGCAGAGTACCATCTTTTTTCTTTACTAACACAACAGGGGACGCCCAGGGACTGGTCGATGGCTGGATGACATCGTCCTTGAGCATCTGCTGGACCTGTTGGCGTATAACGTCTTGTTCTTTTTGCGAGACTCTGTAGGCATGCTGTCGAATGGGTCTCTCGGTAGGCTCGGTGATGATACGATGCTTGGCAAGCGGTGTTTGGTTAACTTTCGAAGTCGTAGCGAAGCAGTCCCGAAATGAGCCAAGTAGCTTCAAAAGACGTTCCCGTTGTGCAGACGGTAGACCCTGGTTCACGTCGAGAGTGCTTGCGAATGTCATGGCGGAATCGTCGCACGACGAAAGAGCAGATAATGTTGAGGGACCAGGGACGTTGGCAATATCCTCAAGGTATGCGATCGCAGTGTGTTTGGTAAGATGGCGATACTCCTCGCTGAAATTCGTGACGAATAGGCAAGCCTGCTTTCTACTGGGCTGTACAATACCTCGGGCAACGCAGATTTGTTGTGCAAAAAGTAGGGACAAATTTCCTTCTGCAATTACAGCATCGGGAACGTCTTGGTCACATTCAACGTTGATAAAAAGGCTGCTGCGGGGAGGCAGAGTAACAGATTCGGAAGATACACGTAGGGCAGCCTTCGATGAGCGGGCGTTTTCCGGTTCAAGATGAAACGGGTCCTCGAACGACACCTGCAAGTCTCTTAGGTCGATAATTGCGCCGTGTTCGCGAAGAAAGTCCAGCCCCAAAATGAGTGGACGGGAGCACACAGGTAATACGAGGAAAGACCCTGTGAACGTCGAAGCACGGACTCGAACACGGGCTGTGCACATTCCAGTCGGCGTGACGAGGTGGCCCCCTGCAGTGCGCAACGGCGGTCCTTGCCAAGGGGTAGTTACCTTCCTCAGTTGGGATGCTAGGGTGCTGCTCATAACCGAATAATCGGCGCCGGTGTCGACGAGGGCAGTGACGACGTGATTATCGACGTGTACGGTGATGTCGGCGGAAACAGTCTGATGACTTTTGGAAACGACTGGAAAGTCAAAATGGTCTTCGTCGGGTCTTTGCGTCGAAGGAGGCTCTTTGACAGTTCGTTGGGACGCGGCTTCACCCCCAGGAGCCGCGGTTTCTAGTTTCCCCTGTGGGGACTCGGTGACCGGCCTCTGAAAGGAGCAAAAGATGACGAGGGAATGCTAGGTGACGTGGGGCGGCGAGGTGATGGTGATCTTGAAATGGGGCGTTGACCAAGGCGAGGAGCTTGCTGGCCCGTAAGGTACGCTTCGATGTCGCGGGGACGCTCACCGTAACGCGGGCACCGAGCATCAGGGTGAAAGCCACGGAGACCAATTTGGCGGTACTGGCAATGGCGGTAGACGTGACCCGCTTCGCCACAGTGGTAGCAGAGGGGACGGTTATCGGACGTACGCCACACGCTGGCCTTTGTGGCGTTTTGCCGCGATCCAGACGGACGATAAGTCGGTGCACTCGGAAACCTTGAGGTGGGTGGCGGAGTCGAAGAGGTGCCCTGGAATCGATGGCTAGCCTGATCCATTCTCCCCATGGTGGGATCAGGGCCATGTGGTGCAGGAGATCGCAGAGCCGCCGCATAAGTCAGTACAGGGGCCTCAGGCCTTGTTGGCGCGAGTGGGGTGACCACCTGTCGGATCTCATTTCGGATTATGTCTGTGAGAGCACTTACGGGTGGTTGGGGTCCCGCTGCTTGGAGTTGGCGCAGCTCGTCCCGCACGACGCTTCTTATGAACTCAGCGAGGGCATGCCTCTCGCTGTCAGCCCCGATAAAGCACGCAGCAGGGGTCACGTCGTGGCGTTCATACTGTGACGACCTATACTGGAGAGTACGCTCCATTGTGGTTGCCTCATTTATGAACTCTGCCACAGTCGTCGGTGGATTGCGCACGAGTCCGGCGAAAAGCTGCTCTTTTACCCCACGCATTAAATGCCGCACCTTCTTTTCCTCGGACATTGCAGGGTCAGCACGCTTGAAGAGTCGCAGCATGTCCTCGACAAACATCGAAACTCTCTCGTTGGGTCGTTGGTTACGAGACGAGATAGCCTGCTCTGCTCTCTCCTTCCTTTCAGTGCTGCGGTACGCATCACGAAACTGTCGGCTGAACTCATGCCACGTCGCAAAGGAACCCTCGTGGTTTTCGTACCACGTTTTGGCAGAGTCTTCTAATGCAAAGTAAACTCTCCGCAGCTTGCGAGCTTCATCCCATTCGTTGATGTTGGCAACTCGATTGAAGTGGTCAAGCCAGTCGTCAACATCTTCGTAAATGTCTCCATGAAATGAGCGTGGTGTTTGCGGCGCATGAAAAACATGCGGGAGAAAAGAATAGGCGTCGTTGGTTTGACTCGCCTGGTTGTTAGTTGAAGTTGCCATCTCTTCTTGAGAGAGGGGACCGTACTCGGGAGATAGTCCTCGCAGGCGGCGACTGCTTCTTGCCGTGGGAGCTGTAGCTGTCTCCAAGTAGCTCGGTGTGTCGGCTGAAAATCTGCAGCCGAGGCGCATTTACCCAGCACCTCCACCAGTGCCGCAAACGTAATAACAGACAGCGACGAAACGACGTCTTACTCGCCCTCAGACCAGGACGCAAAAGCCCTCTTCTTTCTTCACTTCCCAGGAATTCCACTTACAGTTGATGGCTCATACCCATTACCTGTGACAATATATATGTGTGACTTAGTCATTTTTTGTGCTCAGAAATACTAAATCGAGATGGTCCTAGGAACTATGAGTGCATGTTTCAAAGCATAATCGCATTGCGTTCGAAAACCACCTCTTACCATTCTCAGTCCACTTCAACTTCGTTTTATGAAATGCGTGAAATATCGTCTATTCTCTCGCAAATAACGACGAGAACCTACTAACCTGACAAGGGCTAACAAACGCGCCGCAGAATTGCTCGTGTTTCCTTCCCGATAACAATGCGCCGCAGTCTCCTTGAAGCAGCGAAGGGCCTCGAACTGGAAGCACCGCAGCATACGACACGTGTTGCGCGTCGTGGCGACCGCCGTCTCGGGTAGCGGGGCCGATCGCCGTCGCTCCGTCGAGCCAAGGACTAGGGGAGAGCTTTGAGCAAACTTAACGGATTTATTTACATCTTTACAGTGAGTTGTCGAGATGACAGAAGAGAAGAGAAGAACGTTGGGCGAGGCACTCCACGCCCTTTTTGTTGACCCCCGTTCCCTAGGTCCCTAGGTTGAAGATCACTATATAAAACAATGCGGACCAATGGTGATGTGGCAGTTCCTCTCAATGAAGTACCGCCCATCATGTCTGTTCATAGAGGCACAACACAGGCTTGCACATACACACACACTCTTGCCACTAGTCGCAGCGCTGCCGTAGAACAGGGAGGGGGAGAGCGGAAGACGCACGGGCGCCTCGACCCCTTTGATGCCGGCCGCGGGCTGCGTTCCCACGAGGAGATCCTAGCGCGGCCTTTTGAGAGGTGCCAGGTTCGTGGAATTCTCTGGGGAGAGCCCTTTGACCAGCGCCGTCGTCGTCTGCCGGTTAACGCGCTAACGATGCGTGGCCCAGGCGGGAGATAGAGCGGCGGCTCCAAAACCCTGTTTGGCGACATTCCACACTGTTGGCGCCGCTGTCAATCAGTGGGCGCCGTCTCGGCCTCTGTTGCTTCCTCCGTCCAGCCGTGGCGAGACTGTCCTTTTGGCACTAATCCGGCGTGGCAAATGACCCGCTGGGTCAAGGCATAGCTTGATCGCTACAGCTCCTCCGCCGACGGGAAGATCTCGGACGTCGGGTAGTATCAGCTGCTCGACGGGAGAGATCACAGTAACCGCAGTCTCCCAACACCACTGAAACCACAAAGACCAACCGCTAGAACCAGCAAGCGCCGGCAATGAGTTTTCGGCAACCAGGCCGGTCTTTCAGATGTGCCACAATGCACCTACGCTTTTTTTTTCTTTTAAATGGCAACCACACTAATACTCTTGCTCATAGCTAAAAATTTCGATTACTCCAAATACCCCTTAAAATCATTACGGAAAAACACCCCTCAACTGAACACAAAAGTACTCTTAGGTGCAATACTTATCAAAAGCACCCCACAACACTTGCACTGGTTTATGCTAAAACCGTGCGCCTATTGTTCTCAATTCTCATAGCGCATAACGACTACACCGTGACGCCAAACTTAATCATTTTACGAAATCATCTGGTCTATGTTAATATCTTCTTCCTTAAATGCCAATTCAAGCCACATCCACATGACAGTAAAGGCATACGATATTACACTAAACATTTGAAACACTAAAAAAAATATAACAATTTTTTTCGTTTTTACCTTCTCGGTATATTTGTACTAATGATTAAATCAGTTTTACTAACCTTCATCCTTTAGCTCAGTGGTTTTTCTTTTAAAAAATTAACACCGCATCTTGTAACCTACAAACTTAAACAGAACTGAATACGCATCTTGACGTACCACTGAGTAACAATATTTAACACGCCTGTGCAAAAGTTACTCAAACTAACCGTTCCCCCTTTCTCAACTAGATTCTTTTGAATCGCACCCGATGGGGTCGTGGTCCCGGCAGTTTTCGAGCATGCCAGAAGCTACAAAATGCACAAACTCTAAGCAGCGCACTGCCGTCACACCTCATTTTCCACTTCGGCCTGTTCCCCTCAGTAATTTGAAAGGGACGTGAAGAGCAGGGGTGAAACCTGTGCCGTTTTTCTTTTGTGTTCTCCCCTACGCGCTTTTTAGCAACTCTGCGCTTTCGACTTTGACCCACTGGGCAAGGCCGCTTTCCCGAAGTCGTCGAACGCAACCGCGCTTTTCGTTGGGGTAACGCACCTCGTTTCCCCCCTCTACACCTGTCTCGCAGCTGGCGCCTCCATGGACGCCACCAGGGACGTTTCCTGAAACGGAATAATGGCCTACCCCTTCGTCTTTCTCGGCACAGAGTGGGACCTGCCCTAGGCTTAGGCGGTGCCGAACGCTTCCGCTTCTTTCTTTTTCGGCGATGTTTGCTTGCCTCTTTTCTCTCGATGCCATCATCATGTCGCGTCGTGACCTCAGGAGTTGGGAAGCCCGTTGGAGCTGGTGCTAGGTCTTGCCTCCCGCTAACGCTTTTCAAACTCTGCGTCACGACGGACTGTCGGGCCAAATTATCTTTGTCAACGCTGATGAAACCATTAACTGGGCCCTCTCCGATGGCATCGCTGCACTCCTGAAGCATCGCGTTCTCTCTCTGATTAGCCACTGTGCTAACCCTATCTGCATGTGACGATCTCGAGACGTCCTCTCGAGGCATGAGGATGGTTTCCAGCTCCTTACTGAGCCCACTATGGCTGCTGGCACACACCTCATCCTCGCGAGGACCGTCTTTCGATACTGTCTCTACCTCGAGACCGGCCAAGACCTCGTTCTCTACATGCTCTACATTGATGTATTCGAGAATATGCGGGTCCTTTTCTAGCGCGATCTCTGGTTCTTGCGCTTCCTGACGCGCCTCGCTTTCTGTTGTGTTCTGGGGTTTCGGTTTCGATTTGACATGTAAGGATGCCAGGGGGCGCCGCTCTGGCATCCGGGAATTCAAGGCGACTGTAAAATAAAACGAGTGTGTGTTAGGTAGCCGTGGAGTGCGGTTGTGTGCTTTTCTTTCGGCGCTACGCGCCAACCCGCGTGTTCGGGCTGGTCTATGTCCCCGCCGGCCACGTACGTCTCCGTCGGCCGTCTTCTTCTTCTTCTGCTTCGTCGGGACCAGCCAGCCCCCAACACAGCAATGGCGACGAGGACATGTAAGAACCCGTTTCGTTCTCCGTGTTCTTTTTCTTGCTTCTAATGGACCTACCCGGCTAACCCTAGACGCTCTTTGTTCTTAGCAAGGTGGCTACTGCGTGCTGCGTCGCTTCATTTCTTCATTCAGCTACTCTGCCTTCGTCTTCAAACAGTGTACTGGCGTCATTTTCTTCTCATCTGCACCTCTTCATTCTTCTTGCTTGAAATGGCGTCTCCTATTCCACCTCCGCTATTTCTTCATTCGCCCGGAGACCCGCCACTTCCGTGGGCGGACTGGAAGTTGGTATTTCAGGCTTACGCAGACGCGGTCGGGGAGGACGCCAGCAAGCCCGAGCGTCGCAAGGCCCTGCTGCTCAACGCGTTGGGCCCTGCCGGGTTAAAGCTTTTCTATACTTTGGAAGCCACCAACGCGTCGCCGACGCCAGCGTCGGGCGATGCCTTCAAGACTGCAGTCGCTCTTTTCGATGAGCATTTCAAAGATGTCTCGTGCGATTATCTCGCACGCGTGAAATTCCAAGAAAGGCGACAATTGCCTGGTGAGCCAGTCGCCGAGTTCATTACTTCTCTTCGAACGCTCGCCGCGTCTTGCGGCTTCGGCGCGCTCGAGGACGATATGATCCGCCACCAGCTTTTCATCGGGGTAGCCTCGCAAAACGTCCACTGCCGCATGCTTCAGAAGGGCTCCTCGATTTCATTATCCGAAGCCCTCTCGATTGCTCGAGAGGACGAGCTTATTCGCTCCCAGTTGGAGCAATTCGCTCCGCATTCAGTGCAGCAACTTTCTGCTGCCGGGGGCCAAGGCGGCGGCTCTTCGTTTCACGAGACGCGTCAACATGGCGGCCCTTCACCTTCGTCTCGGCGCGGCGGCCAACATGGACGCCAGCCTGCACAGTCCTTCCACGGCGACCTCTCTGCGTCGCGGGGGCGAGGAAGCCGACAATATGGCGACCCCATTCCGCCAAATTCGGGTTTTCAAGAACAGCACCGAGCTTCTAATTCGCGTTCGCAATTTTCTTCTCCAAGCGCAACTACGCATTGCTTTCGTTGTGGATCGGCTCGGCATTTAGCCAATTTTGCGCAGTGTCCCGCGAGAAACCGCACTTGTCTTGCGTGCGGAAAAATCGGACATTTTCAGTCCGTATGCAATTCCCGTCCAGCAAATTTTCCGGAACCAGTTTCTTCGTCCGCTCCTTCGAGCACTGCACAAACCAATACGGTCACTGTTTTAAATGTGGATGGCCTCCACACTACGCCCGAGCCCAGCATCGTAGTTTCAGTGGGCCATGTGCCCTTGTCATTTCTCGTGGACACTGGTGCCTCAGTCTCTTTAATCAGTGCCGCTGACTTCCACAGTCATTTTTCCAACATTCGGCTTTTGCCTTCACACGTCGTTCTACAGACATATTCCAAGGGAACGATTGATAATTTAGGTCAATTTACAGCTCAGGTTTCTTATCGCAGTCGCACTGCTTTCATTACTTTTTATGTAACAGCCAATGGCAGCTCACTTTTGGGACGTGATGCCATCAGGGCTTTGTCCATCAACATCGTCGGTGCGTCTATGACGTGTGCTCAAGTCGACGTCCGAGATGATCTTCCGGCGAACGCGCCTTCTGAATTCCACCACCTGTTTACCCGTGAACTGGGTTGTGTGCGCGGTTTTGTGCATAAAGTGATGCGTCGACCAGGTGTGTGCCCTGTGCGTGCCAAGCTGCGCCGCATTCCTCTTCTTCTCCGTGAGCAAGTCTCTGCGGAACTGTCTCGCCTTCAAGCCAGCGGAATCATCGAGCCTGTCTCTGCTTCCGACTGGATTTCTCCACTGGTCGTCGTCAAGAAAAAAGATGGATCCCTTCGACTATGCGTCGACCTACGAGAACCGAACAAGGCAATCGTCGTAGACGGGTTTCCACTTCCTCACATTGAAGAACTGCTTCATCAGCTCTCCGGAGCAGTATGTTTCTCCAAGCTGGACCTCGCGTCCGCTTATCACCAAGTTGAACTTTCTGAGTGCAGTAGAGACTTAACCACATTTGTATCGCACGAAGGCTTATTTCGGTTTCGCCGCGTGTGTTTCGGGCTTGCATCTGCCCCTGCAGTGTTTCAGAAAATGATGTCAATTATTCTTAAGGGTTGTAATGGCGCCCTTTGTTACTTGGATGATATTTTGGTGTGGGGACGTACTCGCGAAGAGCACGATGCTAACTTGCATACTGTTCTCAACCGCATCAGTGAATTTGGTATGAAACTTAATAACAAGTGCATTTTTTCTGTGGATGAGTTAGAATTTCTAGGACATAATGTCAGTTCCCGCGGCTTGACACCTGTTGAATCTAAAGTTCAGGCCATTGTCAATGCCCCACGGCCTACTGATGTTAAAACCTTGCAATATTTTTTGGGTCTTGTTGGTTATTATGCCAAGTTTGTTCCCCATTATGCTGATGTTGTTGAACCACTGCGTACTCTACTTCGTCAAGCACAGCCTTTTAACTGGTCAGCTGAAGCTGAGCAGAGCTTCAATCGAGTCAAGTCAATACTGGCCTCAAAGCCAGCTGTTAGTATTTTCAATGAGAAGCTTCCCATCGTCATCACGACGGATGCGTCCGATGTTGGACTGGGAGCAGTGTTTCAACAACTCAGAGATGATCAGCTGATTACTATTGCTTTTGCATCTCGTACATTGACCCCTGCTGAAAGCAGATATTCAGTAGGAGAGCGTGAAGCTCTCGCTTGTCTTTTTGCCTGTGAGAAATGGCATGTTTACTTGTGGGGCCGGCACTTCACATTACGTACAGATCACCAAGCACTAGTTGCTCTTCTTTCTGCAGGATCCGAAGGCCGCCGCCCCATTCGCATTTCCCGTTGGTGTGCCAAACTCATGTATTATAATTTCAGTGTTCAATATTGTAAGGGTTCTAATAACGTGGTTGCTGATGCACTGTCGCGCCTTCCTCTTCAGATACCGGTTACTGAAGAGTGGGATGAGGAAGTTGTTTCATTAGTTACTTCCTGCATTACTAAAGCTGAGCTTCAGGCAGCTACAGCTGCAGATTCCACTTTGTCTCAAGTTCTCAAATATTTACGTGAAGGATGGCCTTCCAAAGGTGCTCTTCCTTCTGAATTCTTGCCTTACTTCGCAGTCCGACAGGAACTGTCTTGTGTCGAGGACTTGCTTTTCCGCGATGAACGCGTGATTCCCCCTGCTTCTTTCCGTAACAAGTTAATACAGCTTGCCCCTGAGGCCCATCCTGGCATTGTCCGCACCAAACAGAATCTCAGAGACAGGTACTGGTGGCCAGCCTTAGATAAGCAGGTCGAGCATGCAGTTTACAACTGCCATATATGTCAGGCAGCTGACAAGTCTGCTAAACCTGCATTTTCTCCGTTGCAGCCAGTCGAGTGGCCTGATCGGCCTTGGCAGAAACTCGGCATGGACATCATCGGTCCCTTGCATAATGTTCCGCAGAATGCCCGGTTCATTGTTTCTCTCATCGACTACCATTCCAAATGGCCAGAAATTTGTTTCACACATACGGTTACTTCTGAGGTCATCATTGAGTTTCTGTCTTCAATCTTCAGCCGGGAAGGTTTTCCTGATGCCATAGTTACGGACAATGGTCCACAGTTTCAGTCCCAACATTTCGAGGCTTTTCTTTCACAACGAGGAATTCAGCACTTGAGGTCATCAGTTTTCTATCCCCAATCAAATGGGCAAATCGAGCGCTTTAATCGCGTTCTGAAGGAACATATCCAGATCGCCCAATTAGAGCACCGTCCCCTCAAGCAAGTCTTGACGGAATGTTTAGCTTCATACAGGTTCACACCACAAGGCGCCACTGGAGTGTCTCCTGCTCAACTTCTCCACGGTAGGCAACCGCGAGTTGCTCTCGACATAGTCTCTTTGCCTCGCAACATAGCAGTGTCTTCTCCTGATCAAATTCGTACCAGGGTTTTTTCTCGTCAACAAGCAATGAAAACGTATGTCGACACCCGTCGAGGTGCAAAGCAGTCCAAAGTTCAGTTCGCACTGGCGATCTAGTCAAGGTTCGTGTGCCAGGCAAGCGCCCCAAGTATCGGGGTCCTTACAAAGTCTTGGGTCAGGTTAGCCCCACTTCTTTTCGCTTAAGTGATGGTAACATCTGGAATTCTTCGCGCCTTGTTATTTTTCATACGAATTCGCCTTCAACACCTAAAAGTCTTCCTCATCACGTTCCGTCCGCGCCTTTCAACTATGCATCAGATTATTACCTGTGGCCTCCATGTACAGGCATTTCTTCAAGGGGGGAGGAGTTACCAGTCGGTGTCGCTGGTTCAAGTACACCAAGTCATACTGTTCACTTCGAACCTTCAAATACGGCTGATACCGTTGAACCAGACTCCGGCCCGCAAAATTCTTCCGAAGCTCATGCTGCGAGCTCTGATGAGACCCAGAATTTTAACGCTCGTTCAGAACCTTCACAACTTTCTTCTCCTCTTGCACCCGATTCTACACCCAAAGGGGCCCGCCCTAAGCGGAAGCGGCAGAAGCCGCGTCGGTTCGATGACTACGTGACGTAGAACTACAAATCTATATTGTACTGAGTTGTATACAATTTTTTGGTGCATTTTCAGGACTTCCAATGTACATATTTTCCATGCATTTTCAGGACTTGTAGTGTGTGAGTTCGGTGTGCCGTGTTTTGAATTTCATATGTTCTAACGTTCATACCTTGTATATACTTTTGTATCGATTATGTATAAATATAAACAGTGTATAGGTGTGCTTTTTTCGAGGAGGGGATGGTTGTTGTGTTCTGGGGTTTCGGTTTCGATTTGACATGTAAGGATGCCAGGGGGCGCCGCTCTGGCATCCGGGAATTCAAGGCGACTGTAAAATAAAACGAGTGTGTGTTAGGTAGCCGTGGAGTGCGGTTGTGTGCTTTTCTTTCGGCGCTACGCGCCAACCCGCGTGTTCGGGCTGGTCTATGTCCCCGCCGGCCACGTACGTCTCCGTCGGCCGTCTTCTTCTTCTTCTGCTTCGTCGGGACCAGCCAGCCCCCAACACAGCACTTTCAGACTCCCATCTTTCTGCTTCGCGCTTTCTTTCGGACTCCTGCCTGAGCTGCTCTTCTTTTCTACAGACAGAAGTTCCGAATAACGTGAGCATTTCTGCCTTAACTACATGGTAACTGTTGAACTCGTCCTCGGAAAGGTACCCTATTCTACCCATTAAGTCGCACGGAAGGACACTCAATAAGGCGATAGACCAATAGTCTTCGTCGAGCCCTAGGTCTGTGCAAACATTCTCGTAAGAGGTTAGGTAACTCTCTATATCCTCGCCCTCTTCGAATGCATGGATCCTGGAATTTACTTGAGACCATCTAAGGCACTGTATTGATCTTCTTGTCTCTTCCAGTTTTCCCTTTAGGGTTTCCTTCCACTGCTCTCTCTCTTGCTCTCGCCTTTCCCGACGCTCCTGTTCCTCACGCCTTTCCTGACGCTCCTGTTCCTCTTGCTTTTGAATCTCGTTCCACGTTTCTTTAATATCTTCACTGGTCAGATTCAAGCCCTCGATAGCGCCAGCAATTGCGTGTTTCTTCATCCCCGCATCTACTTCTGCTCCCAGCTCCTCCCCCAGAATCAGGAGCTGACTCTTCAACAAACGCTTCCAATCCATGACAGAGAACTAGTGTGGTGCAGCTCACTCTCTACCCAGAAGTTCCGTAAATAACTGCTTCTGTGGTAGCCTCTACCAGCGAAAAGATTGCACTTCTATCTTATCAGCCTGGCAACCAAAACACCAAAGCCAGCACTCACCAGTCCACAGCTGCCAGTCTCCATGATCTCGGCGTGTTGTTCATTCTCCGTCCTCCAGGCTCACATCCAACCGCTTGCCATCCAGTTGTAGCGGTTAGGAAGGAAGGTCGCCGCTGGCATCCCACAGCTGCCAACCAGTTGTTACGGTTCGGAAGGAAGGACGCTGCTGATGATGACATCCCACCGCTGCCAACCAGTTGTTGCGCGTCGTGGCGACCGCCGTCTCGGATAGCGGGGCCGATCGCCGTCGCTCCGTCGAGCCAAGGACTAGGGGAGAGCTTTGAGCAAACTTAGCGGATTTATTTACATCTTTACAGTGAGTTGTCGAGATGACAGAAGAGAAGAGAAGAACGTTGGGCGAGGCACTCCACGCCCTTTTTGTTGACCCCCGTTCCCTAGGTCCCTAGGTTGGGGATCACTATACAGAACAATGCGGACCAATGGTGATGTGGCAGTTCCTCTCAATAAAGTACCGCCCATCATGTCTGTTCATAGAGGCACAACACAGGCTTGCACATACACACACACTCTTGCCACTAGTCGCAGCGCTGCCATAGAACAGGAAGGGGGAGAGCGGAAGACGCACGGGCGCCTCGACCCTTTTGATGCCGGCCGCGGGCTGCGTTCCCACGAGGAGATCCCAGCGCGGCCTTTTGAGAGGTGCCAGGTTCGTGGAATTCTCTGGGGAGAGCCCTTTGACCAGCGCCGTCGTCGTCTGCCGGTTAACGCGCTAACGATGCGTGGCCCAGGCGGGAGATAGAGCGGCGGCTCCAAAACCCTCTTTGGCGACATTCCACACTGTTGGCGCCGCTGTCAATCAGTGGGTGCCGTCTCGGCCTCTGTTGCTTCCTCCGTCCAGCCGTGGCGAGACTGTCCTTTTGGCACTAATCCAGCGTGGCAAATGACCCGCTGGGTCAAAGCATAGGTTGATCGCTACACACGCCGTTTTGTTGCCCGCTGGGCGCGAATGTCTTGGTGCACACGAATTCATGACATTACGCCAATAAAGCATTCTTCTAATATGGGCTAGTGAAAATATATTACGACCTCTTTGTGGGTTCTTTCAAATGGCACCGTTAGCTGACAGTTTCTTGAAACTCGCTCAACCCCTTCCGGTTCCAACCTTATTCGTTGTCCTGGTTCTTGCGGTACTGCGTTTAGTGACTGCAGTGACGTAAATCGTGGAAAGGAGTTGCTAAGCCCCCTCTGCCCTGTGCTCACGCCGAATGGGGAAACCTCTTGTAATTTGTACTTCAAACTCGTACATCTGAATGGCCTGGCTGATAAATATATCATGTTCAACTTCATGACTTTTTTTTGGGGGGGGGGTGTACCGGTGATCAGTGCCCCCAGCCGAGGGAGAATATTGAAATTGCAGCTGCAGCTCCGTTGGTTCCAGAGAAGCCTCAACAATATACTATCACGTGAGCTTGGTGCCCAACTTTGTTTTTGAGGTAGATTTCAAGGCCTGGTATTAATTTTCATGTGGATTGAAAAATCCTACGTTATGGCCGCCATAGCAAGATGTGATTTATTTACGCAAAGAACAGAATGACTCATTAAGCACCACGAGCCACTGGTGGCCGAGGAAGAGGAAAACGTCAGCGTGAGGCGCGATCGAGTGAGGCGCCCGAGTCGACGACGCTGGCTGGAAAGATGCTTCTGGCCGTCCTCTTGTCCGCGGCCTTTGCGACGGCCACGGCGCACAACAGTGAGTGTTGTTTGAGAAAGCTCTGTTTGCGCGCAGACGTCGCTCTTTGTAACCGCTTGCGTAAAGAGACCTTTCGCTGCAGTTGGAATATATTTTACTGGTAGCCGTCACAACAGCTTCGTGCTGAAAGTGACGCCAACGCTAATAAAGGAAAGCGGTAGGCTTTCTTCGGAGCATTCGTCGACAATCGTGAACCAGCGTGCGCTTATAACCACACATCTTGGCTTCTGCCACGCGTTGGTCGCATTTTTTTTTTACCGTTGCAAAATGATTCTGGCATGTGCGAGTTTGGACATTCTGAAAGAGTTGCCATATTGTAATCACAGCTGGTGTATCGTAACTGCGGAGCAGAAACCTGCAGGATTACAAGAAGGGTTCTACCCTTGTTGTGGATGATGCAGAGAACAACGAAAAGAAAAATGATAGGGGCAATCTCAGGAGATAAGAAGAAAGCAGATCTTGGTCATGGAACAAAATGTGCGAATTGATGAAATTATGTTGAAATAAAGAGGAAGACATGGGCAATGCACGCTGGTCCTTAAAGGGGCCACACTTTTTGGGCGTGGTCAGAAAGCGTGATCTATCGGTAGCCCAGGCTGGACACGCGTGCCAGATATTATCGCGCAGCACGTGGTTCGAATCAAGAACATTTTCTCAGTTAGCTGGAAATCTCTTTTGCTTCTCTCGAAAAATTACGGTGCAGGCTCAAAATCACTACGTACCATGCCTAGGGTCAGCCATCGACTCATTTGAACATGTATAAGTGCGTGTCGCCGCGGTAGGCCCCCAGAAGGCGCTCAATCGCACTGAAGTCGCGCATTCGTAGAAAATATTGGCTCCGTATCTGCATGTTTCACTGCAAATATCGTCGAAAGACGATAGTCTTGCGTCTTGAGAGGGCGAACAAAAATTTATTTAGTGCTCTGTGCGAGAAAATCGGTGTATTGTATTCTGAAGGCGCTGCGTTAGTGTGCAGCGAAAGCGAACGAGTGCATCGAAGCACAAAAGGCACGAGCGATATCTGGCAGTTATCTTCCAAAACGAAGGAAGGCATACGCGTTTGTCTCAGAGGCGATATGGTGTAGAACCCAAAGCGACGGGCAGGTTCCACCACCATGTCGCTTAAGAAAAGCGTTGGACACTTGCCTTTTTGTCCGTAGAGTTGCATCGTCAGCGCAGCGCGATAAATGCTATGGTCCTCACTCATGTACACGCCTTCTCTAGTATAAAGACACGCATAGAGAATATTGACGTTTTGTTATTGTGCATCCGATATGCGCGAAAATGGCTTTTTAATGGACCATCGCACAAGTATGAACGCCACCAACTTGAGCAATATTGGTGGCCGCTGTGAATGGGGTTAGATTTTGGTCACTTGAAGTATCGCTTCGGTGGACCAACAGACAAACGTACAGACAGACCAAAATTCTTGCGTCGAAGTAGCCCACGGAAGATTATCGTTTTTAAAAAACAACGAAGCAATCAAGGTCACGAGGCGTGCGTAGCGAATTTTCTTCCCCCGTGCCATTTACCCCTGCTTTCGTAGGAACGAGAGGAGAATACGAATGCAGTGTGCGACAAATTTCCACTCGACTTCAGAAAACTCCGCTTGAACCATGCGGATTCTGAAAATTCTTGTGGGGGTGAATACGTGAGGTAATAAGTTCGTTTAGTGAATCCATTGCCTATAGCTACTTAGAAACGTCTTTAAGGACAATTGACCGCATTGTACGAGAAGGCAATCGCCTGGGAGGAAAACAAAGTTAGGTTGGCAGATGACATTAAGAGGTTTGCTGGTATACCGTGGCAGCAGCAGGCACAGGACCGAGTTGATTAGAGGAACATGGGAGCCTTATTTTGCTTAGCAGGCTGATTATGATGATCACAATGACGTGTAACGTCGTACTCTTTGGCTCTGTCGAGGCAGAATTACGTCAAGTAGTAGACACAATATTGAGAACCAGCAGATAATGATGCCAACAGAAGTATAGGTGGTAATTTCAGAAGTAAATGCAATATAAGTGTGAAGAAAGAAAAAAAATAGACGAAAATAGATCTTGCCACCTGCATGATCCGAAGCTGCGACCCTCGAAGGTCAGAAGTTCGGATCTTGCGGGTGGCAAGATATCTTTCCGTTCACTTTTTATTCTTCCCATTTAAATTAAGATTACTTCTAATAACACCCCCTATACTTCTCTTGGCATCATTGTCTCTTGGTTTTCATTAATATTGTGTCTAACAAAGAAATTAAGCCCTTCGATTTACTTCGCTTTTCTTGAAGTTTTTTATTTTTATGTATATCCTCAAAGGTTCCATATAGCACCTACGTGAGGGGTGGTTGGCATTTAAAGGCGGTATCAAAAATAATGGTTAAGATACAGCAGAGTCGGCTTCTTGTATGGTATTCTTGAGGTGCGCAGAATCGTGGATGCCTCTTCCGTATAAGGCTATTCCAGTCTCGAGTGGTGTGCAAGAAGAATGACTGCTGAAATGATGTGGTGTAAGCACGTGGCGGAATCACAATGTTTGGATGACTTCTGCGATGACTTCGATGGACTGGTTGGATGAGCTGGTTGTCACGTGTGGCTGAATGAAAGAACTTGTGAAAAAGGCGTGCAATGTGAGAACGAAGAGCGAGGGTATGAACTAGGATGCTTCAACTGATTTTTTAAAACGTCCTGGAATAACGGGAGTAATCTGAAGCAATGAATCCGGCTGCTTGGTTCTGGACAGACTGCAGAATTATAATAATGTAACGTTGGTGGGGGTTAAGGATGGCACATGCATATTAAAGTTTAGACCTGACAATGACAATATAAGCGAGTAGTTTAACAGAAGGTGGTGCCATGAAAATGTTACGGCGTATGTAACGAAGGGCACGGCTAGCGGAGGGAGCTATGTGGTCACCCCTTCATAGGTCACCCCTTCATATGTCACCTTCATAGGTCGCTCGAAAAAATGGCACCTAGGTTGATCGAGCTAGTAGCAGCTGTTGTTGATGGAGTAAGTAGCCGGTGTGTAGTTTAGGTGACGATGATAAAAAATGTTTTATTCGCATTGAGTGACATCAACCATGGTGCTACACCACTACTCAATGCGTTGATACTGTAGAGAAGGGGTAAAGGACACAATCAAAGGCCAATGTTAGATTCAACAGATGTCGTTGATCAAGAATAAGGGAGGCCCAAGGACGGGGCACGCCAGACAGGGAGAGGTTGGAGGAAAGGTTATTAACAAATTGTTTGCCATTTGTGCTTTGTGGTGTACACGTATCCCGAAGGAGTACGGCCACCAGCGTGGGTCTGGTCTTAGCGAGCCGCAGGGCACGCGTTAACCGTCGCCGTGGCGAGAACATGATACTGCTCAAAGTCGCAACACTTTATTGTGGCTACTCCAAACGCAGTACAGTCCGTTGCAAAGGCGCAGCGGGAAAGCAAATAGGCTTGTCCATGCCACGGGCATAAAAGTACTACACAGGGTGCCACGAGCACGTCTCCACGGTAAAGGTGATCCACGGAGACACCGGGACCAAGGCCCGGTTGCTGGAGCGAGGGGCCTTGCGTACGCAGTGGGGCAACAAAAGGTGAGCGTTCGCTTCGGGCGCGAGGCGCCGTCAGCGAAATCCGACGAGCCCCCAGCGACGGGAGTCGACGGACGGAAAAGATTGCGTGGCTCACGGTTTGCAGTCCCGGAGAGTATCTATCCACAGAACAACTATCAGCTCTATCTGCCCGCTCCCTACGCAGCGCGCGAAAACCTCTCGGGAGACTCCGCGCGCGGCGCCACAGTCAGTATCCGCTACCGGGTGAGGGGGGTTGAACGTCGCTCCACTCTCCCAGCGCGGCAGACAGCAAAGAAGGGCAGACATGTCGGGACATGAGAATGGCAGAAAAGGCGGCAAAGCCCGCGCAAAGGCAGCGGGCTAGCCTCAATTCCCACAGCTTTCATTTGTTGAAAACATGCTGGTGAAGGCTTATACGTTTAGTAGGAGGCGACAACAGGGCACCTTGTCAAATGCTTTTTTGAAATCTAGAAGCAGTGTATCGACTGGGATCTATGTGAAGGTGAATGTCATGCAGGGTAATGTTAATTGAGGGACCTTCACGAAAGTCATGTTGGTTTGTGCAAAAAAAACTTTAAGATGCTAAAAAGCTGGCAACATGAGAGATTACATGTTCTACTATCTTAGAACAAACACTAGTGAGTCAGATGGGGTGGTAGTTACCTGAAGATAAGCGATCGTCCTTCTTCAAGACCGGGGGGGGGGAATCTTCCCAATTCGCAAGTCTAATGGGACTTCACCTGTGTCGAGCGACTGTTGAAAAACTATGGATAGTATAGAACCACAGACACGTTTGTTATATTTATTATTTTAACAGTGATGCCAACTATACCACACATTTTTTTTCATTACATCACTAATTTCCTTTGAGGTCAACTCAATCTCCGGCATTGAGGAAAAAGGAAAATGCGGACATTCAGGAAGTTCGCCGCTAGGAAAAACGAAACAAAATGTGGAGTTGAATACAGATGGAACGTCGCAATCGGCATTAGGGGATTCAGAACTGTCACAAAGAGAAAGTGTAGTTCCATCGTCCAGTTTCATTGTTTTCCATAAGCGGCGTGGGTTGTCTCTTGCATGTTAGGTAGGGTGCACGGTTGAGAAAAAATTTCTTTGCTACTAATGCCACGTATTTTTTGCCTATTATTTTATACTTGTCCTAGGCTAGTTGCGAGTTCGACTGCCTGGCAGAACGAAACTGTCGCCTTTTTATTTTTTATACGTTCTAGACTGGCATTATACCAGGGAAAACAAGATCTTTCATATATTGTGATTGTTGGAATGTAAGGTTCGACCAAGTCCTGCATCTTGGACTTAAATATAGCCCAATTACATTCGGTGGATTGTTGATCGTAAGTTGAGGGAAATTCGCTCTAAAGGCTGCTAAGTCGTTGTTCATAGCGATATAGTCGACTCTGTCGTAAAGAGTCAGTAATTTCTCCGATTTCTGGCTTTTTTTAGTCACGTTACAGGGTAGTGTAGTGTGAATCGTGGTGTGATCAGTGTGACCAATAATAGAAGAAAGAGGAGAAAAGCTACCAGGATGTGGCGTAAGCAGAAGGTCAAGAATGTTGCTTGAATGTCCAATTGTGCGTGTAGGTTAAGTGACAAACTGTGGTAGACCGAGCGTGTGTAAGAATTCATTGGATACATTATCTGTGTTTTGACCAGTGGACAAGTTGGACCAGTCAATGGGAGGGGGGGGGGTGTATTGAAAATCGCCAAAAAGCAGGCTGTGTCATGAAAATCAGTCGGCGCTTGATGCGCTGCAGCGTTCGTGTGCCTGCCGAAGCCGGTCAAGTTCGACACGTGCACCAGCATCCGGCTGCTGAGTCCGTGCCAGACGGACCAGGACTGCGACACGCGCGTCTGCTGCAAGGATTGGTGCGGCAACTACTGCGCCTTCAAGCAGCGTAGCTTCGCTGTGGCCAAGCCGCCCCCGGTGGACGAAGATGCGTCGCCTACCGACGACGACAGCGATGGTCGTCGCAGAGATGAGGAGCCGCCGCGTCGCAACAACGCCCGCAGGCGATACAAGAAGTGAGCGACCTATTGATGTCTCTCGTGCTAGGAAAACAAGTCGTGGCTGTGTAAATATTCCGAAGCTTGGCTAGTAATGCCTCGTCATGTCTCGTATGTTTCACACGCGTGGCTGCATTCGTCTAGTGACATGTTCTTATAGGCATATGTTATAGGCATATGTTATCGGTCACTCGTATTTCGGGTGCCAGCTGACTTCAGTGGCTGAAAGGTCTAACCTGTTTATTGTGATGGTGTTACAACTAAGAATATTGTTACGGTTGCACCAACATCCGAGAATTTCGTGAACACGCGGAGCCACGTAACATTATATAATCATCCTGAACATGTTAGTGACGATGTCGTATGCTACGTGAGCGCTACATGAACTGGAGTGATATAATTAAGAAACTGATTAAGAACAGTTGCATCTGAAACTAGTTCTTCGAGCCTATTAGGATAAAATGAACACGGACCATAAATGTGCACATAAAAGAAGAACGTTTCAGTTTCCGCATGAGAGCCTTGTTCTCAATGAAAAATGAATGTGCAGATACAGTTCGACTATGTATACTTTAATATGGGGCTCTGAATTGTCAGAGAGTCAATATATAGCCCGGAAGTCCAGTTCCTTTCCCTTTGTTTTCGTTAATTTTACCCTATACGTGTCTATTTGTAGCCAGTTGCTTCTGCGTGTTCAGCCAGCACTTTCAGCGAAACCTTCTTTCTTACACCATAAATGTATCGCTTTGCTGAAGCTCATTTTTTCTCGCCACGGTAACTTTTACCACAGCCTGTGCCACCACCATCCTCCTCCCCGGGCGTCCGTCCCCATGCGTTTATATCCGACCACGTGGGTCCGCGTAGGCAGGGGGTGGCACCACAGAACCCCTCCTCCCAAATTTTTCTATGGCATAATGGTCACCCGCACCTGCCTGCCTGGCCCCTAATCAAGGTGGTGCCCCATCCGAAAAAAAAATTTTGTCAACGTGTCTGCCGTCTGCGACTTCAGCTCACAGGGTTCTTTGCTCGTAGTTTGTAGAATGAACACATAGCCATTGTCACTTACTCTCAATGTTGTTTTGGTCTACAGGCGCAAACAGGGTTAGCTTCGCAAAATGATTCGTCTCCGAAGAGCTGCAGCGAAATATCCCACAGCTTTTGAATGAAACTAAAAAACAAAAACCTGGGCACTGTCAATTATACTGAAACATGAAATTGCCGTTGAGATCACAGTATACGCAAAACCTCGCGGCATACTCAAGGGCGCAAAAGGATACGGCCGGCTTATCGCATTTTTAAATCACGATTTTGTAGAAGCTCTAGAACCGAACCAATCATTCATAATTTCCACCCATGTTTGGCTAGGTGGCGATCAAATGTGCAACGTGTGACCACCATAGAAATTTCGCGCAATAAATATTAGGGGCGTGTCACAGAGAATAGTAACAAATCTGAATGAAGCACACGAGTGCGTGATTCTCGGGTTTGCCAGCAATCATTTATCAGAAAGGTTGCAGCTGTAAGAATGCTGTGTTGCTTCCCACAAAGTGTGCGCCCGCTTGAGCTCTGCTTCGTAGGGTTGTGTGTGCTAAACATAAACTTAATTTTTGCATGCTTGTCAAGTGAACCACGGCCCGTCTTTAGATGCAAACCTACAATGAATTAGGTAGCGTTGTTGCGCGCATTTCTATGAGCAAAAATAACTCTCTTTGCTACCCATTTTGATGCTTCAGTGCGGCATAGAATGAGTCGTTACCTTTCACAAAAGCAGCGCGCTCGGCCCCCGCGGTTTTCATGTAGGTGGCCACAGCAGACGGCCCCGGCAGTCGGGCATTATGAGATGCGTAAACTTTTTCCGGAAAAGTTGTTTACCACTTCATACAGTCAGTGAAGACGCTGCTGCAGTACTTTAGTGATTTTGTTGAGGGAATAATAATGATAACTATAATAATAATAATAACTAAAAACGGAGACGCGAAAGCGGCTGTGGCCTGTGCGCGAGGGGACGGCGGAGCAATCCAACCACGTACGTCAGAGGGATGCCTCCGCGTGGTGGCGCCACGGTATGTCCTCGCGCCTCCTGAGGGTTAGTGGTCGATTGCCATTTATAACAAGGAACTGAGACAGTCAGAACTGTTATTTGAGACCAGATAGGAGCGTAGCCAGCGAAAGCAGCGACAACGTCCGGGCAGAGCGTCTCGTGCTTAGCACCGACGATGTGTTTGCCGAGCTATGCATGGCCCACTACTTGTTCATTACATCCAGCTTAACTCTCTCGCAAGATACCGTCCTCCTCTCGCAGATCAAAGATTTTGTGCGCGAAGAAGTTGCTCGCCAACTCTCGCTCATCTACGGCCTACCGGAGCGCAGTGCGCCGTTTAGCCCGACACTACGGACTATTATACAAGACCAAGTGTCTGAGGTCCTTCCTCCGTAGCTGGTGCCATCAGTCAATGTCCCATTGATGTACGCTGAAGCAGCAGCACGACCTCGACCACAGACGTTCCGAGCGCCGCCTCCACTGCCTGCTCCTGTTTTATGCCGTCCAGCCGCCACAGCCTCCAGTTCACCGAGTCCATAATCCATGGCGCACTGCCGACAACCGACTGATCTGCTTTTCGTGTGGTCTACCCTGACACGTCGCACGTCTGTGCCCACTCCACTCACGTGGAAACCCACGTTCGTACTGTAACGAATGTAGCAGCCTCACAACAAGGATGTTCTATTTACACGGTTTATTAAGGGCGAACTTGTGCCCAAAGTGAACGCCGCACAGCAATCAAGAAGATCCGAAGGTCGGTAGTCCTCGTGAGCCTCGGCCTCGAGCACCCTCGTTCTCTTCTTCTTCACGCGTTGGCTGTTCGGCGCAGTACCGTGAGCATGCAGGGCCGGCTCGTGCATCGCGGCTGGCTTCGTCGCTCGTTGTCGTGCCGTTAGCGTTTCTCTGGTTCCCGACGTCCGCGTTGCGCGGAGCAATGGTAAGTTCCTGTGGCAATATCAGTACGACCACTCACCCGTACGCTCCATACACTCCAGACCCCGAATGGCACCCTCCTCGACCAAGCCACCTACCAGCTTATGATCGCCGATCTCCTTCTCCACGTCGTCGCTCACCCTCACCGATGCGCCGACGTCCCCTCTACAATCGACGCGGAAAACTAAATGACGCAGTTTCCGAGGCAAGAACTGCGTCCTCGTCGCAAAGCAATATCCCTCTTCGTTCGCCACCGAATGTAATTGATGCCGTTCTTGAAGGTGTACCTGTACTTGCCCTTATTGATACTGTCATGGGGTCGTGACGTGGCCGAAGACAGGAGACTTCGTGTTGGGATTTAACTGTTTATTTGGGCGAACCTGTGCCCGGTAAACGGAAAGTCCAATTACAGCAGCAGTCTTGCACAGATAGCAGTCTCGGACTGATAGCGGCGAACGGAGCGTCGGCCTTCGATCAACAACTGACAAGCGGCGAAGCGCGTCGGCATTTATACCCTTGCCGTCGAATGTTCTAGCGTTATCGCTGGCGGTGGCGTAGGTTCCAGAACAATCTGTACCGTTCGCACAGTGGGCGTGATCTTATCGAAATGATCTACTACAGTCCGGAACCTTCTCGAAAACTGCAGGCGCGGTTTGCGCTGAGAATTGTGTGGTGTTTTGGGACGATAACAAAAACTTGGGAAATGGAACGTGGCAATACTGTTGCCACCATTTCTGTCATTGCCGAAAAAGTTTGCCGAGCTATGCATGACCCACTACTTCTTCATTACACATTCATGATATGAGAATGCTTGCTGCATGTGATCCGCCCCGTCCTTATTCGTCTAGTTATCTCACTTTCATGGTTCGCTTCCGCTGTTACTACCTGTCCTAAGAAGACTTATTCCTTTACAACTTCCAGCGTCTCTCCACCTATCGCAAAGTGCTGTTTTCTACTGAGACGGTTGCACATTATTTTAGTTTTGTGCATATTTATTTTCAGGCCTACTTTTCTGCCTTGCGTGTCCAGTTCTGTAATCATGAGCTGTATTTTTCCCCCTGAGTTACTCATCAAAGCCATGCAATCAACGAATACCAAGTTATATGACGCTCTCCATACACTCTTATCCATAACTATAGGGTCTTGAAAACCTCCTGTAAACACGCGGTGAATACCGTTGGAAAGATCGCGTCTACCTGCATTACGCCATTCTTTATTGGTATTCTGTCCCTTTCTTTAGGGAGAACTATAGTGGCTGTGGATCCAGTGTAAATTTCTTCCAGTATCGTTTATGTAGGGTTCTTTAATGCCCTGATACCGTAGTGCCTGAATTTCTGCTGATGTTTCGACTGAGCCAAATGCCTTTTCGTAATCTACGAAGGCTATGTATAGGGGTTGGTTGTATTCCGCATATTTCTCTACTACCTGATTGATAGTATCAGTATGGTCTATTGTGGAGTAGCCGGTACGAAGTCCTGCTTGGACCTTTGGTTGATTTAACTTTAATAACACCTTAACTAAATTAGCTATTATTTTTGTAAATAGTTTGCAGAGAACGGACAGTAAGCTGATCGGCCTAGTAATTTTCAAGTTCTTGACGTATTCTTTCTCATAGATTAAGATGATGTTGGCATTCTTCCAAGATTCTGGTACCCTTCCAGTCAAGCGACACTTCGTATATAACGTGGATAACTTTTCTAACACAATTTCTCCGCCATCTTTCAGGAGGACCGTTGTTACCTTATCCTCACCAGCGGATTTGCCTCTTTGCATTTCTTCTAGAGCTTTATCTACTTCTCCTGTCGTTATTGGTAGGATGTCAAGTTCCTCTGGACTATTATTGTTTCTCACTATATTATCCTGTTTTGGATTCCGTACAGCTCTCTGTAGAACTCCTTCGCCACCTCGACTATCCTACCCATATTGATTATGACATTGCCTTCCTTCTTCCCTAATTCATACATATGATTTTCGCCTATGCAAAAGTTTGCCTTTGGAGCTTTTAGGCTTCTGCCGCTTTTTACAGCCTGCTCAATTCTCTCCATGTTATGCCTTCTGACCCCGGGTACCTTACGTCGATTGATTAACTTGGAAAGCTCCACTAGCTCTATTTTGTCGGTTGGATTTGAGGCTTTCATAGTTTGTCGTCCCTTGACAAGATTTTTCGTCTCCTGAAATAGTTTGCCACTGTCCTGTTTAGTGACAGTACCTCCGACTCCGATTGCACACTCTTTTATGATACTAGTACGATTATCGTTCATTCGGTCAACGCTAACGTTACTTCGTATAGTGCCTCGAATCTATTCTGGAGCGACTCAGAATCCCTCTACTTTCATTCTCAGCGCTAGGTCATTCATTGGCTTGTTGCGTATCAGTTTTAAGTGCGAAGCATTTATTAGCAAACATCGGCGACTTTGAGCGTATCTATCTATCTATCTATCTATCTATCTATCTATCTATCTATCTATCTATATAGCCGCTTATGTTTGGGGGCTCTCGTGGTCACCCCCTTAACTTGGCGTGAACCAAAATTAGCATGGAAGGGTAACATGGTTTGACGAATGTGATGCGCTGGTCGAGACATGAATAATGTCACAATCCCGTCACGTACGTCGTCAAACACTTCCCGCCAGATAGTGGCACATACTCACGCGCGGGTATGTGCCGCTGGTAAGCGGGTATGTGCCACAGGTGACGGACATTATTACCCAGGAGCGACCAGAAAACACATGGGCAAATTTAACGCGTGAGCGTTAACCAATACCTGACATCCTTAGCATCGACCCAACGAAAGCATAGAATAAATGTCAGTGTTAAGAACAACCGGAAATAATCAGCGTTGGCCACCCGACGAATGCAAATAATAAATTTCAGGGTCGCAGCTGGAATCGAACCCAAGCATTCTGCGTGGCATTCACGTATTCTACCAAAGAGCTACGCCTGGTCTCGGAACTACTTTTCAAATAGACGTTGATCTTCATGAAACGTCAATAGTGGTTACAGTGCTGTCTGCCCAATTTTATAAACATGACATATGTACCCCTTTCATGAAACTGTCACGTCGGGTTAACGTCAGTCGTGGTGAGGCGCCATGCGCTGAAATTGCTTTATGTAGCAGTGTCAAGGTCCAGCGTATTCGTGAGCATCAGCGCTTCATATAGCAGCTTCTGGTGTCGCTAAAACACATTTCCAGCTGACATCGTTGTGCAAGTGGAAAACTGGTTATATAAACATATCCAACTCTTCAACATATGTCTCTGCGTCCAACATCTGTACATTTATTTAGCGTCATGTCATCACATGTCGCTCAATAGAAGAAAAACGCTACCACGGCCCCCTTTTCTCAATGTGCTTCGCATAAAGTTGATTCCCATATACGTGTGATCTGCCAAATTTTTGTGTTGTTGGCTTGTATTGTAATATATTGATCTTAGCACCCCGTGTGAAGTTTAACCGGAAATAAATAAAGAAAAAAATCGGCGTGACTCAGTGGGAGAATACTGGAATGGCATGCCGCGAACCCGGGTTTGAACAACAGTACTGTTTTTTTTTATTTACTGAATGTTTTTTTCTCATTTCGTGCGATAGTGCTTGCGGACACCGGCGGCTGCGGACAACAATGGCGCCGCGCAGAACCCGTGTTGTGATCTCATAACAGCTCTCGCTGTTAAAGAGGTGGGCAAGTAGAGGGTGGAGGGCTGCGCGAAAAATTTCGGAAAAAATTTTGCCCCCCCCCCCCTCCCTTGGCTACGCCACTGTACTGTGAACGCGGTACTTGCCGCGGCAGATGACTTTGGTATTAAACGAAGCATTGACGAAAGAAATCATCAATCCGATGTGTTCCTTGTGCAGCCGTGGGGGCCGGCGTCGCCGTCGCTTTGACGCTGCGGACCCCGAGAGCCCAGTGATGCACGGACCCGGTTTGGACGACGCAGGCCAGACCGCGCACGAATACTTCGACGTTAAGAAATAAAGACCTGCTTAGTGCAAAGGAAAGACTGTATCTCTCGTGTGAATATCTCGCTGGCTTGAAGAGCACGTTTTGCGAACGCCCCGAACTCTATTTCCGCCAACTTGAAACTGCGGAGGAAGATGGCTGACTTCTTCGCAGGGAAGCACTTTTTTTTTGTTTTAAGGCGTTTTTAACTTTGTGTCTGATTATTTTGAAATTGAATGTTTTATATGTACTGTATTATTAATGCCAGCAATATTATCGGCCGTTTCGGCGTCACTGCAAAACGTCCGCCTAAAATCTCAAACAAAAATTGGGGATCCTTAAAGGACCAGATTTCGAAACTCGAGATGCTTGTGTTGTTTGATAGTCCGACACGCGGGGCCATTTCTCACCGATTATTAGTGGCGAGCGTCATCCAGAAGATACTTTAATGTGGTTTTGAAGTAAGGGTGCGTACTTCTCCGATTATTCGGGTAGAATCTGTGGTTTCACGTAGATAGGGGATCGCCTTGTGACATTGCAGAGGTCAAGAACATTTTGCCCCGCCGCGGTGGTCTATAGTGGCTAAGGCACTCGGCTGCTGACCCGCAGGGCGCGGGTTCGAATCCCGGCTGCGGCGGCTGCATTTCCGATGGAGGCGGAAATGTTGTAGGCCCGTGTGCTCAGATTTGGGTGCACGTTAAAGAACCCCAGGTGGTCTAAATTTCCGGAGCCCTCCACTACGGCGTCTCTCATAATCATATAGTGATTTTGGGACGTTAAACCCCACATATCAAATCAATCAAGAACATTTGCGGGGCGCGCAAATGCTGGCACCCGGCGAAGTATTTGCCACCCTTCTTGCTCTGTTGTCCGCTGACGCAAACATTTTGGCCTGCCTGCCTACGATACTTAAAATCACTTAAGTATGCCTTTTGTAGAAAAAAGTGCACATACATAATATTGACGTGTTGTTAGGGTGCCTCAGATAAGCACAATAATTGCTTTTGAATTGACAATCGCACAAGTATGAACGCTGAACCTTGAGCAATATTGGTGGGTGCTGTGGATGGGGTCGGCCGTTTGGAGTATCATTGGTCTCTGTGGTACCGTTTAAGGTATCGTTAAGGGCGGACAGACAGCCAGACAGCCCGGGCCGGGCCGGGCCGGGCCGGGCCGGGCCGGGCTGTATCTCGCAAAGCACTGTCAGCGTAGCGGGGTGAAGCGTCAGCATAGTGGGGTGAAACCACGCAAAGCACTGTCAGCATAGCGGGGTGAAGTCCTCCTCTTATTCGAGTGTCTTGATGATTGTAAGCGGATTCACCACAACACACAGCCCGCATCAATACTTAAAGCAAGCGAGAAATGAAGGAAGAAGCACACAAAAAAAACGGGAAAGGAAACATAAAAATGGGGCAAGGAAGGCTCTGCACTTTCCTGCCACCAAGGTGAAGCTGCCTCAATTTATTAGCCTCAAAACACCGAATAATAATATGGCACATTAATAGAGACGTGTTAGAAAAGCTGCATCTACACTCAAGTGGCAGGATATAAAGCGATTGGAAGAAAAGTGGCCATTTGCAAACTCGGTCTGCTGCACAAAGAATCCTATTTTTTAACCGGATGGCGGTGCAAATCAGGAGTATCACTTAATTGTTAGTGCGAATACGTCTCACTGGCTGTCAACACAGGTGACCTCCTTTTCCCGACTACGGGTCCCGTCTTACTAATCACCATCACCATCAGCCTGACTACGTCCACTGCAGGACAAAGGCCTCTCCCATGTTCCGCCAGTTAACCCGGTCCTTTGTTTGTTGCTGCCAATTCATACCCGCAAACTTCTTAATCTCATCTGCCCACCTAACCTTCTGTATCCCCCTAATCCGCTTGCCTTCTCTGGGAATCCAGTTAGTTACCCTTAACGACCAGCGGTTATCCTGTCTACGCGCTACATGCCCGGCCCATGTCCATTTCCTCTTCTTTATTTCTACTATGATATCCTTAACCCCCGTTTGTTCCCTAATCCACTCTGCTCTCTTCTTGTCTTCTAAGGTTACACCTACCATTTTTCTATCCATTGCTCGCTGCGTCGTCCTCAATTTAAGCTGAACCCTCTTAGTAAGTCTCCCGGTTTCTGCACCGTAGCTAAGTACCGGCAAGATACAGCTGTTATATACCTTCCTCTTGAGGGATAGTGGCAATCTACCTGTCATAATTTGAGAGTGCTTGCCAAATGTGCTCTACCCCATTCTTATTCTTCTAGTTACTTCAATCTCGTGGTTCGGCTCCGCGATTATTACCTGCCCTAAGTAGACATAGTCTTTTACAACTTGAAGTGCACTATTGCCTATCGCGAAGCGCTGTTCTTTTCCGAGGTTGTTGTACATTACTTTCGTTTTCTGCAGAATAATTTTAAGACCCACCTTTCTGCTCTCCTTGTCTAACTCTGTAATCATGAGTTGCAATTCGTCCCCTGAGTTACTCAGCAATGCAATGTCATCGGCGAAGCGCAGGTTACTAAGGTACTCTCCATTAACTCTTATCCCTAACTGTTCCCATTCTAGGCTTCTGAAAAGCTCCTGTAAGCACGCGGTAAATAGCATTGGGGATATTGTGTCCCCCTGCCTTACACCCTTCTTGATTGGTATTCTATTGCTTTCTTTATGAAGCACTATGGTAGCAGTTGATCCCATGTAGATTTCTTCCAGGATGTTTATATATACTTCATCGACGCCCTGATTCCGCAGTGTCTGCATGACGGCTGATATTTCTACTGAATCAAACCCCTTCTCGTAATCTACGAAGGCTATGTATAGTGGTTGGTTATATTCTGAGCATTTCTCTATTACCTGATTGATAGTATGAATGTGGACGATTGTTGAGTAGCCTGTTCGAAATCCTGCTTGTTCCTTTGGTTGATTGAATTCTAGTGTTTTCTTTACTCTGTTAGCAATTACCTTTGTAAATAGATTCTATACTACAGAGAGCAAGCTAATGGGCCTGTAATTCTTCAAGTCCTTGCCATCTCCTTTCTTATGTATTAAGATGGTGTTAGCGTTCTTCCAAGACTCTGGTACTCTTCCCGTCAGGAGACACCTCGTAAACAGGGTGGCTAGTTTTTCTAACACAATATGTCCTCCATATTTCAGCAGATCTGATGTCACCTGATCCTCACCAGCAGCTTTGCCTCTTTGCATGCTCTCCAAAGCTTTTCTGACTTCTTCTATTATTACTGGTGGGGTGTCATCTGGGTTACTGCTAGTTCTTATAGTATTAAAGTCGTGGTTGTCCCCGCTACTGTACAGATCACTGTAAAACTCCTCCGCTATTTTAAGTATCCTATCCATACTTACTAATAACCGCTTTCAAAACGTTTATTCCATCATATAATACAAGTGGTCGTGTACGTTTCTATTGTTGAAGTTTTTACGCCCATAATGCGTAGTTCGTGTCTCGGAGGAAGAAACACGCCGTCTCCTGGTTTCTGCAAAAAAAAAAAATGTCACGATTACTGCAATGGGCCTTTTCCTATAGAGTTACTGTATATGCTACCTTTAGCTACGTAAAGGTAGCATATACAGTAACTCTATTTTCCTAGTCCGAGCAACACCAAGTGGAGGTCGCCGAAATCAAGACTGGAGGCTCTCGGACTCCGAATTGTCCGCCGCATGCCGGTATATCTCGGAGGCCTGCATTTGCGCCTGTTTTTCGGACCAACATTTGCATGTTTGTGGCACCAGATGTCGCTTGGTCGTCGTGTTTCAGCCACCAAAAATTATGGCGCGTGCGCACACTACCTACCGGGAAAAGGCCTTCTAACTGAAACAAGCTGACAGCTTCACTCATTCCTGGTGGTTGATGAAACAAGCGAATCCTGCTTTGAGCACAACTTTCCTTAGAAAAGATCACGCGGGATGCACCCATTAAGATTGAAAGAAACATATTCGACAGCGAGACACGAGCAATGCACCGCAGTTTAGGCTTATTCACAGCTGCTGCTGGAACCCTTTGTCACTGGCGACCAAAAAGTGACTCGTGAGGGCCGGTTCACGCTATCCGCAAGCATGCCCTGACGGCGCCGTAGACCGGTGGCTGGCGCCGTCCGCAGGACAACTGTTCAAAGAGCACGGCAAGCTTCGCCGGCGAGGCATTTCAGCCTCTGGCAAACATGGCTGCCCTTCCGAATGCAGTCGTCGATAACCTCGAATCTATCAAGCGGCCGCTGGGTGCTCTGTAGTTCGTAAGCTCCGAACTGATGTCTCCATTCGCTTTATGCTAATGTCCTTTAGCTTCGAAAACTCAGTACTCGAGTCGATTCGGCAGCGTATTCGAGAGCCATACTCCAATATTTGATGTAGGCTTAAGCAAGCCTTCGCAAATTTCAGAGGGCATACATTACACGTTTGTCAGTTGTTGCTAAGGCTGTATAGCTGGCGCCACTTGTTCATAAGCCTTCTTTGGGGACGTCATATTGAATTGCTGTGAGCGTTTTAACTACCGGACAGGCTAAAATACTCCATTCACTGCTGGAACATAGTCTGGGAACAATACCTACGACATAGCGTGAAAACCACGGAGCAAGAATGGGTCTCGGACGGATTTTTTTCGAATGGCAAAGAACGCCAGATGTGCGCGAAGTAAACATCCGCGCATGAGAGCGTCAAACGGCGAAGCATGCTTGCGTGAACCGGCCCTGACGCACCCGTCGCTGCACCAAATGCGCGGCTGCTCCTCGGATACTAAGCCTTGTTTCTGCACATCTGATTGGTTGGGTGGCAGTTGAGGATGGTGCAACAGTAGCTTTTCGACCAAAGTGTCCATTTGCGACTAACTGGGTCAAGCTAAATGTGCTTGTCGCAGGTGTGAATACACTATCAGCGCTACAGCGGTTGAAACAAACCTCAGCGTTTATGAAGCCATTGTCACACTCGAACAAGACACGTCGAGTGCCACTCACCCAACACCACTGGGTCGAAACACGTTCGGAGGGACCCAGGACACGCCCGTATTCTCGCAGATGATCTTTGCGAAGGTGGTTTGTCGTATCTCATCCAGTTGCCCTGTGTTGATAAGACAGAAATACAAAGTTGTCCTAGTTAGATCTCTATGAAAAATCACTCCTGGTTTTTTGACTGCTTCATTACATCTCTAAGCGGCTCAGCCTGTGAAAAACGTCGGTCTTGAGTGTCCTCAACAATTGCGACAGTTAGGTTTGCGCGCTCTCACATATAGCACACGAGTCGTCATAAAATTTCGCCTCCATCGAAACGCGACTACCCCGATCGAATGCGCACCTAACACGCAAATCACTATACATGCGTAATACCACAAGGTGGAGGTACGGAACATTGACATCCGCCCTTCCATAACCAAAGGAAATATACAGCGCCGCATAGGCGATCATCCTGGTTTCGATACCCGCACCAGGAAGACTGTTTTGTCAATTAGAAAGCTTTACTGTATGAGACACATGTGTGCATTTATTTGTATCGTGGCCCATTGCCACTTTTTCCTTTCATTTGTTGCACCATGCTTGTGGCACACTTTACCACCGTGTTAACAACTGTAGTTAGTAACGATAGCGTTAGTGACAAATTGCTAAATTTTGCGCAATCTTTACTAATATAGTGCCCCCTGCAGCTTCAAAATCTTGGAAGCGCTCTGAAAGATAACGCCATACAACTTTACGAAAGTGAGCAGCTGTCAACCACGGGGCTGGTATTAAACTCCTTCAACTTAAACGCAAAATGAATTCATACGGCCGAAGTTAATATCTGACACATATTAGAACGTATTTGTCAGGTAGCTTGCTATACAGAAGTATACGACATAATGGGGATTTAATACAATGATAATGCCAGAGAAGCTATTAGCAGAGTTTGCAGAGCGTAATAATTTACGGATCTTGAATACTTTCTTCAGAAAACGGGCTAACCGTAAGTGGACGTGGCCAAGTCCTAACGGCGAAATCACAAATGAAATAGACTTCATTCTGTGTGCACACCCAGGCATAGTACAAGATGTAGACGTAGTTAGAAAGATCCGCCCCGCCGCGGTGGTCTAGTATCTAAGGTACTCGGCGGCTGACCCGCATGTCGCCGGATAGAATTCCGGCTGCGGCGGCTGCATTTTCGATGGAGGCGGAAATGTTCTAGGCCCGTGTGCTTAGATGTGGGTACACGTTAAAGAACCCCAGGTGGTCGAAATTTCCGGAGCCCTCCACTACGGAGGAGGAGGAAGGGAAGAAATGAACGGCAGGGAGGTCAACCAGACGCACGTCCGGTTTGATACCCTGCACTGGGGGAAGGGGTGAGGGGATTAAAGGAGAAGAGAGAGAGAAGTGAAGGGCAACGTGTGTGTAGATGTGACCTTGTCCATTGCACGCTTATAAGCGGTCGCGTAGTCCGGTCGTCTTTAGAAAACTTAGCAATGCCCGCGTCGCTTTGCTGGCCAGTGACGCGTAGAGCCATGAGCCAAGTATCTTCTCTTCGGAAAAAGGTCTACTGTCTAGTGTCTCTAACGTTTCGCGTAGCAAGTTGCGTTCGCTCGCAAAACGTTCACATGAACATAGTAGATGTTCTATTGTCTCGTCAGTGTCGCACGATTCACATCTGGAGCTATCCGCCATTCCTATGCGAAAAGAGTACGCCTTTGTAAAAGCTACTCCTAACCACAGGCGGCACAGTAAAGTTGCATCCTGGCGGGAGAGGTCCGATAGAACTTTAAGCTTTCTCGATGGGTCCAATTTGTGTAGGCGGCGGTTCCTGACACTGGGGTCACTCAGCCAAGTTTCTGACATGGTGTTAGCGAACGAGTGAAGGCCCCTTGCAGCGTCGGTTCTCGACAATGGAATTGGGGTTGTCTGGGCGTCCGCGTGGCCGGATCGGGCAGCATTATCAGCAAGGTCATTACCGACAATACCACAATGTCCCGGTAACCACTGTAACACCAAGTCATGTCCTTTTGATAAAGCTTCGTGAATCACTTCTCTTATTTCACTACGGCGTCTCTCATAATCATATGGTTTTCTTGGGACGCCAAACCCCATATTTTTTTTATTTTTTAGTTGGCAAGATTCAATGCAGTCACCATAGAATGGTAAGAGCTCGTATTCACCTGGATTTAAAAAAGCAAAGACAAAAACTGATACGCAAGTAAGTGATTAATGAACTAGCGGTGAGATCGAAAATGCAGGGATTCAGAGTTTCACTTCCAAACAGATTCGAGGCACTAAACGAGGTAACCGAAGTTAGCGTTGGCACAATGAACGATAATCTTTCTAGAATCATCAAATTGTGTGCAATGGAAGTCGTAAGTACAGCCACTGAACAGGCCACTGGCAAACTATCTCAAGAGACGAAGAATCTTATTAAGACAGGACAAACCATGAAAGTCTCAAACGCAACCGAACAAATTAGAGCTGGTGGAGCTTTCGAAGTTAATCAATAGACGTAAGGTAGCTGGTTGAGAAGGTATAAGATGGAGAGAATTGAACAGGCTGTAAAAAGTTGCAGAAACCTATAAGCTGCAAAGGCATACTTGCGCATATGCAAAGATCGCATGCATGAATTAAGGAACAAGGAAGGCGATTTCATAACCAATATGAAAAATAGTCCAGGTGGCGGAGGAGTTCTACAGAGAGCTGTAAGGAATCCAGAACAACAGGATAATATCGTGAGAAACAAAAAGTCCACAGGAATTCGACATCCTACTAGTAACGACAGGGGAAGTAGAGAAAGCTCTAAAACAAATGCAAATAAGCACAGCCGCTGGTGAGAATAAGGTAACGACGGACCTCCTCAAAGATTGTGGAGAAATGGTGTTAGAAAAACTGGCTACCTTATATACGAAGTGTCTCTTGACGGGAAGGGTACCATAATCTTGGAATAACGTGAACATCATTTTAATTCATAAGAAAAAGACGCCAAGGACTTGAAAAATTACACGTTTACCAGATTACAGTCCTTTCTCTACAAACTATTTACAGATATAATAGCTAATTTAATTAAGGCGATATTAGAGTTCAATCAACCAAAGGACCAAGCAGGATTTAATACCGTCTACTCCACAATAAACCATATTCATATATACTGTCAATCAGGCAATAGAGAAATGCGCAGAATACAACCAACCCCTTTACATAGCCATCATAGATTACGAGAAGGCGTATGACTCAGTCGAGACATCAGCAATAATGCAGGCACTACGGAATCAGGGGCATCAAAGGACCCATACTGGAATAAATCTACAGTGGATCCACAGCCACCATAGTTGTCCATGAAGAAAGCGACAGAATCCCAATAAAGAAGACAGGGAGGCACGATCTCTCCAATGTTACTTACCGTGTGTTTACAGGAGGTTTTCAGTACCCTAGATTGGGGAGAGTTATGGATAATAGTTAAGGGAGAGTGTCTTAGTTACATGCGATTTTAGGATGACATTGCCTTGATGAGTAACTCAGGGGCCGAATTACAGTTCATGATTACAGAACTAGACAAGGAAAACAGAAACCTATGTTTGAAAATAAATATGCACAAAACATGAGTATTGTGCTACAGTTTCGGCAGAAAACAGCACTTTGCGATAGGTGGAGAGACGCTGAAAGTTGTAAAGGAATATGTCTACTTAGGACAGGCAATAATCGCGGAGCCAAACCACGAGAGTGAAATAACTAGAAGATTAAAGACGAGGTGGATCACATTTGGCAAGCATTCGCAAATCATGAGTGGTAATCTACCACTAACCCCCCCCCCCCCCACAGAGGAAGGTATATAACAGCTGCATCTTGACACTACTTACTTATACGGAGCAGAAACCTGGAGGCTTACAAAGAGGGTTCACCTTGAATTGACGGCGCAGCGGGCGATGTAAAATAAAAAGATAGGCGTAACCTTAAGAGACGAGAGGAGAGGACAATGGGTCAGGGAACAAACCAGGGTTAAGGGTATCGTAGTAGAAATCAAGAAGAAGAAATAGACATGGGCCGGGAACGTAGTGTGTAGGCAGGGTAACCGCTGGTCATTAAGGGCAACTGACTGAATTCCCTGAAAAGGCGGGGACAGAAAGCTAGATGAGCTGATGAGATTAAAAACGTTTGCTGCTAGAACGTGGCAACAGAATGCACAAGACGGGGTTGATTGGCGGATCATGAGACAGCCGTTTGCCCTACAGTTGGCGTATAGTCAGGGTGGTGATGGTTACAATTTGACAAGTAATTTCGGCGCCTTTCACAGGTGCGGGCGTAGATATACATTCAAAGATATCCGCCGTTGTCTATAACGTGTCTTAGCACTAAGGAGCTGCCTGTCAGAGTGACGGTGACAAACTTTCTGTAAGTCTTAACAAGGATTTTGCCAACTTATTTCACAGTTTTCACCGTGTTATTCTAAATGTGGGCGCTGTTTGCACAAGGAGGGTCCTACGATTTTCACAGTGAAGCTGTTCCGCTGACACTACCATCATCCTGAATGGGCACACACTTTCCTCTTCTTCTTCATTTTCTGATTGATGCAATATTTTCTTGATGATAAACAAGCAAAAAACAAGGGAATAGACGATGAAAGACAAGAGAGAAACACAACTTCTTTCCGCGTTTCACTTTCAGCGATTTCGTTGCAAAGCATAGTGCGGACTCCATATTGCTGTAAAGTTTGTAAAGTTGCCCACACATTTAGCACTGCGCCTTGGCATGAGTGCATGCACACTAATGCACCAGGTATCAATAACGCTACCATACAATCCAGATATGGTATAATCAAGTATCAAGGGAGATAGTGGAGATATTCAGTGTTGCAAGGCTAGAAGAAAAGTTAGTTCTTTTTTTGTTGTTTTTTTGCGCTGCTTGGGAAAGAAGATTCGCTCCAGTCACATGTGACCATGTGTTGTCTTACGTGCGCAGTTGAAGAATTTTGATCAGTTGGCGCAAATCGAAGGTTTTTTGGGTGAATGCTTTCTGAAAATAAAGCAAATTTTAGGTTGGACTCGTCTTTGTGTTGCTTTTCCTAGGCCCAGTGTTTTTATTATTTTTTGTGCAAGTTCGTTAACATGGTAACTCTGCTGAGTCGTCAACATGAAGGCTGGAAACACTGGAGTTGTGTACCTGAGGTAAGCGATCCGGCCTGCAATGCGTGCTCGTAGTAAAAGCGGTCGCCGTATTTGAGCCTCTGGAACATGTGGCCCAGAATGCAGGAGAACGTGGGACCCACTATTCCGCCCGGCACCGGGAACTCCGATATGCCGGCGCTGAAGAGGTCCACGTCCCGGACGTCTCTGCGAACGAAGGGAGGCTCGATTTGAGCGCTGACGGGAAAAAACATTTAAAAGGCGGCTCTGGAAAACACCGCCATCGTGACGTCTTGCAATGAATTTGTCCCCAAAAACAACGCCACGGAGAAAATATCTCACTCGCGACGTGCCTCCAGGTCACGCCAAATCTCTTGACGCATGCGACATGCAAGACCTCAAAGGGTGTTCACACTAAATAAAAGAGTAACGTTTCTTGTATAAGTAAATTTCTCTTTCACAACAGCTGAAACATCCCGCTTGTCACGAGAAGACGCTCGGCAAGTTACAAAATGGCCAAAAGGAAATGCTTGTAGCGATGCCAGTTTTAATTTCCGGCACTGAACACCACGACGTCATCAATTTTGACGGTGTCTACGTAGTTTCTAATCAGTAAAAATGAACTAACTCTCAGGAGGCCATAGATTATACATGCCAACATTACGAAAACTTTGTTGGGCCATTGGTGCGACATACGAAAAGTACACTTGGAAGTCCACGACATGGAGCGCCGCGAAATTTTAAAAATTCGGCAGATGCCATGTACATGGGTATCGACGTTATGCGAAGCATGTGGAGGGAAGGTGACCATGTTACAACTTTTTTTATTGAGCGACCCGTCATGAAATGACGCTAAATATATGTAGAAATGTTGCACGCATAGACATTTGTTGAAGAGTTGCAGATGTTTATATAACCAGTTGATTGCACTTTCGCAACGATGTCAACTGGAACATGCGTGTTAGTAACACCAGAAGGGGATACGAAGTGTTTATGCTCGCGAAAATGCTGGCCCTTGACACTGCTACATGAATTAAATTCAGCGTATGACAACTACAACATCAAGTGACGTTAACCCGATGTGACGGCTGTGTCAAAGGAGTACATATGTAATATTCATAAAATTGGGTACGCAGCACTGCAAGAACTATTTACGTTTCACGAAGATTATTGTGTATTTGAAAAGTAATTTTGAGACCGGGCGCAGCTGTGTGGTAGGATGCTTAACTGCCACACAGAATGCTTGGGTTCGATGCCTCCAGGGACCCTGAATTTAACTATTTGCATTCGTAGGGGGGGGGGGGCAACGCTGCCTAAGTAAGATTTTTCTTAACAGCGACATTTATTCTATGCCTTCGTTGGATTGACGCTACCGATGTTGGGTATTGCTTAACACTCACGCGTTCAAATTGTCCATGTGTGTTCTCGTCGTTCGTCACTCGGTCGCTAGATTCCGTGCCGACCGGTTGTGCCCTCGCGATCTCCGACGTCAGCGTAGCTCTGGCAGACTGGGCTCGCCCTACGTCATCTCCTGACGCTGACCTCCGACGACAGTGTAACATGACCAACTGGACTTGCTCTACGCTACCACCTGACGCCGACAAGAGCTCTCGCAAGTGGTGCCCCGTCCTCGGACGCCTGTGACCATGTTTCCATCTTTCCTATCTCTCCTATACACTCGATATGTCGTCGCTCTCTGGCTTACCTCCTCACGCCTTTTTCTCTCTCTCTACACCTTTATTCCTATCCTCTTAGTCTCTCCTCATCCCTATCCCTTGTGAGCTACTGTTGACGAGTCGCTCACTGAAGCAAACAGTTACGGGACTCACGTTTCTCTTCCTTTCTCTCTTAGAACCACTTTGTGTGTGTCGTTCCTGGGCAGAAACTTAGTGTCAATTACCTGTGGCTCAAACCCGCCTACCAGCGGCACATACCCACTGACGAGTATGTGCCACTGTCTGGCGGGAAGTATTTGATGATGTACGCGACGGGAGCGTTACATTATTCATGTCTTGACCAGCGCGTCATATTCGTCAAACCATCTTACTCTCCCATTCTAATTTTGCTTCACGCCAAGTTAAGGGGGTGACCACGAGAGCACCCAAACGTAAGCGGATAGATAGATAGATAGATAGATAGATAGATAGATAGATAGATAGATAGATAGATAGATAGATAGATAGATAGATAGATAGATAGATAGATAGATAGATAGATAGATAGATAGATAGATAGATAGATAGATAGATAGATAGATAGATAGATATGCTCAAAGTCACCAAAGTTCGTTAAGAAATGCTTCGCATTTAAAATAAAGCTTTTACCTTAATTTTCTCCCCTAATTATAGACCTATAATGGTGAAATCGGAAGTGTTAGAATCTTAAGAGCACAATTTATAATTTAAACTAATTCATTGTTCAACATAAGTGTCCGTTTAACCATAAGCTTTTCTAATGATACACTAGGGAGCTGCAATCTACGGCACTTCATCAAGCATGAGAATGATTGGGTAACACACGGATTAGTCTAAACTTCATTATTTCGGCGCTGTGTGGCCCGTATCATCATTTTCGCAAGACGAAGTTCAACAAACGTCTGGCAGATCCACTTCAGCGCTATTAAGGCTCACCATGCAGTTCAAATTGGCTCACGAAGTTGACAATGGTTAATTTTCTTCTATCCAGAACAAATGCCAAATCTGATCAATAAACAAAGTCGCAAGCACGCAGATTACTATGTAAACCACTTGGCACCTTTAAGGAGTTTTCAAGCAAGCAAAGCACCCTTTTGTCTAACTAAAGCTCGACAAAATTAGATTGTAGTAGCGTTTTTTCTTCCTCAAATAGCCTCTAAGGGATGATGTTCTAACTAAAACACTCTTTAAAAGAGTTAAGGGCGTAAGGGCTTAGTGAAACACTCATGGCTCATGCCACAGCGTGCCTGATAATAAAAGACCCTCCGATAAAAATTTATAATGACGAGTGTGGACTAAAAATATGTCATTTTTACGGCAGTTCACCATAGCGTACCATAAATGTGTGTATATATATATATATATATATATATATATATATATATATATATATATATATATATATATATATATATATATATATATATATATATATATTGATGTGTAACGGTGAAGGCAACCTTTATTAGGCCCGGAAGACACGATGAAGCGACCACGCCCAAGGCACAGAACTCAGACAAGCCAAGTCCCCACAGCAGAAGAGGATGACGACCACTCATGATGATGAATATATGTAAAGATAGATGATGTGCTTAATGAATGCCTACACTAACTCCCCCCCCCCCCACGTGAAAGCGGTCATCCTGACCGCAGTTCTTGGCCGCATTTTAAAGCGAAGATGAACGCCGTATGAAAGGCTTCATGCGGGATACGTGGACTATTTCTGCTGCCCTGTAGCGGCGGTCCGTCGGAAGAAGAACGGGTGCCACGCGATAATTCACAGGAGACGTTTGCTCCAAGACAGTGTAGGGGCCAATAAAACGTAATTGAAACTTCTCGCACAGTCCGGGAGTGCGAATGGGTGTAAGAAGGAGGACTTCGTCGCCAGGGCTGAAAGACACGGCACGATGAGAGGCATCATATTCAAGCTTGCGATCCTGTTGCTTGGCTTCAGTGTTGACGCGAGCCAGCTGGCGGCAATGAAGTTGACGAGACACGTATTCTCCACTTGAAGATGAACATGGTTTGACAGGCGCAGAGAAGAACGAAACATCGAGGAAAGAAGAGGGGAAGCGACCGTGGACGAGGTAGAACGGCGAGTAACCGGTTGTGCGCTGTACAGAGGTATTATACGCAAAAGTGACAAATGGCAAAATGGTGTCCCAGTTTCTGTGGTCGGGTTCGATATACATAGCAATCATATCTGACAGTGTACGATGGAAGCGCTCAGTCAGGCCGTTCGTCTGAGGATGGTAACTGGAGCTTGTTTTGTGTGTAGTGCCGGCTGCCTTGAGCACTTCTTCGACCAGTGCTGAAAGAAATACTCTTCCACGGTCGCTCAGGATTACACGAGGAGCTCCGTGTCGAAGAATTATTGCTCGAAGGATGAAGTCGGCCACTTCCGAAGCTGATGCAGAAGGCACGGGAGCTGTTTCGGCGTAGCGGGTCAGGTGGTCGACAGCTGTAATTATCCAACGATTGCCCGTGACAGTCATAGGAAGCGGACCATACAGGTCAATGCCAACTACCTCGAATGGTTGCAGGGGACACGGGAGCGGTTGTAATTGTCCACTTCGAGTTGATGTAGGTAGCTTGCGACGCTGACAAAGGGCGCATGAGGCAACGTACTTCGCGACTCGGTGGACAAGCCCGGCCAGTAGTAGTGACATCTTATGCGGTCATACGTTTTCTGGAAGCCCATGTGTCCAGCAGACATGTCGTCGTGATATGTCTTGAGGACTTGAGCCCGAAGAGAGCGAGGTAGAACGGGCACCCAGCGTTGACCATCAGGGTGGTAGATATGACGGTTCAGGACGTGGTTGTTGAGCTTGAATTGCGTCAGCTGTCGGCGAAGACGGGCGTTAGGGGGCCGGCAAGTCCCGTCAAGACGGTCCATGATGCGGCGACAGTAAGGGTCAGCACGTTGGTGAGATAAGAACAAACCACACTCGCTTGGAGAAGTTGGGTCCAAAGTAGTTAATGACGAAACATGTAGGGAAGAGACGGCCGAAAGCTTCTCGTGTGCGGCAGTGGTGGGTTTGTTAAGCGGGTCCGAAGAGAGCGGGCAACGCGAAAGGGCGTCGGCGTCTTGATGCTTGTTTCCCGACTTGTATGTGATAGTGAAGTCGTATTCTTGTAAGCGAAGAATCCAGCGACCAAGGCAGCCGGACAAGTTCTTGATTGTCGAGAGCCAGCACAAGGCGTGATGGTCCGTAACCACAGTAAAGTGGCGGCCGTGGAGATAAGGTCGAAACTTTTGTATCGACCATACGACCGCTAGGCACTCCTGTTCGGTGATGGTATAATTCTTTTCAGCAGGGGTCAGTGCACGGCTCGCGTATGCGACGACTTTCTCACGTGAAGATTTGTCTCGCTGTAGGAGAATTCCACCAATGCCTCGTCCACTAGCGTCTGTATGCAGGAGCGTAGGCGCAGTTTCGTCGAAATGGCAGAGGACTGGTTCGGATGTGAGTGCACACTTCAGTTGGGCAAACGCCGCTTCACATTCAGGAGACCACACAAAGGCGACGCCTGATCCGAGCAACTTGTGCAATGGTGAAGCTATTGAGGCGAAGTCTCGAATGAATCGGCGAAAATAAGAAGCGAGGCCGAGGAAACTGCGCAAATCTTTGGCTTTTTCAGGACGCGGGAAGTGTTGGACAGCGGAAATCTTGTCAGGATCGGGACAAATACCGTCCTTGCTTACGATGTGGCCTAACACTTTAATCGTCTTGCTCGCAAAACGGCACTTCTTGGTGTTCAGCTGAAGGCCTGCGTTTGCAAGGCACGTAAGAACTTCGTCCAGTCGTTGCAAGTGCTGAGGGAAGGTTGACGAGAAAATAACGATATCGTCTAAATAGCACAAGCAAGTCTTCCACTTCAAGCCTCGCAAAACTGTGTCGATCATCCGCTCGAATGTTGCTGGAGCATTGCAAAGGCCGAATGGCATGACGTTGAATTCATACAGCCCATCTGGTGTTGAAAATGCTGTCTTTTCTTTGTCATCCTCGTGCATGGGTATTTGCCAGTAACCTGAACGCAGGCCTAGGCTTGAAAAGTACTCAGCACCTTGCAGTGAATCCAAAGCATCGTCTATGCGTGGCATGGGGTAAACATCCTTGTGGGTAATCTTATTAAGTGCTCTGTAGTCCACGCAAAACCGCACGGAGCCGTCTTTTTTTCTTACTAAAACAACAGGGGATGACCAAGGACTCGCGGAGGGACGTATAATGTTCCGTTGCAGCATATCGTCTACATTTTGTTCAATGATTTCACGCTCGGATGAAGAGACGCGATATGGTCGACGGCGTACGATGGTAGTGCCATCGGTCTGGATACGATGCCTAATAATGGACGTCTGTCCCAGAGATGAGGAATGGGCATCAAACAATCTCCTATGCTTTTGTAGCACGGCAAGCAACTCATCTGTCTGTGAAGAGGTCAGTTCTGGACTAATAGTCGCAGCAAGAACAGAAACGCTTGATGAACGTCCAATAGAAGGAAGTTCAGAACACGCTGGCATAAGAGAGACAACAGAGACAGGTTGAGATTCAGAAACGCAAGCCATTGTGGTGCCTTTAGGAATGAGAATTTTCTCAGAAGTCTGGTTTGTAGCGTACAGAAGTCCGGAGCCATTGTGGAATCGCGCTAGACCTGAAACAAAGGCTATACCTCTTGCGAGACAGCGTGCAGATGGTTGGACAAACACGTCACCAGAGTCGATCACATTAGAAGTGATGGCAACTATCCGCTGATGACCAGGTGGTAGCTCGGTCTCTTCAGCAGCGAGCAAGCGGACGGGCTTGTCATTCGCATACAGGGCATAGTCAGTTTCCATCATATGAACAACATTTTCTTTGCAGCAGATGGAAGCGTTCGCCGTAGACAGAAAATCCCAGCCTGATATAATCTGGTGGGCACACGAATTCAGCACAGCAAATTGTACAAAATGAAGAATACCAGCTATGAAAACACGAGCGGTGCACATAGCGGCAGGTCTAATGGCGTCCCCTTGAGCAGCGTGCAGTGTAGGTCCATCATAAGGGGTGGTGACTTTCCGTAGACGTGAGCACAGAGAACGATCAATCACAGACAAAGAGGCACCAGTGTCTATTAAAGCGTCCACGTACACACCTTCTATTAAAACAGCTATCGTATTATATGGACGCACCGGAGGAATTTCTGTCTTTTCGTTCGATGCAGCTTTTCCTCCAAAAGCTGCAGAGGTTAGTTTTCCGGGCGTTGGTTGGTGAATTGCGAGACAGGTCGCAATGGAGACGTGGAGCGGCGGAGGGGTGAGGGTGAGCGGCGTCTAGTAGAGCGGTAGGAACTGGTTGGCTCAGATGTCGCAGTTGGAGACGGTGAGCGGCGTAGCGGCGGATCATAAGGACGACGTTGGAAAGCGTACCAGCTTGTCCCATCATCTCGTCCGTAGGTGTCGAGTCCACGACGCTCGTCCTGCTGACGCTTCCGACAGACGCGTGCAATGTGGCCCCGATAGCCGCAGTAATAACAGATCGGACGATGCGGCCGACACGGTGGGTGAAAGGGCTGGCTAGTCACACTCGGAGTTAACGAAGCCAGCGGGACAGGCATCGAGTGTGCGGGCATCGGTTGTACCACGGGTGGTGAGCCAGCGAGGACTTGTGCGTACGTCGGCTGGAGTCGAGGTACTGGAGAGTCTACAAACGCTGGCCTGGTCATGGACGCCAACTCCTCTTTGATAACATCCCGCAAAACATTGTTGGAGGGGGGAGGTGGACTCGGTGCAATTGAGAGGCCGAAAGATTGCAGCTCTTCCCGTATAAGCGCCCGGATCATGGCACGCAATGAGGCATCGGTCGTGGTAGTGTTTTCAGAGCTGTCCGGCGGTAACCGTTGGGATTCAAGTTCCTCCAGGCGTTGGCACGTGGCAACAACGTCAGCGACCATAGTCGGGTTTTGAATGACCAAGGCATTGAACGCGACCGTGCCTATCCCTTTCAGTAGATGACGAACTCTCTCTGATTCAGACATGGACGTGCTGAAACGGTGACAGAGAGCAAGCACATCCTCTATATACGATGTGTAGGACTCACCGCATTGTTGCTTGCGAGAATCCAGTGTCTTCTTCGCGAGAGCTGAACGAACCGCCGGGGTGCCGAAAATTTGTCGAAGCTGTTGCTTTAAATGTGTCCAGTCCGTAATGTCCGTTTCATGATTGAAAAACCATGTTTTCGCTACGCCCGTGAGGTAGAAAGAAACACGGCGAAGCTTGGTAGGATCATCCCAGTTGTTAGTGGAACTCGCTCGATTGAACTGGTCCAACCAATCTTCCACATCTTCACCTCGAAGTCCGGCGAACGTGGGCGGCTCACGCTGGTGCGCGGTGATAATCCACGATGGATAGGCCGTGGTAGCCGGGGCCGTGGAGGTAGACGCAGAAGCGCCGGTTGGCTCGTCCTGAGGCATGTTACCGGACACCTGGTACAAACGACGACCTGAGCGCAGCTCCAGGAGGTAGATCGGGCTGGGAGAGGGCGGAAGATCGTAGAGCACACTCCACCACTTGTGATGTAACGGTGAAGGCAACCTTTATTAGGCCCGGAAGACACGATGAAGCGACCACGCCCAAGGCACAGAACTCAGACAAGCCAAGTCCCCACAGCAGAAGAAGATGACGACCACTCATGATGATGAATATGTGTAAAGATAGATGATGTGCTTAATGAATGCCTACAATATATATATATATATATATATATATATATATATATATATATATATATATGCTTATTCTCTTAGTGTTTAATGTTCATTTACAGAGAATAGCAATACCCCACCCGCATTGAACGGTGGTTTTAATATAAAATGGCTACGTATACACAGTAAGCCAGTTTACACCCCTAAAAGAGTTCTGCCTTGTCTATAACTAACACAGTTACACTGAAGGATATTTTCGAGAAGAAGGATATTTTCGCGAATCGAAACACCCATAACAATGGGTGTTGCCATCCTTGTCATGGGTGTTTCTAGTGGCCTAAATGCCCTAATTATTAAGAAAACGTGACGAATATTCGCAATTAAAGATCATGTAAGCATAAAAGATGCACACCCACTCTAAACTGCACACACAACAGCGCGTATTGTAAAACACCCAAAAGATGGGGCATTCGCGCAACACCGCCTTTAAGCGACCATCTGATATACGAAGCCATAGTATCCTTAAGGGGGCTCTGGAACACCTAATAGAGAGAGAGAGAGAGAGAGAGAGAGAGAGAAAACTTTATTTGCGCATAACTCACAGCATTCCAAATGGCCGGGCCCCTATTCCAGGGCTCCGCTCGCTCTAGCCATCTTCTCTACACGTTAGACCAGCCAGCGCTGATCAAAGATGGCCGAGATGGACAGCAGTGCCTCCCATGGTTTTCATTTCATTTCACTTTATTTTCAATTCAAACATGATAGATAACAAAACTGTGTTCTTCTGTGTTGTTCATGTTGTGGCGTCCTAAGAGACCATGGAAGGAATTCACTTAAGAAACCTATTGCCTCATGAATTATACCCCTGTCACACGGTCACCACCAAACTCCGTTGAACACCGTCAACGTAAATCTCCCCTAGGGGGTTCGACGGAGAAGGAGTTGTGGCAGTGCACACGGCAGCGACAAGGTTGTAACAGTTGCCGCGAGGGGGCTCAGCGGGCAATGTTTGATTTTCGGAAAAGTATTCTAATTTCATCTGTATTAATTTTTTGTGAATCCTCGTTATGCGATTTTTACAAAAAAGTACTATTAAGTAGGTACGCGACTAACAAACCATTAAAATAATTTCAAATAAAAACGCATTTGCTAAATGTAGCGATGCTGCTATATAGTGACGCTGGCCACATTGTGCTTTTAGTTGTTTTGTTGCCTGTGTACATGCCCGGTACGAAAGTTCTTATGCTTCCTTTCCTCGTGAGCGCACATTTTGTGTTCTTCAGCCATGAGTGACACAGCGGACGACGTGAGGAAGTGGTACGATATTGCGCTGGTAATGACGTTGATCGGCTGGCGCCGGCCGGCCCGACTCGCGAGGCACGGTGTGTAGGGCATCGGTGTTGAGAGTAAGTGAACTCTGGTGGGCGTAAATATTTGTAAACAAACACGCGTTGTGAATGGGTACTACAACGAAAGAACTTTTAATATTGCCAAAATGAATTATTTTTTCACTGCGGCCACTTACTGCTCAAAATTTTTCCCTGACCTCTAGACTGCTGGGGACGAGAGTACCTCGTTTCGCTGCGAAGGGAGATCGTTGAACGTCCTTTGCGAAACGCTCCGTTTACCTTCGTTTGCGTAAGGGTGGCCGTGTGACACGGACCACATCTTCGTTGTCGTAAGGACGAAGAAGTTAAACGGTCTTCGCGGGTGCCCGTGTGACAGGGGTACTACCAGCGCAAAACTGTTCGGAATCTGTCCAGTACGAGCGAAGTCGGACACTGCAATCGCATTCTCTCGTTCCCTGCAGGAAGCTAAGCAGCGAGGGATGGCACGGGAGAAGAAAATGCGCCTCGCGCGCCTTGTGAAATCGATCACTTCCTTTTCTTTCTTCGAATGCGCGACTGCTCAGTGCGACCGCGCGCGCACGCATGGACAAGTCCTGACCTCCCGTGGTGGCCCCAGTAACGACCGCGTGACCATGCGCATTTGAGCCAATGGTTGACACTAGACCTAGAACGTAGTGATTTTAAGCCGTCATTCGGCGAGAGAAGAGAAAGCGATTATAGCTTAATTTGAGAGGAGCTTATTGTTGATTCGAGGTCGTAAGCTGCGCTACGAAATATGGCACGCGTGTTCTCGGGAGCGTCGACCACCGATAGACCGCGTTTTCTGACCATGCTCAAAATGTTTGCGCCCCTTTCAGACACCGTTCAGTACTTGTGCGGATATTCCTGTTCCATATAAATGAAGAACAACAAAGATTAAATAAAAAGGCGTAAATTTATGGCATGTTTGTAGATAGTCCCAAAGAAGACACATCTTTCAATGTAAATTCGCCTGAGATCCAACGACTTTTTAATCTGCGATTTCAAGTAATTTGCTCATGGTTTCAACTCATGGGTATTGGGTGTTTTGATAACTTAAACACCCTTAAATCCTGAAGCGTGTTTAGCTAGAACATCCCCCCTTAAAGGCTATTTGTGGAAGAAACACACCTTAACACTTTTATTTGTGCAAATTTTGGTTAGGCCGAAGGGTGTTTCGCTTGCTCGAAAGCCCCTTAAGGTGCAAGGGGGTTTATAGTGCACGAGATGGTCAGTGTACAGCACGAGTGCTCTATTCATGAGTTATATTACAATATGTGCGCACGGTTGGCACCAATCTGCACCGGCAATGTGATGTCATCCGTAATCGCATGTTCCGTGACTTTAGATATCTTTTCTTAATGTTTTTCAGTGATATGGTGATTTTACAATTCGAAACTCCCAATGACAAGGACGTTATAGCCGGTGGCAACACCCTCTGGTATCGATGTTTCGGAAGCACTCCTTTCCTAAGGTGTAATCACAATCATCATCATCAGCCTGACTACGTCCACTGCAGGACAAAGGCCTCTCCCATGTTCCGCCAGTTAACCCGGTCCTGTGCTTGCTGCTGCCAATTTATACCCGCAAAATTCTTAATCTCACCTGCCCACCTAACCTTCTGTCTCCCCCTAACCCGCTTCCCTTCTCTGGGAATCCAGTTAGTTACCCTTAATGACCAGCGGTTATCCTGTCTACACGCTACATGCCCGGCCCATGTCCATTTCCTCTTCTTTATTTCAACTATGATATTGTCGCGCGTGAACAAGAGGGACTTCAGGTAAAGAATACCGCGTAGTCACAGAGGCGCAGGTCAGGGACACCACAATCCAAAAAAAACAAAAGCCTCGGCGAGAGCGCGCTAGCCCAACAACTTCTTCCTCCTTTTTCTCCTCGATGCCGGCTCGTGCTCGCCGCAGTTCATGGCCAGGTGGCATTATTCCCCCACTGAAAAAAAAAAGCATCGCCCCGATGCTCGCGCGAATGGTAGTGGATAAGCGGAAGTAAAGCAGACATGCACACTGTGGGCACACTCAAGAAAAAACAACAACAAAAGAACAAGGCTGAGGCACGGTCCCACTAACGTACGAAGTACGGCTTGAGCCGTACAACGTGAACAATCTCTGGGTAGTGCTTTCGACGCTGGGGTGACATGGTTCCATATGGAACCACCTCATAATTCACGTCACTGATGCGACGCACTACTTTGTAGGGTCCAAAGTAGCGACTCAGGAGCTTTTCGGACAACCCTTGGCGGCGAACCGGAGTCCATACCCAAACTAGATTTCCTGGGTGGTATTCGACCTGTCGATGGCGAAGATTGTAGCGGCGTGCATCTGCAGTTTGTTGTTGCGTGATATGCAGGCGTGCCAACTGTCGAGCTTCTTCGGCAAACTGAGCAAGCTGCTCAGCGTCAGGTGTGAGCGACCCGTCGTAATCGTGTGGCAACATAGCGTCCAACATGGTCTGGACCTCACGCCCATAGACGAGACGGAACGGTGTGAATCGTGTCGTTTCTTGGATGGCAGTGTTGTAGGCGAATGTTACGTATGGAAGGACCTGATCCCACGTCTTGTGTTGAACGTCTACATACATGGACAACATATCGGCGATGGTCTTGTTAAGTCGTTCCGTCAGGCCGTTAGTCTGCGGATGATACGCCGTCGTCTTGCGATGGCTCGTGAAGCTTAGCTTGAATACATCGTCAATGAGCTGAGCCGTGAAAGCTGTTCCGCGATCAGTGATGACGCAAGACGGGGCGCCATGGCGAAGAACGATCTGTTCGACGAAAAACTGGGCAACATCGGAAGCTGTAGCTCGTTGCAGGGCTCTTGTCTCGGCGTATCTCGTTAGATAATCTGTCGCTACAACTATCCATTTGTTACCGGCAGATGACAGAGGAAACGGCCCCAGTAAATCCATGCCTATTTGATCGAACGGCGACCTTGGTGGTGTGATTGGTTGCAGCAGGCCTGCAGGCTTCAGTGGCGGAGATTTGCGGCGTTGACATTCACGGCAGCTTTTCACATATCTCTTGACGTACATAGCAAGTCTCGGCCAGTAGTACGCCTGTTGAACTCTGGCGAGAGTTCGTGAAGAACCTAGATGCCCGGATGTGGGTTCGTCGTGGCAGGCCAGAAGAATGTCGTCTCGCATGTCAGATGGGACCACTAGCAAGTAGGCTTTCCCATTGCCGTTCGAGTTTGATTTATACAAGACACCGTTCCGCAGGCAGAACGAAGAGAGATTGCGAGAGATGTGCCGAGGTACGGGTGTGTTGCGTCCTTCTAGTTGGTCAATGATTGCGCGAATCTCGACGTCATCGTGTTGTCGTGCGATCAAGTCTGTTGCAGTGAGGACTCCGAGGAAGCCGCAGTCATCGTCATTGTCGGGATCACAAACTCCAGTAGGTGCACGTGACAAGGAATCAGCATCTTCGTGCTTGCGGCCTGATTTATAGACAATGGTAAGGTCAAACTCTTGCAAACGAAGGCTCCATCGTGCCAGACGCCCAGACGGGTCTCGTAAATTGGCTAACCAGCACAATGAGTGATGATCAGTAACTACTTTAAAGTGACGACCGTAGAGGTAAGGCCTGAATTTCATAGTGGCCCACACTACTGCTAGGCACTCTTTCTCCGAGGTGGAATAGTTCATCTCGGCGCGAGACAGGGTACGGCTGGCGTAAGCTATCACGCGCTCGGTGCCTTCTTGATGTTGGACAAGCACGGCGCCGAGACCTACATTGCTCGCGTCGGTATGAACTTCCGTGGCAGCATCCTCGTCGAAGTGAGCAAGAACTGGTGGTGCCTGCATACGCTCACGTAGATCGATAAAAGCCGCGTTCTGTTCTTCATTCCAAACGAATGGTACGTCGTCACGTGTGAGACGAGTCAGAGGCTCGGCAATTCTAGAAAAATTGGCGATGAAGCGACGATAGTAGGCGCACAGACCGAGGAAGCGGCGTACTGCTTTCTTGTCACGGGGAACGGGAAAGGAGGCTACGGCGGTTGTCTTGTCGGGGTCAGGTCGAACACCGTCTGCGCTCACAACATGCCCCAGAAATTTAAGTTCTTTATAGCCAAAGTGGCATTTTTCTGGCTTCAGCGTGAGGTTCGCAGAGTGGAGTGCTTCCAGAACAGCCTGCAGACGTTTCAAGTGTTCCTCGAAAGTGACCGAAAATACGACGACATCATCGAGATAAACTAAGCAGGTGTTCCACTTCAGACCGGTAAGAACAGTGTCCATCATTCTTTGGAATGTCGCTGGTGCAGAACACAGGCCGAAGGGAAGCACCTTGAATTCATACAGGCCGTCCGGTGTAACAAAAGCAGTTTTTTCTCGGTCTCTTTCATCAACCTCAATCTGCCAGTATCCGCTTTTCAAGTCTATGGATGAAAAATACCTTGCTCGCCGTAGTCTGTCTAGTGAATCATCGATGCGTGGCAGAGGATACACGTCTTTTTTTGTCACGTCGTTCAGCTTTCTGTAGTCCACGCAGAAACGCAACGTTCCGTCCTTTTTCTTTACAAGAACGACTGGCGATGACCATGGACTATTGGACGGCTGTATAACATCATCCTGAAGCATCTCTTCGACTTGAGCATTGATCGCGTCACGTTCTTTGGCAGAAACTCGGTAGGGTTGTTGCTTTATGGGCGAGACATCGGTGTGTATAATAATCCGGTGTTTCATAAGGGGCGTTTGACGCACCTTTGAGGACGAAGCGAAACACTCTTGAAATTCAAGCAACAGCTCCTGCAGCGCTGCGCGTTCTTTCTGCGTGAGGCTCGAATTGATGTCCACCTTTTCAAGAGCCTTAGAAACGCCGGTCGATGTCGATTGTAGCCCACTATTTATTGATGCGGCAGAAAAACATTCAGCAACGTCTTCGATGGGGTAGGCGAAAGCGATAGCGGTGCGTCGAAACAGGTGCCGCTGCTCATTACTAAAATTTGTCACAAGCAGCGTGGCACGTCTGTCGTGAAGCGTAATGAGGCTGCGGGCTGCGCAGACACCTATGCTAAACAAAAGTGTCAAGTTGCCTTCGGCGACTGCCTCACCGTCACGTATCTCGTCACACACGACTTCAACCAGGATGCTTGAACGTGGAGGCAACGTGATTATGTCGGCCGAAACACGAAGCGAACTGAGATGGCTGTCATCAGGCTTTTCTGCTTTGTCTGTAGAGAACGTCACTGTGCGCTGTCGGAGGTCAATGATAGCACCGTATTCACGTAAGAAGTCGACGCCTAGGATGAGGTCTCGGGAGCATTCAGGAAGTATAAGGCAGCTGCAGAGAAATGTGCGTTTGCGAATGCCGACTCTAATCGTGCAGATACCGAGAGGGGTGACGACGTGCCCGCCGGCTGTACGGATTTGTGTCCCGTACCACGGCGTACCCACTTTCTTGAGATGCGTCGCCAGTTTTCTGCTCATGATGGAGTAGTCGGCCCCTGTGTCTAATAAAGCTGTAATATCGTGGCGGCCGTCGAGCACTACAGGTATATCTAGGGAAAGTCGGCTTTCTGATTCGGGAGCTGTCGTCGTTGAACCACTGCTGGTACGTACTCGCATGGATTGGGGCCCTTGTTCGTGTCGTTTATCAGCGGCCCCGCCCCCGAAGGTCGCTGTCGTTAGTTTTCCCGCCTAGGGCTGAGCGGCCGTGCTGGCGCCGCCCCTGGGTAGTTCGGGACACTTGACGAAGACCTTCTTGGAGATGGTGATCGTGACTGGCGCCGCGGGAGCAGTGGCATGCGCTGCTCGGACAGGTACTCCTCAATCGCTCTGGGTCTTTCGCCAAATCTTGGCCTGGGTGAGTCGACGGCGAAACCCTGAAGTCCGAGGCGACGGTACTGGCATTCGCGGTACACGTGTCCGGCTTCGCCACAGTGGTAGCACAGCGGCCGCCTGTCCGGTGTGCGCCATACGTCCGATTTCCGCGGGAGGAGCTGCCGATTCTCGAAATGCTGGACTGGTTGAACTGCTGGGAGTGGATCGCGATGTGCAGGGTGTACGAAACGGCGTGGAGGAGCGTAACGACTCGCAGCTTCGGCGTACGATGCAGGAGCGACGTAACAGCTCACAGCCTCGGCATAAGATGCACGGTGAGGCTCGATCGGTACAGGTGGGGAAGCATCGTTGGACAGCGGGACTTGCAAAGCCTGCTGTACTTCACTCCTGATGAGGCTGGAGATGGATCCCGCAGCAGGTGGAGGCGGCCCGTGAATCTTCTGCAGCTCGTCGCGTACCACCGATCTGATGAGGTCGCAGAGAGCTTCGAGATTGACGTTACTCCCCGCAACTCCAATCTGGTCCACCGGCGAGGCAACATTCACGTGGCGGTCGTACACAGCTGATCGCTGCTGCAGCATGTTTTCCATTGTCGTTGCTTCAGTTAAAAACTCTGCCACAGTATTCGGGGGACTTCGCACGAGACCAGCGAAGAGTTGCTCCTTAACTCCTCGCATTAGGTGGCGCAACTTCTTGTCTTCTCCCATACCTGGGTCAGCGCGACGGAAAAGGCTCGTCATGTCCTCCACGTACGCCATCACGCTCTCGTTCGGCATTTGGATGCGTGATTGGATGGCCCGTTCCGCTCGTTCACGGCGATGGGGGTCAGCGTAACTTGCTAGCAGCTGACGGCAAAACATCGTCCACGACGAGAAGGGTTCGCGGTTCTCGTACCAAGTACGAGCTCCGTCCTCAAGGCTGAAATATACATTCCGCAGCTTGTTGGCGTCGGTCCACTCGTTGAAAGCCGCAACGCGTTCAAAGTGAGCCAACCAGTCCACAACATCCTCCAACATGGAGCCGCGGAACACCTTCGGCACTCGTGGCTTCTGCAGCGTGTAATTAGCCATCGGAATATTTTCCGTACCGCTCTGGGGTGGTGCAGTTGATGCCATCTCCGGTAGAGGTTCACGCTCGGGGGACAATCCTCGGATTCTCCGGCTGGCCCGGTGGACAGGTGTTGCGACTGCGGGTATAGGGCTCCCAGGAGGCGTTTGGATCATTGACTGGGAATACCCAGCGACTCCACCAGTTGTCGCGCGTGAACAAGAGGGACTTCAGGTAAAGAATACCGCGTAGTCACAGAGGCGCAGGTCAGGGACACCACAATCCAAAAAAACAAAAGCCTCGGCGAGAGCGCGCTAGCCCAACAACTTCTTCCTCCTTTTTCTCCTCGATGCCGGCTCGTGCTCGCCGCAGTTCATGGCCAGGTGGCAATATCCTTAACCCCCGTTTGTCCCCTAATCCACTCTGCTCTCTTCTTGTCTCTTAAGGTTACACCTACCATTTTTCTTTCCATTGCTCGCTGCGTCGTCCTCAATTTAAGCTGAACCCTCTTTGTGAGTCTCCAGGTTTTCGCTCCATAGCTAAGTACTGGCAGGATACAGCTGTTATATACCTTCCTCTTGAGGGATAGTGGCAATATACCTGTCATAATTTGAGAGTGCTTGCCGAATGTGCTCCATCCCATTCTTATTCTTCTAGTTACCTCAATCTCGTGGTTTGGCTCTGCGGTTATTACCTGCCCTAAGTAGACATAGTCTTTTACAACTTCAAGTGCACTATTACCTATCTCGAAGCGCTGCTCCTTTCCGAGGTTGTTGTACATTACTTTCGTTTTCTGCAGATTAATTCTAAGACCAACCTTTGTGCTCTCCTTGTCTAACTCCGTAATCATGAGTTGCAATTCGTTCCCTGAGTTACTCAGCAATCCAATGTCATCGGCGAAGCGCAGGTTACTAAGGTATTTTCCATTAACTCTTATCTTTAACTGTTCCCATTCTAGGCTTCTGAAAACTTCCTGTAAGCACGCGGTAAATAGCATTGGGGAGATTGTGTCCCCCTGCCTTACACCCTTCTTGATTGGTATTCTGTTGCTTTCTTTATGAGGCCCTATGGTGGCAGTTGATCCCCTGTAGATTTATTCCAGAATGTTTATATATACTTCATCTACGCCCTGATTTCGCAATGTCTGCATGACGGCTGATGTTTCTACTGAATCAAACGCCTTCTCGTAATCTATGAAGGCTATGTATAGAGGTTGGTTATACTCTGAGCATTTCTCTATTACCTGATTGATAGTATGGATGTGGTCAATTGTTCAGTAGCCTGTTCGAAATCCTGCTTGTTCCTTTGGTTGATTGAATTCTAATGTTTTCTTTACTCAGTTAGCAATTACCTTTGTAAATAGCTTGTATACTACAGAGAGCAAGCTGATCGGCCTGTAATTCTTCAAGTCCTTGTCATCTCCTTTCTTATGTATTAAGATGATGTCTTCATTTATTAGCTTCTCGCGTATCAGTTTCTGTCGTTCCTTCTTCAAATCTAGGCGAATTCGAGACCGTACCATTCTATGGTCACTGCATCGTACCTTGCCAACCACTTCCACATCCTGCACGATTCCTGGGTGTGCACTCATTGCACACCATTGCAAAGGTGTAATAGTGTTACTTATACACTCTAAAAAAAGGGAGCGAAAATGGAGAAACGGGCTCCGTTTCTCTTTCGGCGCAGTGAATTTCACTCTTTTGGGAGCCTTACCTGTAGCTCCCTCTCCCGGAAAGGACCAAAGGAGCAAAGTTTCTTAATGGCCTCCAAGATGGTGAGCGCGTGGCAGGTAACACGCCGCGCCCTATGGTTTGTCCTCAACCACGGGGTCTTGCACGCGCGCATGCGCAAGCTGAGCCTAGCTGGCCGCGCCCAGTCGATTGCGATTACTTTTACCTACGATTGATGCAATCGATGCAGGAACGACGTTTATTCTTTTGTTTTATTTATATACAGTAAAGTCCTTTTCTATTTTTTATCGCCAGGCACTCGCGCGATGCTCCCCAAACTTCCGCGTGTGTCTCGTGTTATTTTATATTACCAATTTGTCGCGAGGAGCTCTGCTTCCGTGGACAGTCTTGCTTTATCGTATACCTTGGACTGCACACAAATAATGATTTTTTTTTCGGTGTCGACATACTTGGTAAGCATACGCGCTTTAGTATCGCACGGCGCTGATAGCCATCATCAATTCAATGAGGCGCATAAAGAAGCATTACATTCTAGCAACGTGATGCAGTCCATGCGTCAAAGCACGGTCATGTACAACTGCTTCAGTTCTACGTGCCGCAACCACCATGTGATATTCAGGCACGCCGTGGTGGGGTCTGCGGATGAATTTCAACTTGCTGAAGTTCTTTACCGTGAATCCAAACGTAAGCACACGGGTGTTGTTTGCATTTTGCCTCAATCCAAATACGGCCGCCGTGGCCGGGAGTTGAGCCTGCGCCCCCGAGCATAGTCACAGGACAGCCAATGCGGCTAAGCTACCACGGCAGGCGACATCACTAAGGAAAGCCGGTGCAATACTAAATTCGTGTAATCGAGCTGCCGCGACGTCAACAGCCACTGACATCGCTCCCGATAGAAAACAGTTCGGTGTGAGATCATCTTCTTCTCTCACTCGACCCGAGACGGCTGTTACCGCATCAAAAACACTCTCATCGAAGGGCTAGCAGTGTACTGTATCCATGGGTAACGATCACACTCGTGGAAGGCGCCTAAATAGAATGTAAACAAAAGATAACGCGAAACAACTAAACCAAGTCGACGCGACGACAGAGACAAAATCTGGCCTGCACGCTGCGCCCTCTCCGAGTGGAAAGGAGAAGAATAAAAAACATGACCTCCAAAATGGCAAGCGCGCGGCCAGCGTTTGGCTTCTCAGAGGCCACAAGAAAAAAAATAACATTTATCTGTGGCAGTAGTCGAGAGGTGGCGCAGCCTTCAAAATGCCGTTGGCATTTTATGCATTGGCTGGGCCCTGGGGCCAAGTTTTTTTCGAAAACTTGATAAGCTCTAGTAATTATTCCTTCATTATTGTGAAACCATTGATATACTTCTGATCGTCTAAGGATCAGATACAGTATATTTATGTGTGCGCATCTTGTGGTGCGTTAATGAAACGTAAAAAAAAATGTGACCCAAAGATTGTTTGTCACATTTTCCACTATGATCAGTCGCAATTCATTGCTAATAAGCTTGTGAGTTTACGTAGCCTGTGTGAGTAAACACATCTATGCGTGCGCCGCTGCGGCGAATTGTTGATAAAACTCTGTACGTTCAATTGAACTGTTCAGTGAGTTCCCCCTATAGACCCTTTCATTGTTTAGAAACACAGGCCCTTGGTGACACACGGTTTCACCCACCGATGTGCCAAAAAAGCATCGGTGGCCAAGAAGAACATTAGAAAATAGCCCGCAGATTTTCTACACTTTTTTTCCCATGTTTGGCAAAATATATTCAAATAAGTGTTTTTGAGCTATAGAAAAATATAAGAGATTACCTAGAACTCTTACGCACGTTCTTCTAATTTGAAAAGCTAAAGAAAGACATTTGTTATATTTAAAAGAACTTGAAAACGCACTTTCAGTTTCTACGTTAGAAGCTGGTAAGTGAGGTCACCGGAAGTTTTCTGGGGTACACCGCCTGTGACCTTGAAACCGTCTATATGAATGTATGTGTACCATGAGTCTGAATGTGCCTCTACTTGCCTCAGCATACAACAGCCGTTCGATGTCAGTGAGTAATCTAGGATGGACTGACTTACCAACTATCCGCTAAGGATCCGTGCGGGTGTGTCAACAAAGATCACCGCTTGAAGCTTCTTTTTTTAGTGTCATTCAATCCCGTTCTCTGGCGCCAGCTACCACCTACTTTAAGCCTATGGCGCTCTCATACCTCCAGCTACGCATATAACATTGAACATCTATCTATTGAAGCTACCCACTGCTGAAAGAGCCTTAAAGAGCGGATACTCCGTGAAATCTGGCCTCAGGAAGTACGTCACGACTACGTAACAAATTAGTGCTCCCACCAGAGGACGCATGTGCAAAAAACAAACGTTATCATAAATCTAACGGAATGTGTTTTTTTTTACGAAACAAGAATTACACTCTCATACTTGGCATTTTTTATACATAAAAACAATCTATATTCAGCACACTTTACGCGGTATTGTGATAGAAATCACGTGGAGGCTCTTGGCAGGATATTGCCGCGGGCGCCAACTCAGGCGCACGAAATCGAACTTGGAACCTATGTGTCGTGAGTGCAAAACGTTAGTTACTGAGCCCCCGGCGCCACATACTTCGTGTTTTCGTGTCTTCGTGTTTCATGTCCTCGTGTTTCGTGTCTTCGTGTTTTGCTGTGTCGTGCACGGTGTGCGGTGTTTTCTCCCTCGCCATGGGCTGAACTGGGCGTGTCTCTTCCCCCTTTCGTGGGTTAGGAAGGAGGCGGCGTTTCACCTTCCCCTTTCGGAGGCGGACTTGAAGATGACGAACTTCATTCGACTGTCCTGGCTTTCATTGTTTGTTTGTTTGTTTTTCTGTGGGTAATCCTGGGAAGGCCAGGGCATAAAATGTGAGCGCCGAGGCGCTCTTGTCAAGTTCTCACAAGCTCGCAGAAGCTCCCATCATGCTTCCGTCGAGAGCTTCCATGATGCTAACACCACCATGTAACACGCTACCTGCAAATATTGCAATTAAAAGTTGCTGTTAACAGCTCCGGGCTCCCCACCTCGACATCTCCCCGAGACTCTGGCTGGCTCCGGTCCTCTGGGCAGAATCCCGGTTACATTGCCACTTGCTCAGTGCATCATACTTCTCCAGCTTGTCGGCTAGTGCCAACTCTAGCGATATGTACATTCTCAGATTTCTCGCTCTATTTGTTAGAATTACTTTGCAGTATCTGATGCCCACTTTGCATTTCTGTTCGATGCTCTTTTCATTTTGTCCTTTTATGCACTCAGCCACTCCATTGCCCTTAAATAAAGACGTTGTGGGCACTCTATCTCTTTGAGAAATGTATATACTGACCACTTGTTATAAAAGAAAACAAGCGCGATGAAAAATGACATAGTTAATCATGATTACCTGCATCTTTTTCTAACTTAGTCGAAATAAAAATTCGTCATGACCTCAATGCGCACGAATAATTTCGAGCTATACAAAATAAGAAATCACTAAATCAAAACAAAAAACAATAGCCTTGAATTTTGGCTGAAAAAAAAGTGCCTTGAAATCGTTACCTTTCGCCATAGCCAAACGTTGGTCGCGCACAGTAATCCGAAATTCGTGCTCGTGAAACCGAAACAGGAAGCGCAAGTCAGTTGCTCTCACTAACCACTGGGTGTGCTATGGTCGATTGGGCCACCGGGGTCTAAGGAGTGTCCGCTCTTAAATGTTTTATTTCTCTACGCTGCTGAGCCGGAATTTTGTTTCATTGCGATTGAGTCTGCGGTTTGGAGGCAGATTTCGTGGCCTGTGGCCCCATAAACGCGCGGATAACGTAGCTACACTGTGTGAATCTTCGAGAAATAAATACGGCAAGCGTAGCATGCAGTCTCCGGGTGAGAACTTTTCGGTTTCCGTCTTTTTCAGTGTAAAACGCAATCTCACTGGACGAGCGAAACATACTAGCTCCGTCGTTGTCTTTCGCGATGTTTTTCATCACCACAGGTTAGTCTGTTTGATTGTATGGTCATTCGTTCGATATAAAGCTGAGCGGGACTGTTTTTTGTGATTGTCAGTGTGTACTCTTTATCATTAGAGAATCGATGCATTCGCTAGGCCTAGTCGTTTCGCTAACCCGGAGGTCAGCCATGTTGATTCTGAAGGGGAGAAATGGTTTCTCCGTGGAAGAAAGTTTCTATATTGACACCACCGTTTCTCCACGGCAAGTGTAGACTTAGCGAAACCCCGATAAAGTTGTAAACGGGTTCACTGTGTAGGCAAATTCGTGTACTACACATTACTTTTGTGTTGGCTGAACAACCACAGCGCCAGAATTTCCTTTAGCAGAACTTGTTTTGAGCGAGCTGGTTCATGGTCAAGCTTCTTGGGTTGCACCGCTATGAACAGGCGACAAGCGTGAAACTAGGATGAGTGAATTGTGGCCTATCAGTGACCCCTGCAGCGATTTCTGGGATTCGGGCTGAATGCAGACTGAGCGATCTCAGTGAAACAGCGCTCACTCGTCGGGATAATGTCAATAACGGTGGGGCTGTCTTGTAGATGCTCAATGACGAAAACATTCACATAAATGTAAAATATTTTATACGTGTTTTCTGACTTTAGTGTCGAGCGAGCGTTCACTTTTCTCTATTTCTTAAAGTCGTACGTGTCAGTACTCATTCAAATATTTTGCGCTGTCAAACTTTGCACGGTATAAATGCCTGTTAAACCTGCCACACAAAAGCTGGCTTTTTGTTCGTCAGAATGCGGCGTGGTTTTAGAAATATCGCAAACGAAGTGAGCGGAAAATGGCATTCGCTTACTTGTAGAGAGTCTTGTACTTCTCGACCGAGGCACTGTCCATGTACTGCTTGAGCGCATCGAACGACGTCAGATCAATGCCGTGCAAAAGCGGAAGTAGTCGACGTAGGGTCGGACGCCATGTTCCCGAGCCCGCTGCAGGTTCAGTGCGACGAGGTCCAGGCCGAAGCTCTCGTTGCGCAATCGGTACAGGTGATTGGTCACGCCATCCGTCACGTCTCTGCGTCACATCCGTCACGATAGTTGCGCTTGCTGCGTTCTGGCATTGCTCAAGTGCACAGAGTTTCATACAATAATACCTAGAGGGAAATCTGGCGCTAGTGTCTGCGCGGACTCCTTCAGTGGCACTTGTACCACTATGGAAATTATGGGAAGTACAGGCTTTGGATCTGCTTCGGATGGATCACGTTCTTTGATATTTGCGACGCTTCTTGCTGAGTGTAAATCAAAGTGAGATAAAGTTATGCCTAATTGAAATTTGCTTCATTTTTTGTACGCAAGCTTTATGCAAAAGGTTTTTGTGACTATGCAGTAGAAGTGAAATCCGGACAAATTTAACCACCAGGGTATGCATTGCTCTGCCATTGCGTTGCAGATTTGGCATCAATATGTAATTAATTATTACTTACAACATTTTCTAAACAAAGATTCTTGTTTTGCCTCGAAAGTACGCAATATGTATTCATGGAAATAACAGCACAGTATTAAGAGAGAAACACTTAACGTTTAGTCTGCTGCGATGCCAGGTGCGTCTGTTCAAGTGCTCTGCCCCCAACGCACCTCTCGCTTTGTCGTGAAATCGAGGCAGAAGAGCGTGGCGGTGCGTATACCTCGCGTCCGTCCGTTTTGCAGATGATTTCAACGAGTTTTGGCAAGGCGCACTAACGGCAAACGTGAACTCGATGTATTATCCTGCACTGGCATGGCACGCTACATTTATGCGTAGCAGTGAATGGACGACGCTTCGCTTGAACTGTCAAACACGACTTATACAGCTCCAGCGTTGCAGTAAATTGAGAAAATGATAATGATGATGATGATGATGATGACAATGATGAGGATGCCTTCACTATGGCTCTTGCCCCATCAAGGGAATCGGCCAAGAATATAAGATATGAATTTAAGGCCTTTCGAATGATACCTAATCCTATAACAAAAGGGGGATAAAGCACACGTAAATACAGAAAGAGTGGAAGATTTTTTTTTGCCATTTCGATCAGACAGAATGATATCAGTGGCGTAACTAGGGGGGGGCAAGGGGTACAAGTGCACATTCTTTGTTTCCGCGCCACTAGGGAGGGGGCGCCAAGCCGAGTCCTCGGGTTTGGCGCCCCCTGGAAAGGTTGTCAATGTTTTTTTCCGTAAAACCGCCTGGAAGGGGGGAGGGGCGATGGTGTAGTGTAATGTACGACTGGAAGTGGGGATGGTGGTGAAGGAAAGGTTGCCGCAATGGCTTTTGCATCGGGAAAAGGATCCTCTATTTTCATTTTTGCTGCGCTACCTCCGTGCCTTCCCATGACCCTCCGGCTAAGCTTTGTTTTGTGCTCCGCAGCACTGGTTAGATGAGTTTCAGCGAACCCCACCAGCCTCCCAACCACTTACTGAAAGCTTCCCTGAAACCAACCACGTACGAAAACAAATAAAATAAAAAGGTTCGAATGCACCTTTTTTGAGTAAGAACAGAAAACTCCAACGAAATAGCGATCGTCCAACGACTAATCGTCCACGCAGCGGCGGAAGGAAGGCGAATATAATCCGTGTGACCTCGGCACCAAAGCTAAAACAAAGGCGTTATGTTTCGCAGAGTTCTCTGGAGGAAAGACGGAGAAAGCGTGACACGACGGCGACGTTTGTTGATTCCCTGCATCGCGGGCGCCAGCAAAGCAATAGAAGGGCGGGGGTCAACGTTTCCCACATGCCATCCACCGCCATGGGCAGGTTCATCCTTTGGCCCAAAGAACACGCACCTGCGAAAAAGCGCAGAGCGTAGTGTACCCGACAGCATGTGCCGACTGCCCGGCCCCGCTTCGTACGTTGGGCAAAACCAAGAACTTCCCTGAAAGAATGCGGCCGCACAAGTGTAGACCCCATCCAATGGACAGCGAACGGAGCGAAACGGCAGAACACTCCGACCAGTTTAACCCCCAGACCACAGGCGCCGAGCGCGGCGCGTTGTCTAGCTGGTTGCTTTGTTTTGTACTCACCCTGCATTCCTTGGGATGCACAAATAGCGCGAAATCCGCGTTAGGTACGAGAAACTTGGGCTTGGGAAGCGCCGTGCCGTCAAGATTTTTGCAGTGTGGACTGGAAGAGAACAATGACGGGTAAGGGACTTCCGGAAGTTTGAATAAAAAAGAAAAATACTATACAAAAACGCGGGCGTAGCTCATCGAAATCAGAACTGGTGGCCCTTGGCCTCCGAAATGGCCGCCGCGCGCCAGTAGGCAATCGCGGAAGCCTACATTAGCGCTTTTATGGGGGGGATTTGGGGGGGGGGGGGGATTTTCACGTTTGTAACACCAGATGTTCCTTGGTCCACACCTGTCGTCCCGTGTTGGCCACCAAAATCATGGCGCGTGCCTCACCGACGCCAGCGTGCATGGGCAGACTATCTACGCGGAAAAGGCCCATTCTAACAGCGTGCTTCTTCTAGCAAAGTAGATGCGCAAATTGTGTAGTAGTAGTAAATTAATCAGCCTTGCTCGCTCAGGAGCGTGAAGGCCGCCCACAACGCTACATATAAAATTTTTGAAAATATTTTTTTTTTACTTTTTGACCTTCGCACAAATAGTTTTCACCACCATGAGGAACTCAATAACCAGAAACGCAGCTGCCGTTGCATAGAAAAGAAGCAAAATTTGTTTTCAAGACAGAGTTGATGGGTCTTATCAACTTTTTGTAGCACTGTTATGTAGCAACTATCATAAAATGTCGCATAGTGAGATTTGCGAAAGTACTTTGCTTCATTTTACAAGTTTCATAGAATGTTACTATTGTTATTCAGTAAATTTCTACATACACGAAATTCATGCTCGAAATTTCTCTTTGTAACGGTAATATTTGTCTGTTACATCTTCATGAACTTTCGAGAACGACGAGTTGTGTGAACTAGTCCCTCCGTGTTGAATATGTTCTATATTTTTTGCCTCCTAAAGTTATATAGGCGCTTAAAAAGAAAACAAGGTTCCTTTCGGGCTGCTTGGTGAGATGATGGCATAAAATATAAAAATATCAATCAAATCGAAAATACTAATTTTCAGATCCGTGTCGATCTCTCATGGAATCACCCGTCTACGATAACAATGGTTAGGAGACAAACTGCGGACATGTCTGCCGTGTAGCTAGCATACCTGTAACCGTGGTTAGCCGTATAGTGCTCGTGTGACAGAGGTATTAGTGGGCTTTAGTTGAAACTGGGGTATGCCAATCAAAGTACCAAGTAAAAAAACTTTTTTGCGCTACAAGAAAAATTCGAAGTTTTGCATCTCGCATTCTCTTTAAGGCCCTTCTTCCTGCCATGTACTCGCACCTAATGTGGATCGCGAGTCTGCGAAATTCCGCTGAGGCAGACTGTCGATCGGCAGCGCACCTGTAGGCCGGTTGAAGTTACCGGCTGTCTCCTCGATGGGCCAGGATTCCACAAAAAGCTGCTTATAGTAATCGACCTCTAAGTAGACCACGCGGGAATTGTCAAATTCGATGCGGTTGTGTTCACCACGCTGTGCTCAGGCAGCTCAGCGAGTGTATTCCTTTTTCACTGAAACTTGCACATGTCGTTTTTATGTTGCCTCAGACTCTCGGGGAAGTTCCCCAGCTGCATCGCCCGCGAAGGGAGCGTAACTATGAGCACGTGCATACCTGCGAAGTTCAAGTATTCTGAAAAAGGTGGGGGGGAGGGATTGCGCCGATTTATCTCCCCCCCCCTTTTTGCGCCCAAAGAAAACTGCGGGATCAATTAATGCAATCTTGCTTTCGTGGCGAGATGTCGCTTTAAGGTATAAAGTCTGCAACCCCCTCCATCGCGGCAATAGCTAAAGCCGCGGCGAAGCAGCGGCCATTTGCACGTGTGGTGAAGTATATGATGCCGCTTTCTAACTCGCCGAGAGCAATCACATGAATGTGTGATTAGAAAGAAAAGGAAAAGGCACGTAATTTCTGCAGCCCTATAGGGAGCACGGCGCAGTGCCCCTGACGACACCGCTTCAACACCGACAGAGTAAGGGCGCGAGAAATTGACCATTTGCAGAAATCTGCAAGGCGGCTTTCCTGCAAGGTTGTTTTCTAACCAAAAAGGAAAAAAAAAGAAAACTATCGTGCCCAGTCTGCTTTTCTCGCCCACTGTGCTTTTACCACTCCTATTCTAGTGAAGGCACGCGAGTGCGACAAAACGACTTTTTCCCCCAACAATTACTGTGTGGTTGTCCCACCTCTAACGAACCCTCACATCGCATGGAGGGCGAGGCACCTGTCGTTCGTAAAGAAGGGAGTGGGGGAAGGCAAAAGCACAATGAGTGAGAAAAGCAGTTTGCGAACGAGACCTTTTGGTTGGAAAACAACTTTGCAGGAAAGCCAGCTTGCTGATTTCCGCAAATGGTCAATTGGTGTCTGCTTTTGTTTTGATGAATACCCGGAGAGTTCATAAGTGAGAGTGGATCACGTGATTGTGAACAAACATTTGGTTATCGTTGATGCAGCCAATCAGTTGCCCTGTGTGTGTTACTTAGTAGGCCCCTCTCACAGGGTGCCGCCATAGTCCTCTTTTCGCTTCCGTGCAACAGCCCAGGAAGGAGGGATTCCTATTGGTACATGCCCTTGGAGGCGTGGTCTTGGTGTTATAAAACTACAATGTTAGGGGTTGGGGTCGATCCAGAGAAGCGAGAAACGAGGGTCAGTCAACCGAACGAGAGTGGTCAATGAGACGTACATTCGCGAGTTAAATTGTTTAGCTACCCCAGAAGCTCCACAGGCATTGAATATTGAGTCTCCGGACCGAACAAGATATCCTAGAGGCAGGCCACAACCAGTCGCTACATGACTCCATTCCTGCAAACCCCGAGTTGAAATCCCAGCTCACTTCTCCAGAGTTTGTCACCACGACGAGGGACGTCTTCGCAATAGAACTTCTGCCTAGGTGTGTAGTATTTTTACCTATGTTATTCTTTTTGCACATGGATTATTACCACTACGTTGACACAAACTGCTGAGAGTATAAAGGTGTTATTCTCGGGAAAATATACAGGTTGTCCCAACTATCATAAAACCCGATTAAAAAATGAGTAACTCCGTTACGCGAAGCAAACCTAGTGTACATTGTTCCTAGTAATTTGGAGCACCACTTTAATTCATTCATGCATGAGAAAATTAATGAGTAATCAAAGTATTTATAATTCCGCAAGTACTCACCTGATTATATTCATTGGAGGGCATGTTTAGTTCAATTACTGTACAGCTTGAAGCTTAGAATATACTTACACATTTAGTTTCTCATATATGTATGCATAAGTGTTATATATGTAGCCATTGATGAGGCTATTCATGTACGATAGTTTGTATGTATGTTCCCCTATGGAACGCCGGTGTCTCCACTACTATTGCTCTTTTTTTATTGTAAATGTGCTGTGCAATGATTCGTATGCTATAAACACATTTTCAAATTAATTTTTTTAATTTTTTTTTTGTAGAAGCCATCGCCTAGTTCTTCGTAATGTTATGTTCTTGCATTTCTTATTCCAATGCAGTTGCGTTGTGTGACGAATGTACTGTGTGGTGCTAGAGGCCTAGTAAGGTGACTTATAACGTCGCCTTTAGTATCCTGCGCCACGACAATCATCTACTGTCAAACAAACGAATAAATAAATAAAGTAATTGAATGTTGAAATTACATCTAACTGCGCTATTTTCAACAACGTATTGCATCCACATTTTTTTTCCTGTTGATAAAGAAAGCCCACCAAATATGAAAAGTGACGCGTAACCAGACTGCTGCGTACATCAGGAAGCAGTACCCTCAAACAGGCTCAATGGGAGGTAGCCAGCGTCAAGAAATAGATGCAGAAAGAAAAAAAAATGTGCATGGCCTTTGTGCCAATCCCCGGTCAAAGAAAACACGCCGCTTTGAACTTACAGAGTCAGGCCGTAATCAGAACAGTGCTCCGGTCGCGTTATCAGTGGAACGGTTGACCGCTAGATATGAATAATTATAGTGACATACAGTTGAGCGAAAGGAATTCCTGCAAACTTGCAACGCATGTTGGCGCGCCCTGAACACCCTTGTCAAAATGCGGAACGCTGCTGTTTTCAGCGGACAAGAGGCAAAGCGGTTGCTTGCTGCTCTTTTTTTTCTTCCTCAGGGGGCGCGCGCAGTCATATGTTATTTTCTGATTCGCAGGCTTTTTTTATTGGCCGCAACAAAAATGAGAGCAATCAATGCGTTGTTGAAAATGGCGCAGTTGGATGTCGTTCGAACTTGCTTACTTATGTCTAATTGTTATTTTGATAATTACGCGAGTACTTGTCGAGTTATGAATTGAATTGTGACAACTTACTTAAACTACTTGACGAAGAAATAGTGGTGCGTACTATAGTGCACTGTCCACTGGGAATAATATGTGCGAGGTTAGCTTTGCGTACTACCATTTCTCCTTTTTAAAATCATGCTTCATGATAGTTGAGGTTTTTCTACTTGAACAAACGTTTTGGAGCAGTTGGGTTAACCGCGAGTTAACATACATTATGGATAGAAAACGGAGCTGTGAAATTGTAAATCCACCTTAATATCAGCAACAATTCTTATAACCAAGGCCGATGATGCCACCGCAGTGGATCATTTGCCGTCACCAACCTTAATCTGAGAATGTACGTATATTGCCGCGAACTATGCCTTCTCGTTTGTGAGACCAGCGTTATCTGTGTGAACGATGTTGGTGGAGAGGATACGGCAAGGTATAAGAACGCTTCCACTAAAAGCGCAGGGACATTCGTTTTCCGCCGTCGTCGACCGGTGGGCTGTTTCTTCACCACCTGTGTTCCTTATCATTTTTTTGCACTTTTGCCGAGCACAAGTTCGCTCTAATAGAACTAGCTTTCCGAAAAACTCTGAATCGTTCCTGGCTACATGACAATACACATACATTGTGTCTTCGGTGACAGCAAGTGTTCAGGCGACTGGCCGCATAGCTGCATTGCTTGATGGCTAAAAAGGCATCTGAATGTATAGTGAATGAACGGCTCAAGGATTTTTTATTTTTTTTCAGCCAAGCAAAGCCATGGACCGGGTGACAAAAACAAAAAGAAAAGAGAGCGGAGCTGAAGGACGCAAGAGGAGAAGGCTACAGGCGCAGGAAGCTGAGAAGTCAAAAAAGTTTTTCGCGCCATTTTTTGAAAAACCTGGGGCAAGTACTTCATCATGTCCTTTGGAAGTAGCTCCATCTCCTGCCACTTCATTAATGTCCGTACAACTTGACGAAGGAGTCGTTCACGAAACTTCTAAACACAGTATGCTATGCGCAGACAATCCCGGGGATATTGCAGTAGAGGAGGAGGACAACGGAACCGACCATTGGACTTCGGCTGGTTTGAGCCTGTTGCTCTGAAGCTAAGCAACTGGATTCCACGAAGCACCCTCAACCTATCATCTCAGAACTCGTTCAGAAGCATGACCTAGGTCTCTTAAAATTTGACACTGGTACTGGAAAAGCCGTTGTGTCTGACGCTGTACGAACGGAAATTGTTAAACTCGGGGCCATGTATTTCCAAAATCGGGAAGGACCTTTCTTGCAACAAACAACCGATCAATGACTAAGAGTTGGTTTAAGAAGAAATTAGGTGATGGTCGTGGTGAAGAAGTCACCCGTTCGGGCTGGCCTACTCTCCTGCCAAAAAGGCAGCATTTTGCATTTGTTGCCTCCTTTTTTCCCGCTCAGATCACCTATCATCTTTGGAACAAGAGGGGGGATTCACCAAATGGAAGGCACCCGAGAAGATCACCCTTCACGAGAATGCAAAGAATCACCGAATGTGTTTCTCACAGTGGAAAGAAATGGAAAGAAATTTGATGCATACTACGGGAATAATTGACGCTGACCTTCAGTCACAGATGGAGAAAGAAAAAAAGCACAAGTGGCGTGAAATTTTGACGAGAGTCCTCCACTGCATAAAATTTCTTGCTACACAGAACTTGGCATTACGAGGGCATCGAGAGAGTTTTCAAACCAGCCGCGAGAAATGTCGGAAATTTTCTTGGTCTTTTGAAGTTAATTGCCGTTTTTGACCCCGTTATGAAGCAACACCTCAATACGTTGAAAGTCATCCAGGGTCCACTTCGTACCTATCGCCTTCTGTACAGAATGAATTCATTCACATGATGGCTGTCACAGTTCGCGAGTCCTTGCTGCGAAAAATCCGTAAAGCCAATATTATGGCATTATGTTTGACACCACTCCCGACCAGGCACACCGTGAGCAAATGTCAGAAGTTGTGCGATATGTGGAAGTTGACTTTGATAAAAATCTGTTTATGTTCAGGAGTCCTTCCTCGGCTTTATCCATGTAAAGAACAAAGACGCCGAGAGCTTCGTTGACGTGATACTTGGCAAGCTGGAAGAGGACAGAATGAACTTACAGGACTGTCGGTCACAATGCTACGACAACGCTGCCGTGATTGGCTGGACAAAAAAGTGGTGTCAGTCAAAGAATCGCGGAAAAAAACAAACTGGCAATCTTTGTAAACTGCGACAACCACTCACTGAACTTGGTTGGTGTACATGCTGCTAAGGAAGAAGCCATGATGATGACTTTTTTTGGGACCATCGAAGCACTTTACGTGTTTTTTTCTCGCTCAACGTACCGTTGGGAGAAATTAAAAATGCAGTGCCTGTTGTTGTGAAATCAGAGTCTGAGACCAGATGGAGTGCAAGGGTCGAAGCAGTGAAGCCGGTCGGTAGATACCTTGAGAAGATACTTGAAGTTGTTCAGGAAATGTCAAATAATGACAAGAAACGAGCGAGACGAAAAGTGATGCTGCACTACTGCAGAAGCGGATATTAAGTTATGATTTTTTGATTTGTGCTGGGCTTTTGGAACAAGGTACTTGTTCGCATAGACCGTGTTCAAAAAAGACTGCAAGATCCTAAAATGAACTTTCAACGATGCTGCCTTAGACATGAAAGCTCTCAGAGATCACTTTCATGAAGAAAGGGAAACTCTGGTAAGTGAGTCACTTGGTGAAGGGCTTCGTCTCTGTGAGACGTATGATGTCGACGTTGAAGGGCGTGCACGACGAAAAAAACAGATGCCTGGTGAAAAGTCGAAAGGAGAGGCGTTGACGGCTAAACAGGAAACAGAAAGGGTTATGAAATGCACACTCGATCGTCTTCATTCGGAAATCGACCAGAGGTTTACTCGCCTGCAGGACACCGACCTCAAGTTTGGCTTTCTGCTCGACATCAACAAGCTGTGCTACAGCGAAGACAAAAACGAACTAAAAACAAATTGCAACACATTTGGCAATTTCTACAGTTCCGACGTTAACGCGCAAGACCTCTATGAAGAGATTTTAGATTGTAGGCTGCTGCTTTCACGGCGTATTGACCAGACAGTATCAAGACCGGAGGAACTTCTTAAATTTATTGTGGAGTATGGTGATGATGGCGTATTCCCCAACCTTCGCGTCGCCCTTCAGATGATGTTAACCATTGGAGTTTCCATCGCTGGCTGTGAGAGGTCCTTCAGCAAGCTGAAGCTAATACTCTCCTATTTGCGTGCCACAATGGGCCAAGACAGACTTACTGACCTTGCGCTACTGAGTGTGGAAAGGAAGAAACTGAAAAAAAACGAACTTTGACGTCATTATAGAACAGTTTGCTTCATCGAAAGCAAGGAAAGTGCAGCTCTAGTTTTTACGGAGTGTTCCAGTGTATAGTGCATTTTATATTTGTCTTAATATCCAAATGATGTAAATAAAGTGTTTTAAATAAAAAAACGGGTTTTTCTTGACAACAATTATTCACGATCAGCGTTACAGCACTGACGTCATAAAAGGCACAATATGCGATAACAGGGAGACAACAGGGTTTGCCGGAACGAGTTTTTTAACGCATCATTAGCACTGATGAAAAAATGCAGGCATCATATGCAGATTTGGCGTACGCAATAATTAATTTTGAATGATACATTTCACGGTAATGTAGCGAGAAATGGTATGGACTATTTACATATGCCTAGTTCGTGATTCTATTTTCTGTGCTTATATGGATTTCATGAATTTCGCATATTTTAAGTAAAGCGAGATGACAAGAAGTGACCACCAAGGTCCATTTTTTGTTAAACTTTTTTGCTACCATTGTGGACTTCTGGTGTGTTGTGTGATGCATGGACGTACAAGGCGGCTATAGTACACTGTAGTACAACAGCAAGAATATAAAATAATAATAATAATAATAATATAATAATAATAATAATAATAATAACAAAACATTATCACGGGCATAATGAGGGGCGCGGAAATATATTTGCCCTGGGCGCCGTCCTATCTAGTTACGCCACTG